>BSBM01000898.1:3455000-4151075 GCA_027924585.1 Larix kaempferi | reverse complement strand
AAAAATTCAACAATACTCTAAAATATTTTAACACCCACAACAAAATAATCAATATAGTATCATATTGAAAATAATTAATACCTTATCATACCATAAAATATGCATACAAGAGAAATTCCAATGCAACTAAATTACTAATATTTTGCAAAATCAATTACTAACAACAATTTTAAACAAATTTATTTACTAACATATATCAAACCAAATTAGTAACCTATTGATAATTGACAATGTCTTTTAAAATTAGATAAATGATTAGGATCTTTGGATAAACTAAAAAAGATACAAAATGTGAATACCTATACAGGAAAATGTTACATAGATTATAAATTTAAAATACAAAATGGAGAAATATTGATCACTTAAATTCATATTTAAAAAATAGATGACATGGAACTACTTAGTTGCCCAATCTTTCTAGCTAGAGTGGACATGGAATAACCAATTTTTCTTTTCACTAGAATGAGCATGGGCCTACTTACTTATAATCTAATGAGATAATTCACTTACAAACACACAAACTAATAATGTGATCAGAAAATATATTAATTTTTTCAATAGATTTAAATTTAAATTGAAGATCTAACATATTCAATTTAAATAAACTATACAAAATATATAGAAAAATCTAGATTAGCACTCTAAAAAATAATAATAAATAAACATAAATACTCAAAATCCATCAGCAACCCTCTTCTGAAAAAAGGATCTATACAATACACACCAATTTAATTTATTTTCTGACCCACCAGAAAACGACAAAGTCATCTAATTTTTCAAATCTAATCTAAATTTATCACTTGTTTCCGGAAAAAAAAAAAGTCATATGCTTTTAATAATAAAAACAAGACCCATGTAATGACAATTTCCCACGTCGTTGTTAAATGATTGTGATGGTTTTGAAATTTAACATAGCTGTGCTAAAAGATTTGCACAGATCCACCGAACTTCCCTCCTTTTTCACATATGGTTACCGTAAAAATCACTTGTCCGTTCACTCGGTGGACACCTATTTTCTTGTATATATATCTGCACAATTTTAATACAGAAATATGTCCAATCTGTTGTGTATTGCCACCTGGCCCTGCAAGCCGAGGAGTAAATAAGGCAACCCTAAGTCGATTGCAGATTGCATTGTGAGATAGACGTGGTGACTTGGGCCCATCTCTTCATCTCCGTTTGCATCGACGACATTTTCCCATTGCCACCGGAACCGTTCCCCCTCTCGCTATGTAAAATGTCTGCTCTTTCTTGCCGAAAAACTTATCACCTGTCAATCGTCCGGAAAGCTTGACCACCGAAGACTCAACAGGCGACGTGTGAAGGTAAGGCGTACCTAAAGTTTTAATGTTATTGTACGAGGATTTCAATGCAACCTATACAAAGATGACCTCAGAGGGCCGCCACCTCCTGGGCACCAAACTCCAAAGAAAAACGTCATGGTTTAACTGCCAATCAAATGTTAAATAATAATCATTTAAAATTTTAGTTTAATAAAATAATTTTCAAACTATGTAAAACTTTATAATTTGTAAATATTGAATTAGCGTACGGTCGATACTAATTGCTCCGACCGATTAATATATTCCTCGCTCCGCGGGAATAATAAATAATATATATGTAGTTATCAAGTAATCGCAACTAAAGGAGTTGGTTATAAGTTTTGTAAAAACAATTCTAAATTCTATATTTCTGCGCTTCTCGCTCCTATTGGTTTTGCATAGGTAGGTTACTAATTGAACCCTTTTTAATGTCCCCAAAACTACTCCTTCCTTTCTCTAGGTCTTAAAGATATATGGAGTTAATAAAAGGTATGCAATGATTATAAAAACCCCACATATGCATTACTTCGAAAGTGTAGATAAATAAAAGGTGTCAGAATGGAAAACAAGTTTCAGCCCAAGAAAAAGACAGAATATGCGGACACGTCAACACGAAGGCTTACACGCAGGTTGGCACCCAGCGACAAGGGCTGTAATATCAAAGAATGGTCGCCCATCAAATTGGAATTTCATTATTTCGAATGGTGAAGACAAGAAAATACAGGAAGAACTCTTGGAATATCAAACAATGGTCACCCTTCACAAGGACAACTTACAAAATAAAAAATGTAGCAGTGCTATCGGCAATGGATGACACGAAGGATTTCACATTGCAGAGAGGAAGATCTAAGACAGCCGGCCAAGACAGACATGACGGCCCAAACGCTCAAAGATGCTGTTTAGATGAACTCCTCCTCATGCAAGAGTGTGGGGTTCCCATTAATCCAATATTTTACAGTGTCAAGCCTGCTGACCTTTGAAGCTTTGCAGCAAGCAACTAGAAAGGAAGACAACGTTCAACCCTCAAACTCATCAATTAGAGCCCGTTTGCTAAAATGGAGAAATGCTCTTTTGAGGAAGGCCCGTTTAATAGGTGAGACCTCCAACTCCCTCTCTCTTTATAACATGTATGACTAAATGATGCTTTCCCTATAGTTTCAATTTGTATTTATTTATTTTGTTTTTGAAAAACCAGCGACGAGGGTCAGATGCTCGATAAGGTTGTCGAACGTGTAGTGAAAATAATGGCTAAAAGAACACAATTGTATGTAGCCAAATATCCAACAGGTTTAGATTGCAAAGTAAAAGATCTTGAAACAACAGTATTCGGCCCTGGTGGAGTTGGGAAAACAAGTTCTCAAGGGCTTAAGTCAACTGGATGAACTTATAGACAACATTCATCAACCACATTACAGAAAGAAGGAGCAGAGAGGAAGACCTACAATGGTATATCGAGAACCGTTCACAGAGAACCGTTGCAGAGAATTGGCTGGTGCAACGCCCGTGGACTAAGACAGCCGGCCATGATAGACATGACAGCCCAAACGCTCAAAGATACTTGGTGGCCTCAACGGCCATGGATTGGGGCAAGAACTGAATAATTTAAGGAACCATCCAGCACATGACATGAAATTTCCAATGAGAGGTTCTATGTCACACTAAAAAAAATTCAATCATTTACTTTTAATAATAAAAATAATATATATGTAATTATCAAGTAATCGCAACTAAAGGATTTTGTTAGTTATAAGTTTTGTTTAGAGGTTGCGGAAAGACATAGGATAGGTTTAGAGGTGGCATCATATCAAGGTTTGGTTGCGTGTCGGCTAGCACATGAAAGGAGCTAATTGAACCCTTTTTAATGTCCCCATAAATGCTAGTTCCTTTGTCTAGGTCTTAAAGCTATATCTCATTAATAAAGTGAAAAGTATTCAACGAAAAATGTTAGAGGAGAGATAAACAAAATGGGACCCACATATGCATTATTTGGAGAGGGGAGATAAATAAAAGGGATCAGAATGGAAGAAAAGTTTGAGCCAAAGAAAAATACAGAATATGCTGACTATACAGAAAAGGTTCGCACATAGAGAAAGGGGCAGAGGGTGAGAAAGCACACTGCAGATAACGATACTCGGAGTGAAGTAATGCATACACAGTGGCAGCGTAGAGAAAGCGGTGAGGTGGCAGGGGATAGTCTTAAGAATGAAGTTACTCTAAAACACAAAAAATGAGAACGCTTACAAAACCAAACGTGTTGGGGCGCAAGGGTTGGAATATAAAACAATGGTTACCCATGACGAGGACAATTTACAAAATAAAAAATGCACCAGTGCTATCGGCAATGTATGACACGAAGGCTGTATTAGTCTGTCGAATGCTTGGGCAGTTTCAGATTGCAGAAAGAAGGTGCAGAGAGGAAGATCTACAATGGTATATCGAGAACCATCCACAGAGAACCATTGCACACAGTGGTATATCGAGCATAGAATTGGCAGGTGGAACGCCTGTGGACTAAAGACAGTCGGCCATGATGGACATGACATCCCAAACGCTCAAAGATACCAATGTTTCCATACTTGGTGGCCTCAACGGCCATGGATAGAGAAACCTACAGTAACACTCAAGTGACTGAATAGACCCGTAGACACAATGGCAGTATCTTAGCGAGGAGGCAGTGGAGAGGACCAGGATCAACAAAGGCATGCAATGGGTCTATTAAAAAATGAATGCATCAGACCTAATGCTTCATTCTTAGAGAGAATCGCTACAGCAATAGCAGCCAAGGACAACAAGAGGATTGGAATGTCCCAAAAATGTAGTGGAAACAAAGGGAACATTTGGAATCACTTGTTATGTTTGGAATGGAAGGAGGTGATTTTCATTTATGTCAAGGAAGCACTTGTTATGTTTGGAATGGAAGCTTAACCTTCAATGACGCACTTATGTAAAATACATTTCTAAGATATACGAATGCATTCGTTTTATGAGTTCTCATGTAAAATACATTCCTAAGATCTACTGCATTTTTTTTATGTGTTCTATGCAAAATACATTCCTAAGATCTACTGCATTTTTTTTATGTGTTCTATGTAAAATACATTTCTAAGATTTATTGAAGTTTTTTCTTTCATTTATTAATAAAATATATTAACTAAGAGAAATGATGAACAAACATACTTACCTTTAAGTGTCTATCATCAAACCCATCGAATCATCCAACCATATGAAAAAAAACACAAGAATAAAATAGTAATTACTACTAGTAAAAAAACAAAAAGCTGACTTCCCCACAGAGGATGATGGCACGATATGCCTGGAATAGTTACAATGTCATCCACCAAGACTAAAAAGAGTTGCGCAGCGGTTCTGTGAAAGATATGGGAAGAGTAGCAATTAATTACTGTACAAAATCAACAAAATAAATAACATATATGAAAGTTATGAAATTCATTAAAAGTAACAAATTTTTTTAAACAACATAACTACAAATATAGAAGCCAATAACAATTATTTAATATATCAAGAAATCATAGGAAAATAAAAATATGACATAACAATTATTTAATATATCAAGAAATCAATAGAAAAATAAAAACATAAACATATAAATAAATCTTAATATTATTAAAAACACTTTATAAAAAATGAAAATAAAATTATTATTATATTTCCATAAGTTCAAAACTACTCTATCCAAAATAAAAATAAAATTATTACTGCACTGCCATAAATCCTAACATTAGTGAAAGTACTGTTTTTTTTCCAACCAAAAAAAAACGTACTATTGCTATTCATTGAATCAAATAGTACAATGATCTTCACCTTCTTCAAAAAAAGGTACTATCTGCATAATCACAACTGTGATCCCAAAGTTCATATCAGAATTTACAAAATTTTCAGTCCTAACTGAACAGTGAAAGTACTCTATCTAAACTAAAAATAAAATTATTATTATACTTCGAAAAATTTGGTATGAACGAAATATAAACATACCTTAAAAAGCAGACCTGGCAACATATGTCTTTATAAAATCATGATGTCATCCACGATCTCATTCCACGCTTTCTTAACAATTCTATCATTGAATTTCAAACTACATTCAAATCCTCGGATCTCATTCCAGCGTTCTCAGATGAAGCTATCAAGGTGGTTACAACAAAATAATCTATTAATTTGATTAGTGATTCTTCTACTTTATTTAATTAATTGAAAAAATCCAGTAAGTCCCAGTTTTCTATGAGATCATCTAACCCTATCAAAAAATTATGATTATTACTCATGCAAAGTAAAACACTATGCACATAGGGATAAACCTTAAACTAAGTGTATTAAAAATAATAAAAATAAAAATTTTCAAAAACTTATAAATCTTAAATCACTAAAAAAATACCATATCCAAACTGAAAATAAAACTGTTACTACACCGCGAAACGTTTGCTATACACATAATACGAAGATTCCTAAGAAGCGGACCTCACCTCACCACACCAGAGACGATGGCACCATATGCCCAGAATGTCAGCCACATAGCGAGACTTTCTCATACTTATTAAAATACCGAATTAAAATGTCATTAAAATAAGTATTCCGAATCACAATGTCATTAAAAAAATAGCGATTGATTAATTACTGTACAAAATCAACAAACCAAATAACATATATGAAATCCAGGATTTTTAAAAACAATATAACATCAAATCTGAATGAGAAAAGCGAGTAACAATAACAGGTTACATTGAATTTCAAAGTACAGGAAAACCCTAAAATTCTTATACATATTGGACAATGAATAAGCTCGAGTATGTGAGCACTGGGGATCAAATTGCTGATATTTTGACCAAACCTCTGTCTCGAGTGAAATTTGAATACTTCAGAGACAAGCTTGGTGTAGTTCAAAAGGACCCTCCTAGAAAGGGCGAGTAGTGTAGTCACTGATAATGAAATTGCCTCACTGAAAGTAAGGTCAATGATGTGGATACCTGTTTACTACATTTGGATACTTAGATTATTTAGATTTAGGTCTCTTATACTTAGAATACTTATTTTACTTGCTTTTATTTTGATGATATATGTATTGGTGAGGATACATGCTTTTGATGGTGAGGATACATGCTTTTGATGATATATGTATTGGTGAGGATACATGCTTTTGATGATATATGTATTGGTGAGGATATATGCTTTCGATAACATATGTATTGGTGAGGATACATGCTTTTGATGATATCTGTGTTGATGAGGATACATGTGGGATTGTATCATCCCTGAACATATGTTCTAAAAGAATCCGTAGATGTATGGTCTTCGAGAATGAAGTCCTTGATGGATAGGAGTGAGGATTAAGTCATCCTTAGACATAGTCCTAAATGAATGGGAAGAGGATTAAGTCATCCTTGGACATAGTCCTAATTGAACGAGAAGAGGATTAAGTCATCCTTGGACATAGTCCTAAATGAATGGGAAGAGGATTAAGTCATCCTTGGACATAGTCCTAAATGAACGGGAAGAGGATTAAGTCATCCTTGGACACATAGTCCTAAATGAACGGGAAGAGGATTAAGTTATCCTTCGACATAGTCCTAAATGTATAGGAAGAGGATTAATTCATCCTTGGAAATAGTCCTAAATGTATAGGAAGAGGAATAAGTCATCCTTGGACATAGTCCTAAATGTACGGGAAGAGGATTAAGTCATCCTTGGACATAGTCCTAAATGAACGGGAAAAGGATTAATTCATCCTTGGACATAGTCCTAAATGTATGGGAAGAGGATTAAGTCATCCTTGGATATAGTCCTAGATGTACAAGAAGAGGATTACGTCATCCTTGGATACAGTCCTAAATGTACAGGGTGAGGATTAAGTCATCCTTGGACACAGTCCTAAATGAACAGGGTGAGGATTAAGTCATCCTTGGACACAGCCCTAAATGTACGGGGAGAGGATTAAGTCATCCATGGACACAGTCCTAAATGAACAGGGTGAGGATTAAATCATCCTTGGATATAGTCCTAAATGAATGGTTCGAATTGATCATATGATGACGATACTGATGATCGTGTGATGACGATGCTGATGATCATGTGATGACGATGCTGATCATCGTATGATGACAATGCTGATGATCATGCAAATGATTATGCTAATGATTGTGTGATGGCTATACTGATGATCGTATGATGACGATGCTGATGATCGTGCAAATGATGATGATGATTATGTTGATGTTCCAGTAACTAGTTGAGTTACTGATGATGATGTAATGAAGAAAGCTTTCAATGATATGCAGATGTATCATCTGTGATGTAGTTGATGACTCCTTGATCCTGCAGATGTTGTTAAAATATCCTTCTCGTTAAGGGGGAGTGTTGAATATTGTAACTTCTAAGAATATTATATTTGTACATTATTATTCTGGAGGTGTTTCATTCCTCCGAGGTGATTCTATTAGGTATCCGGAGATGTTTATTCCTCCGATGGTTTGTGGTAACTAGGGTTATTAGACCCACCATGTGGGGGTCAGCCCTGAGTTTATATTTTAGGGGTTATTAGACTTCATAAGGAGAAATCGACCCCATTAGGGATTTTGGTCAGTCGGGAATCAGTATAAGTAGAGGAGGAGAGCTCCTCATTTGACACACTTCCACAACTCAAAAAGTAGCTCACTTATGTCTGGGAGGTCTGCATGTGAGGTAGAGAAGAAGGACATGTCTTGGAGCACATCTTGTATTTTGTCTGATCATCTTATTGAGGAAAGCTTTGCTGGGTTTTCTACCCCATGAAGGTTTCCCAGGGTAAATTCAGTGTCTATCTTGTGATTATGTTTCTTTCAGTGATATTGCTAGTCTATTTGGTTTAAACTAACAAGAGAGAGAGAGAGAGAGAGAGAGAGAGAGAGAGAGGTGCTCGAGGAGGGGAGGGTGTTGGTTTAGAGGGGTATGGTGGAGGAGGTGGGTAGGGGAAGAGAAAGAGATAAATATTAGGGTATGGGGATTGGGGTTGCACATTCAAGGAAGATTAGGGAATATTGAGATAAGGGTGTAGATGTGTGGGTGGAGAGATAGAGAGATAGAGATGAGGGGCTAGTAATTTGTTGGAGGTGGGGAATTAGGGGGAGAGGGAGGGAGGGAGGGGGAGAGAGAGAGAGGGAGAGAGAGAGGGAGAGAGATAGAGAGGCAGGAAGAGAGAGAGATACATAGAGAGAGATATGGGGGTGGCTACATTTTAGGGGAGGGGGGTTAGGTAATAGATAATGAGAGAGAGTTTTAGGGGTAGGGGGAGTAGGAGAGAGAGGGGGATGGGAAGAGTGGCTATGAATAGGGATATTAGTAGGGGGTTAGGGAGAGGGAGGGGGGTTTAGGGGTAATGAGATTTTTTTTGGGTGAGATAACGAATGTAAGTTTTGGGGGAGAGAGAGAGGTAGGTGATAGGTGTAGGTGGAGCAGTAGGGAAGAGATAGTGTGAGGGAGAGATAGGAGGGGTTTTAATTGTATGGAAGGACCAAGGGGTTTAGAGGGAGAGATAAAGCAAGAGATGGAGGAGTGGAAAGAGAGAGAGGAGTGGACATAAAGAGAGAGTCAGGAGTCGAGAGAGAGGAGGTGGTTAGTAACAAACAAAGAGACAAGGTTTGGAAGTATTAGAGTGAGAAAGGAGGTTTGTAAGGGTTAGAGAGAGGAGGGGAGAAAGATAGGAGGGTAGTTAGTTGTAAGTATAGGATAAGTGGTTTGTGTGTGTGCGTGTGTGTGTGTGTGAGAGAGAGAGAGAAGGAGGTTGGGAGAGAGAGATAGAGGGAGATGGAGGGGTGGTAAGTGGTAGGTGGAGGGTTTGGGAGACAGATATAGTTGGAGAGAGAGGGTGGGAGGGAATATTTATGGGTAGAGAGAGTAAGAGGTGGTTTAAGCAGAAAGATTGCACGTTAGTTGTAGTGAGAGTTAGAGAGACAGGGGGGTTGATGAGTTGGGGTAAAGAAAAAGATTGTGGGGTTTGGTGTATGTGGAAGAATATGGGAGAGGGATAACAAGAAAGGGGGATAGTAAGGGTTATGGGGTATAGGTGAGAGAGATATATAGAGAGAGAGAGAGTGAGAGAGAGAGAGAGAGAGATGGGTGGATGGTAAGTGGTAGGAAGTGGGGAATTCGGGGGGATAGAGAGAGAGTGGGTTATGGGTTGGGGTAGTATAAGAGAGAGAGTGGGGGGATTATGGGGTGATTATGGGTAGGGAGAGTAGGAGGGTAGTTAAGGATAGAGATTTTAGGGTTAGTGGTAGACAGAGAAAGAGACGGATGTTAGGGACTTGGAGGAAATAGAAGGGGTGGTATTTGGGTGTAGGTGGAGGAGTAGGGTAAAGAGAGAGTAAGAGAGAGGAGGCAGATATGAGAGAGAAATAGAGGTAAAGAGGGTGTTAGAGGTATCATTAGAGGAATGGTTGTGAGAGAGTTGGAGAGGGGGTCAAGAAGCATTAGTGAGTGAGAGAGAGAGAGAGGTAGTTGGGAGAGAGAGAGGGGGGGGTGGGGTTTATGTGTAAGTGGAGGAGAAGAATAGTGTGTTTGTGTGTGAGAGAGAGAGAGATGGGTGGCAATAGGTTGTATGGGGAGGCTATTTAGGAGGGAGAGAGTGAGGTATAGAGGTTTAGGGGTAGAGGAAGTAGGGGATAGTCAGGGGATTGTTGGTAGGAATATTAGAAGGGGTGTTAGGGAGAGATATTGTGGGATTTATGAATAGTGAGAGTGAGGGACAAAGAGGGGGGCATTGTTAAGTTATTTGGGAAGAGAGAGGGATGTGGGTGTTAGGTGTATGTAGAGGAGATGGGGAGAGAGAGAGAGTTAGATAGAGAGAGAGGGAGAGATAAGATGGGGTTAATTGTATGAGAGGACAAGGTGGGAGAGAGAGAGAGAGGAGTGGAAAGGGAGAGAGAGTAGGTTTGTAAAGGTAACAGAGAGGATGTTGCTAACTTTTATAGTGAGATAAGTACTTAGTAATTGCTAGGGAGAGGTGGGGAGAGATAGAGAGGAGAGAAGTTAATGGTAAACTGAGGAGAAGGGGTGAGAGAGATAGAGAACAGGGGGTGGGTGGTGTTGGGGTTTTGGGGTTTTAGGGGAGAGAGAGAGAGATAAAGAAGGGGAGAGAGAGTGAGAGAGAGAGAGAGAGATGGGTGGTGGTAAGTGGTAGGTAGAGAATGATTATGATAGATAGAAATTTTTAGGGGTAGGGGGCGTAGGAGAGAGAGCGGGGAGGAAGGAAAGTTTATGGGTAGGGAGAGTAAGAGTTAGAATGGGGGGTGTTAGTAGGTTGGAAGAGAGGTACAGGGGTGGGGTTTAGTGGTAGGTGGAGGAGTAGGTAGGTGTGTGTGTGTGTGTGTGTGTGTGTGTGTGAGAGAGAGAGAGAGAGAGGGCAAGGGCGAGGGGTTCAATGATAGGTTGGTGTGGGTTACTATGTGTAGGGTGGAGGAGAGATCTTGGGGAACAAAGAGAAAAGGGGTGTATAGACTGGGGTAGAGAGAGAGAGGGTTATGGATAGGGGGTGTAGAAGAGGGAGGTCGAATGGGTGGTTATGGGTAGGTAGAGTAGGATGGGGGTTAATGAAAGAGAATGGGGGATTAGGGGTAGTGATAATGAGAGAAAGGGGGGTTTTAGGGGTAGGATGAGGATTAGAGGGGTATGTGTGTATGTGATAGAGAAAGAATGAGAGGGGGGGAGTTAGGCATCAATGGGTGAGAGAGTGAGAGAGGGAATTAGTAATGGTTAGGGAGAGGAGTGGAGAGTGATAGAGGAGGAGGGACGTTTGTGGTAGGGGATGAGTAGGTGTGTGTGAGAGAGAATGAGGGAGAGTGAGAAAATGGTGGAAGTTGTATATTAATGAGTTGGGAGGGAGAGAGGGTTGGGGGTTAAGGGTAGGTGGAAGACCATAGGTGTGTGTGTGTGTGTGTGTGTGTGAGAGAGAGAGAGAGAGAGAGAGAGAGTCAAGGTTGAGGAGGGGAGGGTTATTTATAATGTGAGTAGAGGAGGGATAGAGAGGGACAGTGAAGTGGGTGGTTATGTGTAGGGAAACTAAGAGGGGGGTTAAGGAGAGAGAATTCAAGGGTAGGGGTAGCGAGAATAAGAGAAGGGGGGATTAGGGGTTGAGGGGAGAGAGAGTGATGTGCATTAGGTCTCATTGGAGGAATAAGGGAGAGAGAGAGTGAGGGTGTGGGTTAATAAAGGTTAGGGAAAATATGTGTGAGAGATAGAGAGAGTGGTGGTTAGGGGTAGGTCAAGGAGTAGAGGTGTGTGTGTGTTGTCTGAGAGATAGATAGATAGATAGATAGAGAGAGAGAGAGAGATTTAGGGATGCAGGGATGAGAGAGAGAGATTCTTAAGGAAAATATGACTGGGGTTAGGGAGTGAGAGAAGGGGTTATGGATATTGAGAGTATATTAGAGAGAGGGGATTTGAAGGGTCTATAGAAGAAAGAGAGGTGTGGGGGATAGGTCTAGTTTCATTTAAGTAGAGAGAGAGTAAGAGAGGTGGTTATTAATGGTTAAGAGTAATAAGGGGGATATAGAGAAAGAGGAATAGGATGGTGAGGAGTATGGGGTGAGAGAGGGGGGTCAGTAATGGCTAGGTATAGTAAAGGAGAGTAGACGAGGGTAATTAGTGGTAGGAGGAGGAGTAGGGGATGTATGTGTGAGAGAAAGAGATAGAGAATGGGGGGTGTTAGCGGGCCAGGAGAGGGTGTGGTTTAGGGTTAGGTGGAGGAGTAGAGGGTGATATAGAGAGAGAGTGGGAGAAGGGGTCAATGATAAGAGGGCATGGATTATTAGGTGTAGGGTGGAGGAGGGGGTTTGTGGAAGAGAGAGAGAAGGGGGGTTATAGGGTGAGTGTAGAGAGAGAGAGAAGGTTATCAATAGGTGGTGTAGAAGAGGGAGACATAGGCATGGGAGAGTGGGTGGTTATGGGTAGGTAGGGTAGGAGGGTCTTTGAGGAGATATAATAGGGTTTAGGGGTAATGAGAATGAGAGAAGGGGGGTTTTAGGGGGGTGGGGGAGAGAGAGAGAGAGGTGCAGGTTAGGTCTCATTGGAGGAATATGGGAGAGAGAGAGTGAGGGTGGGAGTTAATAAGGGTTAGGGGAGAAGGTGAGTGAGAGAGCGGGGTGGTGAGGGTTACTTGTAGGAGGAGGAGTAGAGGGGGGGTTGGGTGTGTGTGAAAGAGAGATGGAGGGAGAGAGAGAGAGTCAGGGATCAAGGGGTGAGAGAGTGAGAGAGGGAATATGTAAGGGTTAGGGAGAGGATTGGAGAGTGATAAAGGAGGAGGGAGGTTAGTGGTAGGGTATGCCCGAGGTGTGTGTGTGAGAGAGAGAGAGGAAGAGAGATACAATGTGGGAAGTGGGGTATTAGGGGTTGGGAGGGAGAGAGGGTTGGAGATTAAAGATAGGTGGAGGAGTGTGTGTGTGTGTGTGTGTGTGTGTATGTGAGAGAGTGAGAGGGGGGGAGTCAGGGTTGAGTACGGGAGGGTTATTTATAGTGTGAGTATAAGAGGGAGATATAGGTGGAGTGTACCGGGTGTTTATGGGTAGGGAGAGTAGGAGGTGGGTTAAGAAGAGAGGATTGGGGGATAGGGGTAGTGGGAATGAGAGAGGGGTTGTTTTAGGGGGTAAGGGGAGAGAGAGTGGTGTACATTAGGTATCATTGGAGGAATAGGTGAGAGAGATAGTTAGGGTGGGGGTTAATAATAGTTAGGGACAACAGGTAAGAGATAGAGAGAGTGGCGGTTAGGGGCAGGTGGACGAGTAGAGTGGTGTGTCTGTTGTTTTATAGAGAGGGAGAGAGGGAGGGAGGGAGAGGGGTGAGAAAGTGACAGAGGGAATTAGTAAGGGTTATGTAAAGGAGAGAAGAGCTATAAAGGAAGAGGTGGGTTAGTGTTAGGGGGAAGAGTATATATGTGGGTGTGTGTATGAGAGGGGAAGAGAGAGAGTAGGGGCAATGGGGTGTTAAGGGGTTGGGAGGGAAAGAGGGCTGGGGGTTAGCTGTAGGTGGAGGAGCATAGGTTGTGTGTGGAGGGGGAGTGGGTGGGTGAGAGATAGATATATAGAGAGAGAGATAAAGTTGGGGTTGGGGAGGGAAGGGTGTGGATTATTATGTGTAGGGTGGAGGAGGTGGGTTGGCGAAGAGAAAGAGATAGATATCAGGGTAAGGTGGTAGGGAGTAGGCGTTTAGTGAATATTAGGGAATTTAAGAGAATAGGCATTGAGGTGCATGTGTAGAGCGAGAGAGGGGGGTAGCAAGTTGTACTCAGGGGGTTTAGGAGAGAGAGAGAGAGAGAGAGATTTTTATGGGTAGAGGGAGTAGGAGAGTGACCAGTGGGTGTAGAAGGAGGTTATGGTTATGGATATTAGGATGGGTATGAAGGTCAGAGACTAGGGGTTTAGGGATTTATGCCAGTTTTTGTGCAGGAGAGGGGGAATGTTAGGGGGTTTGCGAAGAGAGAGAGGTATGTGTTAGGTGTAGGTAGAGTAGGGAAGAGAGACAATGAGGGAGAAATAGGAGGAGGTTAAGGGTATGGGAGGATAAGGGGTTTTAGAGAAAGTGATAGAGAGAGAGGAGTGGAGAGAAATAGACTAGTGGAGGGAGGGAGAGAGTAGTATAGAGAGAGAGGAGGTTCATAACAATCAGGGAGATGAGGTTGTTAATGATTAGAGTGATATGGAGGTTGGTAAGGGTTAGGGAGATGAGGGGATATAAGGAGAGAGAGTGTAGTTAATTATAAATCTAGGAGAAGTGGTGTGTTTGTGTGTGATAGAGAGAAATAATGGGGGTGGGCATTTGTTTGGGGGTGGGAATGTGTTTGGGGGTTGGGAGAGAGGGATGCAGACATAAAGAGAGACAGAGGGATGTGGACATAGAGAGAGAGAGAGAGGGAGAGAGAGAGGGAGAGAGAGAGAGGGGGGGGGGGTTTAGGCAGTGATTATGGGCAAGGATAGTAAGAGGGGGGTTAGGGATAAAGAGTTGGTGGTTAGGGGTAGTGAGAGTGAGAGAGAGGGGGTGCAAAGGGGCTGGAAGAGAGAGATATGGGTGGTATTTAGGTGTAGGAAAAGGAGAAGGGGAGAGAGAGAGATATTAAGAGAGAGGAGGAATAGATGAGAGAGGAACAAAGAGATTTAAGTGGAGGGGATGTTAGAAGTAGAGGGAGAGGGAGGGTGGTAAGAGAGTTAGATATGGTTTTAGGAAATGTTAGGGAGAGTAGGGAGAGACAGAGTGAGAGGAAGGTAGCAAGGAGAGAGAGAGATGGGTATGTTTCAGAGGCATGCAAAGGAGAATAGGGGTGAGACATAGAGAGAGAGAGAGAGATGGAGGGTAGTAAGTTGTAGGTGGAGAGGTTCAGGAGAGATAGAGTGAGAGAGAGAGGTTTAGGGGTAGGGGGAGTAGGATACAAAGAAGGGGGTTGTGATGGGCAAGGAGAGTAGGAGGGGGGTTAAGCAGAGAGATTGTGTGTGTTACATATAGTGAGAGTGAGGGGGAGAGAGGGACAATGTTAGGGAATTAGGGGAGACAAAGAGGTGTGGGTGTTAGGTGTAGGTAGATGAGTAGGGGAGAGAGAGAGTTAGAGAGAGATGGGTGGTTTTTTGTATGGGAGGACAAGCAGACTATGTGAAAGAGAGAAGGGAGTGGAGAGATAGGAAGAGGAGGTTGGTAAGAATTAGAGTGAGAAGCAATTGGTAATGGTTAGGGAGTGGTGGGGGGAGAGAGAGGAGGGGAGTTAATGGTAAAACGAGGAGAAGGGGGGTGAGAGAGAGAGGGAGAGAGAGTCACAGGGAGAGAGAGAGGTGGGCGATGGTAAGTTGTAGGGGAGGGTGTTTAGGAGAGAGAGACATAAACAGACATGTTTAAGGGTAGGGAGAGTAGGAGAGCGAGGGGGGAGGGTATGTTTATGGTTAGGGTGAGTAAGAGAAAGTTTAGGAAGAGAGAGTGAGGTTAGGAAGAAAGAGTGAGGTTTATATATTGAGAGAGTTAGAGAGGGGTGATTTTAGGTGTTGGGGGAGAGAGAGAGGAGTGTGGGTTAGGTGTATGTGGAGGGATAATGGAGAGGGACAATGAGCGAGGGGGTTAGGAAGGGTTTGTCGGTAGATGTAATATAGAGGGAGAGGGGGGTTTAAAGGTAGGGGGATGGTGTGGGTTATTTGGGGTAGGGTGGAGGATGGGGGTTGGGTGAAAGAGAGAAGCAGGGGTATATGGTCAGGGTAGAGAGAAAGAGGGTGGGGGTAAGTGGTAGGAGGAAGAAGGGAATAAGGGGAGAAAGAGAGAGAGAGAGAGAGAGGGAAAGGGGTAGTGGTAGTAGCAGAGAGAGGGGGATATGTTGGATGGAGGTGGTGGTTATTTATAGAAGTACTATGAGGAAGGTTAGGAAGAGAGAGTGGCTATTATGGGTAGTGAAATTGAGAGACAGGGGTTGTTAGGGGGTTGGGGGAGAGAGAGAGTCTCTTGGGTTAATTGTAGGTGGAACGGTAGGTTAGAGACAATGTTATAGAGGGGGTTAGTAAGGGTTACAAGGAAGAGGGGAGAGATAGAGAGAGGAGGAGGGGGTGTTGAAGGTAGGTGGAGAAATATGAGGTGAGAGAGTGAGAGAAGGGGTTAGTAAGGATTAGGGTGAGGAGGGGAGAGAGGAGGAGGAGTGGGTTACTGTTAATGGGAGGAGTAGGGGTGACTATATGTGAGAGAGAGTGAGAAAATTAGTGGAGGCTAGCAGTAGGTGGAGGAGTAGGGGGGAGAGAGAGAGAGAGAGAGAGGGGGGGGCCTAAGGATAATATGAGTGGGTTTAGTGAGAGAGAGGGGTTAGGGGTACATAGAGTGTGTGTGAGAGAGAGGAAGGTGATAGGGGGTCACAAAAGAGAGAAAGGGGTGGGGGTTAGGTGTAGGTGGAGGATTTGCATAGAGAGTGAGTGAGAGAGGGTATTAGTAAGGGTTAGGGTCAATAGGGGGGATAGAGAGAGAGAGAGAGGAGAGGGGGGGAGAAGTAGGGTAGTGAGAGAGAAAGCAAGGGGGTTAGTAAGGGTTAGGGAAAGAGGCGGATATAAAGGAAGGAGGTTAGTCGTAGGGGATGGAGTAGGGGTGTGTGTGAGAGAGAGTGGTAGAGAATGGGGTTTTGCAGGTGGTGTTATGTGGCTAAGAGAGAGGTAGATGGAGGAGCGAAGGAGTAGAGGGGTGTTTGTGTTGTGTGTTGATAAAGAGAGTGAATGAAAAAGAGATAGAGAAGGAGAGAGATTCAGGGAGCGAGGGAGGGAGTGTGTGGGTGACTAGGTGTAGGGGGATGAAAGGGGTTGGGGGAGAGAAACATATAGAGATTGTAATGGTGAAAGGGGGTAGGGTCTTAGGGAATATTAAGGATGTTGTAGGGAATGGAGGATATAGGGTGGGGAGAGAGAGAGAGAGAGAGAGAGAGAGAGATGGGGGGTGATAAGATGCAGTGGGAGGGGGATTAGGAGAAAGAGAGAAAGAGTTAGGTTTAGTGGCAGGGGGAGTAGGAGAGAGAGAGGGAGGAGGGGGGGTAGTTATGTATAAGAGAGTAGGAGATGGGTTATGGAGAGAGAGCGGGGGGGGTACGGGTAATGTGATTGTGATATAGAGACAGGGGGTGTTAGGGGGTTGATGGAGAGAGTGAATGGTGTTGGTTAGATCTATGTAGAGGAATAGGTGATAGGGAGAGTGAGAGAGACATTTAGTAAGGGTTAGGGGGAATAGGAGAGAGAGGGAGAGGAAGGGGGTTAATGATAGGGTGATGAGTATGGTTGTGAGAGAGAGAGAGAGGAGTGTGTGTGTGTGTGTGTGTTAGAGAGAGAGAGAGAGGGTGGTTAGGGGGATAGGTGAGAGAGAGGTGTGGGTGTTAAGTTATAGGGTAAGGGGGATTAGGGAAGATAAAGAAAGAGGGGGCTAGGGGAAGTGGGAGAGAGAGAAAGATGGGGGGTTCTAAAGCTATGGTGACAAGTATAGTTGTGAGAGAGTGAGAGAGGAAGTTAGTAAAGCATATATATAGAGAGAGAGAAGAGGAGTGTGTGTGTGTGTGTGTGTGTGTGTGTGAGAGAGAGAGAGAGAGAGAGAGAATGGGGATGTTCAGGGGTTGAGGGAGAGAAAGAGCAGTGTGTGATAAGGGGTAGGGGACTAGGGATTACCAGAGAAATAGAGAGTGGGGGTCAACCAGAGGGGGAGTTGGTGAGAGAGGGGGGGTATCTTAGGGAGATAATGAGTGGGATTAGGGAGAGAGACGGAGGATTAGGTACAATGAAAGCATATGAGATAGGGAGAGGGTGTTGGGGTGTTGGTGGATAGAATTGAGTGGGGGTTAGGTGTATAATGATTAGTACGATAGAGAGAGTGTGAGAGAGGGAGTTAGTAAGGGTTAAGGAGAAGAGGTGTGCGGGGAGAGAGAGAGAGAGGAGTGGTGTTAGAGGTAGGGGGGAGTAGGGGGTTCTAAAATTTAGAGAGGGGGTTTAGTAAGGTTTATCAAAAAAAGGGGTGAGAGAGTTACAGAGAGAGGAGATGGGTAAGTGGTAGGGGTAGGGGTAGGTGGGTATGTGAGAGAGAGAGATAGTGAATGAGGGTGGGAGGGATGTTTTAGTGGGTTGGGGGAGAGAGAAGGGGATCGAGGTAATGGGTAGGTGGAGGACTAGACGGGTATTGATGTGTGTGTCTATGTGTGTGTGTGTGTGTGTGCGTGAGAGAGAGAGAGAGAGGCGGGAGAGAGAGAGTCAGTGGGTGACTGGGGGAAGGTGTGGGTGATTAGGGGTAGAGAGAGGAGTGGGGTTGGTGGAGTGAAAGAGATACAGATCAAGATGGAGGGATGTGGGAAGGGTTGTATGGAATATTAGGGAATTTAGCGAGAAGGGAGGTAAAGGGTGTGGGAAAAGAGAGTGTGAAAGAGAGAGAGAGAGACATTGGGGAGTAAGTGATAGGGGTGGGGAATTAGGAGAGAAAGAGAGTAGGGGGTTTTATGGGTAGGGTTTAGGATAAATAAAGAGGGAGAGGGGAAGAGTGGGTGGTTATTATTAGAGAGAGTAGGAAGGTTGTTATGGAGAGAGAGTGATGGGTTTTATTTTATGAGGGTGAGAGAGAGAGTAGGGGGGATTAGGTGTAGGTGGAGTAAGAGAGAGAGAGAGAGAGAGAGAGAGAGATAGTGAATGAGGGTGGGAGGGATGTTTTAGTGGGTTGGGGAAGAGAGAAGGGGATCGAGGTAATGGGTAGGTGGAGGACTAGACGGGTATTGATGTGTGTGTCTATGTGTGTGTGTGTGTGTGTGCGTGAGAGAGAGAGAGAGAGAGGCGGGAGAGAGAGAGTCAGTGGGTGACTGGGGGAAGGTGTGGGTGATTAGGGGTAGAGAGAGGAGTGGGGTTGGTGGAGTGAAAGAGATACAGATCAAGATGGAGGGATGTGGGAAGGGTTGTATGGAATATTAAGGAATTTAGCGAGAAGGGAGGTAAAGGGTGTGGGAAAAGAGAGTGTGAAAGAGAGAGAGAGAGAGAGACATTGGGGAGTAAGTGATAGGGGTGGGGAATTAGGAGAGAAAGAGAGTAGGGGGTTTTACGGGTAGGGTTTAGGATAAATAAAGAGGGAGAGGGGAAGAGTGGGTGGTTATTATTAGAGAGAGTAGGAAGGTTGCTATGGAGAGAGAGTGATGGGTTTGATTTTATGAGGGTGAGAGAGAGAGTAGGGGGGATTAGGTGTAGGTGGAGTAAGAGAGAGAGAGAGAGAGAGAGAGAGAGAGAGGGTATAATGGTTATAGATAGAGGGGGAGAGAGGTGGGTTTGTTTGTAATGGGAGTAGGGACATGTGAGTGAGATATAAAAAGTCGAGGGTGCTACGGGGTTGGTGGAGAGAGAGAAGGGTTATTTTGAAGTGGTAATGTCAGGGTAATTAGGAGGGGCACACAAAGAGAAGGAGAGAGAGACGTTATGGGGAGTGGGGAGTCGAAGAGATAGGAGAGGGGGATTAGGGAGAGTATGAGTGGGGTTAGAGAGAGAGAGGGAAATTTAGGGGTAGTAGGAGTGAGAGAAAGAGGGGGATATTAGAGGGATGGATTAGGGAGAGAGGGTTGGAATATAGGTGTAGTTGGAGGATTAAGGTAGAGAAAGAGTGATAGAGGGGTTAATAAGGGTTATCCAAAAGAGGGGAGAGAAAGAGGTGGGGGGTGTAAGAGGTAGGGGGAGGAGTAGGGGGGTAAGTGGTAGGGGAGGGGGATTCAGAGGGAGAGGGGGGCATTAGTTGTAAGCAGAGTAGGAGAGCGAAAAAGAGATAGGAAGAGGGGTTTTATGGCTAGGGAGAGTAGGTGGCAAATTAGGGAGAGAGAGTGGTGGGTTAGGGATAGCAAGAATGTGTGAGAGAGAGGGGGGTAGTGATAGGGTGTTGGTGGAGAGAGTTAAGGGTGGGGGTAAGGCATATGTGAAGGAATAAGTAACATAGAAAGTTAAAGAGTTGGTTAGTTAGTGTTTTCTAGAATAAGGCAGATAGAGAGGGGGGGAGTTAAAGGTATAATGAGGTGTACATTGATGAGAGAGTGAGAGAGGGGGTTAGTAAGGGATAGAGAGAGTGAACCAAGAGGAGTGTTTGTAGGGGGTAAGAAGAGAGAGAGAGAGAGAGAGAGAGAGAGAGAGAGAGAGAGAGAGAGAGAGAGAGAGAGATGGGGGAGTAAGTGATAGCAGAGTGAGATTAGGAGAGATAGAGATGGGTGGGGTTTTTTTTGTGTAGGGGAGTAGGAAAGAGAAAGGGAGATGTGAGGAGGTAGTGGTTATGGGTAGGTAGAGTAGGAGGGGCATTAGGGAGAGAGAGAGAAAAGGGTTGGCTATTGTGAGAGTGTGAGAGAGATCCTGGGAGTGCTAGTGGTTTTAGGGAGAGATAGAAGGGGGTTGGGGTTAGGTGTAGGTGAAAGAGTAGGAGAGAGATAGACTAAGAGAGGGGGATAGTAAGGGTTAGGGTAAAGAGGTGAGAGAGAGAGAGGGAGGGAGAGAGAGAATTGAAGAGAGAGAGGATGTTGCTAAAGGTATTGTCAGGAGTAGGGTGGTGAGAGAGTGAGAGAGTGAGAGAGAGGTTTACCATTACAGAGAGATAAAGGGAGAGATAGATTAAGGGTTTAGTGGTAAGGGGTGGAGTAGGGGTGCTTATTTGTTTGTTTGAGAGTGAGAGAATTGGACATGCTACGGGGTTATGGGGGAGAGAGAGGGTTTGGTTGTAAGTGTAATGGTAGGGGTATTAGGAGAGGCAGAGAGAGAGCTGGTTAGGGGGAGTATGAGTAGGAGAGAGAGAGAGGAGGATTAGGGAGAGTACAAATGTGGTTAGAGAGAGAAAGATAGATGATGGGGACTAGTGGTGTGTGGAGGACTAGGTGTGTGTGTGTGAGAGAGAGAGAGAGGGATAGAGAGAGAGAGAGAGGGAGAGAGAGAGAACAATGGGTTTTTGGAGATTGGAGGAGAGGGAGAGCAGTGGGGATCATTGCAAGTGGAGTAGAGAGAGAGAGAGAGATCAGGGGGTGTGATAGGGTGAGGGTTTGGTTGATTAGTTGTATGTTCAGTAAGGGATTTGAAGTAGAGAAAGATATATAGATTGGGGTGGGGGAGGGGATATATGTTAAGGTAACTTAGAGTGAAGCAGGGGTAAATTGTGGGGTAGATAGAGAGAGGGGATATTTTGGAGAGTATGAGAGGGGTTAGGGAGAGTGATGGGGTCTTAGGGGTAGTGAGAGTGTATGAGAGAGAGGGTGGATACTTAGGAGGTTGGCCAAGAGAGGGATGGGTGGAGTTCAAGAATAGGTGGAGTAGAGTAGAGAGAGAGTGAGAGGGGTGGTTAAGCAAGGGTCATGTGGAAGAGAGGGGGGAAAGAGCGAGAGAGAGAGACAATGAGAGAGACAAAGAGGGAGAGAGGAGGGGGTATTATAAGTAGTGGAATAGGAGGGGGTGATAGAGTGAGAAAGGGGGTTAATAAGGTTTAGAGAGAGGAGGGGAGAGAGAGTAAGACATTAGTGGTTTTAGTGTTAAGGGGAGAATTAGGGGTGTGTGAGTGTGTGTGAGTGAGAGAGAGAGCAGGGATATTGGTAAGGGTTAGGGAGAGGAGAGGGATTTATGGGGTTAGTAAGGGTTAGGGAGAGGAGGATAGTTAATTATAAAGAAAGGAAATGGGGGGTAAGAGAGAGAGAGAGAGAGAGAGGCGGGGAGAATGGTAGTTGGGAAGTGAGGGGTTGTTTGGGGGTTGGGAGAGAAGGAGAGGGGTGTGGGGGGGGGGGGCGAGAGAGAGAGAGAGATATGGGGGGTTGTAAGTGATTGGGGGAGGGAGAATAGGAGAGAAAGAGGTAAAGGGGTCATGTTTTGGTGTAATGGGAGGAAGAGATAGAGAGGGGGACGAAGGGTATGCTTATGGTAGGGATATTAAGAGGGGGGTTGGAGAGAGATAATGGGGGTTTGTTTTAGTTAGATTTAGAGAGTTAGAGGGGATTTTATGGGTTATAGAAGAGAGAGAGAGATGTGGGGGTTAGGTGTACTTGGAGTAATAAGGTAGAGCTAGCGTAAGAAAGGAGGTTAATAAGGGTTAGGTGAGGGAGAGATAGAGATAGACAGAGAAAGATAGAGAGAGAGATAGAGATGATGGTGTTAGTGGAAAGGGGAGAAAGGAGGTTAGGAGATGGGGAGTTGGATAGAGGGAGAGAGGGAGTCTTAGGGAAAGTATGAGTGGGCTAAGGGAGATAGAGAGGGTGGGTTACGTGTACTGAGTTTTTGAGAGAGAGGGTAGGTGTTAGGGGGTTGGGGCAGAGATAGAGGGTTTGGGATTTTGTGTAGGTGGAGTAGGGTAGAGAGAGAGTTGGAGAGGGGTTTATCAAGGGTTAGGGGAAGGGGGGGGAGAGAGAGAGAGAGAGAAAGAGAGAGGAGGATGGGATGATAGAGGTAGGGGAAGAGTAGGGAGTGAGCGAGTGAGAGGTAATTAGGAAAGATTAGGGGGAGGAGTGGAGAGAGATAGAGGAGGAGGGATGTTAGTGTTATGTTGAGGAGTATGTGGGTGTGTGTGTGAGAGAGAGAGCAAGAGTGAGAGAGACTGAACGGTGGGAAACAGAGTGTTGAGGGGTTCAGAGGGAGAGAGGGTTGGGGTTAAGGGTAGGTGGAAGAGCATAGGTGTCTGTGTGTGTGTAAGAGAGAGAGAGAGAGAAACAAGGTTAGCTGTAAGGGGAGAGACGGTGTTAAGGGAGTGGATAGTTGGAGAGATAGAGAAGGGGGATTAGAAAAATTATGAGTGGGGTAATTGAGAGAGGGAGAGAGGGAGGGTTAGTGGTAGTGAGAATGTGAGGGGGGGGTGTTAGGGGGTTGGGGTAGAGTGATAGGGTTCGAGGTTTTGTGTAGCTGGAAGAGTATGGTAGAGAGATAGATGGATAGAGGGTTAGAATTTGTGTGTGTGTGTGTGTGTGTGAGAGAGAGAGAGAGAGACTTGGTCAAGGAAATGTTCGAGTGGGTTATTAGGGGTAGGGTGGAGGAGGGGGGTTAGGGAATATAAAGAGATCATGGTGGGGGGATGATGAGCATGCACTTAGGAAATCTTAGTAAAGTTAGAGAGAAGTGGGGGTATATGTGGGGGTGTAGAGATAGAGATGAGGGGCTAGTAAGCACTAGGAGGTGTTGAATTAGCATTAGTTGTAGGGTCAGTATAAGAGAGAGGGGGAGTTGGAGGGGGTTATTATGTGTAGAGAGTGTAATAGGGGGATTAAGGAGAGAGAGTGGGGTGTTAGGAGTAGTGACAGTGAGATAGAGGGGGGATGCTAGGGGGTTGGAGGACACAGAGAGAGGGACGGGGTCAGGTGCACGTTGAGGACTAGGGGAGAGAATGAATAAGAGGGGGGGGGGGTAAATAATGGTTAGGGGGAATAGGTGAGAGAGATAGAGAGAGGTGAAGGGGGTTTTAGAGGTAGTTTGTAAGACAGTGAGATACAGGGTTACGAATTATAAGAGAGCGAGAGGGGTGGGGGCTAGGGGTAATTGGATGGTAGGAGGGGTTTGTATTAGAGAGAGATAAAGAGAGAGGGGGAGGCATGGGGTGGTTGTAAATGGAAGGGGGTTTTAGGAGAGAGAGAATGAGAGAGATAAAGAGTTTTATAGGTAAGTGGAGTAGGAGAGAGAGAGAGGGGTGGAAAGAGTGGTTATGGGTAGGTAGATTAAGAGGGGGTTTAGTGAGAGAGGGTGGAGATTTAGGGATAAAGAGATTTTGTGAGAGAGGGGTGTTTTTAAGGGTTTAGGGGAGAGAGAGGGGTTGGTATTAGGTGTAGGAGTAGGGGAGAGAGATAATGAGAGATATATGAGAAAGTTTAATGATATTGGAGGACAAGGGGTGAGAGATAGAGAGAGAGAGAGAGTGGAGGTTGGTAACTGTTAGGGAGGGGAGGTTTGTAAGGGTTAGAGAGAGAGGCGGATGGTAAGGGTTTGGGATAGGAGGGGAGATAGAGAGAGAGGAAAGGATTTAATGGTAAAGAGAGTAAAATAGGTGTGTGTGAGAGAGAGAGCAAGTGGGTGGTGGTGGGTTATTTAGGGGTTCTGGGTGGGGGGGAGAGAGAGAGAGAGAGAGAGAGAGAGAGAGAGAGAGAGATATGGGTGGTGGTAAGTGGTAGGTGGAGGGATTTCAAGAGAGAGAGAGAGTGAGGGAGAGGTTTATGCATAGAGAGAGAGAGAGAGTGGGGGAGGGAGAGGAGGAGGGCATGTTTATGGGTAGGAGGAGTAAAAGTGGGGTTAGGGAGAGAGAGATAGAGTTAATTTTTAGTGAGAGTTAGAGAGGGAGGGGGTTTTAGGATTTGAGGGAGAAAGATATTTGTGGGGGTTAAATGTATGTCAAGTAATACGTGAGATGGATAGTTATATAGGAGGTTTGTAAGGGTTGAGGTGTTTTTTTGTGTGTGTATGTGTGTGTGTTTTTGTGTCTGTTTGTGTGTGTGTGTGTGTGTGTGAGAGAGAGAGAGAGAGAGAGAGAGAGAGAGAGAGGGCTTGTAATTTGTACGAGGTGGGGAATTAGGGGGGTAGATATATATATATATATATATAAATATATATATATATATATAAATATATATATATATATATATATATATATATATAGAGAGAGAGAGAGAGAGATGTGGTCGAGTAGTTAAAGAGAGAGTGGGGGGGGTTGGAGGGGGTGAATATGGATAGGGAGAGTAAGACAGGGGTTAAGGAGATAGATTTGGGGGTACGAGTAGCGAGAGTGAAAGATGGGGGGTGTTAGGGGGTTGTAGGAGAGATACAGGGCTAGGGTTTAGGTCTAGGTGTAGGAGAAGGGGAGAGAGAGAGAGTGAGAGAGAGGGTAAATAAGGGTTAGTGGGAAGAGGTGAGAGAGAGAAAGAGGGGGGAAGGGAGGTGGAGGGTTTTCTATAGGTAGGGGGTGTGAGAATAAGATATGGGGTTAGGAAGTGTTAGGGAGAATAGGGGGAGAGAGAGAGAATGGTGGTTGGGAGAGAGGGAGAGAGGGGTGGGGTTTAGAGGTAATTGGAGGAGTAGAGAGAGAGAGAGAGATCGGGTGTGGTAAGTTGTTGTACAATGGGGTATATGATAAAGAGAGTGAGAGATATATTTAGTGGTACGGGGAGTAGGAGAGAGAGAGAGGGGGGTGGAGGGGGGTTTTAGTGCGAAGAAGAGTAGGAAGGGGGTAAGGGAGAGAGATTGTGGGGTTTAAATATAGTGAGAGTGAGGGAGAGAGAGAGGGGTAGTGTTAGGGGATTGGGAGAGAGAGAGGGGTGGGTATGAGGTGTAGGTAGAGAGAGAGAGAGGGAGAGGAGGGGGGTTATTGGTATGGGAGGAAAAAATGGATGTGTGTGTGTGTGTGAGAGAGAGAGAGAGAGAGAGAGAGAGGGGGGGGGGAGATTAGGTTGGTAAGGGATAGAGTGACAAAAGGGGTTGGTAAGGTTTAGGGAGAGGAGGAGAGAGAGAGAGAGAGAGAGAGAGAGAAAGGAGGGGAGTTAATGGAAAATCGAGGAGAGAGAGAGAGAGAGAGAGAGATGTGGGGTGCTAAGTGTGGTAGGCAGATGATATAGTGGCTAAATTATATATGGTTTAGAGGAATTAGGTTTGATAGGGGTTAAAGTTGATAAGGGTTATAAAGTATATGTGTTATAATAAGGTATAGTGTATGTTAAAATTACCAAGGAAAGAGATCCTAACTCCTAGGTTGCATGAATAGAGTGTCAACAAAGGGGGGTCCCTCGTTAGAGCACTTCAAAAACCTTGTGTATACATGGTCGACCACCCAACTTGGGGCGTACTGGGAGGGCTTCTCTGGGAGTCACCTCCCTCCACCTATTACTAGCGCAATGGCGTCCCAGTTCCCAGCTACAACAAAAGGCACATGTGTCAAGATACCGAGTTAGGAAATTGTTTCCAGGCAATTTCCCAAAATGGTCCTTTGAAAACACTCTACACATGACTTTAATAGAAACCCTATGGTCAACATACTAATGCAAACGATATAAGAAAATAATAGAATTTAATATCGATAAAAATTATTTTCTATAATCTTCTTCTAATTTAAATAGTCTAAGTAAACTTTTATATATAAAAGAAATATATAATTAACTATTAAAAAAACATTAAATTTTGGTTTACCATCATTAAAGTAAATAAGAGAACAATTATAGTTTAACAATACTCTAAAATATTTCAACACCCACAACAAAATAATAAATATAGTATCATATTGAAAATAATTAATACCTTATCATACCATAAAATATGCATACAAGACAAATTCCAATGCGACTCAATTACTAATATTTTGCAAAATTAATTACTAACAACAATTTTAAACAAATTTACTTACTAACATATGTCAAACCAAATTAGTAACCTATTGATAATTGACAATGTTATTTCTAAAATTAGATAAATGATTAGGATCTTTGGATAAACTAAAAAAGATACCAAATGTGAACACCTATACAACAATAACATGCAATGTTAGATAGGTTATAATTTAAAATACAAAATGGAGAAATATTGATCACTTAAATTCATATTTAAAAATTAGATGACATGGAACTACTTATTTGTCCAATCTTTCTAGCTAGAGTGGACATGGAATAACCAATTTTTCTTTTCACTAGAATGAGCATGGACCTACTTACTTATAATCTAATGAGATAATTCACTTGCAAACACATAAACTAATAATGTGATCACAAAATAGATTAAGTTTTTCAATAAATTTAAAATTAAATTGAAGATCTAACATATTCAATCCAAATAAACTATACAAAATACATGGAAAAATCTAGATTTGCACTCGAAAAAATAGCAATAAATAAACATAAATACTCAAAATACATGAACAACCCTCAGATCCATCCAATCCACACCAATAATGACAACTTAATCTAATTTTTCAAATCTAATCTAAACTTATCACTTGTTTCAGGAAGAAAAAAAAAAATTGTACTTTTAATAATAAAAATAATATATATGTAGTTATCGAGTAATCGCAACTAAAAGAGTTAGTTATAAGTTTTGTAAAAACAATTCTATATTATAAATCTCTCCGCTCCTATTGTGTTTCAAAAAATTCTAAAGTTCTAAATCTCTCCGCTCCTATTGTGTTTCAAAAAATTCTAAAGTTCTAAATCTCTCGCTCCTATTGGTTTTGCATAAATAGGTTGCTGATTGAACCTTTTTATTGTCCCAAAAACTACTTCTTTTCTCTAGGTCTTAAAGCTATATCGGGTTAATAAAAGGTATTCAACGATTATAAAAACCCCACGTATGCATTACTTCGAAAGGGTAGATAAATAGAAGGTGTCAGAATAGAAAACAAGTTTCAGCCCAAGAAAAAGACAGAATATGCGGACAAGTCAACACGAAGGCTTACACGCAGGTTGGCACCGAGCGACAAGGGTTGGAATATCAAACAATGGTCGCCCATCAAATTCGATGACGTGTATGCCGGTCGCCCATCAAATTGGAATTTCATTATTTCGAATTGTTAAGACAAGAAAATATAGGAAGAACGCTTGGAATATCAAACAATGGCCGCAATTTACAACATAAAACACCAGTGCTATCGGCAATATTAGTCTGACACGAAGGCTGGCCGCAATTTACAACATAAAAAATACACCAGTGCTATCGGCAATATTAGTCACATTGCAGAAAGGAGCAGAGAGGAAGATCTACAATGGTATATCGAGAACCGTCCACAGAGAACCGTTGCGGACAGTGGTATATCGAACAGAGAATTGGCCGGTGGACTAAGACAGCCGGCCATGACAGGTGCAACGCCCGTGGACTAAGAAAGCCATGACAGACATGACGGCCCAAACGGATTGGTGGCAGTATCTTAACGAGGAGGCAGTGGAGAGGACCAGGATCAACAAAGGCATGCAATGGCTCCATTGAAAAGTGAATGCATCAGAGAGAATCGCTACAGCAATAGCAGCCAAAGACCACAACAGGCTTGGACACACATCGAGAAAGAAATGAAACGCACGAAGAGACCGTCTCAAAATGTAGTGGAAAAAAAGGGAGCATTTGGAATCTCCTTCCATTCCGAACGAGGTGATTTTCATTTATGTCAAGGATCGAAGCAGTGCGATCTACGTAAATGGAGATTTTAGATTGGAGATGGCGTGACCGCCACCCGAGCGTGGTAAGATTGGGGAGCGTGGTAAGATTGGAGCACGCTCTGTTGTGCTCACGACAGTGCCCCCTTACAATACGGCTGTTGGCAATCCTGCTCGGTTGATTAGCGGTAAGCTAGATTTAAGACTTGCCAGTTTAGCTATGTAATTCCTGAGAGGTCAGACTATGTAATCTAGATGCTTTGGCCAAATTGGTTTCCCTGCCGACCAGGGATTAGCAGCTCTAATTGCATACTAATTTGCTATACAGGTTCTGTGCTGAGCTCATTTCCTATTTATACCTATATTTCCTTACAATTTCATTCACCGAAAAGAAATTGTTGTATATTGCTGCGCCTTTTAATCTACCTCAATGCAAACACACAAATTAGCACTAGCACATAGATACCCTCATTAATCTAAGCATAAGACAGTCTCGTGCTTGCTAGGGTATATATACAAGTCCAGCTCGAGTTCATCATGAAATGCTTAAACAACTAGTGTAAATACTATAGTTATATACCATACTTACCTTTTTAGTAGTTATTTTAGGACCAGCGTGTCATAGTGATAACTAATCATCATAGTAATTAGTACGATTGATAGGATAACTATTAGGTACTGAATGAGTAAGGCATTAGACTATTCATCTAGAGGTATATTAACTAGATTTAGGCATGAGACTATTTATCTAGATGTATATTAACTA
The DNA here is from genome assembly GCA_027924585.1 of Larix kaempferi. Taxonomy (NCBI): domain Eukaryota; kingdom Viridiplantae; phylum Streptophyta; class Pinopsida; order Pinales; family Pinaceae; genus Larix; species Larix kaempferi. Next base: position 4,122,445 of record BSBM01000898.1, on the reverse strand, counting down.
CGAGTCTACAAAATTATGCATATTGTTTATATTTCCTCATATATCTCTATGAATACCTGTATAGGGAAAATATTCCAGCATAAGGTAATTAAATGACTAGATACACTCTATACGCGTAAACACATGGTATTATTTATTACATAAACTAGTAGACACTCGTAGGTATATACCACGACCCTCTCAAATTCTGACACCTAACAGTTCCACGTATCTGAGCCACGAATCATATGTATATCTACTAAATGTAAACGACTAACCATAATAACATGTAAGTCAATGTTTCAATAATCGGGATTATCTATTATATTATTGAATGTCTATTAAATTTAAACTAGTAACCACACCCCATACCATACCGACACACTCACTGAATTATGGGTTGGCCTTACATTTTTCATTATTGATAAAATTTAACTGAGCAGAGTGCGGTCTCCTCTTCTCATAGAAATGGAAGCAAAAAGAGGTTATAAGACATTTTGGGAAGCATACCTTAAAAAGCTGAATAGTTCCGGAATCAAGATGTCATCCACAAAGACTAAAAAGAGTTGCGCAGTTGTTCTGAAACATATTGAAGAGTACCAGTTAATTACGATACAAAATCAACAAAACAAATAACATATATAAAATCCATTAATATTAATAACATAACAATATTAATAAGCCTTTTAAACAACATAACCCTAAATCTAAAAGCCAATAAAAATTACTTAATATCATAGAAAAATAAAAACATAAACATAAAGATAAAGCTTAATATCATTAAAAATACCTTATCAAAAATTAAAATAAAACTATTAATACATTGCCGTGACATCCTTGAAACTACTCTATCCAAAATGAAAATAAAGAATTACTACACTCCCATAAATCCTACTATCACTAAAATTACTCTATCCAATAATGAAAATAAAACTATTATTATACTGTCAAATATTTGGTATATACTAAATATAAACATACCTTAAAAAGCAGACCTCACCACATAGATGATGGCACCATATGCCTTTATAGAATCATGATGTCATTTCTCGGTTATTTAACAATTATATCATTGAATTTCAAACTGGACTCAAACCCTAGGATTTCATTGGAGGCGTTCTGAGATGAAGCTATCAAGGTGGTTACAACAAAATAATCTATTAATTTGATTCAGGGATTCTTCTACTTTATTTTATTAATCGAACAAATCCAAATCCACTCAGTCGAGTTTTCTGTGCGATCATCTAACCATATGAAAAAAAATAATGATTATTATTAACACAAACTAAACAACTATACACAGAGAAATAAACCTTTATTTTAATCATATTTAAAATCATAAAAATGTAAAAAACTTATAAATCTTAAATCATTAAAAAATACCATATCCAAACTGAAAATAAAATTATTACTACGCCATTTGCTATAGACAAAATATGAAGATACCTAAGGAGCGGACCTCAGCTCAGCGCGACACAGAGAGGATGGCACCATATACCCAGCCACATAGCCAGACTTTCTCATACCTAATCACAATGTCATTAAAATAAGTATACCGAATCACAATGTCATTAAAATCAACAAACCAAATAACATATCTGAAATGCGAGATTTTTATCCCATTACAGGGAAACCCTCGGATCCCATTCGAGGAATTCTTATACATTACTGCACGCATACAAACCCTCGGATCCCATTCGAGGAACTCCCGGCCGGGCCCGTCTCCTCGTCATCACCGTTGACGTTCGGTATCTATTTACTTTCCACCTGTCCTTGACAGGCGTGCAATGACAACAAGTCTGTGAAGGTAGTCGAGTTTCTTTTGAAATAACGAGTTTCGAATTTCCAGATTGTCCATTAGTTATGATTAGATTTTATTTTTCATGATTATATTAGATTAGATTGGATTGTTTGTTAGTTACTTGTTAGTTGTTTTTGAATTATGATTTGATTTGATTTATTTTTATTTTTATTTTTATTGATATTTTTGTTATAGTTTTTCATCTCCTCCTTTTAATATGCTAATGGTTAATGGTAGTAAGAATAAATTCAAGATATTTAAAATTTAAAATTTAAATTTAATGAAATATAATTTAAATTTTAAAATAGATTTTTTAGAATTTAAATTATATTTATATTTTTAATATGAAATTAAAATAATAATTACTTTGCTAAAGCATAAGGGTAGAGTAACTGCTAGTGAGTAATTGAAATGAAAAGCTTTAAATAGAAGTTCATAAGTCTAAAGTGTTCTCATATGATATGATAATATGATAAGTATAAAAAATGGGTTTTTTATTCTTTATGAATCACAATGATAAAAGAGATTCATTGGATTAAGATTTTTGGCATTATTGATTATGGTAGAGATATAAATGATGCATTGAACTTTTAAGATAAAATTGTCGCGTGAAATATATGTGGTCAAAAAGAGCAATGTTGAGTTACATGGAGGATTTTGGAGTCTCTTTTTGTATAGTGGAAGTTAATGAATTTAAAAAATATTAATTCAAATTTTTTCAACTTTATTTTATTTTCTATTTCTTTTTGGAATTTCACTTTTATTATATTAATTTAGATTTTATGATTTAGATATATCTTTTTATACACTTAAAATTAATCTCTCTTTACCATTTAAATCCTTATATAATTAAATATTGTGTATGATAAAAAACCATATTGATCTAATTAGCTTCTAAATTATATATATATATATATATATATATATATATATATATATATATATATATATATATATGTTCCTACAAGGATGTACACGTTGTATTTTAAAATAATCAATTTATGGTTTGTAAATGATTAGTCTTTTAAAGCAATTGATTTATAGTTTTGAATAGTTGACTAGTTTTTAACCAAATAGAGACAATGTTAAGTCATACTTTATATTTTTAGACTAAGGTAAAGTTTTTATCCTATAGATATAAGCAATTGTTATCTAAAATTAGAATTTAATCTCACATTTAAAAACATATCTTCACATATTTTAAAAGATTATTTTAAAATTTTAATTACATCTTTATTAAATTTAAATTTCAACATAATTTATTAAAAAAATATACTTCACAAAAAATTACAATAAATAATTAAACAAAATAAAATAAAACATAACCAAGACTAAAACTTAACCACATCACACAACTATACATACATTCATAAATCTTATTTAATTTTGATTGATTGTTTTGTTGTAATTAACTTGATAACTTTAAAGACAAATTTGATTGTAGATAACATTGAACGGTATATAAGAAATTCAAGGTACATACTAAACACAAAATTTAATGTATCTTAATATTGTGTGGTAATGAACATATGTGTGTTGGAGAAGGAGATGAATATATTACAACCGAGTTATATGAGTTAATATGTGTGCGATGACTCCCTACTTAAATTCAACATCATGATTGGATTAGTGTTAAGTGTTTTTATTTTTTATTTTTTTTCTTCATTTTATTCTAGATATTTATTATTCTCCTATTACTAATAAAATTTACAATTATTTCTTCATTTTATTTTCGATATTTATTATTCACCTATTCCTAATTAATATTAGTATTTTTTTTCATTTTCTTTTAGATATTTATTATTCTCTTATTTCTAATAAAAACTAGAACTTCTATGAAAACAGAAAATTTTAAAATTTAAATAGAAGAAAATTAAAAGAGAATAACAATACTAGTTTCCTTAAAGGTTTATGATTTATACCAATAAATAATCTTAGTTAAAATATTAAGGTACCTAGGTCAAATTTCGTGAATCTAATCTATGCAAATATTTCTACTTCTTTCCACTTAATTGTTATATATGTACTATTTATGCTTTTCTTTTCTTAGATTGATACTTTTCACATAATTAAGATTCTGAAAATTTATTCATTACAATTATAAAAGTATGGAAGATCTTTTAAAAATGATAGGAATAATTTAATTATTTGCATTTAATTAATTTAAAATAAATATTATTTAAAAATAAATATATTTTAAGTTATATATATATAACATTAATCTTATTAATTTTACAAATTATATCTAAAAAAATAATTTATAAAACAATAAAATGTTTATAATTGTCAAAATAAAGATATAACTAACCATAAAGACTTGAAAGTATATTAGCTATAAATACTTGAAAATATATGATACAATCCAAATTTATTAGATACAATAATTATTTCTAAATAATTTAATCAAACTCTGAAAATATTATTGTTGACATACCTTGGATATTTATTTCCAAAGCGATATTGAAATAAAACATAACCAAAGCTTTCAAACCAGTCAAGTAGAGTCTTCTGTAAGATCATCCAACCATATGAAAAAAGCACAAGAATAAAAAAGTAATTACTACTAGTAAAAAAACAAAATAAAACCAAAACAAAACATAAACATACCTTGAAGAAGCTGACTTCCCCACAGAGGATGACGGCATGATATGCCTGGAATAGTTCCAGAATCATAAACATAAACATACGGTTCTGAAACATATGGGAAGAGTACCAATTAATTACTGTAAAAAATCAACAAAATAAATAACATATATGAAATCCATTAATAGTAACCTTATTTACTCCTATCGTGTGATATATGTACCCGTATGAGATATGAGTGCAATGAATATGGAATAAAGCCGGTCTTTGTTGCATTTACTCACCCACAGGACGTTGTCTGGGCCAGCCAAGAGCCATAGTTATTTTCTAATTTATTTACAACCCCGACCTACCCTCTTTGCACAACCCCAGCATTATTTGTCAGTGCTTCTTCCTGAATCATACCATCACCACATGGTCCCTCTTGCTTTTAGGGAAGACCTGGACAGCTAAGTTGTGGAATCCTCCAGAAAGATATTTTAAACAACATAACTACAAATGTAGAAGCTAATAACAATTATTTAATATATTAAGAAATCATAGGAAAATAAAAACATAAACATAGAGATAAATCTTAATATTATTAAAAACACTTTATAAAAAATGAAAATAATAAAATTATTATTGCATTACTATAAATCTTAACATTGATTCAAAACTACTCCATTCAAAATAAAAATAAAACTATTACTGCACTTCCATAAATCCTATCCTAGCATCAGTGAAACTACTCTATCCAAACTGAAAATAAAATTATTATTATGATACTTTGAAAAAATTGGTATGAACGAAATATAAACATACCTTAAAAAGCAGACCTCGCAACATATGCCTTTATAAAATCATGATGTCATCCATGATCTCATTCCAGGCTTTCTTAACAATCGTATCATTGAATTTCAAACTGCATTCAAACCCTCGGATCTCATTCCAGCGTTCTCAGATGATGCTATCAAGGTGGTTACAACAAAATAATCTATTAATTTGATTAGCGATTCTTCTACTTTATTTTCATAAATGTAAGTTTCAGTTTTCTGTGCGATCATCTAACCCTAAAAAAAAAAATAATGATTATTACTAATTCAATGTAAAACACTATACACATAGAGATAAACCTTAAATTAAGTGTATTAAAAATAGTAAAAATAAAAATAAAAACTTGTAAAAGACTTATAAATCTTAAATCACTAAAAAAAAAAAATACCATATCCAAACTGAAAATAAAACTGTTACTACACCGCTAAACATTTGCTATACACAAAATATGAAGATTCCTAAAAAGCGGACCTCACCTCACCACACCACAGAGACGATGGCACCATATGCCCAGGATGTCAGCTACATAGCGAGTCTTTCTCATATGTATTAAAATACAGAATTACAATGTCATTAAAATAGGTATTCCAAATCACAATGTCATTAAAAAAATAGCGATTAATTACTGTACAAAATCAACAAACCAAATAACATATCTGAAATCCAAGCTTTTTAAAAACAATATAACATCAAACCGAATTACAATGTCATTAAAATAAGTATTCAGAATCACAATGTCATTAAAAAAATAGCGATTTTTAAAAACAATATAACATCAAACCGAATTACAATGTCATTAAAATAAGTATTCAGAATCACAATGTCATTAAAAGAATAGCGATTAATTACTGTACAAAATCAACAAACCTAATAACATATCTGAAATCCAGGCTTTTTAAAAACAATATAACATCAAATTTGAAAGAGAAAAGCAATAACAATAAGAGGTTACATTGAATTTCAAACTACAGGCAAACCCTAAAATTTTTATACATATTGGACAATGAATTACTGCACGCACATAACAACACTTATGAATTACTACACGCACACACTAACAGTTATGAAATCCAATGACAATCACATGTGCGTTGCAATACCCATCAAAATAAAGAGAGAGTTGATATGACCATTACCTTGTCCCGAATCCTCTCTCCTGTAGGGTAGAAGATAGATATTGTTTACTTGACAGAGAAGCAAGCTGGAAATAGTGAAAATGTGCATAAATTATTATTATGCTAAAACGACCATATAGAACCTTTATTCAATCAAATTTCTATTTTACTCACAACAATTATCAACGAACATATACTCTTCGTCATGGAAACAACCCGTACACGTAAACCATTGTACCAAAGTTTGCGGGTTTGTTGTCGGACGTTGTCCCCCTAAATAAGATGAGAACCTATCAAAAATTCAAAAATAAGCCAGGTAATAACTCAAAAATTCATTCTAGAGGGTAATAAGCCAGCTAAGTAACTTGTTAAAAGGATACCATGTCGTCATCCTGCAATTATTATAAGTAATTAAGTATAGTTGGAATATGAAGGCCAAAATTGGAAAATAACTCCGTAAAACAAATGTGTGTAGGTAAACTTTACCATGGTTTTAAAACGATCATGTAGCTCGGAAACGGGTTAGGGTTCATCCATAGTTGAAGACTGAAACCAAGATCCAGCATAGAAAAGAACGCGGACCCCGCGAAAATAGACCTGGTGAAAAAAAGAAACCCTGGTAAAAACACTACTGGGCAGCTCAAGCCCAAAACCCTACTCTGCAGCTCAAGAAAGGTAATGAAATAAGAGCAGAGCGACCAAATGTGCATTCACAGTTCATGTTGATAATTGATATTTATATATAAGACTAAAACCCCACAGTTCGGAGAGAGGATTCTTACCTGATAGTGCAGGAAGCTTAAATCATGAAGCATCGAGGTAACTGGAAACCAAATATAACTCAAGATTCAACTCCTATACATATAATGTAAAGGAAATTTATATGAATTCAATCCTGAAACTAAGGGAACAACCCTTCATAAGGGTTTGGTAATACAAGTAAAACAAATAAAATTCTAAACAGAGAAATATAATGTGGATATAGATTTTTTTAATTTACTTGGTAATGGAAGAACTGTTTCCAAACAATACAAGGAACAGAGTTGAGGCTCTGATTAAACCCGGAAACTCTATAATATTGTTATCCATTCAAATACAAAGGAACGAACATCAAATCACTACATAAATCAGAAATCGAATACCATTTTTTAAGACAGAAATCGAACAAACCACAGCGAGTTCACTACAGAAATCTAAGTCGAACACCATTTTCTACCGCATTGAAAACAAGAAGAGAAAAAATAAGAGAAACAAAGATGATAAGCGTGTTGGGAACGTACCTGATTACCAACGTCGTTCGGCTTCGGGACGGTTAAATCAGATCTCAGATCTCATGTAGGCGATCTTCAGATTCATCAAATTCAAACCGAGTGTATCAAGTAATCCCTCCAAATGATTGAAATTCCAACACGCCATTAAATTCATATGGATAACCCAACAACGATTCAGAAATTCAACCTAAGAAAAGACATAAACCTAACCGCAATTGAGTATGCTTCACCAGCCAGACTTCTCAGACTCACAAGGCAGCAGTTTCAGATATAGCAGTTTCCATGAGATCTTTAACCATGCCCCATCCGCCAACTCTGTTCTGTCAAAGGTAGCGCTCCCCTCACCCACTGTAGCTGCATCCACGGAGACCCGAATATCTGCGTTTTCTTTAACCTAACTGTTTGAATTTCGCTCACCCTTTGATCCCATTCGATTAAAGGATTTTCCGTTTGATAAATCACCGTTGGCTTTTCCGATGAAGAATGCCGTTATATAATAACGGCTACTTGCTTTTGTGATTTACTACAATATTATAATATTCTGACATGGAAAAAGCTCCATCCGTATCATTTGCAACTTGGAGTAAACGCCAGGGGTCTTAGCTACGCGTGCAATGACAACAAGTCTGTGAAGGTAGTCGAGTTTCTTTTGAAATAACGTGGAGTTTCGAGTTTCCAGATTGTCGATTAGTTATGATTAGATTTTATTTTTCATGATTATATTAGATTGGATTGGATTGTTTGTTAGTTACTGGTTAGTTGTTTGTGAATTATGATTTGATTTGATTTATTATTATTTTTATTGATTTTTTGTTATAGATTTTAATCTCCACCCTTTAATATGTTAATGGTTAATGGTAGTGAGAATAAATTCAAGATATTTAAAAATTTATCAAGGGTAGCACTCGCCTCGCCCACGTAGCTGCATCAATGGAGACCCTAATATCTTCCCTTCCAAATCGCAATAACAAGCATTTTATTTAACCTAATTGTTTGAATTTCGCTCACCCTTTGATCCCATTCGATTAAAGGATTTTCCGTTCGATAAATCAAACTTGACTTTTCCGATGAAGGATTTTCCGTTTGATAAATCATACAACGGTTACTCCGGCTGTTTTTGTGATTTAATATTCTGACATGGAGGATTTTCCGTTTGATAAATCATACAACGGTTACTGGGGCTCCATCCATATCGTTTGCAACGTGGAGTAAACGGGACCGCTGATATCCTCAAGGTCGGATGCACATAATGTAGGGTGAATAAGTGTAACAAAGGTTGAGTTAGAATTTTATTTAACGTTAATCTAATTTTTTAAAACCATGTTAATATATTTATGAAGAAAGATTTGATATTTGAAATATATATCGGTAAACATTTTTATTTTTGTTATTTATTTGACAAAGTAACAGTAAAATTAATGTCAAAATCAAAGATAATGTTTAAATATGAACGATATCCAATTTTTTTTTATTGTATTTTTTTAATTAAACTTTTCATCAAATGAAAGTCTTTAATTTGACAAAGTAACAATAAGATTAATATCAAAATAAAAGACAATTTTTAAATATGAACGATATCCAATTATCTTTTTATTATTTTTTTAATCAAACTTTTCATCAAATAAATGTCCTAAGTAGTTTTTGTGGTGATCCCACTTGTTTGTCTAAATTATTGTAAAATATGATTATGACTTTAAAAAATATTAATTTAAAATTTTCCAACTTTATTTTATTTTCTATTTTTTTGAAATTTCACTTTTATTAAATTACATTTTAAGATTTAGATAATATATTTTTATACAACCTATTCAAGATTAAACTTTTAATAAGTATATAACTTTTATATAATTTAGATAAAGTGTTTTAACATTTAGAATTAATCTCTCTTTATCATTTAAATCCTTATACAATTAAATATTGTGTATACTATATTATATTTATCTAATTAGCTTTTAAATTAATTATATATATATATATATATATATATATATATATATATATATATTTGAAAATAATCAATTTATGGTTTGAAACTCATCAGTCTTTTAAAATAATTGATTTATATTTTGAATAGTTTTGAATCATTTAAAAATATTTTTATGTCATACTTTATATTTTTAAATTAAATAATATCTAAAGAATGGTAAAGTTTTTATCCCACATATATATATTACCATTTGTTATTTAAAATTACAATTTAATTTCACATTTTTAAAAAATATCATCATATATTTTTAAAGAATGTTTTAAAACTTTAATTACATCTTTATTAAATTTAAATTTGGACATAAATTATTAAAAAAAATATACTTCACAAAAAAATATAATAAAGAATTAAACAAAATAACATAATATATAACCATCAAACAAAGAAATATAATAAACAATTAAACAAAATAATATAATATATAACCATCTTATAAAGGACAAAAACTTAACCACAGCACACAATTATAGGTACATTCATCCTCTCTTTCATTTTGCTTATGCCAGACTAGATCCAAATTGTAGGCTCTATCAAGCGCCGAGAGGGATCAAATCTCCCGAGGTGCAAACCTCTCCTTGAAAAGATTCTTGAGTGCAATACCTGAGAAGAGGTTTGCACCTCGGGAGATTTGATCCCTCTTGACGCTTGATAGAGCCTAGGATTTGGATCTAGGCTAGTTTCAGCCATGGGTGGTGACACAAAACTGGAGTTTGATCAGCATTGTAAGGAACAGATTAAGTTGAAAAACATATATATTTACGAGGATTATCATAATGTAAGTAATAAGTACTTAGGGTTGAGTAAATTGTTAAACTGGAAATAGAGAAAATTCGCCCAACTTTTTTTTCGATTCTCTTTCTGTTGATCTGCGTTTTGTTTTGTTTGTTCTTCTCCTTCTTCTGCCGTCATTTCATCATTTCTTACATTTTGATTTATTTATTGTTCTGCAAACTGATTTTTTTTTGTTCTTCCAATTGCTTCAACTTTTTCTCTCAATACGCTCTATGTCGATCAATGTTTCATTTTCTTTGTTCTTCTCCTTCTTCTGCTGTCAATTCGCTTAACTTTTTTTTTCGATTTTCTTTTTGTTGAACTGTGTTTTGTTTTGTTCGTTATTCTGTTGTCAATTTGTCTAACTTTCTTTTTCGATATTGTTTTTGTCGATCTGCATTTCATTTTCTTCGTTCTTCTCGTTCTTCTGCTAGCATTTCGTCCAACTTCCTTTTTTGAAATTCTTTTTGTTCTTCTGCTTTTTGTTTCAAGTCTTGTTCTCGTTCTTTTGTTGTCATTTCGTAAGATTTTATTCCTTTATATGTTTTACGACGTTCGGCATTCTATATTTTTGGTTCTTCGTCAGTTTGTCTCATAGCATCTTTTGCATGCACGTCTTCCATTTCTAGTTTAGACTCTATATCAAAAAATTCAAACATTAACATATACATTGAAATTTAAGCAAATCTACACTAAAATCAATGCATCCATGGTATACACTAAAATCTATGCGTACACTGAAATCTATGCAAGTATAAAACTCACTTTACATAATAATGAAATTCTATATATCTACGAAATTCTATATTTTAAAAGAAAAAAGTAGATGATTTGGGAGGATTGAAACTTGGACCTCACACCCATTATCCCAACAACCTTACCACTATACCACATATAGTTCATATTATACATAGTAAAAAACTTTTTTACTTATATGTAAATATTCATATATATTTAAATTTAAATTAAATGTCAATTTAATTTTAAATATAATTTCATGTAGTTCAAAATAGAACAATTTAAACATTGTTTTTTTATGTTTTTTTACATAGTAAAATAAGAGTTAAATAGTTATTTTTTTTATCTTTTTTAACATTACATAGTAAAAAAGCAATTTAATACCTCAGGGATTCTAAGTGAGGGCTTATTTTTTTTCCTTTATCGTTGTGTTAAGGAACAAAAAAATATATAAACTACACAATTGATCAATTTCTCATGGATTTAAAAAAATAACTTTAAATATTTATGAGGCAGCCCATTATAAAACCCCCGGCTTGGTCGTGGGTTATATAAAATTCAAAATATAATTTTGTGGGGTTTAGAACTTGTAATCGTGAATACCACGTAAGTGTATTTGACACTTAGCAATGTGAAAATACTTTCGTGAATACTACGTAACTATATTTCAGCTTCTCCAATGTGAAAATACTACAAAATCGATTATACAAAGAGACTTTTAAAGTGTTTAATATAAAGGTGAGTCAGTTGAGGATTGATATTTAAGCACTAAGCCTCTATTTTTGTAACCTACAGCATATTCACTGCATAAAAAATGGCGGAGATTTGATATCAAATAGTGAGGCTATATTCTGTAACCTGCAGATTAATATCGTATTCACTTCATAACGCGCGAGCATAAAAATGCAAAGCGACGCAAGCAAACTGGGCGTGAAGGTATGCGTTGCAGGAGCAGGAGGGTGTTAGAAATAATGTAGAAATGATAGGCAGATTGACAGGGATTGAATTGATGTGTACTTTCTATACTCAGCATGGTTTGGTTTGAGATCCACCTTTCTTGGATCTATGATCTGGTTTGTTATGATGTTTGTCATCTATATATTGTAACTATTTCTTCATCAATAATTGAATTGGTTTGGCCATTCCTTTGTCTATGAGAGCGAGCCTTTGTGCTCAGCTCCACATTGCCTCTCAGTCTATGTTAATTTGGTATCAAAGCCAGGTTGTGGCCTATTGTGAGGAGCCCATTGTGGCCTCATTGTGAGAGCCCTTAGTGGCCTGCTAGCCTACTGAGCCTAAGTGGCTGTGAGAAGTGCCCATTGTGACATGCTGCTGTTGTGTGTGCATGGTGGCCTAGAGTTGAGTTGTATCTCCTCCTGATGTAGTGTGAATGCCCATTGAGGCTATTGTGAAAGCCCCTGTAGCCTGCTGGGAGAGCCATTTGTGGCCTGCTGATAAAGTCGCCTTCTAATGCTATGAGAGCCCTCCATGGCCTGTCGAGAAGCCCTTCGTGGCCTGTTGAGAAGCCCTCTGCAGCCTGCTATTGAGAATCCCACTATTGCTCACTGTGCAAGAGTGTTTGTTCTTGCTGAAGATTGTTGGAGGCTTGATTTTCTGCTGCCCAAACCACGGTGTTTGACACGAAGGAGCTGTCCTGCATGTGTTAGTTTGATGCGACATGCTATTTCTATAAGGAGTCGCCTGTTTGGAGAATAAAGCAGCTGTTGTTCTCTACAGAAAACAGAGAAGACTCACCAGATCTGAAAGATGTCAGTGAAGGGAACTTGCTGCTATTGTCGACCAGTGTTGACGTTGTATGCATGGAGCCTAGAGTGCAGATCGTGAATGAGGTAGCATTGTCCAATGATTCACTGTTCAATGAGAGCTGAGATCTTGTTGGAATCGCCTGTTTGGAGTTTTCTAAAGGTAAAGAGACAATCGTCTACTGTGAAGAGCCAAAGGGAAGCCGTTGTATTGCTATGTTGAAGTCTCTGCTGCCAGAGATGCTACCTCTGTATTGCTACCTATATTGCTTTGAAAAACGTTACTGTAGTTGTGTGAAGAAGCCACCGATCACTGTCCAATTCTTCTCTGTCGCGTTAATGCTTCCAACTTGTGGGAGAATTTGCTGAAAGGAGATGACCTAAGGATAAATCGTTGTTGAAGCTAATTAGAGGAATCTGTTGTTGTGCCGTGAAAGTTATGAAGACCTGTGCGCAAGTATTGAGACCGGTTTGAACGCCCTACTAGGTGGGGTGCATAGGAGATCGCTAAAGGAGCCCCTGCACGTAACATCGCTGTACCTCAGTTCATGTGAGAAGATCACAGCTAGCTGCAGAGGAGATCACCTGTCGGCTACTCACCAGGTCGGTATTTGATGCTGCTGTGAGGACCTAAAGGAAAGCCACGACCATAGTGAAAGAAGTCCGCCGATGTGATAGTCACCGCTTAGAGGAGGTCGGCAGAGAACATGAAGAAAGAGATAGCCACGTGAAGGAGAACGCTAGTGCGGTGAGTGTGGATCATTGTTGCCGATCTTGAAGCATAAGATTGTTGTGAGCGTAAGATCGTGGGATCATTGCTGCCGATGCCCAGTCAGATCGTTGTGAGAGTAGTGAGCCGGCATCGTTGATCTCCATTGAAGGAGTGCTGGGCGAAATTGCTGATGTATATAACGGAAACGTGGAGGAGCTTCCTGCATGTCTGCTTGTCAGTTTGATCGAGCCTTTGTGCTCCATTTGGGATTTCTTTGTTGGCCATCTTGAAGAGATCACTGCCCGTCTTTAGCTGAACGGAACGCTGCCTGTAATGGAGATCGCTGAGGAGGAGCCACCAAAGAAGAAATCGCTGCTGCTGGAAGTGTGCGTGCGCTGTGAAGGAAATCACTAAAGAGGAGGAGGCAGTCGGTGCCTATGCAAAGGAGAACCTGCAACATGAAGAGAAGCCTGCTCACCGATGAGTGAAGAAGGGATCCGCTGCCCCATTCAATGTGTGAGAGATTCCTATTGAAAACCGCATGGAGAAGCTGCCGTTGGAGATTGCTGTTGCATTGAGATCAGGTGGACTGTGAAGAGAGGGCCGTGTGAATGAGACGCAGCGTGAAGAGAAAGGTCGTTGTGGCTACTGGCTTGCCCAACTGCCTGTGTGAAGAAGAGAAGAGCAGACTGGGGTGGCTGCTAGCTTGTCCAGCTGCCTGAGTAAAGAAAAGATCAATATGTCTCCTCTTGCTGCATTAAAATTTGAATTTCAGCCTAAATATGATGAAGAATATCTTACAATAGAAGAACAAATTTTAATTAATTTGGAAATTATTGTAATAAAGAATTTGTTGGCAGGAGTGAGAACAACTGAAGAAAAAATAAATGACTTTGATGCAGAACTGAGGTTTATTGAAGAATAAATAGCCAAGCCTAAGATTGTTGCAGATTGCATCGAGACTGTAAAAGATGAAAACAAGGATTGCAAGTGAAACTATGATGAAATTTTGGCAAGTGTAAAAATACTTATTTGTCTTCAACCATGGAGGCCAACTTTAAATGTAAACGTTAAAGAATTTTATGTTAAAATGGACAATACAGCAAGGTCTGGAGATTTCAAGATCTGGTGGAGGAAACCTAAGAAGAAAAAGAAGTACGAAGCAAAAGGAGGACTGTGGAGTTCAAGGCTTAATTTGCCTTGCTGATTTGTAAGCCTGAAACTACAGGCATATTTAGTATTGTGTTCCATTTCTACATTAAGGGAGGATGTTAGAAATAATGTAGAAATGATAGGCAGATTGACAGGGATTGAATTGATGTGTACTTTCTATACTCAGCATTGTTTGGTTTGAGATCCACCTTTCTAGGATCTATGATCTAGTTTGTTATGATGTTTGTCGTCTATATATTGTAACTATTTCTTCATCAATAATTGAATTGGTTTGGCCATTCCTTTGTGTATGAGAGCGAGCCTTTGTGCTCAGCTCCACATTGCCTCTCAGTCTATGTTAATTAAGGGTATATCGGATCATGGCTTGTCAAGAGTCTTCTCCAACGAGGCTACACTGTCCACGCCAGGCTTAGAAACCCAAGTATATATTTTACTCTTAGATTGTTCTTGCCATAGTTATTTATTAGTTTGTTTTACGGTTACAGTACCGATCGGATAACAAATTAGTAGTGGGACAATCTAATATTTTCATGCATGCAGAAAGCCAGGCACAAACTGGACCTCTGCTTTGCCTGCCTGGGGCTGCAAAGACACTTAAGCTCTTCCAAGCAGAATTAAGGCATCAAAATATATTATAAAGTTAATTTGTTAATATTTGAAACTATAAAAAAAATTTAAACATTGTTATTAAAAAAAATTTAAACATTGTGCAGGTATGCAGAGTAAGGGGAGGACGGGAGGGAGGGGACATGGAGGGGAGAAAGAGCAAGAGGGAAGGCTGGGGGGAGCTGCGTGGAGGAGCTGGGAGAGGAGGGCAGCTCGTGGAGGGGAGGACGCTGGGAGCTTCGGGAGGAGCTCCGAGGGAGGTCCATTTGTCTTTGTTGGTTTACTTTCTTGGTCTGTCTTTGTTTCCGTATATTATATAGTCTTTTTTTTTAATTTTAATTATTGGTCGATATGATATTTTTTTATTATTATTATTTTCTGTTAAAGATAAACCATATTTATGGCTGACAATATCGACAAACACTAAATTCACAAGATCTCCATCATACAAATGTTATTTATGATCGACAATATCGACAAACACTCGACTCACAGGATCTGGGCTGTAGAGCGTCTCTTGGAGCAATGAATAATGGCTCGAAAAAAGAAAGAAATCAATAAATCTTATGTAATTTTGATTGATTGTTTTGTTGTAACCATCTTGACAATTTTGACGATAAATTTGATTGTAGATAGCATCGTTGAATAATATATAAGAAATCCAAAGCTATACGAAACATAAAATTAAATGTATGTTAATATTGTGTGGTAATGAAAATATATGTGTGAAAATATGTGTGTTGGAGAAGGAGAGGAATATATTACAACCCAATTAAGTTATATGAGTTAATATGTGTGCCATGACTCCCAACTCAAATTCAATACTCAAATTCATCATTATTGGACTAGTGTTAAGTGTTTTTATTTTTATTTTTATTTCTTCATTTTCTTCTAGATATTTATTATTCTCCTATTACTAATCAAATTTATAATTATTTCTTCATTTTCTTTTAAATATTTATTATTTACTGTTACTAATAAAGATTAGTATTATTCTTCATTTTCTTTTAGATATTTATTATTCTCTTATTACTAACATAAAAACTATAAATTTTCTATCAAAAAAAGAAGAGATAATTTTAAAATTTAGATAGAAAAGAAAATATATGAACTTTTAAAGAAAGTTATGAAGAAAGTTAAGAAAGAATAATAGTACTAGTTTCCTTAAAATTTTATGATATATAAAGAATAAATAATCTTAGCAAAAGACATAATCATATTGTAAGATCATAATGTTCTGTTTTTTATTAATTAAATTTTAAAATACTAAAGTACCTAAATCAAATTTCTTGATAACCTCTAGTCATTTATATCTCTATCTAACCTATACAAATTACTTTACTTCTTTCAACTCAATTGTGATGGGTACCATTCATGCTTTTTTTTTCTTGGTTTACTCTAAATTATTTTACACTTCATATTTTTTAACATAGTTTAGATTGGTAATAAATTACTCATTACAATTATACAATTATGCAAGATCTTTTAAAATGATAGTAATAATTTAATTATTTGCATTTAATTAATTTTTTAAAAATTTTATTTTATTTCAAAATAAATATATTTCAAGTGAGATATATATATATATAAAATCAATTTTATAAATTATATCTAAAAAATTATAATTTATAAAACAACAAAATGTTTATAAATGTCAAAATAAAGATATAAATAACCATAAAGACTCTCAAGTGGGTTCTAGCTTTGAACTAAAACTCTTTTCCCACAGTGGATATTTATTTCGAAAGAAATACAGAAATAAAACATAGCCAAAGTGTTCAAGGAACTTACAAAATTTGCATCTCTACTTGATAGAGAATTTTGTGCCTTAGTGACATGAGATAACGAAAATGAGAGATGCTTGAACAATCTAGAGGTATTAAACTTAACAATATCAAAATCACACTTTATTAGCTCCCAAACAATTTTTTTTAATATCCCTCTTTGATCCCTATCTTGTTGTAACTACAATAAAAGATGTAAATTGTTGTTATGTAATAGTTCCTGGCATGGAGCTCAAGGCCAAGGCTGTGTCAATGAAAATTGTAAGTATTGTTATGATTCCTTAAGTTGAACCATGCCATAATTAAAGCATGGTCATGTATGATGAAAATTGGAAATGACAAAATAATAAAAGTTGACCTAAGAGAAGCAAGTGCACTGCAACGAAAGGATGTGTGCAATGGAATCCACTAGGGGGTGAGGTGAGGGATAGGAAACCATAGGAACCTAATCGATGATGGTAGATTGTCATCATGGTGCCTTAGGAACTAGAAGGAAATTGAGCTACTATTGATCACGTGATTTCCTAAGAACCTATAGCTGTTAACCAAAATCAATAAGTGTGCTTATGATTTTTCATAGTTTTGATAATTAATTAATAAGGGCATTGTTAATAACCACTCGATTTCTAGTGGTTCATTAAGATTTTAATGGAAACTAATTTTTATGAAATGAAATGACTTAGTCACGATATGTGTGTGTGCATGGGTGCACATTAAATATATGTATATTAAAAGTGAATAACTTGCCTAGTTAAATTTATAACAGATGGTGAAGAAAATGATTATTATTCAATTAAATTATTGTAAGTGGTTAGGGGGTGAAAACATGAAGTTGGGAAACAATTTTGGCTTGTTTTTGACAAAAAAAACTGCTAATTTTTATGTTTTTCAACTTCGACCTCTTCAAACCCATATCTCCCTTAGGAATTTCAACTTGAAGTAAACACAAAGGTTTTACAGAATTGAATTAGCTTTCTACTCGTTTTTTTTTTAAATTTTTTTATGGATATATCGTGGGACAAATTTGTTGTCAACCAACGGCATATACTTAAACATTTTAGGTATGGATAATGAGTGACCTGTGTTGACAACGGTTTTTTGATAGATGGTTATTCATTTTAGGGAAAAAAAATTGTATGCTCATAATCTACACACACTAAACTTCATCCTGGACTATATTTCGAGTTTTTTAAGACTTGGGAACTATTTTTTATTATTTTTCGAAACAGCGTATGTTCAGAAAATGGTGCATTATCGACGCATGTTTTTGTCTTCACATTTTCTTTCAAATGTTACTCTTATAAAAAAAAATAAAACCAACCCATTGAAGAGGACACTTCAAGGAACATCCTTGTATTTTTTTAAATTTTTTTGGCTTCATCATTGTGATGATATTGAATTTTCATTGTGACTGATTTTTCAGCCACTTAATTTTTTAATGATAAAGTTTAGTTAAAAAATAGAAAAAAATAGTAATCCTAAATGAAATTGAAAAAACTTATATTAATAGAAAGTAGATTGAATGGTGAATCTCCTGGTATAAACTTCGACATGTAATTCTCATGTTTTGTAGTGCTCTGACCTTGTTAAAGTGACACATTTCTAAATTCTGCAAAAATGGTGTTGGAATTGTTTACCAGAAACTCTTGGGAAAGAAGATGTCTTCCAAACTCTCGGCCCAGATTTTAGTTCAAACTCTCATCCGAGAGTTTTTTTTTAAATACAGCGTGGCGATTGGTTCAAACTCTCGGCCTAGAGTTTTTTTAAACTCTCGGCCCAGAGTTTGAACTCTCAAAACTCTCAGCCTAGAGTTTTTTTAAACTCTTGGCCCAGAGTTTGAATTCTCAAAACTCTCGGCCCAGAGTTTGAGTTTGAATTTTTTTCGCATGATCATCCGCCCGCGCTCTGTTTTTTTCACTTTGTTTGTCACCAAAGTGTTTTCGAGGTTCGCAATTTCACCCTAGGGTTTTACCCTTGAGTAGAAGAAGGATTTCGATTGGGGTTTCTTCCTTTTGATGGAAGTTCAACCACCTCATGAGAGTAGATATGGGGGTGGAGAAGTCTACATTAATTAATAGCGTCGAGCAGTCTCCACGGGGTAGTTGGAAGTAGTTAGAAGAGAAGAGCCCACACTTAGTATGTTCCATTGATTAATAGAAGAAATATATTGGTGATAACTCTATCTGGGACCTAGGATCATTTGATACATTGCAGTCTCTTTGGAAAATTGTCACTTTCTATGTGTTGGATATGCTCTTTTATTACAATTCTTGTCTCTATTATGAATATTGTTTATCCTTTTTTGTTATCATACCATTGCCACCTTAGCATAGGTGTGAGGAGAAGGGAAGGTTGTATCTCCATAGTGAGGTTTGATCTCATTCTTAGATTCTATAGTTAAACTTATCGTATTTTTGCTTGGTGAAGAAAAGCGGCTCCATGCTTTTCTTACTCAATACTTTAAAATTTTGTTCAAGAGAGAGAGAGAGATCTCTCTTGGGAAGTTAATGGATTTAATTGTTATACTTTAAATCAAGGAGGTTGGAGAAGGGATTCCCAAGGGAGTGTGAGAATACATATACATTGTTCATTCTTTCCAACGGATAGAAGAAAAAAAGAGGCCCAACACTATGAGATGGAAGGCCAGTCTCTTTGAGTAAATTCAAACACGATGATCCCTACTCATAATGAAATTTCTTAGTAATTTATGTTGCTACATTCTGTAATGTAATATTTTGTTGATGAATGCTAGAAGAAAGGGAATGGTCTCTCAAAAGAGTTTTGAACCTCCATTGTTATCATTTTATTCTCAGGTCTCTCTCTCTCTCTCTCTCTCTCTCTCTCTCTCTCTGTGTGTGTGTGTGTGTGTGTGTGTGTGTGTGTGTGTATAATTAAAAAAAAGAGATACGTGGATGAAGAGAGTGGTCTCTCTCTAATAGATAGAGGATGACCCTTTGGAAGAATAACTCATTGTATAAAATGGATTGAGTTTTACCTATGGGAGGTCCAACCCAAATACATATATGATGTTAATGTATATTTAAGGAATATGATTTTATTAATTCTAGAATGATTGTTGTAAAGTGATGCATGCCTATGTGCTTATGCAAGTAGAATCTTGTAATATGTTATGATGAATGCATATTGTTAACCAGAATGCAAATTTAAAATAATTAATGATATACTTGTTTTCCTCTGATTACAAGAGGATAGGAAAAACATATGGCCTTATGTCGAAGGATAAAGAAAGAGTAATACCTATTAGACAATGAAGTTAATAGCATCAATGGTAAGATTCCTTGGATAACTCAGGTATGCTAATATTCATTTTGAAATAGATAACCCAATGTCACAGAAAGGTTTGATCATGATAAAATGATTAGTAATACATTGCATCTAGAACATGGAATATTTTATATGTTAAGCATACATTTCAACATAAAACATTGGAGGCAAATCCAACAGATTTTGAATTTTTATTTATATGCTTGTAAAAGGTTCTAACTTTAGAAATCATGATTTTCAAAGTGATTACAACACTATGGAAAGTTTATAGATTATGCATGAATACATTGTATATATGGTATGTCAGTGATAAGTATAATTTCCAAAAAGGATGGTACGGATAAATTGGTAAATTGAAAGTTTGTATTGAAATGTTTTACATACGTTTTGCAAGGTGCTAGTAATGTAGAAAGCATGAAATCAATAATTATTACACAATTATTTGATATATTATGTTTTGATATTAAACATATGTCCTAGAAAAATTAATGAGTTTGTAAAATTTGAAAATTTGTATACTAGTGCAAAAATGCATTTTGAGTGTAATGCTTAGAACATTGCAAATATGAACAAGCCCGAGGCCAAGTATCCCCAAAAAATATGCACATAGTCGGTACAAGAAAAATATCTTGTAAAGGAGGTCATAGAGGAGGATTTTAGTGTTACCAGATTGAAAAAAATTATCAAAAAAACCTTTGCTATAGCCTCAACCAATGGTAGAACAAGTTTTAACGAAGGTTATTACGGATATATTTTATAAGTAAACAAACCCAGCGGCCGGATGTTTTAGCAGATGTTCTTTAACTGGTGTGTTTTGTTTAAATTGTGTACACCAATGCATGCAGAAGCATAGTGCAGAGGTATTGTACATTGTAAAAATATGCACTGTCACACTCAACCAAGAAAAATCACTAGAGAGAACAAAATTTCAAAGTCGGATATGTGCTTGCATTTAGGTCTTATGTATCGATGCATGCGCACAAAATAAATGCACCGATGCGATATGTTACATCATATGCACTGAAGAATTTTTAATATTTTTAAATTTTACTAGTGTTGTCCATTTAGAAGATTACACTGGAGAATTCCATTGTAAAATACACCCGTGCTTACAAACTATCAAAATAATGCAATGCATTTAAACAACTAAAACACACTAGGATGCTTAAACACAACAAAAACATCGGTTCATAAGATTTGATAGTTATCAGTGCATATAAACATTGGTATGCACCGGTGCTATAGAAAAACTAAAACACACCAGATAAGTCATCTGTCATGTGGAAAGCCTCATTTTTAAAAGTTAGCGGGGAGTTTAATTTAAATTGGAGTGATGGGTGTAGGATACCTCTCTGTGTTGTTCAATAAATAAAAATAAATACAACTAAGTTCTAGGTCGATTTTGTTTACCTCTATTCAGTGTGCAGGAAAAAGAATTTACTAGTCTGTAAAAGTTTGCAAGTGTAAATATATGTGTTATATCACCCTTTCCACCATATACAAAATCATGTGCATCATATACATATTTGAATCATTTCATTAACTATCAGCTAAAATAGGTAACAAATTACACAACTAAGTGGAAATTGATACCGATATGGAAAATACCTATATATTAGAAAATTTGTCCCTTCAAGCTCCTTGTCCCTGTAACTGCAAGATCTTTCCTACAAAAAAAATCCACCAACCCAGATCAATCATCCACCCTACCAACTAGGAAAGTCTCGCTGACTTCCTAGCTACGAGAACTAAGTTCTCAGACCCCAGAGCCCAAAACCCGAGTACAGTGAGTCCAACTAGTACGAATGCTTCCCCATGAATAAAAAAAAAGTCTCCTCTGCTATGTTTCTCTAAAATTTTCCCCAAATTCTTCGTCTCTTTGAATTCCATTCTCCCTCTTATCCTCCTTCCTACTAACTCTTCCCTCCACATTTACTACCCTTATCCTACCATTCAATTCTCAAATACTATGTCACTCCTTTGTTCCCTTCCCTTTCCTCCAAATAGGATCACATTTCATAATGCTCATTAATACCATTTATTAATTAATTATTTTTTTACTAATTAACTATTAAATATTATTCATTCAATTTTTTGGTTATAAGACCATATGTAAAAGTAAACCATATTTAATAATGAGGTTCCACCGCCTTGTTACAATGTTAAATTTGACACAAACATTTATTAAAAATATATTAAATCTTAAATTCCAACACAATATTACAGTACTTTTGAATAATCGACCACATTATTACAATTTTAACAATAATTGTGACATGTAATTTTTATATACTCATTTAAATAAGTTTTAACATTGAACATTTAATTTCAATTATTTCATAGTTAATAATTATTTATTACTCAACTAATGTTCTCCCAAGCACTAATTGTTATTTAATAATCTAGTACCACATTCCATAATCATACCTTAGCTATAATTAAGACTGAATTAATATGTATTAATCAAGTTAAATCATCTCCTTATTAATACTAATTAACATTGTTAACACACAATTAATATTGATCGATCAAGTTAATAGTAATCTAATTGATATTACAATTACCATTATCATTTTAAACAAGGTCTTGAACTAATTAAGATCATTAATTCTTATTTAATCATTTAATACCCAAGTAGTTCAATTAACAATTAAGTTAACCACAACTTTATTAACATTGTTAATCATCTTTAACATTTATCGACCAAGTTATTATCCAACATGTTGACTCTTAACTCACATCATTACCATTAATTCACCTTTACTGATCGTAATTAATAATTTAACCTAGCCTAAATTAACTAACCATTCATTTATACTTGACGTAATAGTTTTATTTCACATCTAAGTAGGCAATAATAATTATAACATGATCACTCATAACCAAAATGCATCCAGGCCAAGTTTGATAGTATAATAATAATTCATACAATATAGGTAGACGATTTATGTAAGTGTAGCTAATGCTTACATAGATCATGTAGGTACACTAATAGTACTTCACCACACAACATTCATCATCACACAATTTATTATTTGTTGACGCTTAAATAAACATGAATCGCAATATTTGATTAATTTACTATCTAAATATTATTAATTCATGAAACAATTACAAGTTACTTAGTTACACCACATGTTTCAACAAGGGTTCTCAACATACACAGTTAATCAAGTTTTCTTTGCAACTTCATGATACACCTATCTACTTACATCCGCTATCTAATTCACAACTAACTGCCACATCCTATCCTTCCTCTACTGGAATATCCTGAAGTGTCATGTCATGACCGACTCCAGTTACAACACATAAGCATAAGTGTCAACTACATCAACCAAGCTTCCCCAGCATGCACCCACCAATCATCATCACACACCTTGGGGAACATGTCGTAGCACATCCCTCCCATGACTCTGGCTTCCAGGGATAAAGGTTGGGTAATGCCTCCATCCCCCTAATGGAACAAGGGACTATGTCTACATCGACATAGTGAGTACGTTGTGACTATTGTACTAAGGTTTTGTCATTGAATAACCAATTTGGGCAATTGAGTTTCCTAAAACCCCACACCTACCCATACATAATGATAATAATACAATAACCATGCTAAACAAATAATGTATCACTTACATACCATTTATATTTCAGAATCCATGTCCCCGAGCTACTCGCACCTTGTAGGATCCAACTACCACTTAGCCCTTTTAACGTGTAGGTTAGTCTCCAAACACACAATCAAGAATATCATGCAATCATTGACATGTATAAACATTTCATTAAGTTAAGAAACAATAATGCAAATAATTTCTATGTACCATGCACCTGGTATCATATCTATCCATTCAGCATATAAATTTTAAATCGGTATCCACGTACCCATCATTTCATAAATTGGCATGCTAGATATATAATAAAAACATGAATAGAATTCATAACATTAACATCACACACATATATATGATCTCTGCAAAATGGTAAAACCATATGTCCATATTGTAATCAAACTGACGATGTTTCACAATAATAAGCAAATACAACATATATTAATAGTTCAAGTAGTAAGGTCAAAATGGGGCATTACATACACCCACCCTTCAAGAAACTTTGTCCTGAACCTATGATCAAAATAATGTGGGAAAATCACGATGCATGGCCTCTATGTCCTCCCAGCTAGAAGAACCTCGGCTATACGTGTCCCACTATACCTTAACATAGTCCACCAAACGTTTTCTGAGTTGTCTAACCCTGCGGTACAATATACATAATGGTTGGAACCTGACGGTCTTCTCATCTGAAACATGCAGTTCCTTCCAATTTGTTTTATGAGACTCATGGGATATATAATTTCGTAAAACAGATACATGAAAAACATTATGATTTTTTTGCAAATGGGGTGGCAACGCAAGACAATACACGACATGTCTAACCTTCTCTATAATTTCAAAGGGTCCCATGAATCGTGGAGACAACTTTGTCCCTTTCCCAAACCAGTTGGTACTTTTACTAGGCGTGATGCATATGAAGTCTGCATCCCCAACCTTATAGTTTCATTCAACCCTATGCGCATTGGAATAGCTTCTTTGTCTATCTTGAGCTTCCTTTAATCGTTATCTAATATGAATCACATGTTCTTCCATCTCTTGAATCAACTACAGTCCTATAATCACTCAATCCTCTAACCTTTCCCAACTCAATGGTGTTCTGCATGGCCTTCCATATAATGCTTGATAAGGTGACATTCCGATCGATCTGTTGTAACTATTGTTGTAAGAAAATTATACCAAAGGTAAGTGCTTTTCCCAATGGTTCTGTTGATCCATAAAATACATCCTAAGCATGTCCTCTATCACCTGATTCACTCTTTCTGTTTGTCCATCTGTATCTAGATGTTAAGCTATGCTTAGGTTCAACTGTTTTCCTAAGGATGATTGCAAACTTGTCCAAAAACTGAATGTAAACCTGGAATCTTTATCTGAGATAATATTCTTGGTAAACCCATGGAGACAAACTACTTCACTTATGAATACATGAGTTACATATGTGATGCGATAGGTCTCCTTAACTGGAATGAAGTGAGCACTTTTGGTCAATTTATCAATGATGACCATAATGGAATCATGCCTATGAGAGGTAAGAGGGAATGCAACCACAAATTCCATGAAGATAACCTCCCATTTTGACATAGGAATGTCATGTGGTTGCAATAGTCCTTCTCGGTGGCAATGATGAGCTTTTACCTACTGACACTCAAGGCACTTAGCAGCAAATTTGACCACGTCATGCTTCATTCCTACCCAAAAGAAGAGTTGCTTCATGTACACATACATCTTCTTTATGCCTGGGTGCACACAATAAACTACTCTGTGAGCTTCCTTCAATATATTTTCTCTAAAATATCCCTCCTTGGGAATATACATCCTCCCTTGATATCGTAACAGCCCATCAGCTTCCAGCTCATATCCTTCAAACTTAGGTTCCACCTGCTTCCCATTCTGGAGTGCCGATGAGACCTTTAGGTAAAAACTATCTCCGACTAGCTATCCTAATCCTCTCTCCTTCAAATCAACATTTAAAGGTATTAGGGATAAAATCCTTGGTTTTTTGCTTAAGGTGTCAGCTACCACATTCTCCTTCCCTTTCATGTACAAAATCCCAAAATCATACTCGCTCATGAATTCACTCCATCGCCTTTGCCTAGCATTTAGGTCTCTTTGAGTGAAGATATATCTCAACCTTTGGTGATCAGATTTGAGCTTAAAGCTTCATCCAACAAGGTAATGTCTCCAAATATTTAAGGATAACATCACGACAACCAATTATAGGTCATGGGTGGGGTAATTCTCTTCATGTGGTTTTAACTTCCTTGATGCATAAGCTATTATGCCACATTCTTGCATCAATATTTCACCCAAACCCTTCCTCGGGGAATTTGTGTAAACTGTGAAGTCCTTTTCCATATGTGACACTCGTAGGATTGGTGCACTTGTTAGTAGTCTTTTAAGATTAGTGAATGTATCATCACATTCATCAGTCCATTCATACCTGATGCCTTTACACTGTAAGGTTGTTAAGGGTTTTGCAATTTTTGAAAAACCTTCCAAAAACCTTCTATAGTACCCGACTAACCCCATGAAGCTTCTTAATTTATGCGCATTTCTTGGCATGGGACAATCCATTATGGCCTTCACCTTTTCAAAGTCCACTAAAATTCCCTCTCCAGAAATTATATGCCCTAGATAATGGATCTCCTTTTGATAAAAATAGCATTTGGACAACTTACCATACAGCTTGTTCTCTCTTAAGCATGACAACACCATTCACAAGTGTTAATTGTGCTACCTTTCATTACTAGAATAGATAAGGATATCATTCAAGAAGGCTTGCACAAATTGATCTAAGTACTTCCGAAATATGCTATTCATGAGGCTCATAAATACAACTGGGGAATTGGTTAAACCAAAGGGTACCACTAAAAACTCACAGTGTTTAAATTGAGCTTGAAAAAAAGTATTAGGTATATCACCTTCCTTAATTCGAAGTTGGTGGTAACTTGATCGCAAGTCGATCTTTGAGCAGACTATCAATCCTTTTTTTTTTTATCGAAGAGGTCATCAATTCGAGGTATCAGTTACCTATTCTTCACTGTGGCTCTGTTCAAATCTCTCTAATCCATGCAAAGATGCAAGGAAACATCCTTGTTCTTTAGAAAAATTACTGGTGCACCCCACGGTGAAATACTTGGCCTCACGAACCCTAGGTCTAACAATTCCTTCAACTGCATTTGCAACTCACAAAGTTCCAAGGCCATCATCCTGCATGGTGTCTTTGATGTTGGATCCAAACTAGGTTTAAACTCAATGGTAAAATCAAGTTCTCTATCAGGAGGTAACCCGGACAATTCATTTGGAAAGACGTCACTGAATTCAACTAACACTAGGTAATGATCAAAGGAGAGTCCGTTCTCATTATTTACTGCTTAAAAAATATACAACTTGCACCCTTGCCTCATACATTGTTTTACATTCAAACAAGGGGTTCACTCAGTGAACTTGTTACATAGCACGATCGTTCACATTATATTAAATAATACCCCTAATTTCACTAAATATTGGAAAATGCATCCTAAAATTGTATTTTTGAACCCCCCTCCCAATATGCCTTTCCAATTAAGAAAACCTCTAGTTTCACCATATATTGTAGGTATCCATTTTTATCAACCCATTTTTAACACCCCCTTTATATCATATTATCAAGTTGTCACAAATGGGATCCTAACACATCTTAGTAAAAACAATCAAGATACTAAAATAAAATAATAGTATAATGCTAATAATGATCCCATTAGGATTGCAAGGGCGACTTATCAGTTTGTTGTTAAATTTTGAGCATTAATTCACAATACTCTTGGATCTTTATGGAGAGAATAACATATATAGTATATCAATGCATAACAATCACAATAAGCATGACAAGCATCACAAGAATCAAAAGCATGAGAGACAAGAGACACAGAGTTTTCGTGGGGAAAACCCTAAGGTGAAAAACCTCACAACTTCCTCAAAGATAGAGAGAGCAATGGCTCAACCAAAGTACAACCAAAATACACTTTAGATAGTCTCCTAGTAGCAGATGATCCTCCTCCTCACTAGTGTGCCACTTTCTGAGTGAGAGAAGTGTGACTTTTCGAATTATCCAAATAGAGATATCCCGATCTCTATTTATACTTAACCTGTTTTCCCAGTTACACTATGGGGCCGACTTGTCTATCTAGATACATCCACAATTGAATATATATTTCAAAGCCGACCCCACACATTGTGGTCTAATAACCCATCGGCAAGTACACACACTTGGGACACTTGTCAATCCACATGACGACACTTCTTATAGAGGAATAACAAATCTCTAATAAGGGTACAATAAATATATATGAAATATATAGATGAAATACATTCCGAAGTTACATATACATCAACATTTGTAGCATTGGATAGTGGAACACCCAAAGAAATAGTACTGGGGAAGGTAAAATGCGTAAAATGCAACCTAGTCAAGAGATCAACGTAAGAAAGAATGTAAAATACTGATAGTCCAATTGTTAGTGCAATTCTTAGAAAAGATGAGAATTGAAAATGTTTCACACCACAACCTGCTAATCTACCAATTTTATATCATGTAAATAGGAATCTAGTCATAAAGAACTCATGTTTTCTATAAGCTTAACAAATTAAACTCCATAAAAATGCAAAATTGAAACCCTTTTTTGGATGCACGCCCCTACCTTCCTATCAAAACAAACATCATTGATGTTTGAACCCAAATGAACATAGAAAAATTCCTTTTACTTTTGATTAACACTATATGATCATGTGCATATATTGGATTTGGGTCATTCACAAGATCCAATGAATTGTCTCCACTTCCTCTACATTTATTCTTGCAATCACGGGAATTAACAACATTTAGTTACCTTTTCTTGGGTTATATCTAATTTTTTTAATCTTTAAAGGATAGGGAAAAATCTCCATTGTTAGGTTTCAAGCATGCAATAGTTATAAAGATACACAAATGGTGAAACTTATATAATACCATTTCATGGTAACGATAACACATAGGGTATGTAAATAAGGATTTAGAATTTCACCTATGCTCATGTTAATTCCAATACAATATTAAGACAGATTCCTTGCATATAAGAATTGAAATTACAATTATGAATGTGCCAAATATAGCTCAATCTAACAACTATTCCTAATCGGCAATGTGAAATTATTAAAGAAGAATACAAAAAGTTGAAAGAAATAATTAGTCAAGAAGAATTAATCTAATTTTTCTTAGTTCCAATGAGCCAAGAAAGATTGATCTCACTTTTCTTGGTTTTCGTGGAGCAAGGTTTAATTGAATCTCAATGCCCACCTAAACCCCAACCTAAAAAATGAAAATTTAAATCTTTTACTTAAATGCCTACAAAAAATACAATTCAATTGTTCAAGTCCAGAACTCCCATTTAACTACATCTCTTAACTTAAAGATGAAAAACAATATAACATCAATTCAAACCAAGCCTAAATAAGCTAGTAAATGAATATTGCTCAAGACTAATAATCCAAAGAGACTTCCATCGATATTATCATTAGTACACTATTATCAAATTTATGCAAAACTTAGGATCATAAGCAATATGAAATAAAAATGGAAGGTACTTAAGTTTCAGGTGGGTATGAATTGATCTCGTGATTTGGATGTATGAATCCATCCCACAATTTGGATTTTATTCCTCAGCAGTCCCAAATAAAATTGTTAGAAAAACAGGATCGCAGAGCACTAACAATAAACAAGATGCAAATATAATCACACAAACATATTACAAGAGAGACACTAATATATCATGGTTCACCCAAGATGGGATACGCCCACACTGAAATTGCCAGTCCTTATTATTATACCATCTAGCAAATGAAGGGATACAACCTGCAGCACATCCGATGCACTTTCTCTTCACTTTCTCACAGTCTCTCTTCACAATCTCAAAGATATTTACAATTCATTATACCTAATACATCAACCCTATCCATATTACAATGTCTTTCTTATAAAGGGGAATACAATGGGAAAATACCATAGGTTACCCAAAACCATGGGCCAATAAAACAACCCCAAAAATTTCCTTCGGGGGCTTCTCCACCGAACCCCCGGTAGGGTGAGTGTACAGTCCACCTGCATATGATATAAAAATGGGGTATAAACACGGCTAAATAATAATATCTATGAATCTGGGAGATCAAGCTCCACTATCAACAAAAATAACCCCCAATATTTATATTACTATGTCAAATTAAAAAACCTCCTTGACCCCTTAATACGGGGCAATATATTTTTGAGGTTTTTAAGAGTATTCAAACCCCCAATATGAATGGACGTGATATGATATGGCCTCATTGGTGAACCCCCCATGTATGTTCATCATTGATACAAAACGTAGGGACACCTTTCGTTTGATACCCTGGATCTCAATGGTCTTTCCTTTGTCATTAAAGAAAAGAACCTTCTTCCCATAATAGTCCAAGAAACCTCGATGTTCCTCAAGCCAATTCATACCTATGATAAGGTCATAAGTTTTGAGGATGGTGACGTACACTTTGACTTGTGTAACACACATGCCAAGATCTACCATACACTTGTCAACACTAGGTCATACTGTGGTTTACCCCTGAATCCATTTCAACTAGGTTGAAATTTTCATTCTCGTAGGATACCAACCAACATTTGTCTAATGAATATGGATAAATAAAAATATATGTAGCACCAGGATCAAACAATATTCTGAGTTTAACACTATTGACCTTACCTGATGATTCCACCACAGTGGATTGGTGTTCAGCCTGATGGTTTTTCACTAATGTCGAGATATGATACTTATTTCACCCACTCCCGATTGGGTCCTTCCCTTCTCAATGCACTGTGACAGATCATAATTAGGAACACTCATGTTGATATTGTGGGCCTCCATAACCCCAACAAGCAACATGTAACAGGGAAGGCTAATTGAACTGTTGATACCTCTAAGAGGGGTTTCTCCCCCTAGAGGCCCTTCCCCTATCGTCTAATCCTCGATAATTCCTTACATTTTGCTGAGTCCCTGTTTCCAATTGGGATACTTCCCTAGATTACAATGACTTGTCTACTACAATAACTCTAGGTGTATACCTATTTCCATAGGGAGGTGTCCTCGCATACCCTGCCTGAGGGTATCTTAGAGGGGCCTTCCCTACAAACCCTGACTATTGAGAATTGAATGATTTGATGGGTTTCGCACCCAGGATCTCTTATGTATAATGAGCATAATCAAATACCTTGGCGACCGAAGTTGGTTTCCACATCCACACTTGGGCCCTAATGTTGGTATTAAGACCATACATAATGCGCTCAACCTGGTGTTCGTCATTGTCCAAGTAGAGGACATACTTAACTACTTCCATGAATCATTCCTCATAATTATCGATGCATAGATTCCTTTGTACCAAGGAATGAAGGGATCCTACTTGTTCTTTATGAATCCTGCTTGTTCTTTCTTGGTGTCTCACCAATTCAAAGCACTGTCCTTTAGTTGAAATATGGCTATTTTTTATTTGGATGTGGAAGTGTATTCCTACAATTCTAAACACCTGGTCATTCCCTCGAACCATGCCTCTGCTCGTACCCCTACATGACCCCCTGAAAGCTCCGGAAGCCATATTTTTTGAAGCTCCCTCACAATATCCCGACGAGGAGGTCTCTACACTATGATCAATGCTACTTCAATATTTCCTTCGCTTAGTGGTAGTTCCTCCATTTCTACCTATGGTGTAACACTTCCCCTTTGAAGTCCCTTCAATGTGTCATTTATTACCTCCAAAGAGAGCAATATGAGAACCATCTCTAGCAATGGTGTTGGTGCATTCTATTTAGGTATTATCGTTACTCGACCTCACCCCCGACCTGCTCGCATCCTTTCCATGCTTATCCTATATCATGGCATAATTCAATAATTAGCACATGTTTTAAATTTTAACTGGGTCACTACTAAACACATACCCAAACCTACTAGAGTGAGTGAAAATTTCTTTCTTTCTTCACCCATAAATGGGTTTTACCTGATACCAAGGAAAATGCCTGAAAGGGTGAGGGTATGAAGGCACTACTACATCCCTAAGTCGATGTCACTGTCGTGAGTTGTGAATAAGACACTATGTCTTAGCTTAAGTGTTGTGTCACATTATCCCCATGCCTTCGTTAGTAACCAATGACTGCACCTCCTACCAGGGTCACACTTGTCGTGACCCCCACATGAACCTCCTATGTTAGTCAATTTGACTTAATGCAACTTGTAATCTTGTAACCAAATTCAAACTAAATTTATAATTTGAACATATAGTATTATAGGTTAATTAATTAGTATAATAATCATAACACAATAGTACACCTTACTTTGTGTACATCAATCAACCCAAATATTGAATTGTTTAAATAATTAAATTAATTCATTTAATTAATTAGATAAACAATTTAAAATAATGTAAAAGATAGTAATTACATGGTAATTAACATTAGTTATATTAACATTAATTACATTGTAGTTAATAATAGTTCATCTTAAAACATGATATATTTCTATATCAAATTTAATATATATTAAACTTAACTTAATTTTATTAAATTATATATATCTATCACATTTTATTTACTTTTTAAAATTTTAAATTTCAAATATATATAACAAAAAAACAAAAAAATATAATAATGATAAAAGAAATAATACTAATAACAAACAAAAAAACAAAAAATAATAAAAAAATGAATAAAAAACATTTTTTTTTAACTTCCCCAACCCTTACCTAACCCTAACTCGAACCTCATGCTACTTCCATGCGACAATATTTCACCACGGTCGCATCTCCCTACCAACTCACCAACTCTTCCCACTGCCTTCTCCTCCATCACACACCTGCCCTACAACCGCATGGCGTAAGGGAGGCCATGAGGAAGGACCAGGGTACATGCATGCCACGCGGGATGTATGTACGACCTCCTCCCACCGTCCCAAGCTGGATCCCTCCTTTACAAAAGTAGGCTGCTTGTCCTCGTGCGCACAAATATTAATCGGCTGGGTGTCTTGGAATGAGTTCGGAGGGCTTCGAGGCTTGTTTTGTGATATCCCTCCTTCTTTCCCTATTAGTTTGATAAATGTATATTGCAAATTAGATGTAAATTGTAATTGCTTCTGGCGAGGAGCCCAAGGCCAAGGCCCCGCCAGAAGAACTTGTAAGCAATGTGTTAAATACCTAAGTGGTAAGTTGTAAACTTGAGGGATTGAGAGTAGCGACACAACTAGCCGATGATAGCCAAATCCACTAGGAAGAGGATGAATCATGATGGTGGGTCATCCAAATCCTAAGAACACTAGAGAAGTGGTAAAAAAATGACATATCTAATACCTTAAGTGATAAGGTAATCATCCTACGTGAAAGATAAATGACTAGTCGCCGCATGCCAATATTTAACTTCGACGAACTAACTAATTTGTATCTGGTTATTAGGAAGTTCTTAACTCCTAGAGGAGTGACATGAAGTACCCTTAATAGACCCTTAAGTAGGAAACTGTAAAGATATCTTTGTCAGAGGGTTTTTACCTTCTTTTATGAAATAAATCAAATAGAGATTTACATACCATTAAAATATTATATATTGATAAAATTATATATATAAAAGGTGTAAAGTTATAATACCTTTTTATAAACCATTACTAAACAACGGGGGAGAAAAATCCTTTCAGTGACCACTAAAGAAGTGCTCCTTTAACTAAGAGGACATCTTCCTTGATTTGTGGAATTATCTTGTTGAAATTTTAATAGGGAGCATTTGTTGTTGGAGGATTTTTAGGAAAGAGGTCTCCTATGGAGCTCGATTCCCACGACGTCCAGGAATTTCGCCATTTAAATTTATTGGAGGGGCGGATCCTCCAAAGGGGAAGAACATTCTTTAAAAGAGGGGGAGCCCATACTAAAAGGGGTGATTAGCGATCGAGGGAAGAACAACTCACGAAGGAGGAGCGGGAGAAAAATTTAATGGTGGTACATGGCATTATAACTATCACCGAAGAGGAGAACTCGGTAGTTTTCCATCTCGGCGAATGCCTATCCAGATAACTTTTAGAGTTAGCAACTCTACATTTTATCTCTCCTTCCAGATCATAAATCAAGATCTGTGTCTTTTGCATGGGGAAAATGGCGAGTCAGAGGAGAGGGAAGAGTCTTGAAGTCTACGATGGCAATCCTTGGGAGAAGAGCATTTAGATCTCGGTCCAGATGAAACAGCTCTCAGCACTGAGGTTGGGAATATCTTTGTGTGATTAGAGGATCGCAGGTCTGTATTCCTTCATTAAGCTATACCGAATCATAAATTGATCTTTGGGGAGAAAGGAAAATGATCCAATAGATCTCGGTTATACAGATTACGCTGTATGAATACATTTTTTTATCTCTGCCATCGTAATATTGGTTGCCAATAGTGTTGTCCTTTGTATGCATGCGTCTTTGTATTTTTGTTAATAATTGTTGTGAAACCCTTTGTATCTATGGATAGTATGGAAGCGCTAACTCAGAGTTAGATTTGGCTTGTTGTATCCCCTTTGGCCTAGATCTTTGTATATTTCCATTATTTAGTATGAATGCTCAGAAATGAAAATGCATAAAAAGGAGAATAGATTTTGGAACTCTGGGATAGAATAACAATTTGCCATGCCAGTGGATGAAGATAGATCTTGCTCCCTGCGATGGGAGCAAAGGAGATCGCCATTTCGGTAGAGGGAGATAGATCTTGATTCCTGCCTGCGTTTTTGTTTAAATGCCTGGAATGGAGATGCACCGCAATGAAGGGATTGGTAAGAGAAGACTTCATAAGGAGGTTCGGTAAGTGTCTTTAAGCATAAATATCTGTATTACTTCCATTGAGCTGGATAAATATTTTCTTATCTGCAGAGTATGCACTTAGTCGTGCCTGGGAAGACTCTTTGGAAGTCAATCTAGTTTTAAAATTGGAGTCTTGTTAAAGAGACAGGAATTATCAATCACCGCATTATTTCTCTTAGTAACTTTAAGCACCCTGGTTGTCAACGCCCCGGAGAGAGATCGTTGCGTGGCTGTCTTTTAATTTTTATATGGCAGTAGAGAAAATCTCTGCTTAGTTTATTAATTTTGGGATGGCTGCGTTCTAAACCTGGTAGATGACAGTGTTATTGTTGTAATCGATCTCTGCTTAACTTATCAATTTGGGATTTGTTGTGTTCTAAATTGGGTAGATGACAGAGTTATTGATGAAGTCAATCTCTGCTTAATTATCGCTGGGTAAAATCTAAGTTATATTTAGAATTACAGATCTGAGTTGAGATCTGTTATAAAAGTTTGTTATTTATATTACAAGTGTGGATCTCTGCAGCAGCGTGTAACTCTCAGGCTAATGGCGTGAATTCTCTTTTAAAAAATCCAGATCCGATTTTGATCCTTTATTTAGAACAACGTTTAACTCCCTGGCTGAAGGCGTGAATGCTCTTTTTAGATTTGAACAGGGATCTTATATTTAGGGAACAACTTTTTAACTCTCATACTCAGGCGGGAATACTGTATTTAAGTTATTGATGTTTATATATATATGTAAATCTGAAACGTTGAGACTTAGGAAACAAAGTTTGTCTATTCTGATAAATGAATTCTGAACTTGATCTGTATATTAATTTATTGATGCATATATATATTCATACATATATATAAGACAAAGTTATTTATTTATTTACGTTTTTCTCTGTCAATTTGAGGAGATAAAAGAATATTTTCCAAACAGAACTATTCACAGGTTCTCACTTTACTCCTTAGAGAAGTGACTATTATCATTGTTTCCCTTATAGAATCCAGAGCGCAGTCCCTTTTATCTTCTAGAACGTAGAGTAAGGTTGGATAGCTAGTAAGCGGTTTAACCTGAGGTTTTGCAGAGTATTAAACTATATATATTAGTAGGCGAGATAAAAATCCTCAGTTAATAGTATATATATATAGTATTTGTTATATGCAGATGTTAATGGATGAATGATTTTCGTTGTGACAGAATAAAGACAAGCATATAGATGCTTAGAATAGTACTTTTATAGGTATTAACAGATCAATTTTATTTATGTATAGTGGAATGGGTAAGCAATAATGCAATGTTTGGTTAGTAGTTATAGTTTGAATGATAGGCTTGGAAAAATCCCACAAGAAGACAATTTTATGTATTGGATATGCTCTTGATGAGAGTGGCAATTAATTATGGAAACAACTGTGTCGCAAGATGTAATCTCTTTCGAGAAGAATATAATTTGATTATTGTTGAGATTGATCTCCCTCTAGAGGAGAAGCTGGAAGAATAGCAACATTGAGTTGCATAATGTATCCCTTGACTTTGAATATTACAAGAACTGACCTGCCTTGTGGACGTAGCCCAGCCGGGGTGAACCACCTATATCCTTGTCTCGATCATGTGTGTTTAAATTTGGCTTATTGTTTTGTCAATTGGGATGTTGTGTCAATTACTTGTACGTCCTCTTCTAGATGTATGTGATAAATTATAAATGTTGCATCTAAATGTATCTGATAAATTATAAATGTTGTATTTAGATGTATGTGATAAATTATAAATGTCATGAATTTTTCGGCAGGACAATCTTGTCTAGATTAATGTATGTAGTGAAAGAATAAGAAATCAATAGAAAATGTTACTTAGTGGAATGCTACAAAGTACTCCATGGGGTTTATTTATCTTTATTATGTGCTGTGAAAGGAAAATTTTTTTTTTTCACTAAATCCTAACATCATCATTTAGGAGATGTTACATGTTTGCAAAGAGGGCCATCCACTATTAGGGTATCTCAAGGTTCAGGCAGACCCGTTCTTGCACCTACCCATTTTTCATAGGTGCATGCAAAATGTTTTCTCTTAGTTAGGTTAATCTCTTGAATGCTTGGCGCCATGGTTGAGTTGGGACTTGATGTTGGCATGGTTCATAAAAATGATATGTTTTATGTTGTTTGCGACTTAACTTGGAGCTTGGGGATTTCAAGCCCCATATATATTTTTTTATATAATGAATTCAATCCGGGTTCGAAAGCCCTCAATTTTTTTTTGGTTCTTATATATTTATCAATATTTTTTTTTTTTGCAGGTCTGATTTTTTTTTGTTTCTTTTTCTCATGCACACACCATCTCCATCCCTTTACACAGGTCCATGGGATCTCTCTTTCGTTTAATGTCTTGGTTAATGGGTTTTGGTGCCTTGTCTTAATCTTGGTAAATATGGCCTCCATTGGTTCCCACATTAAACTACCTTGCATAGATAGGCCCATAGACCATGGGATCTCCTGGTTTGCGCGGACCTCCTCCTCTCTGCGAAGGCCTGCGGTCTCTCCCCCATGCAGGCGGTGGTCTCTCCTATGTGCAAGTACTTGGCTCAACACTGAAGGCGTAGCTCCTCAGGTCACTTTGGCCCAACCTATTCGCATTAGTTAGATTTGTTTGTTGATTGGAGAGAGTCTTGGGGATCAACCCTTATTAATATATTATGCACAGTGTATGCAATGTGTCTTTCTATACCCTATCATAATTTTTACGTATAAAAGCTAATATGTTTAACAATTGGGCCCTTCAGGGTTGTAAGTTCTGCAATTTGTTGTTGAATCCGATTAATTCCAAAAGTGGTGACGGATCCGTTCAGGGTTGTAAGTTCTATTTCCCTTCGGAAGGAATCTCATTTGAAGGAATGACAACTCTAGGATTTGGAGGAGGTCAAATTTTTATTTATACAACTCCAACAATTACAACACATAAATTGTTAATAAAATATAAGTGATTAAATAATTATGCTTGATTATATTCTATATTCGATATTCTCATTTCCTTCTTAAACCTATTTGAAGGGTATTTTCATACAGATTGTTGTGTTTGTCATAGTAGTGGTTTCTTGCATAATGCTTCGTCGGCAATGTTGTTGCAAGAGAACTGCTAATAATGAGGAGCAGAGCATGCAAGATTTTATGTAACCTCTCGACTCTACACGTCCAAATCCATGAGTGGAGTATTTTTTATATTATTATTCATCACAGGCGCCAACTAGATATTCTTATACACAACTGAGAGCTTACACAAACAAGTTATTTTTAGTTATCTTTGTTGAAATTTTTCTTCTTTTATTTATTTCTATATATATATTACTTTGGTAATAACATTTTTCTTTTTCCTTTTTTTTATTCTTATTTTATTCTATATATAAATAATATATATATATAGAAAAAACGAATATAATTATTAGATAACAATTGCATATAATAATTAAATTTTAAAACTGTTAGAACAATCTTATATAGATATATATTCATCAAATATGGTTTCATACATTTTTTTTATAAACTAAAAAGAAATCCCTTCTAATCAAGTTTCCCCCCTTTTCGCAGGTAAGGTCATTTTGATACAAGTGAAGGAGAGGGATTTAGTAACCCTTCAGGTACAGAACCTAGTTCTACAGTTGTAATAGCCTTCACGGTATGGGCAGCTTCTCTAGCCTTCCTCCCAAAATGGAATTTTTATCAAGCAATTTATGTTTTTCAATACATATTTTTTTTGTGTATCTATGTTATGCCATGTTCCATAAGAAAAACTTATTATGTTCAGTAGGCTCCTTTAGGTTCGATTATTGGAGCCTAAACTCTAATACCATATGTAGTAGACCTCTCCATGTCCTTCAATAAATAAAAATAAATACAACTAAGTTCTAGGTAGGTTTTTCTTAGCTCTGTTCAGTGTGCGGGTAAAAGAATTTACTGGTCTATAAAATTTTGCAGGTGTAAATAGATGTGCTATATTACTCTTTTTACCATATACAAAATCATGTGCATCATATAAATATTTGAATAATTTCATTAACTATCAACTAAAATAGGTAGCAAATTACACAACTAAGTGGAAATTACCTATATGGAAAATACCTATAGATTATCAAATTTGTCCCTTCAAGCTCCTCCTTGTCCCTGCAACTGCAAGCTCTTTCCTACAACAAAACTTAAGCAGCCTAGATCAATCTTCCACCATGCCAACCAGGAAAGTGTCGCCGACTTCTTAGCTTGAAGAACTAAGTTTGCAAACCCCCGAGCTTAAAACCTTAGTATAGTGAGTCAAACCAGTCTGAATACTTCCCCCTTAAAAGAAAACAAGCCTCCTCTGCTATGTTTCTCTAGAAATCACCCCAAATTCTCCCTCTCTCTGAATTCCATTCACCCCCTTATCCTCCTTCCGACCGACTCTTCCCTCCACATTTACTACCCTTATCCCCCCATTCAATTCTCAACTACTATGCTAGTGCTTCGTTCCCTTCCCCTTCCTTGAGATAGGATCACATTTAATAATTCTCATTAATATTGTTTATTAATTAATTATTTTTTTACTAATTAACTAATAAATATTATTCGTTCGATTTCTTGGTGATAAGACCATATGTAAAAGTCAACCATATTTAATAAAGAGGTTCCACCCCGTTGTTACAATATTAAATCTGACACAAACATTTATTAAATATATATTAAATCCTGAATTCCAACACAATATTACAGTACTTCTTTCTGAATAATCAACCAAATTATTACATTTTTAACAATAATGGTGACATGATAATTTTTATATATTCATTTAAATATGTTTTAACATTGAACATTTAATTTCAATTAATTCGTAGTTAATAATTAGTTATTACTAAACTAATATTCTCCCAAGCACTAATTGCTATTTAATTTTCTAGTGCCACATTCCATAATCATACCTTAGTTATAATTAAGACTTACTTAATATGTATTAATCAAGTTAATCATGACCTTATTAATACGAATTAACATTGTTAACACGCAATTAATATTAATCGATCAGGTTAATAGTAATCTAATTGATATTAAAATTACCATTATCATTTTAAACCAAGGTCTTGAACTAATTTAGATCAGTAATACTTATTTAATCATTTGATACCCAAGTACTTCAATTAGCAATTAAGTTAACCACAAGCTTATTAACATTGTTAATCATCATTAACATTTATCGACCAAGTTATTATCCAACATGTTGACCCTTAAATCACATCATTAGCATTCATTCACCTTTACTTACCATAATTAATAATTAACCCTAGTCATAATTAACTAACCATTCATTTATATTTGACGTAATAGTTTTATTTCTCATCTAAGTAGGTAATAATAAGTATAACGCGACCATTCATAACCACAATGCATCCAAGCCAAGTTTGAAACTATAATAATAGTTCATACAACATAGGTAGATGAGTTATGTAAGTGTATCTAATGCTTACATAGATTGTGTAGGTACACTAATATTACTTAACCATACAACATTCATAATCACACAAGTTATTGTTTGTTGATGCCTACTTAAAAATGAATCGTAGCATTTGATTAATTTACTAGGTAAATCTTATTAATTCATGAAAAAATTACAAGTTAGTTAGTTACACCACATGTTTCAACAAGGGTTCTCAACATACACAGTTAATCCAGTTTTCTTCCTAGCTTCCTGATACACCTATCTACTTACATCGTCTATCTAATTCACAACTAACTCTCACATCCTATCCTTCCTCTATTTGACTACCCTGAAGTGTCACTCCATGAGTGACTCTAGCTAGAACTCGTAAGCAGAAGTGTCGACTACATCAACCAAGCTTCCCCAGCAGGAACCCACCAGTCATCATCACAAACCTTGGGGAACGTGCCGTAGCATAGCCCTCCCATGACTCCGTGTTTTGGGGATAAATGGTGGGTAATTCCTCCACCCCCCTAATGGAACAAGGGACTATGTTTACATCAACATAATGACTACATTGCGACTATTGTACTCAGGTTTTGTCATCGAATAACCAATTTGGGAAATTGATTTTCTTGGAACCCCACACCTACCTATACATCATTATAATAATACAATAATCATGCTAAACAAATAATTCATCACTTGCATAGCATTTATCTTTTGGAATCCATGTCCCTGAGGTACTCGCATCTCGTAGGATCCAACTACCACTTATCCCTTTTAACCTATAGGTTAGTCTCCAAAACCACAATCGAGAATATCATGCAATCATTGACATGCATATACATTTCATTACTAAGGAACAATAATGCAAATCATTTCTATGTACCATGCACACGGTATCATATCTATCCATTCAACATATAACTTTTAACTCGGTATCCACCTACCCATCATTTAGTAAATTGGCATTCTAGAGTCATAATCAAAACATGAATATAATTCATAACATTAACATCACATACAAATATATAATCTATGCAAAATAAGAAAACCATATGTCCCTAGTGTCATCAAACTAACAAAGTCTCACAATAATAAGAAAATACAACATATAATGATAGTTTAGGTAGTAAGGTGAAAATGACGCATTCAAACGGGCTTGTCATTGACATAAACACACTAGTGCATATAGTTCGGTTAGGAGCACCTACGCAACATCGAAGATCAAAAGCACCACTTATGATTCTTTGAACAATGGCTACTAACATTGGAGTCAAATATATATATATATATATATATATATATATTTATTATGTTTTATTCCATTATTCATCTAAAATTGAAATATTTTTTCATAGTATTATTCATTTCAATTTTAATTATTGTGTTTGTTTGGATGAATTTCTTATATCATAGATGCAAGCATATATTGTAATATTTAATCATCCATACATTTAATTATTAATGTGCCATTTCACATGTAACATTTGACAATAACATTCAACAATGCAATAGAATAAAAAAGTTTATTTTAATATATATCAATAAGAGTGCCTTTGTCATACAAAATAGGACAATATAAAGATAACGATATTCAAAATGTCAACATGCATGTAATTACTATACATATTGGTAACCTGTTGTTTTTCAATTCAGACACTATGTCCAGTAAATTACTATACAAAATGTTTGATTTTCACAGACAATTATTCCAAAATATACAACAAGCTACAACAACTTGCATTGACATCAAAATTAAATATGGATCATCATTCTTTGTTGGAACTGTTATTGGTGCTTGATTCAATTGCATCATTTGGGTTATTTGGTTTCATGTTTTGTTTATTCGCTCAATTGTTTTCCTCTTCTTTAGCTTTCATCTGCAAACATAAAAATAAAGTATACTGAGTGTATCTACATTACCAAGAATAATGAAAAATAAAATAAATAGTGTACATGAATGTAAATTGAAAGGAAACATACTATATAAATAATCGAGTCATGAATAGTAACCATTATTTCAAAACCAAATCTCATGCTTCCCATCAACAACTCTTCTTTTGGATCCACATGATTATTGGCTCCACTCCATACTTTGTTTCCTGTGAGTTTTATGCCCTATCACATATCATAGACTTAATATAAAGGATTTCTTTGTTTTATTAATTATAAAAAGAGAGAAGTAAAACAATATAGATACTTACAAAATCCACAATTAATTTTTGATATGCCAACATATACTCACAACCCTCACTTTGCAATTAATACTTTTGATAGCTCCCCTTTATATGTTAACACCCGTTTTAGGACATCCAAGTATTTTCAGTGAAAACAAACAAAATTAAATATGCAAATAAAAAACACTACCAAAATCTTAATTTATTATAACTAAATAAGAAATATACTCACAAGCTTTGATATCAACCCCTTTTTTCCTTGTTGTCCTATCTCATGTGCTGATTGGGTTTCATTTTGTCTTATTTTCCGCAACAAAGTAAACAATCGAAAAATAGTATTTAATTTTGAATTTTTTAATGAGATGTGCATACTTCTAAAAATCAATTATTTCATACATTTGAAGTATGTTTCTATTGAGATTGCTCCTCCTGCGATGCAATTATGTCCATTTACTTGACCATCTCCTTATACATTGTGAAGGATGGAAACATCTGTGCGTACTTGCAGGTTAAGAAAATACTTCATAAAATGTCCATTGGTATCTTGCCATATTTACTTAGATCGCACTGCTTTGATCCTTCACCACAACAAGTTAATCTTCCATTCCAAACATAACAAGTGCATCATTGACATAAATGAAAATCACCTCCTTGAGAATGGAACAAGATTCCAAATGCTCCCTGTGTCTACTCGTGGATGCTCTCAGCTCTTTGTTTCCACTACATTTTCGGGACGTTCCTGCCTCTTCGTGTGTTTCATTTCTTTCTCCATGTGTGTCCAATCCTTTTGTGGTCCTTAGTTGATATTGTTGTAGCGATTCCCTCTAAGAATCAAGCATTAGGTATGATGCATTCATTTTTTAAGGGATCCATTGCATGCTTTTTTAGATCAATGGTCCTCTCCACTGCCCCCTCACTAAGATACCTTAGTCACTTGATTTTTCTGTGTGTTCCATAATTTCCCGCAATTACATTATATTTTTTCTCTATCCATGGTCATTAAGGCCACCAAGTATGGAAACATTGGTATATTTGAGAGTTTGGGTTGTCATGTCTCTCATGGACAGCTATCTTAGTCCACGGGCGTTCGACCTACCAATGTGTGCAACGGTTCTCTGTGGATGGTTCTCGATATACCATTGTAGACATTCCTCTCTGTTCCTTCTCTCTGGAATGTGAAATTTCCCGAGCATTCAACAGACTAGGTGATGGGTGACCATTGTTTGATAATCCAACAATTTCACCCCCGCATGTTTGTCTTTTTGCAACCTATCTATGCAATACCAAAATACCATGGTAAATGCATCTATAATGGTCATTTGAACACATGTCGTCAAGTACAGTCTGCATACCATCATACGTCATTGAATTTGATGGTTGAACATTGTTTGACATTACAGCCCATTCACCCCCGCAAGTTTGGTTTTGTAAACGTTCTCAAGTTGTCATTATTTGGTGGGTCATAAAATAAATTGAATTGGTGTGTTTAGTATTGATGGTTACAAACAATTTTGCATTAGG
This sequence comes from Larix kaempferi, assembly GCA_027924585.1. Taxonomy (NCBI): domain Eukaryota; kingdom Viridiplantae; phylum Streptophyta; class Pinopsida; order Pinales; family Pinaceae; genus Larix; species Larix kaempferi. Next base: position 4,078,492 of record BSBM01000898.1, on the reverse strand, counting down.
CTTTCTATTTCTACTCCATAAAATACATGATCTATAAATCTTAGTAAAAAATAATCTTGTAGGAAGTTGTCTTCCAACTTGTCATCTTTGTATTGCATGGATCCTCCTCTCCTAACAACTCCCAAGAAGGTTGCTATGGATTCTTAGTATTTTTGTTTATTCATTGCTATTTTTTCTAGTGAAAACCTAGATTTTTCCATGTGTTTTGTATAATTTACTTGGATTGAATATCTTAGATCCTCAATTTGAATATGAATCTATTGGAAATATTAATCAATTTTGTGATTGCATTATTAATTTATGCTTTTGCAATTGAATTATATCATTAGATTACAATTAGGTAGGTCCATGTTCATTCTAGTGAAAACAAATTGGTTATTGCATGTCCATTCTAGCGGGAAAAGATTCGACAACTAGGTAAGTCCATGTCATCTATCTTTTAAATATGAATTTAAGTTATAAATATTTCTCCATTCCGTATTTTAAATTGATAACCTACGTAGCTTTGCATGTTATTCATGTATAGGTGTTCACATTTTGTATCTTTTTTAGTATATCCAAAGATACTAATCATTTATCTAATTTTAGAAATAACATCACCAATTATCAATAGGTTACTAATTTGGTTTGATATATGTTAGTAAATAAATTTGTTTAAAATTGTTGTTAGTAATTGATTTTTCTAATTGAGTTGCATTGGAATTAATTTTTTATGCATATTTTTGTTTGACGGACAATCTACCAAGAGTGGACTCGAGGCCTGATCTCTCTAGCTCAATGTGCATCTAGAACAAATAGAGATATAACATAAATGACTCTCCTAGATCTAATTAGAGATCAAGGAACTATATGCTTTCCCTTTTAGATCACTGATCCTTTCTCCTTGAATGCTGCTCCAAGCTTGATGGTATTCAGACCTCGATTGCAAAACCTGTGAAGACAACACAACAAAACAAGTAGTAAAATGCACCTACACAATAATAGATCTAAGTAAGCTGTTAAGCAGAAAAAATACACAAAACATAATTAATGCAATGAGATTTGGTGGAAAGCACTTATATTACTGTATTAAAATGCTACTACATGTGGTCTAATTTGCCACCAAAGTTCATTGTAATAGCCATGAATTTTCATCCTTGTTTCAACAATTGGGGTTTGTTTTTTTCGTGGAAAGAAATCCGTGGATATAGAGACAAAACTTCCACTTCGTGGCAATAGCAACGTTTCATTGATGCCACATTTCAACAACATAACACTTCTCATATCCACGGAAAATGAATCCTTCCACGCAATTTCGTCTCGATATCGACGCACAACTCCTATAAATTTCCACGAATATTTGTCACAATATACACAAATCCATTCACAATCTTTCGTGGCAGATTTAGCACCTGCATGGAAGATACTTTTATAGTTCCACGAATCATTGTTGCAGTATCCACGATTGCATTCCCAAACGTTCGTGGCAAGTTCAGCGACTGCGTCAAAACATTTTGTATAGCCTACATTGATGTTCATTGATATAGAGATGATACCTGGGAGTTTAAAAAAAAAAAAATTGAATGCGACGATACAATCATAGATTTTCTTTAGATAGACTAAACGCACTTCTCATGAACCATCTCTTACATCTCAATGATTCCTTTCAGATCTGTAAACAAGTCTGCTTAATGATGGTTTCCAATTCTATCAAACTTCATCAAAAAAAAATCTTGCATTGTATTCCTTAAAGTAGTTACCATTAAGTCTTTATGATAAGCAGTAACATAAATAAAATTTGTTCAAGTAGTTTTCATACTTATCCCTTTTCAACAATCAATTCTTCAACTTCAAGTTTTGTCTTTTAATGGCACAAATTTTCAAACTCAAACTCAATTTGGTCACAAATAATAGGCTCAGTGTTCATGAAGATATAATTGATGTTCTCCCATAACACTATTCAAAATCAACTTCAATTTGGTCACAAAGAATATGCTCAGTCTTCAAGTTATAACACAAGTCCTTCAAATATGCTATCAATATGTTTCAATGCTTTGCAAATTGTTCTTCTTCAAGATCAAATTTCAGATCCTTGTGTCCTTTGAATAATCATAAGGCTTAAACAACTTTTTGCAATGTATGAGCACGGTCTTACAAAGAACTATACCTTAGCTCTATTCACTTATTAGCTCTATTCACTTCTTAATAGAACTTTCTCAGAGTCATTTATCATCAAACTTGCTTGTAAACAACAAACACAGTCCTAGATAGATATCTCAAGAACTTGAACTAAATGTATAAATATGAAGAATTGTAAGCCCCAGTCTTAAGCACATGTGGATAGTAGTTGAATGGTGATCCGATCGCCATCGAAACTCCAACTTTCGGTAACCACTATAATCTCCTCCTTGTCACATGCTGAACCCCACATCTGGCTGAACAGTCATGCAGCTTCTCCCTCGAGCCCTTCTCCCAGCTCTATGGTAATATATCATTGAGGCCTTAAAGTCAAAGGCCCCTATTCTCATGGGAATCCTAATCAATAATGTACTCAATAAAAGAAAGGTATCAATCTTTCCTTAATAAAAGAAAGGTATCAATCTTGAGTGCCTGAATGAATAGACAAAATGTATTTTTGATGTTTCTATATGAAGTGAAAAATGTATGAGATTTGACTTTATAGAAATGTGACCTTAGTGTTCATTTTTCATTAGTATCTTGAATTAAAGAAATGACATGATAAAGTTTTACTTTAAACCCCTACAAGGAAATAAGATCACAATTCTACTTGTCATGAATACCCTATAGGAAACAATTGTTCCACAAATTCTATCATTTGAAGTTTGCAATGCTACGGTTTTCAATTCTCAACACTCACTGCATTTTTGAACAAGCAACTCTTTGTAGGGCACAATAGAAGAGCCCAACTTAGCTTTCATGTTAGAGGCCACCTGATCCAATGAATACACCAACCCAATAAAAACCAAAACAAATAAAGATCCCAATTGCAAATTTTGATGAGCTGCATAAATTTTCACTATCAAGTGCACTTTATGTAAGAGGATTTTCCAAAAATACCATAGAACTATGTAGGCACCACATGCAAACAATGCAATTACCATGCGCTCAAATGGGAAGATGTATTCACTGAAGACCAAACAGCTTCAAACAAAGACAAATTACACAATTTTACATGTACCAAAACTATGTTTACATCTCCCATGCAAATATTTTTGACTCCATACAACACTTCATGGAGATGGGATTTTCTCCATAATCTATTGTCGTCTTCTTATGTGACACGTGAAACTTCTCTGCACTTGTTATTACCCAAAATTTCATTTGATTTCATGCCACCTTCTATATATTTTCTAGTTGCATATGCAATCACACACAAATCAACATCATCATGTGTTTTCCCACAGTGTCTATATCTCATTCTTTGATCAGTCCTGGATGAAATCTCTCATCTAAAATGGTTTAGTCTCTATCAAGGACTCCCAATTTCATTGAATTTCCTGTCTCAAGGCCAAGGCATGATACAATTAGAGGAAGCCTTCTATCTTCAAAGGGACCATATTCCCTCAATTGGAAGCAAAGATCTGGTTCACTACTAGTGGGCACATCACTTGCAGACCCCCTCAGGGGACTCACTGCTATAATATTTCCTAAATGGAGATGATCCTAATTTCCTGGTAAATGGAAAAGACCAGGTAATCAGTTGGGTGTCGAGCGAGGAATATCAACTGATTCTGCCTTGCCCTTCCAGGATATATATAATATTTTTATGGTCAACTGACAGCACAATGAACTAAAGAAATGCAAATTTCTTGTGAAAGGTGGTGTTTGAAACCCTGGAAAATAGTGAGCCTTTAGATGTTTTTAGATCATTAAAGATATAAACCTCACTAATTTAGTTGCGAGCTTATATGTTTAAAACAAGCAAATACATAATTATTAAGCACCATGTTGAATATCAATTCATATCATGAACAATGACTTGAAGGACATGACTACATGTTGCACCTCACAATTTACCCCAGTATACAAATATCCAAATGCATATTTGTAACCACCGAGATAGGTTTTTGTGTCATTTGCATTCAAAGGTAGAAAACAGAGAGCACATGCACATGTGATAAAGTAACAGTGTCCCAACTTCCATGCAGTTAGATGCTGTGATTACAGTGCAGGGTTACAAACGTTTCTTGAATGGTGTGAGCAAAAAGTCAATGTGCAAAAAAACATTTAATAAAAAACAAGAATTCCATAACAATCAAACACCTTTAAGGTAGTATGTGCCCTCCCTGTATCAGCTAATAATAGTGAACAAAATTCATATTAGTTCCACAGCACAAATGCCAATAGAAACAATAAAAACAAATTTCCAGAAACAAGTATTCCGTGGATATACATTAGTCAATCTAAATACTTACCTCTTGAAACCAAGAACTCCAAATGTACAACCCATAAGTTCTTAACACGGGCTCTTTGGTATATTCAAAACTGTTATAATGAGTTACACTGACAAGCAAACTAAAATGATAAACTATTAATATTCAGTAACATGTAATAAAATAAACATATATATCAAATAACAAAAATAGAGATATAGTTTAAGATACCAACCTGGGTGTGAAACTATTCTTGAAAATATACTCAGAAGTGTTACTTTCAAAAAATACTATTTGTGCCTTGGAGAGGCCAGTCTTCTCTAGGAACCAGCTGACCCTACAAGAGGGTGTGTACAAACCAGAGAGAGAGAAATGACTAGAGTTAATTAGGTCAATGACAGTCAAGCACAGTACATAACTCAACCTAAATAAAGTCACAAAAATTATAAACTTCAACCAACTCTGAGCATAAAAGAAGTGATTATCAACACACCACAACTGATCACAAGTGATCAAAGTCAAGTACTCTATAAGACCAAAAATTCAACAAGGTGGTATAAAAAAAATGAAGGAGGGTAAATGTTCGCATTAACCACAAGTAAAAGACAAGGTACCTGAAGTCCAATAATAACTCAATCAAGGTGGGGGAAGGTACAACAAGTATTTAATAACTCAATCAGTAATAGGTAATAAAATAAACATATTGATCATATAACAATAAGAGAGGTATAGTTGAAGATCTCCACGTCAACATTAAACCAAAAATACCACAGCATATATGTCCATGATAATCTGTTCCATCCAAACCTATCAAGTGTACTTTTAGGTCAGCAGTATTCTTTTCTCCGAACTGTAGCTACAGTTCGGAGTCAAGAATACTGCTAACCTAAAAGTATACTTGATAGGTTTGAATGGAAACCATTTTCAATGTTGATGCCACTACCCTCCTTATTGTCTTACAAAAAGGCATGAAAATGAGGAAAAAGACTTAAAATTGTGGACTTCACCTTCAAAGAGTGCCTTAGAATCACATTGATATGACGTCCCACAACCATTTCTCTTGACACCCCACTCTTCATTCATTATGTATGCATTTCACTATGCAAATGTCTCAAATTCTCACTGTGTTTTCCCTCAATTAGTTTATCAATTCAGTATGACCCACGGCCGCTAGCAACACTCCTCGGACAGCAGGCGTGGGTCATACTGAATTGATAAACTAATTGAGGGAAAACGCAGTGAGAATCTGAGATGGTTGCATAGTGAAATGCATACAGAATGAATGAAGAGATGGTGTCAAGAGAAATGGTTGTGGGACGTCATATGAGAGAAAATGTTGATGGGAATTGAAAGGTCAAATTAAATTTGCATGGTGGTGATAAACTACACTTGTGTCTTCCATTGTCAGCTGCACTTCAAGCCTAAAGGTGGTAGCCTTGGGACCCATGACCCTGAGAACTAAGGGTATGCTCCAAATGTGTCCAAACAACCGTAGTACTCTATAAGAGCAAAACTTCAACAAGGTGGTTTTAAAAAAGTTACTCAAGGAGGGTAAATGACCCCATTAAACACAAGTGAAAGATAAGGTACCACAAGACCAATCATATCTCAATCAAGGTGGGGAAGGTACAACTAGTCATATCTCTCTCAAATGTACAGCCGTCCAATATAGCTTGAAATTTCATCATCACAGTATAAGGAAGGGTGGTGGGATGCCAAGTAAAAATATCCCTCATTTCTCTCTATTGATCAAATAACAATAAGAGAGGTGCCGTTGAAGATCTACACGTCAACATTAAACCAAAAATCAGATCTGAAGTGTGTGTACAAATATAGTACCTTGTACTATAGAAAATAAAAGCCACCTGTGTTACCTTTCAATTTAGCCATATGGTCTACAGAAGCAAAATTATCTCACAATTACCATCGAAATTTCTAACTAGCGCTAAAGCAACAGTAAAAGAATTTATAACATAATTTTGATCTCTATCAACTTCAACATTCCTGTGTGGTCCCTGTGCTGAAGTTGGTCCTCGAGATGTAAGTTGCTTACACAGATAACCATTGCATGACTGCACAATCTTCTAAACACATATAAAGTAGACAGGAAACACCAAACATTAAATGTGATACATACCCTGGCTTTGTCTTGCGTATTTCTTTCCTATGGCTTAATTTATGAGGATGTATGCGTTGCTATAGTCTTATCTTGTAGCTAGATCTAGTGCTTCAACCATATCAAGGAAATTACGATTTGTAAACGTAGACTCAGGCATTCCATTACTTTTACAACTTTAACGAAAACATAGGAGGTTTTTACACAGTCATCTTTCAATCAAATGAATTAACAATCATCAGCACCACAACCATCTTTCATCAAAACTGCATACATTAAATACAAACAAGCGTTGGATTTCAAACGCAGGAACTGGGATCGAATCCCTTTAACATTCCATCCATTTAAACTCTTTTGTATCTCTATTTATGAAATTCCAGAAATGCAGTAGTAAAGAAAGAACCAAAACTCATAATTTAAATCACTCAGGAAATCAATTATGGGAACATTACATAGTAAACAAGATTTATCAAAACCATATCAGAACACAACAAAACCTTCAAGGATTATTACTGCTCAAACCCTATGGACACAGACTCCAAGGTTTATATTGCAACTCTAGAAACCTGACGGAATCCAAGGATCGCATCCCACATTAACACCAACAAAACGATAGACGCCCAGGTCAGGTATCGAAACCCTAGGTAGAATTCCAAAAGCCCAGGTCCCATGAAAATAATTTAGAAATGAGGCAAAAGTATCTTGGGCAATAGAAACATTTAAACTAAATCGCCTACATAGAAGAACAAAACGATTTTATTCATTATGGAATATCTATCAGTAGTTAACATTTATAGATTATCATGCTACAGGAAAACAAGGTGACCTTCTTAAACCCCATTTCTTCTACGCATACACTTGGATCTTATACATAGGAAAATGCAGAGATTAAATAGAGAATCAAACATTCAAACGAACTATGACATCGAAACCCTCGATGGACACTCCACAGAGGGGAGAGGAAGAGGTAATGAAATGTGGACTCTAAGCTTACCAATTGCAAACGCCTCCAAGTCTAAACCTATACCATCAACCAGTAACCACACAAATGGAGAGGGAAAAACTATTACCTTCCAAGTAAGTAAAAATATACCAGTCAGAACCTGAGTTTGTATTCATATCAATTCAAATTAACAAGAAAGACAATAAGGGTATTACCTGCATGTGTAGTTGTCACCATTCCTGCATATGCAACCTTCGTGGTGGGATGAGCATGAGCCAAGCTCAGGTCAAACCACAAAACCCTCAGGAGTATCCAACATACAGACTCCAACAAACGAACTATGATAGCGAAACCCTTGATGAACACTCTACAGAGGCGAGAGGAAGAGGTAATGAAATGTGGAATCTGAGCTTACCAATTGCAAATGCCTCCAATTCTAAACCTGTACCATCAACTAGTAACCATGCAAATGGAGAGGGCCAAACTATTACCTGCCAAGTAAGTAAAAATAAATCGGTCAGAACCTGAGTTTGTATTCGTATCAATTTAAATTAACAAGAAAGACAATAAGGGTATTACCTGCATGTGTAGTTGTCACCATTCCTGCATATGCAACCTTTGTGGTGGGCTAACAGCCATGATCCAAGCTCAGGTTAGACCACAAAATCCTCATGCGCATCCAACATATAGACCCCAACAAATGAACTATGACATCAAAACCCTCGACGATGGTGTAGAAACCAAGAACCCATGTGCTATCATAGAGTTACCTGCGTGTGTAGTTGTCACCATTCTTGCATATGCAACCTTCGTGGTGGGATGACGGCCATGAGCCAAGCTTAGGTAATACCACGAAACCCTCAGGCGCATCCAACATACAGACTCCAACAAATGAATTATGACATCAAAACCCTATATGATGGTGTAGAAACCAAGAACCCATGTGCTATCGTAGATTTACCTGCGTGTGTAGTTGTCACCATTCCTACATATGCAACCTTTGTGGTGGGCTGACAACCATGATCCAAGATCAAGTCATACCACGAAACCCTCAGGCGCATCCAACATACAGAATCCAACAAATGAACTATGACATCGAAACCTTGGATGATGGTGTAGAAACCAAGAACCCATGTGCTATCATAGAGTTACTTTTAATGCCCTCACCACTAACCCAAATTTTAGATACAAGTCATGATCCCATATGAGCTTTGTGGCATGCTTTGGTATTTCATTATTTCACCACCACTATGGAGCTACCTATGGTATATATATCCCTATAGTAGTGGAGCACTCATGACAAATGAAGTAATTCAAAAAATGCAAGGAGTATTATAAGGACCCCAAGTAGTGTGTAAAGGAAACAAGTAATGGCAGCTTCAACATGCTTTGAAAGCTCAATAAGGACTTTAACTTCCAACAAAGTATTTCAAGTTGACAACCCCCAAACGTTACAAACATTAGTATTATTAGTATTATAGATACATAGATAACCATAACTTATAATATAATATGAATATCCCATAATATTTTATGTTGATATTGTTGTAGGTCAAGTGGAATGTGCAACAAAAGAAAAGAAAGTGGAATGGACCAAATAAAACATGAAACAATGATGTTGCCAAAGTGAATAAGTTGTTGAGATGAAAATGCAAAGTAGTAGAGAAATCTTGAATAGGAAGATGACGAAGGAATACATGATGTGTTCATCATGGAGAAGTAGAAATTTCTCTAGTAAGAAGAGTTTATGTCAATAAATAGAAAATATGAAGAATAGGAGAAACAATTTGAAGATCAATATTGCAAAAGAGGAGTGGTTGCAATGAAAGCAAAGTATAATGATGATAAGTTTTCAAGTGGCAAGCATAAGTTGTGTTCATTGAGATAGTGGTGATGGTGTAGAGGAGAGAGGATGGGGAATTTCTGAATACCATTGAGTGGAAGTAGCTTGATGAAATATGTTCCATTTAACAAGCACATTTTGGGATGTAAACTCCCTTGGGAGAGAATGGAAGCATATTGCCAAGATGTTGAAGGTGGTAAAAGAGTTAGAAATGATGGTGATGAGGTGTTTCCTATGGTAGCAAAGTATATAAGATAATAATGAAGAGAAAAAGAATATGAAAAATAAAGGGGACTTACAAATAGTGAAACCTAAACAGTTCGTCCCTATATTGACGAAAGTTCATGGAACATTACAAAGCGTGGATATTGCCACAGTTTTTCCGCCCTGAAAAACAAAAAATATAAAAATTATTTTTTTAACCCACGAATGTTGAAAACGTGGAAATATTTCATGGAACAATCCACCCATATGTAATAGTGAAAGGGAAATATATAGGATGAAGAGATTACAACCAATGACTTAACGTAGCAATCCTCCTCTGATCAAGCCAATGCCAAAGCCTCGAAAGGGATGATGGATCTCTCAAGGGATGAGTAGAGATCTCTCCTAAACTAATTTCACCAGCATGTAGATACCATAAACTTCCTCCCCTTGGAATGGGAGTGAGATTCACTTATATAGGACTAAGTGGATAGGGTAGGTTGAGATATGGTAGGAGAGAGTTAGGGGATCCTTCCAAGAGGCTAGGAACCAAATGCCAGCTTCCCTAAAGGCTAGGGATAGGGATTCACATCACCAAGATTTGAGAATTGGCTCGAAGATGCTATTTTAATCATTTAACTGACATCATCGTAGGCTGCAAGAGGACAACTTGCAGGAAAAGGTTTGCATATTTTCCAGGTTGATGAACTAGACAAGGAACTTTAGGGATGTTTACACTGACTATTGTGATGACAAGATTTTAGGTGTAACAAAATGCCCCCAAAGCATGAAGCTATTTCGAAAATTGACAGGTGAAATGCTTTGATAGAAGGAATGGCAATGGTTCGTCGGATGGAGGATACTGCTGCAGTACAACTGCCTCTGAGTACACAGTCTCATATGACGTATAACATGGTTGTTGACCAATACATTGCAGATCCATGATAGTAATTATCAACTGAACACAATCATGGCTACTGGACACAAGCGTAGATCCATGATGAGATGATAACACAGCCATGACCAAGACAAATTTGGATCCGTGTGATATGACTCAAAACAATCTCCATCGCAATCTGGGTAAAACATGACTCCCCAGGGTCTTCAAGCTGAACCCACAATGATATGAATCTATCCATGTGATTACAAATGTCTTGACGTCGAACATGGTAGAAACCACTTGGTTACCGGTCATTGATGTATATCGTTAACAAATGCAAGGGAAATCACCATTAATGTCAATGATTCCCAAGGTATCACAGTACATATCATCAAGCGTGAATAAATGAGTTGAAGTCGAATGCCGGATGAAATATTTCAATCAAGAGTCAATGGTGTAAACTCATGTTGAAAGCAAGGTAACCTTCCATTGAGGCATGCAAGGCCAAGGTACTTGGTTGGTTTCTAGATTCAATCCTTGGATGATGTGTTGAAGTCGAAAAGGATGAACCCATCAAAGGAGGGCCATCATGAATCCCCCATCATCAACACTAAACAGGACAAATGATGTTTTGAAGTAGATCGGATGGTACAGTAACATGCGAGACTGACTTGGAGTAGACCGACATGATGGAAGGTGTACTGATTGCAGATAATCAATGGTGAGAGTATTCTTGAACATGGGCATGGCATGACTTGGTAATATTGACATGATGAGTATGACACCAGCTCCTAATGCAACTGATGGTGGAAGTGTTGGGCCTATTCCAAGTGGGGCATTTTTTAGCAAGGAGAATTTTTGGAACTGTGAAGCTAAGGGCAGTTCAGTTGAAACAATTTTGTATAAGGTTTTGGGATGCTGCAAAGTTCCACACAGCGCAGCATTGGAAGAGCTGCGAAGTTTAGTGCTGCGAGGAGGCAGTGCTGTGAAGTGTCTAGTCTACGGGATGCCAGCAAGGTAGAGTGTTGGATGGAAGATGGCACGTGTTCTGGCTAGACCGTTGACGGTCTATTTTTGCTAAAGATGCTCCATGGGTGCCAAGCAACGGGTACGAGCAAATCGGGAAAAAATCGACTCGTCGCACATGCGAAAAATACCACTGCCTGAACCAATAAGATGAGACCGTTAGAGGAAGAACGGCTCGGTGAAAGCGACCTATTGGCATGCACACAAAAGGATGGATGATAGCGATGTGATGCATGCGTGGAAGACCGCCATGATGGAATATTCACTACTAGAGGCTAGAAGTCTAGTTTTGGGGAAACTATGACAGTTTTGTAAACCTAAGGGTTTTTTCCTTCGAAATTGTAAAGACATGACCTACGGGTATGATATATAAATAAGGAATTTTTCTATGGGAAAGGGTTACTCTTCGTTTGGTTAAGTCTTGAATATTCCTAAATCCCTTGAGCTAGATTACTATTGTAAAGGCTCTGCAGCTGTGTGCACAGAGACCTATCTGAGAGAGAAGAGAGCCTGTAGTTGAGTGCGCAAACAAATAACTGTTGTACATTTCCCAAAGACTGATATAACAACAGTTCTTGTGGACGTAGCCTCCATCCGGGGGGTGAACCACGTTAAATATTGTGTAGTGTGATTTTTATGTTTCTGCATTTGCTATTTGCCTACCTTGAATGTTTGGATTCTCATTTATAAGTTGTATGTTAATGCTTTTATATGTATTTGCCATAGAGGAAAGATGGGAATAATATGTTAAGTCTTACATGGATAGATAATTGATGAAGGTGTAGTATTCTAAGCTGGTAGAAGTATCTGTTACATCTATGTCCCTGAGTGAATTTATCATCACAATTATAACAAATCCCTTTTTCTCTACTTTCCCGCATCTCTTCTTCAAACAAGTGTTTGATAGGAGTTGGTTGAGAAGCTGGCATGATGGGAGGTGATTGGGAAACCATATTTCTGAATGGAGCAAAAGTTGATTTGGAGCAGTGTTGGGATGCAATATTGTCCTCTTCCAAATTAGCCAACCCTAGGTCTTCCATCATTGTGCCGAGACAAAACACTTTAACCTCATATCGAATTGCATCTTTTAGACCACTCACAAAAGAACTCCTGTAGAATTCATCAGACAATCCTTCTGTGTGATTGGCTAGTTTCTCAAAGTCGTTTTGATACTCTCTCATAGTGCCAATTTGGCAAAGTTTAGTGAGTGCTCTTGTGAAGTTATCAAAAGCACTAGGACCAAATCGTTGCAAAAGGAGTTGGAAAAAATATTTCCATTTTGGCTCTGCATGAGCCTTAATGTACCAATAGAACCATTGCATGGCTTCACGTTCCAAATGAAAGGACGCAATTGGAAATTTGTTGACATCAAAAGTATTATGCAGACTCAAATATTGTTCTTCCCTATATATCCATCTAGTCGGATCATCACCATTGAAGTGAGTAAAATCAAGCTTCAGCCTATGAAAAGTGCTGGAAGAATAGAAACCAGTGTTTGCAGAAGACTCTGGTTGTCGTCTATTTTTCATAGATGAAAGTTGAAGATGGAGGCCGAGAATTTTTTTATATAGTTCTTGAAGTTTGTTCTTGACGGTTGCAAGTTCCTCGTCCACGATTTTTGCTCCTGTGCGGGTGACAACTACAACTAGGATTTTTTTTTTTTTTTTTTGGTAATGGGTATAAAAAAAAAAAATTCTTTAGTGAAGGAAAATTTGGATTTGAGAAAAACTGTGATGGTTAATTGGGGTTTGTAACATCTCCAATAAAAATGTGTTAGTAAATTTTTAAAAAAATTTAAAATCTTTCATCCTAAAAATACTTTAAGAATAAAACCCTTTTGTAATGAGTACGAAAGTCCGCCATCACAGCATTGTTAGAAAAATTCATTATAGGAATAGCCCTCATGCAATAAATCTTCGTTCCTACTATAACATACCCTTCATGGCACATGATAAAGATAAGTAAATCCACTTGTGTTTTGGGATGAACATAAAATCAAGAACTTGAGATAGCCATTCCAATTATTGTATTACTTTTAAGCGATTATCTTTAATAAGCATTTCTCCTACTTTACTCATTGATATAAGGAAGGCACTTTACAATTTAAATACACAAATACAATTAATTATAACTTTACGGATAATCAAAGAAAAAGATCCCTTAAATGTAATTTATGCATCACAAGTACTATCTTCTGGCACATTTTCGCATACTTCAAAGTAGTCATAGTTATTATAAAAAAAAAATCAAGTACTCCACATAACGGCACATTGAGAAACACCAAAAGCAACCACATGAGACCAAAGGTAACGTGGTTCACCCATACACGGGCTAGTCCACAAACGTGTGTGCATATTTTATTATAATTATCAAAACAAGTGAGGTATTACAAAATGGCAAACTCAGTTGTTTGCAAAATTCCATCATTCTTGATACTTCTCTCCTAGAGCTCGTTTACAAAACATCAATACTAACCTCGAGAGATTTCCAAGATCTATTCCTAGCGTTAGTAGCTAGCATAGTTCGTTAATAGTTCAACTTAGTTCATTTCAGCCTTTCGACCAACAATTGTATAGACAAGACAATATACACAACTATTTCAATGGTAAAGCAAAACAACAACCAACGGCTACGGAAATCATAACCATTGCATTCCACTGCAGGTATATTATATATTTATACGCAGTTCATATTCAAGCTAGTTCCTGATCTTTAAGAAAACAGCTCCAGAATACAGACAACCCGAAGGAGCAGATCCATAACGCATTTCGTAAAAGGAAATTTCAACCTTAGCATACTTCTAGGAGATATGTTATTTAAATCTCAACTAAGGTAATATCCATCCTTTCAGGCCATTCTAGCCATGTTACAAACCACCCTTAAATAACTAATATCGAGAGGAAGGCTAACATTTCATCTATTTAGAGTTTCCTTTCAAATCTTTTAAACTCTACATCAAGACATACATAACCAAGATTTCTTAATCATAATGATATAAAAATTCTCATCAATATTATAACTAATAAAGTTAGACTTTGACTTATAGAGACTATTCAAGATATTAAGTTCTAAGTCCCTCCTCCATTAGTCATATTTAACACGTACTTGAGAGATAGAAAATGTAATACTTATAAATACCTTAATTTAATTATACTATCATATAATGGCTCTCACATAAAATTTCTTTCAGTCACATTAATTTCCGAGATAGTCCTAGACAGGCTTGCATTCTTCTGCGAATAACCATAACTAATTATAGAGTATATAAAAATCACACAAATCTTACTAAGAAAGGTATGCTAACAGCAATTATGATTGGCTTCCCATGGGATCTCCCAACCTGCGCTCATATACAAAATATAACTGTACATTTCTTTCTCATAGATTTGGTTAAAAGAATTAAATGAAAAGAATATGCAAAGCTTATAAATAACAGTCCTATATTTTCGTGGTGACCGATACTATGTATCAGACTTTATACCAACAAGAAGTTTTATATGGAGACCCGACTTGTTTTTTAACAAGGTGTATCATATATGATGTCCACATTATATATATAACGCAAGAGCAGAAACTTCAATTTCTTCAGCATACTGTTGGATTAAGCACATATATTAACACTATAAATTTCAACAAGGTTCAAACAGCAAACTGGAAAGACAGGAGATCCACAGAGGAAATCTAAATCAACAACCACCGGATATAAAGATAAGTCTCACATATCTGTTCCTAAAGAAGTTTTTGGCAGTTGATATATATACTATGTATTATAAGGACTTCCAAGTTCAAGCCTATAATATCTACCATTATCGACTTTCAAGTCCAAAATTAAGATCTATCATTTAAATAAAATCTTAAAAATAGATCCAATCCGACGATACATATGTGTATCGAGTTTAACTTCACCAAGGATTCTGTTTTGGTAAAACACATATCTACACCTTAGTGTACAAGATAAAAAAAAAAACAAAGGAAAGTAAACGAGATCCATAGATCAGCGCTGGTACAAAAATCTAAGACAACAGGTAACATTCTACTATATATTGAACCGTTTAAAAGGCCACACATAGGTGTATATAAGATAGCTATATATAAATAATCATAAAATATCTGTTACGTATTGCTATCGGAGTATATAAAATATGAAGACAAGGCATTTATATCACAGATCTATAATATGTCTTATAGCTCCAGGATTAAAATATAAACGCAGAGATTTGGGCGCACACCTGTTATCTTGTATAGATCCTAGATTAAAAATAATATAAACAGATTTTTAGGCAGAAATCTCTTACCAACCAGTCTAGATGAGTGTGTATCTTCATTGCAAGTTTGAAATCCAACACCATGGCGCAGCGATCAAGATTTCAAACCAGCATGCCACATTCGATCTTATTCAAATTCCAGAGATCACCTATGAGGTCTCTCTCCAACGCTACATAAAAGCTTCACTCTTTCCCGATCTGTATCACAGAGTCCTCGCTCTCCATGCATATGCAGATAGATCTTTTAAAATATGAGCATGAGGTAAATCTCATCCCCGTGCAACTCGCAGATATCTTTAAATCTGAACATGACATAAATCTCATCTCTGTCTAACTCGCAAGTATCTCCTTCCTCTAAGCATGTGCTAGATCCCATCTATATCAAGCTGATACAATGGACCAAGCTCCATCGCTCATGGTACTGATACCACCGAATTTCCCCAAATCTTTTTTTTTCCCCCCACCTCTTTCTTTTCCCAGCCACCGTTGTGCTAAATAATAAAAAATGTTCTGGGTAGCTTTGGAGCGTCCGCCTAAGGCAAGGAAGACTCTCCACCCTCAGTCGAGATCCTCGAAATCATCGATCGGAGCCTATGATAGGGTTAGGAATGCCAAATGGCAATCGAGCGGCTTGCCTACTTCCACCCTTCCTATTCAAAACTAAATCGATTTTGACAGCTGGGTGAAGTTTCCCTCCAGCAAGGCGACAATCTCCCTCAAACTCTCATCCAGGTTTCTCCACTACACCCACTAGTCTTAACCTGCTACTCGATAAAAGGGAGTATGCCCACAAATATCTCCACGCGTTCCTAGAAATCCGTAAGAGTGTTTCCTCATGGTGGTCGAGAGATCCATCATGTCAACCACCTCCATAAAAATATCAGGGTAGCTAGTAGAATCGGTAATTCAAGGAGTATGATGGCATACTTCCTAGGACAACATTGTAACATATTAATCATTAATGGGAGGAACTACCTCTTCCTCTTCTTGATAATAGTAAAATAATGTTATGGTAAAATGGAACAACTTAGGCTCTTTTCCATTTTAGCAGTAATATGGTCATGTTAGTAATAACTTTATTTCATATTATGAGCATAATACTTACTTGTACCGTATATTGGTCTTTTCCTTGCCCATGCAAAACAAGTTATTATTCTAAATTCTAGTTTTTTTGTTTTAGGGCTTTAAGGCGACACTATATCCTTGAGACTTTGAGTGAATAGTTGTAAGTGTCTAAGACCACTAAGATGGCACTCGTCATCAAGATTCTAGACCTTCATGGCTTCCTAGCGAGTCTTCTTCTTCCCTTAGTGGTTATCTTCCTCATTGTTTAAGAGGCGTCATGTCCTTAGTCACCCAAGCCAGAAATAACATTTAGGAAATAACTTAGGAATGTTTTCAAGGTCGACAGGTGGGGCTTTGGCCTTGAGCTCCTCACCTGGGCCACTTACAAATTATGACATATTTACAAAACAAATAGGATACAAAAAGAGAGGGATATCACATCCTCCTCCCCTTTAAAAATAACACCGTCCTCGGTGTTGATTCATTAGCAGTTCGTCCTTTCTTCGTGAGTCACCTTTCTGCTTGCTTCACCATTTCTATTTTTACCTTCTTTGGTCTTTCATGAATTTTTCGCAAGTCATTATCAATCACCTTGCATTTTTTTATTTTTTTTTTTTTAAAACTGGAATTCAAAGAAGCTGTAAAACTTATCATCACTTCATAATCAAACTCATATTCATAACTACTGAGTCATTTATTGTAACATAACATTTGCAGTCTATGGAATATATTTTAGTCATTGTTTGTGCTTTTATTATCACAAGCACACATAATTCCAGTGATCCAGGAATGTAGACTATGAACTTAATCACAATAAACCATTCACTTGATCTAGGAAATTCTTGTCTAACACCCGAGTGCTCACACAACAATCCTTTCAAAATTCTTGCCTAACACCTCAGTGCTCACACAGCAATTATTTCACAGATTTCTTGCCTAACACCACAGTGCTCATACAGCAATACTTTCCCTCATGCATACTAAGCAGCGTCCTGCCTCCCGCATATGCATTCTCTTATGGTTTGCCTAGGTCTTTACAGTTCGCCGATTCCTTCGAGAATCCTGGCGACTGTCAACTCCCTGATCTCTAGGGAGTGCTTCAGTGCCCTTAACGCACTTTTACATAATTCCCCTCAAGCCTTCTCGCTTGAGTCCGGGAATCCATTTCCCTCAAGCCCCCTCGCTTGAGTCTAGGAAAGTCTCATTCAAATTCATCAATTCTTTCGTCATATTACATTTTGTAACCCTACAATTTCTCAGACTAATTTGGTCTAGTTCTTTATTCAACAATAATTAACAATAATAAAAGCTGCAATGTGGATCTTTCATCCTCACCCCTTTATTGTACCATGCATAATATATTAAGCTTTTGTCTTTCAACAAGTTCCACCGAGTTTTTGGCCATCTGCCAAATTCAATTGTTAGTAACACTTTATATAACAAAATCAAATATTGTAAATAAGAAAATCATTCATTCTTCAAACTACCCTATCCATACTTGATCATCTGAAGTAAACGTTTTCTCTTTCCAAAGCATAACTAACTTACTTAACAGGATTACATAATCCCTTGAACATAAAAATAATATTCTTCCTATGATGACCCGTGGACATTATGATTTCTTAACCTCGAATGTTATCCTTCACCATTTCGAACACACTTCCTATTTTAGTTATACAACTTCTCTTTTGTATATACTAATATCACATAGGCATAACCAATTTTCTAAAACATACTTGCATACCTTATAATGATAACCATATACCTTTGCAAAGGAGACCGCATAGCTCACCTTCATCTGCGGAGGTTCCAGTTTACCTCGATTACTGTCTCAAAGATCACTTCCGATCTACCCTGCAAATTCCATGTCATCAATGTTTTCCTTAACATATCAAAAAATAAAAACAGTCATTCCTTGTGGCAACATAAGGACGTCAGAAGATTACATCATCCTACTAACCTGTATTTATTTCATGTGGGTTCTAGGTTTCCAATAATCTATCCCTTAACAAAATAACATATAGTTGTACATGGATAGCAAGTCTTTATAAATATTGAACAAATACAAGTATAACTATTACTCATTGTTTCCTACGTCTATCTTAGTAGAAATCGCTGAAAATTAAGAGGTATATATAAAAGGTACTATTTCCATCATATGTACTAACTGTTTAGTATTCACATGTATACCTTGTAGTTATAACCATTTTCCTTATATGTAAGGGTATAAGCATGCTTCAATGTCACAAAAACGTATCAAAATTACTTATCCTATACAATTACATACTAAAATGAATCATTGAAACTCAAGACTATCATATTTTTCAAATCTTATTGGACCTTTAAACTTACTTTTAATCTCACTTAACGAATCTTTTCTAGCACATCTAGGTTTGCTTAAGTAGTCCCTCTAAAGCTCCGATTTGGGTATCTTGACGACTAGGTCAATCGAATCCAATTAATTATATAAAAACAACAAAATGTATAAACCACCCTTCCTATTATAAAGCGGTTATTGAGACTGAAAGGTGTCAGCTGTTAGGAAGGGCATGAGATGTAGAGAAAGTAATAAACATTTGAGTCGAACTATCAAGTTGACAGAGTTAGGAGGGTTCCCTCACATATAAACCCTTCATTCAGAACTAGGATTCCTTACAATAAATTTTTCATAACTCCAATGGTCTATCTATTTTAATCTTTCTAAAGAGTTATTTCTCGTCATCCCATAAAACTAAATATAGAGTAAGAGGAATTATTCATCCATAATAATTTCCAATAACCACTCATTCAAATATATAGTGAAACAACGTTCACATATAACAATCCTATGTTATTATAATGCTTCAGAAAGTGGGACATACTTACTTACGATTCCAAACAACTTGTCCGTTACCTCTTGTCAAGCGTTGAATCTAAATCTGTCCCGATACTTATTTCCAGGTGGAGTCCTTTTCCCGGTTCGTCCAAATTATTTCCTCATGCTGAGCCCACTATAGGCCCAAGTGTAGCAACTTGTGCTCTGATACCATATGTAACATCTCCGATAAAAATGTGTTAGTAAATTTTTAAAAAAATTTAAAATCTTTCATCCTAAAAATACTTTAAGAATAAAACCCTTTTGTAATGAGTACGAAAGTCCGCCATCACAGCATTGTTAGAAAAAGTCATTATAGGAATAGCCCTCATGCAATAAATCTTCGTTCCTACTATAACATACCCTTCATGGCACATGATAAAGATAAGTAAATCCACTTGTGCTTCAGGATGAACATAAAATCAAGAACTTGAGATAGCCATTCCAATTATTGTATTACTTTTAAGCGATTATCTTTAATAAGCATTTCTCCTACTTTACTCATTGATATAAGGAAGGCACTTTACAATTTAAATACACAAATACAATTAATTATAACTTTACGGATAATCAAAGAAAAAGATCCCTTAAATGTAATTTATGCATCACAAGTACTATCTTCTGGCACATTTTCGCATACTTCAAAGTAGTCATAGTTATTATAAAAAAAAAAGCAAGTACTCCACATAACGGCACATTGAGAAACACCAAAAGCAACCACATGAGACCAAAGGTAACGTGGTTCACCCGTACACGGGCTAGTCCACAAACGTGTGTGCATATTTTATTATAATTATCAAAACAAGTGAGGTATTACAAAATGGCAAACTCAGTTGTTTGCAAAATTCCATCATTCTTGATACTTCTCTCCTAGAGCTCGTTTACAAAACATCAATACTAACCTCGAGAGATTTCCAAGATCTATTCCTAGCATTAGTAGCTAGCATAGTTCGTTAATAGTTCAACTTAGTTCATTTCAGCCTTTCGACCAACAATTGTATAGACAAGACAATATACACAACTATTTCAATGGTAAAGCAAAACAACAACCAACGGCTACGGAAATCATAACCATTGCATTCCACTGCAGGTATATTATATATTTATACGCAGTTCATATTCAAGCTAGTTCCTGATCTTTAAGAAAACAGCTCCAGAATACAGACAACCCGAAGGAGCATATCCATAACGCATTTCGTAAAAGGAAATTTCAACCTTAGCATACTTCTAGGAGATATGTTATTTAAATCTCAACTAAGGTAATATCCATCCTTTCAGGCCATTCTAGCCATGTTACAAACCACCCTTAAATAACTAATATCGAGAGGAAGGCTAACATTTCATCTATTTAGAGTTTCCTTTCAAATCTTTTAAACTCTACATCAAGACATACATAACCAAGATTTCTTAATCATAATGATATAAAAATTCTCATCAATATTATAACTAATAAAGTTAGACTTTGACTCATAGAGACTATTCAAGATATTAAGTTCTAAGTCCCTCCTCCATTAGTCATATTTAACACGTACTTGAGAGATAGAAAATGTAATACTTATAAATACCGTAATTTAATTATACTATCATATAATGGCTCTCACATAAAATTTCTTTCAGTCACATTAAGTTCCGAGATAGTCCTAGACAGGCTTGCATTCTTCTGCGAATAACCATAACTAATTATAGAGTATATAAAAATCACACAAATCTTACTAAGAAAGGTATGCTAACAGCAATTATGATTGGCTTCCCATGGGATCTCCCAACCTGCGCTCATATACAAAATATAACTGTACATTTCTTTCTCATAGATTTGGTTAAAAGAATTAAATGAAAAGAATATGCAAAGCTTATAAATAACAGTCCTATATTTTCGTGGTGACCGATACTATGTATCAGACTTTATACAAACAAGAAGTTTTATATGGAGACCCGACTTGTTTTTTAACAAGGTGTATCATATATGATGTCCACATTATATATATAACGCAAGAGCAGAAACTTCAATTTCTTCAGCATACTGTTGGATTAAGCACATATATTAACACTATAAATTTCAACAAGGTTCAAACAGCAAACTGGAAAGACAGGAGATCCACAGAGGAAATCTAAATCAACAACCACCGGATATAAAGATAAGTCTCACATATTTGTTCCTAAAGAAGTTTTTGGCAGTTGATATATATACTATGTATTATAAGGACTTCCAAGTTCAAGCCTATAATATCTACCATTATCGACTTTCAAGTCCAAAATTAAGATCTATCATTTAAATAAAATCTTAAAAATAGATCCAATCCGACGATACATATGTGTATCGAGTTTAACTTCACCAAGGATTCTGTTTTGGTAAAACACATATCTACACCTTAGTGTACAAGATAAAAAAAAAAACAAAGGAAAGTAAACGAGATCCATAGATCAGCGCTGGTACAAAAATCTAAGACAACAGGTAACATTCTACTATATATTGAACCGTTTAAAAGGCCACACATAGGTGTATATAAGATAGCTATATATAAATAATCATAAAATATCTGTTACGTATTGCTATCGGGGTATATAAAATATGAAGACAAGGCATTTATATCACAGATCTATAATATGTCTTATAGCTCCAGGATTAAAATATAAACGCAGAGATTTGGGCGCACACCTGTTATCTTGTATAGATCCTGGATTAAAAATAATATAAACAGATTTTTAGGCAGAAATCTCTTACCAACCAGTCTAGATGAGTGTGTATCTTCATTGCAAGTTTGAAATCCAACACCATGGCGCAGCGATCAAGATTTCAAACCAACATGCCACATTCGATCTTATTCAAATTCCAGAGATCACCTATGAGGTCTCTCTCCAACGCTGCATAAAAGCTTCACTCTTTCCCGATCTGTATCGCAGAGTCCTCGCTCTCCATGCATATGCAGATAGATCTTTTAAAATATGAGCATGAGGTAAATCTCATCCCCGTGCAACTCGCAGATATCTTTAAATCTGAACATGACATAAATCTCATCTCTGTCTAACTCGCAAGTATCTCCTTCCTCTAAGCATGTGCTAGATCCCATCTATATCGAGCTGATACAATTGACCAAGCTCCATCTCTCACGGTACTGATACCACCGAATTTCCCCAAATCTTTTTTTCCCCCCCACCTCTTTCTTTTCCCAGCCACCGTTGTGCTAAATAATAAAAAATGTTCTGGGTAGCTTTGGAGCGTCCGCCTAAGGCAAGGAAGACTCTCCACCCTCAGTCGAGATCCTCGAAATCATCGATCGGAGCCTATGATAGGGTTAGGAATGCCAAATGGCAATCGAGCGGCTTTCCTACTTCCACCCTTCCTATTCAAAACTAAATCGATTTTGACAGCAGGGTGAAGTTTCCCTCCAGCAAGGCGACAATCTCCCTCAAACTCTCATCTAGTTTTCTCCACTACACCCACTAGTCTTAACCTGCTACTCGATAAAAGGGAGTATGCCCACAAATATCTCCACGCGTTCCTAGAAATCCGTAAGAGTGTTTCCTCATGGTGGTCGAGAGCTCCATCATGTCAACCACCTCCCTAAAAATATCAGGGTAGCTAGTAGAATCGGTAATTCAAGGAGTATGATGGCATACTTCCTAGGACAACATTGTAACATATTAATCATTAATGGGAGGAACTACCTCTTCCTCTTCTTGATAATAGTAAAATAATGTTATGGTAAAATGGAACAACTTAGGCTCTTTTCCATTTTAGCAGTAATATGGTTATTTTAGTAATAACTTTATTTCATATTATGAGCATAATACTTACTTGTACCGTATATTGGTCTTTTCCTTGCCCATGCAAAACAAGTTATTATTCTAAATTCTAGTTTTTTTGTTTTAGGGCTTTAAGGCGACACTATATCCTTGAGACTTTGAGTGAATAGTTGTAAGTGTCTAAGACCACTAAGATGGCACTCGTCATCAAGATTCTAGACCTTCATGGCTTCCTAGCCAGTCTTCTTCTTCCCTTAGTGGTTATCTTCCTCATTGTTTAAGAGGCGTCATGTCCTTAGTCACCCAAGCCGGAAATAACATTTAGGAAATAACTTAGGAATGTTTTCAAGGTCCACAGGTGGGGCTTTGGCCTTGAGCTCCTCACCTGGGCCACTTACAAATTATGACATATTTACAAAACAAATAGGATACAAAAAGAGAGGGATATCACATCCTCCTCCCCTTTAAAAATAACACCGTCCTCGGTGTTGATTCATTAGCAGTTCGTCCTTTCTTCGTGAGTCACCTTTCTGCTTGCTTCACCATTTCTATTTTTACCTTCTTTGGTCTTTCATGAATTTTTCGCAAGTCATTATCAATCACCTTGCATTTTTTTTTATTTTTTTTTTAAAACTGGAATTCAAAGAAGCTGTAAAACTTATCATCACTTCATAATCAAACTCATATTCATAACTACTGAGTCATTTATTGTAACATAACATTTGCAGTCTATGGAATATATTTTAGTCATTGTTTGTGCTTTTATTATCACAAGCACACATAATTCCAGTGATCCAGGAATGTAGACTATGAACTTAATCACAATAAACCATTCACTTGATCTAGGAAATTCTTGTCTAACACCCGAGTGCTCACACAACAATCCTTTCGAAATTCTTGCCTAACACCTCAGTGCTCACACAGCAATTATTTCACAGATTTCTTGCCTAACACCACAGTGCTCATACAGCAATACTTTCACTCATGCATACTAAGTAGCGTCCTGCCTCCCGCATATGCATTCTCTTATGGTTTGCCTAGGTCTTTACAGTTCGCCGATTCCTTCGAGAATCCTGGCGACTGTCAACTCCCTGATCTCTAGGGAGTGCTTCAGTGCCCTTAACGCACTTTTACATAATTCCCCTCAAGCCTTCTCGCTTGAGTCCAGGAATCCATTTCCCTCAAGCCCCCTCGCTTGAGTCTAGGAAAGTCTCATTCAAATTCATCAATTCTTTCGTCATATTACATTTTGTAACCCTACAATTTCTCGGACTAATTTGGTCTAGTTCTTTATTCAACAATAATTAACAATAATAAAAGCTGCAATGTGGATCTTTCATCCTCACCCCTTTATTGTACCATGCATAATATATTAAGCTTTTGTCTTTCAACAAGTTCCACCGAGTTTTTGGCCATCTGCCAAATTCAATTGTTAGTAACACTTTATATAACAAAATCAAATATTGTAAATAAGAAAATCATTCATTCTTCAAACTACCCTATCCATACTTGATCATCTGAAGTAAACGTTTTCTCTTTCCAAAGCATAACTAACTTACTTAACAGGATTACATAATCCCTTGAACATAAAAATAATATTCTTCCTATGATGACCCGTGGACATTATGATTTCTTAACCTCGAATGTTATCCTTCACCATTTCAAACACACTTCCTATTTTAGTTATACAACTTCTCTTTTGTATATACTAATATCACATAGGCATAACCAATTTTCTAAAACATACTTGCATACCTTATAATGATAACCATATACCTTTGCAAAGGCGACCGCATAGCTCACCTTCATCTGCCGAGGTTCCAGTTTACCTCGATTACTGTCTCAAAGATCACTTCCGATCTACCCTGCAAATTCCATGTCATCAATGTTTTCCTTAACATATCAAAAAATAAAAACAGTCATTCCTTGTGGCAACATAAGGACGTCAGAAGATTACATCATCCTACTAACCTGTATTTATTTTATGTGGGTTCTAGGTTTCCAATAATCTATCCCTTAACAAAATAACATATAGTTGTACATGGATAGCAAGTCTTTATAAATATTGAACAAATACAAGTATAACTATTACTCATTGTTTCCTACGTCTATCTTAGTAGAAATCGCTGAAAATTAAGAGGTATATATAAAAGGTACTATTTCCATCATATGTACTAATTGTTTAGTATTCACATGTATACCTTGTAGTTATAACCATTTTCCTTATATGTAAGGGTATAAGCATGCTTCAATGTCACAAAAACGTATCAAAATTACTTATCCTATACAATTACATACTAAAATGAATCATTGAAACTCAAGACTATCATATTTTTCAAATCTTATTGGACCTTTAAACTTACTTTTAATCTCACTTAACGAATCTTTTCTAGCACATCTAGGTTTGCTTAAGTAGTCCCTCTAAAGCTCCGATTTGGGTATCTTGACGACTAGGTCAATCGAATCCGATTAATTATATAAAAACAACAAAATGTATAAACCACCCTTCCTATTATAAAGCGGTTATTGAGACTGAAAGGTGTCAGCTGTTAGGAAGGGCATGAGATGTAGAGAAAGTAATAAACATTTGAGTCGAACTATCAAGTTGACAGAGTTAGGAGGGTTCCCTCACATATAAACCCTTCATTCAGAACTAGGATTCCTTACAATAAATTTTTCATAACTCCAATGGTCTATCTATTTTAATCTTTCTAAAGAGTTATTTCTCGTCATCCCATAAAACTAAATATAGAGTAAGAGGAATTATTCATCCATAATAATTTCCAATAACCACTCATTCAAATATATAGTGAAACAACGTTCACATATAACAATCCTATGTTATTATAATGCTTCAGAAAGTGGGACATACTTACTTACGATTCCAAACAACTTGTCCGTTACCTCTTGTCAAGCGTTGAATCTAAATCTGTCCCGATACTTATTTCCAGGTGGAGTCCTTTTCCCGGTTCGTCCAAATTATTTCCTCATGCTGAGCCCACTATAGGCCCAAGTGTAGCAACTTGTGCTCTGATACCATATGTAACATCTCCGATAAAAATGTGTTAGTAAATTTTTAAAAAAATTTAAAATCTTTCATCCTAAAAATACTTTAAGAATAAAACCCTTTTGTAATGAGTACGAAAGTCCGCCATCACAGCATTGTTAGAAAAATTCATTATAGGAATAGCCCTCATGCAATAAATCTTCGTTCCTACTATAACATACCCTTCATGGCACATGATAAAGATAAGTAAATCCACTTGTGTTTTGGGATGAACATAAAATCAAGAACTTGAGATAGCCATTCCAATTATTGTATTACTTTTAAGCGATTATCTTTAATAAGCATTTCTCCTACTTTACTCATTGATATAAGGAAGGCACTTTACAATTTAAATACACAAATACAATTAATTATAACTTTACGGATAATCAAAGAAAAAGATCCCTTAAATGTAATTTATGCATCACAAGTACTATCTTCTGGCACATTTTCGCATACTTCAAAGTAGTCATAGTTATTATAAAAAAAAAATCAAGTACTCCACATAACGGCACATTGAGAAACACCAAAAGCAACCACATGAGACCAAAGGTAACGTGGTTTACCCGTACACGGGCTAGTCCACAAACGTGTGTGCATATTTTATTATAATTATCAAAACAAGTGAGGTATTACAAAATGGCAAACTCAGTTGTTTGCAAAATTCCATCATTCTTGATACTTCTCTCCTAGAGCTCGTTTACAAAACATCAATACTAACCTCGAGAGATTTCCAAGATCTATTCCTAGTGTTAGTAGCTAGCATAGTTCGTTAATAGTTCAACTTAGTTCATTTCAGCCTTTCGACCAACAATTGTATAGACAAGACAATATACACAACTATTTCAATGGTAAAGCAAAACAACAACCAACGGCTACGGAAATCATAACCATTGCATTCCACTGCAGGTATATTATATATTTATACGCAGTTCATATTCAAGCTAGTTCCTGATCTTTAAGAAAACAGCTCCAGAATAATGACAACCCGAAGGAGCAGATCCATAACGCATTTCGTAAAAGGAAATTTCAACCTTAGCATACTTCTAGGAGATATGTTATTTAAATCTCAACTAAGGTAATATCCATCCTTTCAGGCCATTCTAGCCATGTTACAAACCACCCTTAAATAACTAATATCGAGAGGAAGGCTAACATTTCATCTATTTGGAGTTTCCTTTCAAATCTTTTAAACTCTACATCAAGACATACATAACCAAGATTTCTTAATCATAATGATATAAAAATTCTCATCAATATTATAACTAATAAATTTAGACTTTGACTCATAGAGACTATTCAAGATATTAAGTTCTAAGTCCCTCCTCCATTAGTCATATTTAACACGTACTTGAGAGATAGAAAATGTAATACTTATAAATACCTTAATTTAATTATACTATCATATAATGGCTCTCACATAAAATTTCTTTCAGTCACATTAATTTCCGAGATAGTCCTAGACAGGCTTGCATTCTTCTGCGAATAACCATAACTAATTATAGAGTATATAAAAATCACACAAATCTTACTAAGAAAGGTATGCTAACAGCAATTATGATTGGCTTCCCATGGGATCTCCCAACCTGCGCTCATATACAAAATATAACTGTACATTTCTTTCTCATAGATTTGGTTAAAAGAATTAAATGAAAAGAATATGCAAAGCTTATAAATAACAGTCCTATATTTTCGTGGTGACCGATACTATGTATCAGACTTTATACAAACAAGAAGTTTTATATGGAGACCCGACTTGTTTTTTAACAAGGTGTATCATATATGATGTCCACATTATATATATAACGCAAGAGCAGAAACTTCAATTTCTTCAGCATACTGTTGGATTAAGCACATATATTAACACTATAAATTTCAACAAGGTTCAAACAGCAAACTGGAAAGACAGGAGATCCACAGAGGAAATCTAAATCAACAACCACCGGATATAAAGATAAGTCTCACATATCTGTTCCTAAAGAAGTTTTTGGCAGTTGATATATATACTATCTATTATAAGGACTTCCAAGTTCAAGCCTATAATATCTACCATTATCGACTTTCAAGTCCAAAATTAAGATCTATCATTTAAATAAAATCTTAAAAATAGATCCAATCCGACGATACATATGTGTATCGAGTTTAACTTCACCAAGGATTCTGTTTTGGTAAAACACATATCTACACCTTAGTGTACAAGATAAAAAAAAAACAAAGGAAAGTAAACGAGATCCATAGATCAGCGCTGGTACAAAAATCTAAGACAACAGGTAACATTCTACTGTATATTGAACCGTTTAAAAGGCCACACATAGGTGTATATAAGATAGCTATATATAAATAATCATAAAATATCTGTTACGTATTGCTATCGGGGTATATAAAATATGAAGACAAGGCATTTATATCACAGATCTATAATATGTCTTATAGCTCCAGGATTAAAATATAAACGCAGAGATTTGGGCGCACACCTGTTATCTTGTATAGATCCTGGATTAAAAATAATATAAACAGATTTTTAGGTAGAAATCTCTTACCAACCAGTCTAGCTGAGTGTGTATCTTCATTGCAAGTTTGAAATCCAACACCATGGCGCAGCGATCAAGATTTCAAACCAACACGCCACATTCGATCTTATTCAAATTCCAGAGATCACCTATGAGGTCTCTCTCCAACGCTGCATAAAAGCTTCACTCTTTCCCGATCTGTATCGCAGAGTCCTCGCTCTCCATGCATATGCAGATAGATCTTTTAAAATATGAGCATGAGGTAAATCTCATCCCCGTGCAACTCGCAGATATCTTTAAATCTGAACATGACATAAATCTCATCTCTGTCTAACTCGCAAGTATCTCCTTCCTCTAAGCATGTGCTAGATCCCATCTATATCGAGCTGATACAATGGACCAAGCTCCATCGCTCACGGTACTGATACCACCGAATTTCCCCAAATCTTTTTTTTCCCCCCACCTCTTTCTTTTCCCAGCCACCGTTGTGCTAAATAATAAAAAATGTTCTAGGTAGCTTTGGAGCGTCTGCCTAAGGCAAGGAAGACTCTCCACCCTCAGTCGAGATCCTCGAAATCATCGATCGGAGCCTATGATAGGGTTAGGAATGCCAAATGGCAATCGAGCGGCTTGCCTACTTCCACCCTTCCTATTCAAAACTAAATCGATTTTGACAGCTGGGTGAAGTTTCCCTCCAGCAAGGCGACAATCTCCCTCAAACTCTCATCCAGTTTTCTCCACTACACCCACTAGTCTTAACCTGCTACTCGATAAAAGGGAGTATGCCCACAAATATCTCCACGCGTTCCTAGAAATCCGTAAGAGTGTTTCCTCATGGTGGTCGAGAGCTCCATCATGTCAACCACCTCCCTAAAAATATCAGGGTAGCTAGTAGAATCGGTAATTCAGGGAGTATGATGGCATACTTCCTAGGACAACATTGTAACATATTAATCATTAATGGGAGGAACTACCTCTTCCTCTTCTTGATAATAGTAAAATAATGTTATGGTAAAATGGAACAACTTAGGCTCTTTTCCATTTTAGCAGTAATATGGTCATGTTAGTAATAACTTTATTTCATATTATGAGCATAATACTTACTTGTACCGTATATTGGTCTTTTCCTTGCCCATGCAAAACAAGTTATTATTCTAAATTCTAGTTTTTTTGTTTTAGGGCTTTAAGGCGACACTATATCCTTGAGACTTTGAGTGAATAGTTGTAAGTGTCTAAGACCACTAAGATGGCACTCGTCATCAAGATTCTAGACCTTCATGGCTTCCTAGCCAGTCTTCTTCTTCCCTTAGTGGTTATCTTCCTCATTGTTTAAGAGGCGTCATGTCCTTAGTCACCCAAGCCGGAAATAACATTTAGGAAATAAATTAGGAATGTTTTCAAGGTCCACAGGTGGGGCTTTGGCCTTGAGCTCCTCACCTGGGCCACTTACAAATTATGACATATTTACAAAACAAATAGGATACAAAAAGAGAGGGATATCACAGGGTTTGACTAGGTTTTGGACACTTTCAA
This sequence comes from Larix kaempferi, assembly GCA_027924585.1. NCBI lineage: Eukaryota > Viridiplantae > Streptophyta > Pinopsida > Pinales > Pinaceae > Larix > Larix kaempferi. The sequence continues at coordinate 4,048,090 of BSBM01000898.1, read as the reverse complement.
ATGGACATGGAACCAGAAAAACGGGAATTTCATAAGCAGGGTAAAAGAATGGGAAAATCTGTCAAAGAGGGACAGAAAAACATAAATAGGAAATGAACATTGTGGAAAAATTTGAAGGCAACTGGGTGAAAATTAGGAAGTTATGGCAAACCCTAAAATTAGACAGATGTGGGATTTTTTGCTTTAGGAAGTGGAATTTGAGATAGGGTCCTAAAGAATAAAATATCAAGAATGGAATTGCAAGGGTGTCAGTGAATGTTCAAGGGAAATGGAGTTAAAACAAAGAATATATGGAGAAAAAACATAATTTTATACTCATTTTTTTTTCAGAATTAATATGCAACGACTCAGAATTGTCTGCAATGGCACTGGACATATGTAATCTACTATTTATCAGTTGGAAATAGATATGGACTTGAGGTATGCTTGGATTCCTAATGGTTCATGGGATTCACTCAGACACCAATGTTGTTTGACGGATTGCGTATTGGGGTAGTACCCCTCACTCCATGGTTCAAGTAAAACTTATAACCTTTTTGCCACAAAAGACAACTCTTGGTTTACCTCACGGGTGGAAACTAGTCAATCAGATAGGGGTTGTTGTCGTTTTTGCTGGTAGGTCCTCTCAATGGGCCAGCTACTTCGTGGTTCCTGTGGTACTCCTCACAATGCATTTTAGGGCTATTCCCAAGTAATTCTCATAATTATTCGGATAGGGATTATTCCCAGATCCAAACTTACAATTGAAAGGAACAATACAGATGTGAAAAAAATGGCAGAAATTCCACCCAATGAGGCCTAGAAGGTGCTATGATACCAGATGTGAGGAACCTCCAACAATTAAATACTAAAAATGCATGATATATCAGAAATAACAGAACACAGAAGATATTTATTGATCATATGACACTTCAAGGGGGAAACCTCCATTGAGAAATATCAATACAAATAACTCATGGATGCCTTCATTGGCCTCAACACGTACTTATATACTAAGTCTATGAGTCCAATACTGTGGATCAATACCATGGAACATATACTACTATGAGACGACTTACAAAGCATATGTGTCCAATACTATGGATCAATAGAATGGAACATATAATACTATGGGACGACTTACAAAGCATATGCATCCAACAACAATATACTAACAAAGTAAAGAGAAGGGTTGACATGTGTTCCTAACAATTCTACTTGAATCATGCTGCTATGGTTTATCCTTCAATGCTTGATTTGATGGGATGTACAATGTTGAATATGCTTAACCCTTTTAACTTTTGAATGTAGTTGGATTGTATTCATGTTGTATCAAGAGATTTCCTTGTTTCTCAAGTATGTCACAGTTTGCATTTTTTTATAATTGTTGTGGCGTATTGAATTGAATTATAAAGTTTTCCTAACTTGTTTGCTTTAGGTAATCATTTCCTAATGTCTCTTCCTATGTGTAGGAGTATAATCATATCTTTAATATATCTTGATAAAGGAGATACCATCTACAATTTGTTCCATCACTCGCGCAGTCAACGATATTTTCACTTAAGTTTACATAATATATGTGAGTTCTTGTAACCTATTTTTTCAAGTTGATGTTGCATTTATTTTCACTATGAATTTTATCATCCCCTTTTTAGGTTTTTATCATTAATTTCATTTTAGTCTTTTTGAGGAGTATTGTCAAGAAGTGATGACTTGGAATTTCTTTCACCTAAATCATTGTCATGGTTCCAAACTAGATTTCGTTAGTAGGTGTAAAGAAGGGCTATTGATATCATTATTAGGGGAATAACCCCACCCCAGTTAATTATTCATGAGGAGTGTTCATACTCAGCACTAGTAACCACAAAGAAGAAATCAAAGCTCATTTATGAGACAAATTTTCTCATTATATTTCATGTGACTTCAAGTAAGATACCATGATTTTGATAAAACATTACATGCATGTCTCACTCTATCACATTAAGGTTATGTGGAATCACTTTCAATCCAACTATTCTGTAGGGACAAAACCTATTATTGCAGGTTGAATTTATTGCTGGAGGAGTAGTCGTCGTCGGCAATCTGATCCTGCTTGCCCTTGTCATCTACTTCATGCATTGTGTCCCTCCAGAAGAAGCTCATTTAACCATTGGTGAAGCATCTGTTAGCTTCGCCACCCAACCATAGGCTCATTCTTTCAGTTGCATGGCTAGCCCCGAGCTTCGGGTTGTAGAGATAACACACACAATTCGAGAAACTCCTAAATGGATTCCCCCCCACCCAAGAAGAATTTCTAGCCAAACCCCAATAGTAACAAGTTACTCACTTTTTCAAGATTACGATAACCATCCAAAAACTGGGTCCTTTACCCATCCCCAAAGCCTTCCTTAAATAGGGAAATTCCCCTATGACAGATGTCGGTTCGTGCAAAATACTCAATTTCTTAATATTCAAAAAGTAATCTATCTCACAAATCCATGTGTCAAGTTTCCTAGAAGAATGCACCTGCTTTCCTAAATTTACTCAAGTTTGTCTCTAAGATGCTCACTCTAAATTCTATTTGGTGGGTGCATGTGGTGTTAGCTAATAACTCAAGCCTAAAATTCCATTTTGCTCCGAATATAATTATTTCTAATATTTCAAATACTAAAAAGTATTTACATGTGCAAATTCCTAAAAATAATTATTTCTACTATTTTTCAATACTAAAAAGTATTTTTATGAACAAGTGTTCTAAATGCAATTTTATATGTTTTTTATGCATATAGTTTACCAATTCATCCCTTCTAGGACCTAGGTGCCACACCGTCGAGCCCATCTATCCTTTATGCTCATCGTTCGACATGGTACCAATCCGTTGGGTCCATTTATCCGTCGTATCCATTTATCGACAAGGTACCACATCATCGGGTCCTTGCATCCATCATTTCCGTTTCTCGGCAAGGTACCACACCGTTGGGTTCTTTTGTCGATATCTTTTCATTTGACTTGTGGGAACTTCATGTAGGGATTTAGAATCCATCACCTTCAATCCTCTGTCTACATGCTATTGGGGATTGATGGCGCTGAGGAGTAAGTGTGTTCTTACTACACACCCCCCAACTCGTACATGACCAACTCCATCGTGGTCCACATCGCATGACTTCACGCGACCTCGAGTAAGCGGATAAGGGCTTTTGAACTCGGCCATGGGATCTGCTGGAAGTCAACACCATCGTCGTCTTACCGTGTGTGATTTATTCGTAGTCTATGACCCTTTAATTCCTTTGTGTGTCTGTCGGTGAACCGTTTCACCTATCGCTACACACATTCTCAAAAGCACATATTAATAGTGTTGTCATCATTCATCAAAATTCATTTCCTAAACCCGCTAATCGTTAAGCAATTACAATATACTCAAAACATCATACATTCCATTAATCAGTAAGGCATTACATCAATATGTACTTCTTTCGTTTTCATCACATAATGCATCATACAACTAATCGTTTAAGAATCATAATCATGTACACATAACACATTTTTCACAATCAAATCTAATCAGTAAGCAACATGCAATTATCCATTTAAATCAACTATCCACTCCACATATATCATTGAATTCATTAATTAATTTATCAATTATTGTCGTCATTCACATCCTTAGGTTTTCCTCAATCATTTAAGACATATCAAGTCTCAAGAGACCACTTTATCAAAGTTTGTTCAGCCGAGTCACTTGATAGGTGCCCTTAAGGTCCACAGTCATCTTAAGGGCATTACATACACCCCCTCTTGTATAGAACTTCATCTCGAAGTTAAATTTTGTTCTCGTACTTCCGACACTAGGTTTATGTCACGTCCCCACCGACCTACCCGGCCACTGGAGACCATGATCCATTTTTCTTCTCCCAAAACTTCAACTAAGCGTCCATACACATAGTCAAGAGAGCTTGGATAGGCAATCTGCAACCCACAACTGCAAACCCACAACCATCATTCTGCAACAGCAAGTCCCCCAATTTGCATCATGAAATCCATAACCCACAATTGCGGACGCGGGAATGCAGAATCCCAATTTCCGTAGGAGGTCGCTCTCGAAATCCGCAACCCACAATAGTGGGTCCCACATTGCACATCCCACAATCCACAACCGTAATTGCGGATTCGGAAATGCAGAATTCCAAAACCTGAAAATCTTGAACTGGACGATCCCGCAATCGCCATCCTGAAATCTGCTACCCGCAATTGTGGATTTGGGAATGCGGAACCCCAAAATATGAAAACATGCATTTGATGATCCCGTAACCCGCAAATAGCTGATTCCGCAACCTGCACCCCGCAATTGCAGATGCGGGATTGCAGAAATCCCAATACGTAAAGTTTGAACTCGGTGATCCCACAACCCGCAATTGCGGAACCATGCATGTGGAACCCTGCTTCTGTAAGGGAATTTCATCGAATCTTCTAAGGGGCATAACTTCTTCCTCCAACATCCAAATGGGGAAAGGTTGGTACCATTGGAAATCTATTGGAGAGCTTTATCCAATGGTACAATTCCCTCTAATTAGGTGAGGCATATAACCTTCCCATTTTCTTCTCTGAAGTTCTATCTATATTTCCACTTAGACACTTCCAACCTTCAACCTCCCAAGCTCTTCCTTTCCATTTGACCCACAAAGGTTTATGAAACCACTTCCAGGATTCCCTTTCCTCCCTAGGGATCAAGTGTAAATATGCATCTCCTCCATAGGGTTAGTATACATAACATTCATTTTAGAACAATGAAACACTATCATTCATTATAACATGTAGGATGCATTAAACAGGTTTAATAAACACATCTATCATATACAAGAATTACAAGGCATTAAGCTCATGCAATATGAGATATACACACAATAGTGAACTCAACCTCTTACTCAGGCCTATATATGACTTCATGTCAATCACATTCATATTCATGCATTCCACAGTTCCATAATTATACACAAGCATTCGTAATTCCACAAAGGGACATGAGCAACCATTTCATCACAATGAACAACATCATTTGACATAACAAGAAATACTTATCTTTCAATTCCGAAGCAACTGGCTAAGTGAGAGCAACGTTCTGCCCAAACTTAGATCTCTATCCAGTCTGTACTATTTCAGCTGCGAGATCATCTCCAAGCTAAGTAGTGTATCCACTAAGGAGGGCTAATAGGTTCTCTCACATTCAAGGCCCCATTCTCATGCTAAACCAGTCTGTAGTTGGGTTTATCAAGCATTCCACTGCTCCTACCCATGGTAATCCAACCTATAGTGGTTCTCACACAATTCAGGGATAACAAGGAAGGTGTTGCTAATCCAGTGAGCTCAACCACAGAGATGTAGGCATCTCAACATTCAGTTGAACTGGCACCCACAATACCTACCACATCCAACACAAGGAAGACCTACATCACTGCTACACAGTCTCTCAAGGAATCTTCCCTTCCAGTGCTATTCTAGGATGGGCATAGAAATGTCTAGTCGCTCTCAGCCAACCTGGCACCCACAATTCCTACCACATCCAACACAAGGATGATCCTATCACTGTTGCACAGTCTCTCATGGTCCTTGCCTTCCAGTGCTATTCCAGGATGGTCATAGAAAGGTCTAGTCACTAGTTTATTGAGACTATAGCCTTCACTGCGTTTATCAAACAACCCAACTCTCTCCCACAGTTCAACAATTGATTCGTTACCAGGCTTGGGGTTTCCTCATGGTCGCTCTACCAATACCACTCTGAAACATTTTCTATCAATACCACACTATCCTTGTAACTGGGGTTTGCACACATGGTGGTTACGGTTATCACTCTCGACTCTTTCTCCCACATAGGAAGCATGATTAACCTCAGATTTCCCGTTTCCCAGATTGGTTTGGTGCATACAGGAAATATAGGAATGAATTCTCTTCGAGGGTCAATGGCTTATGAATGGCAAGTGCGTACAGGAACAAGTGAGTGCGTGAGTGAGGAGTAGCTAGGAATGTTTGTGTCTGAATGAATGTCTCCTCCCAGATAGTCAAACAGGTTCAGCAAATTTCCCCAGGCGATTGAGTGTCGTCCTGTTCAAGCAATCAGAGCCATGTCCTCCCATACGAAATCGCATGCATGCTCCATACTCCAGCGGCCTCAGACATCAGGGTTCTCAACCACCTACTCTAGTTGCATTAATGTTAGCAGGGAGTTCAAATGGGTTCCCAGTCAAACATGTGGCAATATGGGAAACCAATCCCAAACCCCCCTCACCTCTCCCTAGTGGATACGCATGGCCCCTTCTCATTCATTACCTCCTTAGCCAGCTTCTTGGTTATTTTATTCATTTAGTAATAATTACATCATTTACATTCTTTCATCGCTTAATTAACCCATGAATAATCAACTATCCAAATACTTTCCTAAGCATAAACTTAATCATCCACTAGTGGGGCCTTGGCCTTGAGCTCCACACTAGGGAAAATACACACACTGTACATACACAGTATTTACGTCAAAGCCAAATACATCAATGGAAAAATGGGGTATTACAGTTTAACTTTTAGTTTTGTATTCTCATCTTCTTGTCATTCTCTTCTATTTTTATCCAACAATCATGGCCATAAGCACAAGTGGTTCTAATCATTAGTTTCTATATAATTTAGTATGGTTCCAATACACTCTCAAGAACTTAATCATAAATTTGTGTAATGCAAATCCAATAATTCCTTCATAATTTTCAATACTAACTTAGATATGTGAAGGTCTATGAAATCCAAATTAATTACAAGCTACATTGCATCAATAGCCACCCAATAGTCATGAAATCATTATAACAAAACCAAGCAAGAATTCAGATCCATTTGGTTATCCTTTCCTCCAAGAAGAGAAGGTAATCATCATAAAATATTCAGTTAGATATAGATGGGTAAGATATAATCTCGGTTTTAACAAATTAAGAGAGGCCCTCAAATATTCCAAAATCATATCCCATAAGACTACTTCCAAAATTCCTAAATGTTTTAACAATGTTGGTCCTCAATTTGATAGGATTCGAGGCATTGAAACTTAGTGACTCAGTTGAACATATTAAAATTTAACTTTTAGTCCTTTCTTCTATAATATCATGTTCAAATCGATGAGCTTAACACATCCTTATCTCCTTTCATCATTTTGTTGTCATAGGACCACTTCGACATACTCATCAAGTTGCACACTTCGAGTTTTATTATCCTCATCGAGTTCCATCTCGAGGGCTAGTCATCTTTTCATGAATTTTTTACCATGTCCTATCATTAGCCTTATTGCATCTAGTTCATTGTGTTGATCATCTCCATGCTTTGTTTTACTAAAATTGTCTTCATTTGGACCCTTCGGTGGACCTTCCCAATTAATAATTCTTTAATTATTGTTATCATGGTTACATCAAGTTTGTACTTTTTCATTCTTTTTAACGATGTTGTCATGCTAGAAAATAAGTTTCATAGGGCTTAGTTGCTCATGCTAGTAACATTGATATCTTGCTTTTCAAATTTTGAGTCTAATTCACTTCCTCGACAATCTCTCCAAGTATCGTCAATCTGAGTATCGTGGTGTCCTATCAGTTAAAATTTATCAATTTCCCGTCATTTAGTAAATTTACCGGATATATTCGACCACTTGTCTTCTCATCATGGTTTTGTAGGAACTAATTTAAAATATCCTACACTGGATTCATTCTTTCCTTCGATTGATAGTATAACTAAAATATAATAAAACGTCTTTTTTATAAAAATAAGGAATGCACTCTATTCATATAAAATAGATAATGTAATCTATTCATTTGACAGTTGTATTCTATTTATATAAAAAATCTTCTCTTTTTCTTAGATATAAGAAGAATGTTCTACTTACATAAAATTTCCATTTATCTAATTAATAAACATTTCCCATATTTGTATAATTCTTTTGGAAATATTAACAAACACCTTTTATATACCTGCTTTATTCTAACAACAAACAAACACTCTCTCTTTCTCTATATATACAATTCCCTTTTGGGACACTAACTATAATGACAAACATAGTTCAACCCTTAATCATTACACATATAATATCAGCTTTATATAAAATTTAATGAGTATAATCGAACATTTCATAATCCATCATCTCGTATATATATACATTTCTTTTATAAAAATATCAAATATACATATTCTCTCTCTCTATATATATATGTAAACTAACAATTTAATTACTTATTTTAAAAAACAACCATTATAATCGAACTAATTTTCCAGTTGAACTATATATCAATTCATGTTTATTTATAAAGCCCTTGTTAATTAAGAGAACATAATATAATTACAGAATGTGTGCATCCTTAAATATAATTTAAGAATGGATTGCTTAAATATATATAAAATATAATACAAACTTTTAAAATATAATTCTCATGCATTTTTTTTTTATTTTTTTTAAATATATTTTCAAATATAGTTTGCTAAACATTTAAAATACAATTCCCATGTATCATTAAATATAGTTTCAAAATGGATACATATAGTTTGTACATGCCTTGAATATATATAAGATATAATACACGCATTTAAAATATAATAAGATAATATAATTTACAATCTCATTACGATACCAAACATTCTTATGTGATTTTTAAGGTTCAATAAAATTAAACATAACATTGTATATGTTCAACCCACAATTTATTGTACTTTAATTTATGTTCCCATGAATATATATAACATAATAGTTTTAATCCCTTTCAACTAAAGTAAGAGGATTATATTCCTAGAATATCGTCAAAACAATTTTACATTCCATATTCAAAAATATAAAAATAATAAGGGGCTTTATAATTCAATTCAAAATTAATTCTTACATTCATTTAGATACATGTAGACTATCATGCTATTATTATGGTCGTCCCTTTTGCTTCTAATCCTAATTTACAATTTGACCGCAATCTAAAGATCCTTTAGTTTATTGGTAAAGGAAAAAAAGAGTAATACCGAATGCTTGCGTCATCTAATTCTTGGCATAAGATAAACAAGGAAGTAGGTGGGACTTTTCTAGAAATCTTATGCAATTAACATATATATATTTATATATTAACAAAACACATCATACCTTTTTAATTATAAATAAATTATTCATGCAATTTACTTATTGTAGACATCTTATGCTTTTAAGATGTACTTTCTTTATATTAACTAAACTTTTATTGTCTTTTCTTTAAAAATAAATATACATCAACATACGAAATTTAACTCTTCTAAACATTTCCTGCAATTAAGATGTATATTTATATACGTAATATCTTTTCTATATAATTTGTTCACATATACCTTTACTTATTCTCTACATCATATGCCGCCTACCAAACATTTAATATATATTTCCCAAGAATACACCCACGTATGCCAATTAACCTTTCTAACATAATTTGAGTTGATAATTTGCACTTCCCACAAAAGTATAAATAATCAATCGCGTCGTGTCGGTTTAGAGTATAGGTGGACACTGTAGTTCGCATGATCTGCAATCAATGATAAACTACTTCTTTCACAGTTCTAATGTCACATACTAAACTATTGAATTAAAAGAAACACTGAAACTGACAGTTATAGTAAAGGTAAACACTTTATTCTACCTTTACTCGATTGGTGATCTTATCTTTTTTATAAAGAATGCAAAAAGTAGAGCTTTACTCTTGGACAGTTTGGTGCGGCATATTATCCAGATTACAGTAAAATCATAGTGGTTCAGTGAAGTTAAGTACACGGGATTAAATACATAGTGAAGTTAAGTACAGGCTGTGTAGTGTTTACTGATAGCGAGCTACACCACCTGAGTCTAAAGGCGTTTAGCCAACTGAGATTAATATCTCTTTACACAGAGTCAGAAGATAGATATTAGTACATTCTGAATATGAATGTATTTGCCAACAGAGATTTAAACTAACAATGCGCAGAGTCTGAGAGTGGAGATCTATGCGACCTGTACATGACTGCGTTTAATCTACAGGGATTAAATTTAAATATATATGTATACAGAGAATAGCGATGAATACCCTCGTGATCTGATGTGGGGACATATTCTTAACAAAGATTAAATTTAAATACATACAAGGAGTATTACAATGAGATTCAGGTGATCTAGAATGAGGTATAACCTTAACCAGAATTAAATTAAACACATACAAAGAGTATTGCAATGAGATCCATGCGATCTGGGTGAAGGCGCAATCTATAATAGAGCTTACATATAAATGTATATACAGAGTAAGGCGATGGGATTCATGCGATCTGAGTGCTATGGTGATACTGATCAGAAATTATATAAAGGTGTATATACAAGAGTTCGAGTAGAGATCAGCTCCTACTATCTTAGCATTAAGGTGAAAATAGAAAGCGTTTATACAGAGTATAGATATTCGAATAGAGGTCATATTTCTCAATCTGAACGTTATGGTATATACCCTTAACAAAAATTTGATTTAAAGTAATCGTTTTCCAGCCAGTGATGACATAAGTAAAGAGATTCAAACTTAAGAAAATTTTAAATTATGATTTTGGTGCCCTCAAGGCTCTATGGCTCTAATACCAAATGTAGGGACCCCGCTTGGCAGTCCTCAGTCATTTTGTAAGTCTGCAATGTGAGACCAGTCGTTCGTAAGCTCATAACTTCTTAGGTAGAATTTATTACAGTCTTTAATGAAACTTTGAAACTTCCAAGCGAAGCCATCTTGAGTCGGTGAATTGAAACTCTATAAATGTAAATTATTCATAGAGATAGAACAAGAGATGAAGAGATAGTGATAAGAGTGAAGAAGAAGAGATGAAAAACCATGAAGTAATTCAAGATCCCAAGCTCATATCCTCTCTCTGTAAGTGCCCAAAGTTACTCTGTTTTACTAAGTAATATATATAAGTCTATAGTTTCGTGTATTCATTCTCAAGAATGTTAAATGTTGTGTAGTTGTGTGAATGTTGTTTACATTTAGGCACACTAAATCAAATCAAGAATTCCCAAGTATTTCACGGTGGTGAATGCCCTAGTTTAACACTCACTAACTTCTACATATATTTTGATTCTTATGTTTTAGCATAAAGTTCATTTATACAAAGTTAACCGGCAGTTAATCTTTGTAAAAGTGAAAAGTGTGTGCAAAAGTAATTTGTATGAAGTACGCAAAGTCAAGTTCTGCAAAGTTAGAGAAGTGGGGAATTCATGCAAAGTAAAGTATTGGGCAAAGTTAAGTTTTGTACGCAAAGTTCAACTGCGGAGCCTTTGCACAATAAAAGGTTGAACCGTGCAATTAATCTATGTGCGGTAAAAGGGTAAAGGTGAATAGGGTATGTAATCTTGGCACGATCATTTTGTGAAGTAAAGTATTTTATGAAAAAAGTGGAAGAAAATATAAAGCAAAGTATTTGCTAGGATATCCGTAGTCCCATAGCAAAAGAAAAAGAAAGATTCATGCATTGAGCAGTAAATTTTTAATTGACTGCGCATGCCCTTTTTTTCCCTTCATCTAGTATCAAAGCCTGGAAATTAGAATTTGTATTTACATAAGGGAAAAGCGATTAAGAATGGCTTCCAATTCGGGTAATTTGCAAAGCCCAATATTTACTGGTAAAAGTTATGAATATTGGTCTCTAACAATGAAGGCTTTGTTTAGAGGTCAAGATGTATGGGACATAGTCCTGACTGGTTATGCAGAACCAGCAAATGCAGCAACATACAACAATCTCACATAAGCTGAGAAGGATGTTATGAGGAAACAGAGGAAGAAAGATGGAAAGACATTGTTCCACATACATCAAGTGACACATGAATCAATACTCCAAAGAATAGCGGTAGCGCAGTCAGCAAAGGAAGCGTGGGACACACTAGAAACTGCATATCAAGGTTTGAACAAGGTAAAAATTACCAAACTTCAGATTCTTAGAAGATATTTTGAATCTCTGTCAATGAAAAATACAGAGTCAGTAGACTCATTCTATACTAGTGTTATTGGTATGGTTAATCAAATAAAGTCTCATGGAGAAACTTTAGGTTACCAAAGAGTTGTGGAAAAGGTTCTTAGAGTTCTTCCAAAGAAATTTGAATCTTTGGTTGTGACCCTGAAGGAAAACAAAGATCTATCCACATTTACAATTGATGAGTTGCAAGCCTCATTACTCAATCATGAACATAGAATCACCGGTTCAGATACATCGCTAGAAGATGCATTCGTAGCACAGTCATCCATAAGCCATGGAAGAGGTAGAGGAAGATCAAACTCTAGAGGTAGAGGACGAAGTTCTTTCAGAGGAGGTCGCAGCAGCAGTCCTGCACATGGCACTGGTAGAGGCCAGAATGAGACCTCCAATCAACTAAGTGGACAAAGGTATGACAAATCAAAAGTTCAATCTCATCACTATAATAGGTATGGACACTTTGCATATGAATGCAGGAAGAAGCAGTATGACCAAGGAAAGCAAGGTGAAGCCCAGTCAAGCAACAGCAGCACTTCGAACAACACACTGCTCTTATCATGTGCATCTCCACTCGAATGAAATGCTGTCCAAGAAAGTCCAAATGACATATGGTATTTAGACTCAGGCTGTAGCAATCATATGACTGGTAGTTTAAGTTTATTTTCCAGTCTAGATAAATCAGTTCAAACTGATGTAACACTTGGAAACAATTTTCAAGTCATTGTTTTGGGAAATGGTACTATTGATATTCTAACCAAACAGGGGGAGCAAAAACATATGTCTAATGTCTATTATGTTCAAGGTTTGAAGCACAATCTGATGAGCATTGGTCAGCTGTTGGAAAAAGGTTACAGAGTTCACATGGTAGGGAAGTGCTGTGTGATCAAAGACAAATATCCATGCAATTAGTTGATAGCAGAAGTGCATATGACAAGCAACCAATTGTTTCCCTTGAGGATAAGACCCATCATAAGAGGAAAAACAACTGAAGTTGTTCATGAAAGACAGAATAAAAATGTTGGATCTGTGCTCCACGTAGAAAGCAAAGAAGCAGAAATTCATTGTGTAGAGGAAGAAAAGGACAGCGCAATGCAAGTTGCGTTTTAGACAGAAATAAAAGATGGAATCCTAGTTATGGCATTTCAGATTTGGACATTTGAATTTTGGTGGGCTGACGCTACTGTACATGAAGGACAAGGTGAAAGGATTGCCATTGATCGAAAATCCAAAGAGAATTTGTGAAGGCTGTATTTTTGGCAAACAACACAGAGAGACTTTTCCAGTCAGAAAGTCATACAGAGCACGCACACCACTAGAAATTGTGCACTCTAATATATGTGGACCGATGCAAACACCATCCATGGGAGGATGCACTTATCTTCTCACATTTATTGATGATTTCACAAGCAAAACATGGTTTTATTTTCTAAAACACAAATCTGATGCATTTAGTTGTTTTCAGTAGTTCAAGGCACTCGTGGAGAAGCAGAGTGGTTACAGCATTAAGATATTGAGAACAGATAGAGGTGGTGAGTATGTTTCGAATGATTTCTTGAACTTTTGCAAAAATCATGACATACAGAAGCAGTTCACTGCACGGTATACACCAGAGCAGAATGGTATCGCAAAGAGGAAGAACAGAACCATCATGGAGATGGCGTGTACTATGTTGGCAGCCGCGCATCTGTCAAATGAATATTGGGCTGAAGCAGTGGCAACTACAGTATACATCATGAATCGATGTCCGACGAAGAGCGTGAAGAACAAAGTTCGGCAAGAAGCATGGAAAGGTATGAAACATAGTGTTTCGCATTTAAAAATTTTTGGTTGTGTAGCATACGCACATGTTCCAGATGATCTAAGAAGGAAATTAGACAAAAAGGGACATAAATGTATTTTCATTGGTTATTGTGAAGACACAAAAGCATACAAGTTGTATGACCCTGTCACAAGAAAGGTCATCATCAGTCGAGATGTTCAGTTTGTGGAAAATGAAGCATGAGATGGAGCAGTAGAAAAGAATGTGAACATCGTGTCACATGTTGAACATGATGATAGCACAGAAGATGTGGTTGAGACAACGCATGTAAATCAAAACTGCGCAACTCCATCTACTCCTAGGATTGCGCAACATGCTCCAGCACAAGCAACTCCATCATAAGGCGCAGCTCAAGCTACTCCGACAAGCACATCAAGTGTGCAGCAAACTCCATCAAGTAGTTTGCGCAGCTCGCGCAGTTCGACACCAGCAACTCCACCAAGGACAAGAAGTCTGCATGATATATATGAGGCTGGTACACCTAATTCATTCTCATGTTTTGCATTATTTTCTCAAGTTAATGATCCTTTAACATTTGAAGAAGTAGTTGAAGACAAAGTTTGGGCACAAGCCATGGATGAGGAAATAGAATGCATTGAGAAGAATCAAACATGGGAACTAGTTGATGTTCCTAAGGACAAGGATAAGCGTCAAATGGATTTATAAGACCAAGCAAGATGCCGAGGGAAATGTACAGAAGCACAAGGCAAGATTGGTAGCAAGAGGGTTCACTCAACATCCCGACATAGACTTCAATGAAACCTTTGCACTTGTAGTGTGAATGGACACTATCAGAACAGTCTTGGCCATCGTAGCACAAAAGAAATGGCCTGTTTATCAAATGGATGTCAAGTCCGCATTCCTAAATGGTTATTTGGAGGAAGAAGTATATGTTGAGCAGCCACAAGGCTATGAAGTTCCAGGACAAGGACACAGAGTATACAGATTGAAAAAGGCACTATATGGTTTCAAGCAAGCTCCAAGAGCTTGGTACAGTCGCATTGACTCATACCTCATTCAGAATGGATTTCACAGAAGTGGATGTGAGCCAACGCTATACACAAAGATCAACAAGGAAGGTAATAAGTTAATTGTCTACCTGTATGTAGATAATTTAATATTTACTAGTGTTTTTGGCATAGAAGAATTTAGAACAGTCATGGAGAGTGAATTGGAAATGACTAATTTGGGGCTTATGAAGTATTTTCTGGGCATTGAAGTCCAACAAAATGAAAAGGGCATATTTATATCTTACTCGAAGTATGCAAATGATGTCTTGAATAGATTTAAGATGTTAAATTGTAAGATAGCTCCAACACCATTGATAACAGGTTTGAAATTGAACAAGGATGGTGATGGATCCACTGTAGATCCTATGTTGTTTAAAAGGCTTGTTGGCAGCCTTATGTATCTTACAGCACCAAGGCCAAACATCATGTATGGTGTCAGTTTAATCTTAAGATTCATGGAGTCATCAAAAGAATCGCATTGGAAAGCAGGTAAAAGAATTATGACGTATGTGAGTGGAACAAAAGACTTTGGTATTTTGTATTCAACCTCATAAAATGTCAAACTCATTGGATACACTAACAGCGATAATGGAGGTAGTATAGATGACAGGAAAAGCACATCTGGGAATACATTTCATGTAGGTACAGGTGTTGTATCGTGGGCTTCAAAGAAAAAACCCATAGTAACTCTCTCTTCAGCAGAAGCAGAGTATGTTGCAGCTACAAGCACTGCATGTCAAGCAGTTTGGATGCGCAGAATGTTAAGTGATTTGTCACAGAACCAACAAGAACCCACAGTCATTTACTATGACAACAATTCAGCTATCGCACTGTCAAAGAATCATGTGTTTCACAAGAGAACAAAGTACATTGACACAAGGTATCACTTCATCAGAGAATTGATCAACAACAAGGAAATCTGTTTAGAATTTTGCAGGTCTGAAGATCAGGTAGCAGACATATTTACAAAACCATTGGCGAAAGACCCATTCCAATTTCTGTGAAGTTGTTTGGGAGTGGCTAGTTCTCCACAATGAACTATGTCATCAATAGAGCATGTTTCAGCTCTGAAATATTTTGTAATATCTTACTTTTGTTTAATGATCCCCATTTGCTCATAATTAAGGGGGAGTGTTGGAAATATCATAATTAATGAGTTGATAGTGTATCAAATTTACGTCGGCTTTCTCAGACCCAAGTCGATCATTCTGTTAGTCTGCAATGTCAGACAGTTAGTCGGTTTATAGCCAATTCGGCTCATGTCAAGTTAGTATTTAAGGAGCCAAATTTGTAGTTCGCAGGCTCATAACTTCTTAGGTAGAATTTATTACATTCTTTAATGAAACCATGTAGATTCCAAGCAAAGCCATCTTGAGTCGGTGAATTGAAACTCTATAAATGTAAATCATTCACAGAGATAGAACAAGAGATGAAGAGATAGGGATAAGAGTGAAGAAGAAGAAGTGAAAAACCGTGAAGTAATTCAAGGGCCCAAGCTCTGTGTAAATGGTGAAAGATTGAAGTTAATATCATCTCTCTGTAAGTGCGCAAAGTTACTCTATTTTACTAAGTAATATATATAAGTCTATAGTTTTATGTATTCATTCTCAAGAATATTAAATGTTGTGTAGCACACATCTTCTTCATATTTAGTTGTGTGAATGTTGTTTACATTTATGCACAGTAAATCAAATCAAGAATTCCCAAGTATTTCACTGTGGTGAATGCCCTAGTTTAACACGCAGTAACTTCTACATATATTCCAATTCTTATGTTTTAGCATAAAGTTCATTTATACAAAGTTTATTTAAGTTTGAGTTGTGCGCACTTAGAAAACTATGCAAAGTTAACCACGCAGTTAATCTTTGTAAAAGTGAAAAGTGTGTGCAAAAGTAATTTGTATGAAGTACGCAAAGTCAAGTTCTCCAAAGTTATAGAAGTGGGAAATTCATGCAAAGTAAAGTATTGTGCGAAGTTAAGTTTTGTGCATTTGCGCAAAGTTCAACTGTGCAGTAGAAAGTAGAATCGCGCAGTTAATCTTTGCGTAGTAAAAGCTTGAATCACGCAGTTAATCTGCGCGCAGTAAATGGGTAAAGGTGAATAGCGCATGTAATCTCCACGTGATCATTTTGTGAAGTAAAGTGTTTTATGAAAAAAGTGGAAGAAAATATAAAGCAAAGTATTTTCTAGGACATGCGCAGTCCCATAGCAAAAGAAAAAGAAAGATTCATGCATTACATAGTAAATTTTTAATTGACTACGCATGCCTTTTTTTTCCCTTCAAGTCCTACTTAGAAAATTATTAGAAACTTAACAACACAATATGGCCATTTACATGCATAATCATTTATAAAAATTATCAAATTTGAGAACTAACAAAAACAC
Source organism: Larix kaempferi (assembly GCA_027924585.1). Taxonomy (NCBI): domain Eukaryota; kingdom Viridiplantae; phylum Streptophyta; class Pinopsida; order Pinales; family Pinaceae; genus Larix; species Larix kaempferi. Next base: position 4,030,930 of record BSBM01000898.1, on the reverse strand, counting down.
AAAACCTGTTATTACAGGTCGAATCCATTGTTGGAGGAGTAGTCATCGTTGTCAATCTAATCCTGCTTGCCCTTGACATCCGCTTCATGCGTTGTGTCCCTCCAAAAGAAGCTCATTTAACCATTGGCAAAGAAACGGTTAGCTTCGCCACCCAACCATAGGCTCATGCTTTCAGTCACATGGCCAGCCCTGAGCTTCGGCTCGTAGAGCTCACACACACAATTCGAGAAACTTCTAAATGGCTTCCCCCCCACAAGAATTTCTAGCCAAACCCCAATAGCAACAAGTCATTCACTTTTCCAAGATTATGATCACCATCCAAAACCTGGGTCCTTTACCCATCCCCAAAGGCTTCCTTAAAAATGAAAATTCCCCTGTGACACATGTCACTTCATGCAAAATACCCAATTTTTTAATATTCAAAAAGTAATTTATCTCACAAATCCATGTGTCAAGTTTCCTAGAAGAATGCACCTACTTTCCTAAATTTACTCAAGTTTGTCTCTAAGATGCTCTCTCTAAATTCTACTTTGTAGTCGCATGTGGTGTAAGCTAATAACTCAAACCTAGGATTCCATTTTGCTCCTAATATAATTATTTCTAATATTTCAAATACTAAAAAGTATTTACATGTGCAAATACCTAAAAATAATTATTTCTATGATTTTTAATACTAAAAAGTATTTTCATGAGCAAGTGTTCTAAATGCAATTTTATATGGTTTTTATGCATAAAGTTTGCCAATTCATCCCTTCTAGGACCTAGGTGCCATACTGTTGAGCCCATCTGTCCTTTATGCTCATCGTTCGACATGGTACGAATCTGTCGGGTCCATTTATCCATTGAATCCATTTCTCAGCAAGGTACCACATCATCGGGTCCTTATGTCCATCATTTTCGTTTCTCGACAAGCTACCACACCGTTGGGTCCTTTTGCCAATATCTTTTCATTTGACTTGTGGGAACATCATGTAGGGATTTAGAATCCATCACCTTCAATCCTCTGTCTACACGCTATTGGGGACTGATAGCGCTGAGGAGTAAGTCCGTTCTTACTGCGGGCCCCCCAACTCGTACATGACCAACTCCATTTTGGTCCACATCGCACGACTTCACGCGACCCCGAGTAAGCAGATAAGGGATTTTGAACTTGGACATGGGATCCATTGGAAGTCGACACCATTGTTGTCCTTCCGTGTGTGATTTATTCATAGTCTACGGCCCTTTAATTCCTTTGTGTTTCCATTGGTAAACCGTTTCACCTGTCGCTACACACATTCTCAAAAGCACATATTAATAGTCCTGACCGCATTCATCATAATTCATTTCCTAAACCCGCTAATCATTAAGCAATTACAATTTACTCAAAACATCATACATTCCATTAATCAGTAAGGCATTACGTCAATATGTACTTCTTTCGTTCTCATCACATAATTCATCATACAACTAATCTTTTAAGCATCATATTCATGTACACATAACATATTTTGCACAATCAAATCTAATCATTAAGTAACATGCAATTACCCATTTAAATCAACTATCGACTCCACATATATCATTTAATTTATTAATTCATTTATCAATTATTGTCGTCATTCACATACTCAGGTTTCCCTCAATCATTTAAGATGTATCAAGGCTCAAGAGACCGCTTTATCTAAGTTTTTTCAGTCGGGTCACTCGACAGGTGCCCTTAAGGTCCACAGTCATCTTAGGGGCATTACATATTCTAAGAAAATAACTCGTAAGTGTGACACCTCAAATATATGCAAATGTTTCAATTACATTCAATTGCATTCCTATTGAGTCATTGGCAACAAAGATACTCAAATTCAAAAAATCACTCAAGGATCAAACCAATTTCTTTTTTGTGTGAAAGGTAAGCATCCCCTCACACTTAAAAAAATGATCACAATAAGTTAAGATAGTTTTTTTTTGATAAATTCCATCGATAATAATTTGTTTAAGTTCCTATCACCCTTGCACTCATGAAGGCCAAGTACTTCCATCTTTGAGCTTACAACCATCAAGATTATGGTTCCATTAGCTTGGAAAGGACACGATGATAAGGAAGCACATGTGACTGGCATGCTAGGTTAATGGTTAGCCATTGTAAAAAGCTATTAAATAATTTTCTATACTAACCCATCATGCATATGATATAAATGATAATAACTATGTGATCTATGAATTGGACACCTCTTTGTCATCAAGCATGCATACACAATAATACTAAAAAAAAATCTTCTCCATAATGGAGGTACAATCAATACAAAATGATTGAAGGGTTTAGCTATTGTTCTTGAACTTGTGATAATGGAAGTACCGATTTCTATGAGAGCAATGAGGGTAGTGTACTCATACCCATAATTTTGATTCTAAAAATAATCAATGAAGAATCACTTTATATATACACAACAAATATAATGGGTAAACCAAAATTGTAGTGCAAAGAAGCTTAAAGATATTTTGACATTGAAATTTTGTTTAATCTCAAAAATCAATGTATGTATAACTAGACACTTAGATTATGATTGATGTTTGTTATTTTCACAAATATTTGGAAGCAAATAAAAGTAGTTTATTTCCATAAAGGTTTGTTCATGATTCATTTACATAGGTAAAAGAATTGTCTATTGAAAATCAATGTATACACATCTAGGCAGTTAGATTGAGATTAATGTTTGGTATTTTGGAAAAGATTTCAATGTAAATAAAAATAGTTTCTTTCTAGGAAGGTTTGTTCATGATTCATTTACATAGGTAAAAAAATTCTGCACTATTACACAAGTTCATTATCATGGTGATCTTATATTTAATGAATTTTTTATGCGTAGGAATTACATCAAATGATATTATCGCATTGGACAAATGAAATGTGTATTTGGAAGAGAAAATGAAAAGAAATAATAGAGGTGAAAATCGAGCGACACACATTGAGTAAGATTAGATACTAGGAGGGTAGATTGAAGCTGGCCATTATCTAAATACAAGTCACAAAATTCAAAAAAATGATGAAGAAGGAACAGACCCACACACCTAAACCCAAATGTATCCAAATTGAACTACTACCTAAAGTCATATAACTTTGCTTGGCTTATAACCACAATAGTACAAATGAGATGGTTGAACGTTTGACATCAAGAAGTAGCGGAAAATACATAATATTGAATATTTTAATAAATAGTGTCTCCATTATCCCATGGAGGATAACGCCGGAAAACATTTATGTCTAGAAAGATAGGTAGGATAGAAGCTAGAAAGCCAATAGTTTACAATCCAGAAGGCCAAAAGGCAAGGAACTAGCAGGCACAAGTTAATGTAAAATTTGATAAATACAACCATTGTAGTAATGCAAAGGGTTCTCTCTTTGGAATTGTAAGCTATCCTAGTATGTTAATAAGAGATGTTTTTATCTTTTGTTTGTATACTCTTACAAGCTATGACTATTTATGATTTTTTTTTCCGTTGATAGTTTCTTGAAGCTTATAGGGATGGATGATGCAATATGTAAACCATTCTCATGCTTTTAGTATCTATGATTATTTATATTTCGTAGTGCTTGTAGTAGATATCTCAGGGACTTGTAAGATACCTTCATTTTCTTACATCGGCTTTGGGGGTTTTGTAGGCTATAGTTGGTGGATTATTCCCCTTGTTATCTATATTTCACCATATGTTTCATAATAATTTTATATTAAAATTATCCTAGATTGGATTGTATTTAAAGATGTTAAATTAGTTTAATTTTGCATTATTATTTATTTAATTCATAAACCTAGATCATGGTAGCTAGGCCATAAAAAAAGAGTTTGCCACTCAAAAAATGAATTTTTAATTGGGCCCTATCACTAGGAGAACCTGTGAGGTTCATAGAAAACATTTCCATATGTGAACATAAGTATATGTCAAAACCATGGAAGAAACATTAGACAATTCAAAATAGAGTCTTCAAATATTTGCACATCATATTATGCAATTTACTAGGAAGGAAGACCTAGACCTAAGAAAGAGATAGATATATAAGGTTTTGTTGATGTAGACTGCACTAGATATCTTGAACATAGAATTTATACAAGTGGCTATGCTTTTAACCTATTTGGTGGAGAAATTAGTTGGTTGTACGAGACATGGGTTGTGGCTACACTATCAACTATAGAAGCTAAGTACTTTGTAACCACTCATGGAAGTAAGGAAGTTGTATGGTTACAAATATTGTGTTTAGGCATTGGTTTTGTTCAAAGATAAGTGAGGATAGATTGTGACATCTCAAGTGCAATTGTTTTGGAAAATAATCCTACATATTATTCTAAGATAGAGCATATACATGTGAAATATTGTTTTGTTAGAGACACAGTTTAATACAACAAACTATTGTTGAGTAATTTTGATGTCTTGAAGAAAGTTGCAATCTCATTGAATAAGTATATTAGTACTAAAAAAATTTATTGGTGTAGAGAACCAATCGGCATAGTTTACTTTAGAAAATAATCAAATGAACGGCTTTCCCCAACCCCATATTTTCAAAATATTTAACAAGTGGGAGAATGTTGGATATGTGTTGTATTTTTTGTAGGTGGAATAAGCCACATCTAGGTGGGATTATTGATAGACATAAGGATCTAGTTGTCCCCCCATCCTAGGTACCATACATCCAAGCAATAAATTGGTATGTTTTTTTTCCTATTTTGCACTTTTTCAACAAATAGTTTTTGGCCCATTGTAATCTAATATTGATTAATGGATTATGATTGTAATCTAAACTAGATTAATGAATCAGCATTAATCGAAGTTGTGGAATACCTATATATTATATTATGAAAATTTGAGTTAATACAATGAGATAGAGAAAGGTATGGCTCCTAGTGATGTTATTTTTTCCAGTTAAGGGCTTCCAAGGTAAATCATATGCATATTTTGTGGATGTGCCATTGTGTTTCTTCTATTTTAGGTTTTGTTACTATTTCTTCTCTTGAAACATTTTATCAAAGTCTTCATCAATATGGGGGAATGTGTGAAAAAAAACTCATAAAGGAGTGCCATGACTCCTTTCAGGTTGATCATATAGGTTGAAAGTGGACATTGGGTTTGTTATAGTGAGTATCATATTAGAAACATATACACCACAATGTGTATCAATATCTCCATCCTTACCTCATCTACACATGGAATAAGGAAAAGACAAAATGTTTGGTAGGAACACTCCAAACCCTCACCATTTGTGCGGTCATGGGTTGGTGTATACATGGACATTGTTCCATAACTTCTAGAGACATGAGGGTATAATGGGATCATTATGGTGGTTGAAAACTTCTCTACATATGCAACCTTCATTCACACCAAGGCTGCTTGTTGACACAAATAGTGGTTTCCAAGCTTGTTTTTCAAACATATTGTGAACAATTGGTGTTTTTCATTTAATGTTTCCTTGAACATAGATGTGAGTTTTGCCAACACATTTTGGATATAACTCTTTGAATTGTTGAGAACAAAATTTATGATCACAACCATTTATCACCCTCATACTAAGGGGAAAACTAAGAGTATAAACGACATGTTAGAAGACTACTTGTAATACTTTATGTGCATGGATAAACAAAAATGGTCAAATTTGTTGGGTATGGCTTAGTTTTTGGATAATTCATGGAATATTTTGGCAACGCAACATAGTCCATTTCATTTGGAAACTATAGGATATCCATGCATTACTAATATTATGTTGACTAGTTACTTGGGAATGTTTCCACCATCTCTCCAGTTTCTTAAGCAATAAAAATATCAATTGGAGAAGGTGAGGGTGCACATGATGAAGGTAGTTGATGGAATAAAGACTTGAGTAGACAAGATTGCTAATCATTAGAGTGTAAAGTTGGTGAATATATGGTTTTGAGGACTATTCATGACTAGGTCAATCCATGTCATAGGTTTTACTATGGAGGGTTGAAGTCCCCATGGAGGAGTTGACTATGATTTAGAATTTAGCATGTCAACTAAAAATCCTAGAACACCTAAAGACCCTTCATTTGGTGTTCTAAGTGATATAATTTAATCCATACAAGGTTGAACCAAAATACTATATCCTTTATAATCCATTTTGTGTTCATAGAGGAAAAAATAGAAATAGTGCTATATAAGATATTCCCTTGTCAAAGATGATGTTTCAAAAAGATGGTGTTAAGGGAGTACTTTCTCATTTAGAAGGGAGTCCTTAGAAAAAATAGTTGGGTTTTGAGATGAGGTTCATGGAGTTACCAAGAAAATATTAAGGAGTTTAAAGAGGGTCTCCTAAAGGGTTCAAAGAGATATAAAAAAATTCCTTCCCACTAAGGAATTAATGAGATGGGTGGGATATAGTTTAAGGGCTTAAAGTCTTCCCTAACGTAGTAAATAGATTGGAACCTTTCGTGAGGACTAAATAATCAACCAACATGTGAAGGGGTTGCTAGATGGAATAATGGCCAAGGAAAGGTAGATAAAGTGGTCTCTTGGTCACGAACTAAGTTACCAAGGAAGAATATGCTAAGGAATTTCATTATTGACTAAGAAACCAAGACAAGGGTGGAAATGGTTCTTGTTGTACAAGGAAGTAAACTAACCTATGAGGTTGTTTTGAGAACCCAAGAATTTGGGATAAATGTCACATTTAGATAATATGAAATCAACCCAAAGTTAGGCTACAAGTAATGGCACTATGAATCATATATATAAGGCACAAATTCACTTTGAGGCATCATCTCATTCATGGAGGATCATGGCTTAGCTTCTTTGGATTTTCCCTTTAAAGGAAACAAATTGGTTTTGTAACAATGGAGGGTTTTAGATTCACCTTAGATGTACAATGGATAATGAGAACTCCTCCTTTCCAAAAAAATATAATGAGAGTTATTATTTGTTCTGGTGAAGCTAGATGTAGTTACATGACAAGTTGTAATAATGCAATGAAAAGGTGCAATGACTAGCAGTGACATGGGTGGAACTATGGTAACCCTATGGGAAGAATAATGAATTAGTAAAAAATGGGTAGTTATTACAAAAAATATATCTCAAATTGACTATGACCTTAGTGTTGTTTTGTAAGCTATAACTCTTTATGCACCATGGGAATTATTGATGGAGACTAACCCCAATTTATTTCTACTTTACTCTTAACATTGGATATAATTATTGAACTGGTTTAACCCATTTTAGAATTGAATCTCACTGCAAAAATATTATTGTTCATTATGTAAAAGGTAGTGGGTGGAAACGCGAAGTTGGGTAAGACTTCCGTGAGAATCGAGCTCCTGAGAAACATAGAATAAGCTATTCGGCCGAATAACCATATTTATTCCCGGCCGAATAAATATGGTTATTCGGTCGAATAAGTTAGCCATTATTCAACCGAATAACATTTAACGGGGAACCGTTAAAATTGATGACGTCCTCGAAATGCGTGTGACGCATATCCCAATGGTAAATTTGATCGGTGGTACTATGTTTATTCGGCCTAACAATTATTTGACCGAATAATTATTCGGCCGAATAATTATTCGGCTGAACAATTGTTTGGTCGAATAATTGTTCTACATAAAATATCGGCTACGGCTCTCACTTGTCATTTTCACTTCTACAGGTTGCTGGTCCCTGCTTGTCTCTCCCACAGCAGCTGCCGAAACCCCTCATGTCACTTTGTTTGTGGATGTCACCTTTCGTCCCCGCCTATAGCTGTCACCATGTTGGCCCTCTCTATTAGAATTTGCCCTATTGGCCCCTTGTTGTTGGCCCATGTGGTTCGACGTGGCTTGTTGGACGTTGGTTGTTTGACGTGGAGGTTTGTGGAGATATACCACCCTATCGATGTGGAGATCGCCACCTTCTCGTCGTGGTTCGTCTTAGGCAAGCAATTGTAATGTGTGTAGGTTTTTTTTATTTTTGTGTTTTCTTTTATGTTTTCTAATGTTTGTTTTTATGTTTTGTAATGTGTGTAGGTTGTCGGGTTGGTCTATTGGTTCGGCTTCATCCGATTGTTCGGTCATGTTCCATTGGCCCAGCTAGTTGGATTCTACTTTGCTTGCCCTGCTAGTTTTCCTTGGCCTGTTGGACCCGACCGGTTCTTTGTCATGGAGGTTCGTTCGAGCTGCCACCTTACTATTTGGATTTCATCACCTTCTTTTTGTTATTATGTTCATAGGTAATCAGTCAATTGTCCTTTGTGTTTTTAAAGTTTGTTTGCTATTTTTTATGTTTTAATTGGTTTTGTTTCTATGAAGGTTTTGTTGGGCTATCTGCTGTGTTCAGCTTCGTTGGGTTGGTCTGCGTTTACCTGTTCGGCTACTATAAACAGGTGTGCATAGTTTTTTTTTTTATAGTTTTTATAAGTTATTAGTCATTAGTTTTTATAAGTTCATGAAGTCTGTCCCAATTGGGCAGAGTCCATGGACTCTGTCCAATTTGGGCAGAGTTCATGAACTTTAGCCTATCCAAATAGTATGCTAAAACTTATTTAAATATAAATACTATTGAGCTAGTTAAACTTATCGAGTTAAATTTATTTAACTATTTTTTTTTTTTATGCCAAAAAGAGAAATATAAAGAGTACATAGTTGGTTAAACTTGTTAAACTATTGATTTTTCTTATGTGATAAGAAGGAAAAATAAAAGTAGATTTGAAATTCTATTTGCAAATGGTATTTTTTGTTAATGTGTAGGTTTCCCTTTTTGGTTGAACTCTGTCCACATGGACAGAGTTCATAGATCAATATATTAGTTAAATATGATAAACCATGCTCATGCATAACTACAAACAAGACTAAACTTTACTTTAGACATAATAGGAACGAACTAAAGCTACTACATAGAAAACTTGTAAAAAACCCTGACCTTCCAAAACAACAAAGTCAATTGTATTATGAACGTAACAACATGTTTTATTCTTATGTATTTAGGGAATCCTTGTTAAAGTAGATTTGAAATTCTATTTGCAAATGGTATTTTTGGTTTATGTATAGGTTTCCCTTTTTTATTGAACTGTGTCCACATGGATAGAGTTCATGAACTCTGTCCATGGACAGAGTTCATAGATCAATATATTAGTTAAATATGATAAACCATGCTCATGCATAACTACAAACAAGACTAAACTTTACTTTAGACGTAATGGGAAAGAACTAAAGCCACTGCATAGAAAACTTGTAAAAAACCCTGTCCTTCCAAAACAACAAAGTCAATTGTATTATGCACCTAAAAACATGTTTTATTCTTATGTATTTAGGGAATGCTTGTTAAAGTAGATTTGAAATTCTATTTGCAAATGGTATTTTTGGTTCATGTATAGATTTCCCTTTTTGGTTGAACTCTATCCATGGATAGAGTTCATGAACTCTGTCCATGGACAGAGTTGATGAATTATGTCCATGTGGATAGAGTTCATAGATCAATATATTAGTTAAATATGATAAACCATGCTCATGCATAACTACAAACAAGACTAAACTTTACTTTAGACGTAATAGGAAAGAACCAAAGCTACTACATAGAAAACTTGTAAAAAAACCTGGCCTTCCAAAACAGCAAAGTCAAATGTATTATGCACCTAACAACATGTTTTATTCTTATGCATTTAGGGAATCCTTGTTAGGAGGTATTGATATCAAAACATTAGATTATTATTCCACAGATATATGGAAACATGAGACTCATTAATAATTTTAGCACATTAATAGTAATGCAATGATATTAGTCCACCTAGTATTGAGTTCATGCCACAGGTATATTTGTGTAAGTGTAAACATTATATCAAATGGAAAGAGAGGAGTCTTCGAGGCAAAAGCGTAGGAGGTCTTCATAGTCTTCTGGAGTTGCTGTTTCAATTGATAATCGGAGGTTGTCGACTTCCCCTCGAGATTCAATTTTATTGTATAGTTCACATTCAGTTGATCATTGACAAGGCGAAAGGGGTACAAATGATTCCCCTTTATCTTCTATGGGAGAACGTCGATCTCGACCTTATGTTGGTATGAACATCAATCTTTTAATACATGTACACAAATTGTTTTTTTGTGTACGCAAAGTTTGTACATGTTTACACAAAAATTTGTTTTTATTTAACGTAGAGCATGGTTCAGAAGATGCTTGTAATTCTACAGAGAGAGAGACAGAGCAAGCAACGGAGACGGATGAGGGTGCAGAGCAAGGTTCCCAAGAGGCTCGTTACTCTACACATGGTGATGATGGTCGAGCCAGGATGCACTATGTTGAACTAACTGAGGGTTGTACACCCATTACAACGTATCCATATGATTTACCTACGAAGCTTCCATGGGAAAGTGGTGATCAGTCATTAGATGTAGATCCCACTACGTTAAGTCGGAAAATGATTTGTCTACTATGGATCTCCCTCCAGACAGCAAAGAAAGTTTAGAGATTGTTTTGGGATCATTGCAAAAATTCATTCAGGCATATGAGAATCTCGGACCAACTACGAATGGTTTTGATGATTTGATGTGAAGACGAAGGGAACAAGTGATGGGTCTAGACAAGTGGGCTGTTGTGAAGGAGAGAGTGACAAAAGAACAAGCCAAATCAATGTTTAACTTCAAAGAAGTTCTAAAGCGAGAAATGTTGAAAGTGCAATATTTCAAGCATCCTCATCTTGCACATCTACTATATGATCGGTTCCTTGCAGCCTATGGTCAGTTTCCATGGAACAATGAGGTTTCTCAATATTTTGCTAGATTTTTTTATGCAGAGTTTTTTTTAAATATGAAGCTAGACTATACTGATGTTCATTTTGAATTTTATGGAGTTGGAAAGGGTCAAATATAGGATCAAAGAGGTGCTCTTAGCGACCCCAGAACTCTTCGACCTCCACCCTAGATATCTCACCCACCCAGGCTTGTGGCATTAAGATTAGAGATAGAGCCCACATCCCAACTTGGGACCACTGCAAGGGATTTGGTTGGCAATGGTTTATTGTCAGCATTAGTTGGAGTAGATGTGGGATTGGTTTGAGAGAGGGCTCCTGCCACTATTTGTCAAAAGTTTGTTTACAAAACTAATGATGAGGTAGATGGAATGAGCATTGGAGATCTCAGAGCTTATTCCAAGGTTTGTCATGACATAGCGTCAAATGTTATATCCAATGACACATCACATTTATGAGAGGTTTGTTGATTATGATATGACAATCTATTTAATCTTTTATTCATTTTCAATTGAACTTTTTGTTACATTATATGAATGCTATTATGTCTTTTTTGATGTATAGTAATAAGTACATTATATAAATGTTTATTGGTTGCAGTTTTCCAGAATGATGAATGAACATTCTTTTCAACTTTCCACTAGTGAAAATGTAGAGCATATTGGAGAGGTATATTTATTATCTACATATTTATAATTATGTTTGAACTTCATATATTATCCTTTTTTTGAATTTTAATTTAACAATGCATATTATTGTTAATTTGACTTATCCATGCAGGTTTCTTTAGATACAAACTTTTTAAATGATTTACCATCTATTGTGAGCTAATGTTTTTAATTTTTTTGTTTCAGTTTTAAGTTAATTGCTTAATTTTTTTTTTGTTTGCACTATGTTTTATTTATTAACATAATTTAAATTTTAGGAGAGAGAGATAGATTCTTTGCTGAATGCAGTGGATATTGGCACCAAGGTAATTTTGTTCACACTTGAATTGATCTCTGATATAAGTTTAATATTTTATTTTTTTTGGATTTAGTTAAAATTTGTTCAAGTAATTTATGAGATTCATAAATTGATTTTATACATGTTGCAACTTGGGTCTCTTCAATCTTTTGGAGGCAAAGGAAAGACTCTTTTGGAGGATAGTGGTGGACATGCATTTAGAGACTTTGATGTAATTTTGTTAATAATTGAATTGTTCTTTGATATATAAGTTTAACATTTTAATTTTTTGAATTTAGTTTAAATAATTTATGATATTCATAATCTGCCTTTATACATGTTGCAGGCTGGGTTGAGTCTAAGGGGAGGCCCTAGTGGAGCATAGCACGGTGGACATATTCTTTTTTTGTTGATATATAGATTGTAGTTGTTTTGGACATCGAGGAGATTTATTTTTGGACTATACATATGTACATTTAACTCACATGTTCATGACCGTTTTTTGAGGATTATATACATGTACATTGAACTTACATATTCTGTATTTGCTTTAAATGATCTACTTTTTTTGGTTAATTATTTAGCATATTTGGTGTGATAAAGGTTTAGAATATGTTTTTGCATGTTTATGAATGTATGTATTATTAAATTTATGTATGGGATGTTAATAATTGATGTTTGGAAGTTTTGATAAGTGCAATCCAAAGTTAAGAAATGTTAAGAATGAATGTTAAAAAATGTTGAATGTTAAAAATAAATGTTGAGAATGAATGTTATTCTAAGAATGATTGTTAGGAAAGTTAGGAAATGTTAAGAATGAATGTTAAGGAAGTTATGGTAGGTGCAATGAATGAAGAATGTTAAGAATGAATGTTAGGTTTTTATATGAATTTTAAGAATGAATGAATGTTAAGATTGAATGTTAAGAATGACTGTTATCTTTGAATGTTAGGAAGTTTTGATAGAAATATGAATATTAGGAAGTTTAAAAATGAATGTTAGGTTCAAAGTTCAGGAATGTTAGGAAGTTTTGATTGAAATATGAATGTTACAAAGTTCAAAAATGAATGTCAGGTTCAAATTTTGATAGGACTGTTAGAAATATGTTAAGAATGAATGTTAGAAACTTTTGATAGGTGCAATCTAATGTTAGGAATGTTAACAAAGAATGTTTGTTTGATATATAGAATTTTGGTTTCAACATAAAAGTTGAATTTTATATAAATGATAAATTGAAATTTGTATAACTGATTCATATTTTCAATTTTTAACTAATGATTCGTATTTTCAATGTTGAGGTACATTTTATGCGGCTGAAATCATGGCAAATGGGGATTTAACGATTTTTTGTTTTTTAATCATAAGCAAAGATTACAGGATTGTGAAGCTTGTGCTAAATTAGAGCAATGATTTTAGACAACAATTTGATGAATTTTTATCGATTTGCTGTAAATAATCATTCCTCTAATTTAGCATAAGCTTCACAATCCTGGAATCCTTGCTTGTGATTAAAAATCAAATGATCGTTCTCTCCATTTGCTATGATTTCAGTTATGTGAACTTACACAAGTGATATTTTAAAGTAAAGATTCGGGGCGGAGAGTGGGGACAGCCACATCCGTTATCTCATCCCTTAAGTTGTCTAATAGACATATGGGGACCCGAATAAAGTATTTGATACAGAATTAAGATGAAATTACACATTAAAGTTTTCATTATCAAATAATTTTTGAATTCATATCAGCATACTAGAATACGATCATTTAAACTCTTATATTCTAGTTCCCTTTCAAGATCATAGACATAGTTGAAAGAAAAAAATATATTGTACACAATATTTAACAATGAAATGGACAAAAACATCGATCTATTAATTTTTGATATAGTTAAAAACATCGCAATGGAATGCCGTCCTCAATTATCTGTTCATGGTCATATTTGGACAGTTTTCATTTTTTATTTTTTTATTTTTTTTTCCATGGAACTTCAACCAATTTTATTCGAGATGCACATACTAAATGACTATATTGACAACATATAACATCAGGTTCATAATCCTAAAAGTAGACATAATTTTCAGTCATATGGGTTTGCTGAAAAAAATAGCCCTTTAAAATGATGGATCCTCTCTCGTATGTATATTTGTTGTCATTGTAGTCTTCCAATAACTTCATCTTTCTTTCAGTGCATCGCATCAAATAATACTTCACATTTTCGTTGTTGTCTATAGGTGCAATCACAGTGAAAAATTCCCCTCTACAAAATACAATTGACATTAGGATTTTTAAATCAATTAAATTGAATAATATACATGTATAAGGTGATGGACAAGAATGAACAATCGACAAAACAGTTATACTTGATCATTACCTTCTCTAACAAGATCTGAAATTCTATCGCCATTAGATGATATCGCTATTTCTTCTAATTCTAATTCTTCTACGCTTGCTAGTGGCATTTTTGTTTTAGTATTAATCTCTGTGTGTTTCCAATGTTTTACATAGTTGTTCGTTATGTTTTCACAAACTTCTGTAGATTCAACATTTTCAGTGCAAATATGACAAAAGCATGATTGCTTTCTACTGTCAAATGCATACACGTTTTGGAAGGATTTTGTTTGAATAGAGTGAAAATATCTAGTCTCATGTATGGTGCTAGCATCATATGGTATTGATCTATTTATATCTTGGACCTCAACAAGCCAAAAAAACCTACACAAATGACAAATTTTGATGTTAGTGTACATTTTTTTAAATTGACAATTAATATAAATTAAGAAGATCGTGTACATACCTGCGCACATCTTTTGATTGTTGATTATAATCATGGCTTAGATGTGATTTACACCATTGGACAGCCTCTGTAGCTGAATGAAATCATGCAGACGAATGGTTCATTTGCCATCTTCGAAGTGCTCTTTTTACGCATGCTCGTGCACCATCATGTTCATCTTTTCCATGTCCAATTTCAAAGAAATTCCAGTGATGTTTAATGTTCAATGCTTTATGAAGTCGACATAACCAATAAAATGATCGCAAAGATTTAAATTGTCCCTCACATCCATCCGACCATATCCAATGCTCATTGAATTTAACATCACGTCCTTTTAGTGAATCATAGAAAATACTTTCAATACAATGCTGAACAAAATGTGTATTGTGTGTACAATCATCGCTGATATAAAAGTGATATTCTTTAATCACATCTCGATTCTCACACGTGCTTTCAATGCCATCAACATCATGTTGAGAATGTCTATATAAATCATGGACAAATATCGAAACTTGATAAGAATGATAGTATTCAGTCTATATTTCTTTTTGTGCAGCAAATGTGTAGCTTTTTGCAAAATCAACCACTGACAAAATTGTTCCTGGCGAAAAAATTTCACGATACTATTTGAATTCAAGGTCTTCCCATTGTGCTCTATGTGAATGCTTGGTGTATTTATAAATTTCACTTTCAAATTTCTTGAGAAAATCTGTCACACCTATTTTATCTTCTCGCAAATCAATTCTTTTGGAATGTGCATCACTAGAACTTGTAGCATAACCTTTGTATTCATATCTTCTCCAATCAACAGTTACATTTGATAATGAGAGACCATTATCGATAGGATATTTATTGCGGAATAAGACCAGATTTCCACAACGATGATAATGTTTCCATTGACACATTTCTTATTATAAAATACTTCATCGTGATCTCTCTCACATAGAGTTTGAGATATGAATTCACGTACTGTGGGCAGAGTTGGTGAATTTCTCCAAATGTTTTTACCAAATTCAAGAAATGTGTCGTAATATAATTGAAATTGCACATGATAATGGCAACAACATGTGTCATGTATAGTAATAGGTCTAACATACCATGGTTTTTGTTGCACAAATGTAGTTATTGACACATTAATTCCACGATGATCTTTCTTGAATTTATTGAACAATTGTACTTGTGCCATATCCATTATATGTTTTGGACTTCTTTCATATACTCTTCGTGATACTATTTGTCGTATCACATCCCTTGAATTTGGTGAAACTCAAGCATGTGTCAACCAATATTCCCGTACAATATATTTAACATCTGCTCCCATTCTATCTTTGTAAGGTTGTCTACAAATAATTGCCCAACAATCAAGTTCATCATTTTCATCTATTTGCATTCTGAATTTGCTATGTTTGTATAATGTCTTTGTTGAGGTTCCAACTGTTTTTTCTAGTTGTGTTGTCAAATGTCTTTGTTTAGTACTAACCAAAACAATTTCTATATGAATTTCTCTTTGTGCAGCACTGATATCTTTCTTCCTAGATTTTTCAAATTTTTTTATTGCATCACCTATATTTTCGATCACATTATGTTTCAATTTCAACTCTTTGGTCGCCTTGTGAATACCCAATAATGACGTAGCATCTTCTAACTTCTTGGTCACTAATAAACATCTCAAAATTTGTGCTTGCCCTATTATTGAATAATTCTTCAGAACATCATCATAAAAATTTTGAGCTTGACATCGTGCAGCATGTATGGGTATTTTTTGTCCATATTTGTTGCAATCAACGTTTTATAACATTTCATCGTCAATAGTGAAAGTACCTATACATCAAGTTAAATTTAATTTAACATGTATCCAAAAATACAATTCATTATAAAAAATAAATTTGGAAAATACATGATATATACATACCTGGTCCAATTTCTGGTTCTTGAACTTGATCTTCAATATTGACTTCATTGACATTAGTATGTAAATCATTATTTACATCTTCAACAATGGTCTCTTCAACTTCAATTTGTTCTTCTTGTACTCTATTTTCAATTTCCATTTCATCAACATGATCATGTAAAATTGTATTTATATCTTCAATAATTGCAGCTTGCGTTTCTACAAGGCTTGCTTTGTTGGCATGATATTTAATTTTTTTTTTCTCTATTATCATCATCATCATCATGTTTACGATCATATTTTCTTTGACGGTTTCTCTTACTTCCCATGATTGCTTAATCTATAAATGATAAATTAAAGAATCATCACTTTATAGTAAAAAAACAAAATTAAGATTTAAAAACAATTACGAAATTTATGAACACATGAACTGAAATTTATTTCACCTTATCAAAATCTTGTAAGAGTCTTTTAAAGAAAAAATCCTTGTAAATAAATTTCCTTTGAAAAGAACTTTCTTTTAAAGAAATAAGAACTCCTTGACAATAAATCACCTTTGAAAAAACCCATTGGAAAAGAATAAGAACACCTTCTAAATAAATCTTCTTTGTAAAACCACTCGAAAAAAAACTTCTTTGAAAAAATACCTAGGAAAAAATTTCTTTGGAAAAACCTTTGCAAAGAAATAACTCTCTTGCAAAAATAACTTGGGAGAACAACTCTTTGAAAAAACCCCTTTTAAAGAAATAAGAAGGAAAAATGCATCTCCTTTGCAAAAATACCTTGAAATAAAAGCTTATTTGCAAAAATACCTTGGAATAAAAACTCTGTAAATGCACCCTTTGGAAGGAAACCTTTTCTGAAAAAACCACTTGGAAAAATACTTTCTAAAAAAAATCTCTTTTGCAAAAATATCTAGAAAAAAATTACTTTGAAAAAAACCCTTTCAAATAAATAAACTCATTTGTAAAAATATCTTGGGAAAATAACTCTTTGAAAAAAACATTTTCAAAGAAATAAGAAGGAAAAATATAACTCCTTTGAAAAAATAACTTGGAATAAAAACTTCTTTGCACAAAATACCTTGGAATAAAAACTCTTTAAAAGCACCATTTTGGAAAAAAAACACCTTGAAAAAACCCATTGCAAAGAAATAAGAAGTGCAAAAATGCCTTGGAATAAAAACTTATTTTGCAAAAATGCCTTAGAAAAAAACTCTTTCAACGTACCCCTTGGAAAGAAATAGGAAGAAAAATACCTTGTAAAAAAAACTCCCTTTGCAAAAAAAATCTCCTTAGAAAACCCCTTCAAAAATATTATGACTAGAAATATGTGAAATTAAAATGTGTGAAAATAATGAATGTACTTAGTTTTATTTATTTAAGTTAAGGCAATGACGTTTTTTTTTTTTTTTAATTTTTTTTATAAGCCGCCGAATTTTTTTTATGTTTAATTATTCGGCCAAATAAACTTTGTTGTAAGTGGCGTTTCCGTTACGGAAAAAATTTATTCGATCGAATAATTATTCGGCCGAGGAATTATTCGACCGAATAATATCTGAAACCTGAAAACTTCACGTTTCCTCACAGTTTTTAGGTTTCTCCATTTTCAGAAGGTAAAAAGAATCTCTTACACTACAAAGCGACTGTCCGACTTGATACCACTAGTTTCGTTATTGAATCTACTTTCCGAATATATAGATTTTGTTGTGTATAGGTGAGATCTGATATTTTTAATTTTTTTTTTCTTAACATGTGTCGAGTTTGGTTTCATCTCTTTCAAAATGTGGTGAAATGAAAAATCCATAGCTTTAAAAATACAACACCAAAAAAATTGAAAAAACTATGGTGCAATTAATTGGCATGTCTACTTCAAAAGGGTATTCATAGATTTTTTAGTTTTATATTCAGTCGAGTGAAAAATTTTGCAACAAAAAATATGTTTAAAATCGACAAGGTTTCCCCATTGATCGAATTCAAAAAAATATAATAATTAGTATATAGATCCATTGGTTACAAAATTATAGTCATGTAGTAGTATATTGTGTGTAGATTGTCGTAGCATATTTGTTTTTTGCAAAAAACAAGTTTAACAATGATTTTACATTTGCGACAAAACATGGCTATTTTGTAGTCCTTTCATTTTATAAGAACACACTATCAAACATTTGCCGAATCAACATATCAAATATCAATATAAAAAATTGAAAGAAATATAGATAGCAAGCTAACATAATTCTCTAAAAGTTTTTTTTTTAGTGAAAAGTGAAATTCCAAACAAAAATATCACTTTTATTCGCCCAAAGTTGGAAAACATGAAAAACTCAAATTTATTTTCTCACGGGAACCCCCAAAATAGACACCCATCTTCATGGAATCACCTGGTGTTTCTTTGGGTTGTTGTTACATGTTAAATTGCTAAGACTAAATCAGTTTAAGTTGGTTAGAAGCAAAGTGTTCAATTAGTGAATTTTTGGTGTAGAGTTCCATAAGGTTCTGATTATGTGATGAAGTCATCTTGAGTTAGGCGTAGTTTGGTGATTTAGTGCTCAGAGGATTCAACAAGGTGGAAACAAGGATTCAACAGGGTGGAAAGAAGGGGCAAGGAGTGTGATTCAGTGCTCAGAGGAGGTTTGCACTAAAAAAGGAAGGGATTTGGTACTTCCTTCAGATTAATGTCTGAGAAATTTGTGAGTTGGTTGTCATAGGAGGTAGGTGTCTCCATCCAGTTGATGCTGGAAAACTCAAGAAGTTGGTGCTTCCCATGAATACAATCTCTGCATGATTTAAATTTTTTTATGGTTTTCTCCAAATTGGATTTCCACATAAATTATGGTGTACTGTGTATCTACTATTTTTGTGATGCATTATTGAGTAGTACTATTAATGATATGTATTAAATGAAATCACTTTTGAATGATAACTAATAATCTTAACATCTATCGTGTTTAAAAGTGGTTAATTGTGGAATATTAATTCACCTCTTCCCTCTGAATATTCCAACAATACTTCATGTGTGCTTATTTATCTATCTATCTATATATGTGGTGTCTAAGTCATTTCTTAAAAATGAAAATTAGTTTCCATTAAAATCCTAGTGAACCCCTAGGAGTTGAGTGGCTATTAACAATATCGTTATTCATTAATCATCAAAACTATGAAAACTCATAAGCACATTTATTGACTTAAGCTAGCACCTTAAGGTTTTTAGGAAACCAACTTATCAATAACATTTCACTTTCCTTCTAGTTCCTAAGGCACCATGATGATGACCTTCCATTTTCAATTAGGTTCCCGCGGTTTTCTATCCCTCAACCTATCCCCCTAGTGGATTCCATTTCCCATGTTGTTTCGTTGTAGTGCACTTCATTCTCCTATATCTACTTTTTATTACTTTTTCATTTAAAATTTTCATCACACATCACCATGCTTTAATTATGGCATGCTTCAAGTTATGTAATCATCAGAATACTTCCAATATTCACTAACATGGCCTAAAGTCCTTAAGCTCCTCGCCAGGAACTATTACATAAATACATTTTACATCTTGTTTTCAATTACAACAGGATAGAGGTAAGAGACGGATATTACACCCTTACTCCATTAAAAATAACATCGTCCTTGGTGTTCATGTCCTTCAAGACATTATCTCCAAATTTTAGTTGCTTTTACAAAATAACAATTTCAAGTTATCCTTGTTCATTTTCAAGAGCATATACACCTTAGACATCTATTTGATTATATTTTTCAAGTTTCCTTGTATTCCATCACCTGTACTTTACACAAACAATATAAGGTCTTTCTAGAATTTTAGTATAAACATATGCATAAATCTGATTATATAAATTCAAAAAGTAAGATAGTGTAAATAATTTTCTTTAAAATTATCATTAGATGAATTCATTTTCATCCTTATTCCCTCCTTTTAGAAACATTCTCTTTATGTTCATCTTTACTTGTAAAGTTTATACTTTCATTTGAATAAGTTATTCTATAATTGCATTCATTTCATCTTACAAAGTACCCGCAATACTTTTCACATTGCAATTTATATGCATAATTTAAAATAATAATAAAAAAGCATAATATCCATACATTCCTTGTCACAATATATAAAATTTCATTTAAAGAAATATTCACACATACCCTTTATATGGTAATGGTGTTCCAAAGTACTTTTTGGCTAAATTTTTTAACTCCTTTCTGAAGTTTTATCATACATACATGAGAGTCATCTCCTCATGGAACTACAAGTTCACGTGGAGGCCTCCTCAACATGTATATACTTAATTCATCCAACACAAGGAAAATATCCTCCATTTTCATTTTTGTTTACAACTCTTGAACGTATTTCCTACCAGTGCTCTTCAAGATGTTGATACAATTGAGTCGTACCCACAATTGTTTCAGATATCATTTCTTGCTCAAACACTATCATTATTTAAATTTCTTTGTTCTTAAATTTAAAGGATAGTGTCCAATCTCATTATATATTGTAATGATTCTACATATACCAGCAATCACTCCTTTTACTTCCAGGATACTAGTAGTACTACCTTTTTGTGAATCAATTTAATTTGAATTCGACTCCCAATCTTTGGTTCAGTTCTACAAAAATAATTTATTCTTCACACCTACTATGTAATCAATACTTCAAGTATCTCTTAGCACACCAGGAACTGGAATAAATTACTGTATTTTGGCTTACCTCTCAATTGTAAGTACCGTAGTTCCAACAACTCGTTGCGGAATCAATTCACACCTAGTGAATAATAACATAAAACATATTTCTCTCTCTTCCCCTAAAATAGACTAATCGTTTTTATTTTTTATCATTTAACTACGATTATTTAGGGCTTTTACTTAACTAATTAATTTCTGTAATTTTACAATTGTCCTCATTAAAGTTTTGTTCCTTAACCAACATGGTCCTTCATTACCTACAGTTTCTTCTAACATATTAAATCATATAATAAATACTTTTCAAAAGAAGTAATTGTATCTATTATCCATCCATTATCTTGGCCATCTTATCACTTCTGGTAATCACGGGCTCACTTTCCCAACTGCATCACTACAAACTACAAGGAAAAGACCCTTTAGCGGAAGTTATAGCAGATGCTCCACTCAAAAGAGTCCAAATATCCATTTATAGCATAGGCCACTAGTGGAGGTGAGAGGTTGGAGCTTTTAGCATAGGTTTTCTCTCTGGTGCACTTAATTTAATTCCAACGCACCAATGCATTACATATACAAGAGCACTAGGCTTCCTTATTCCATGTTGCACTGCATCTAGAAAAGTTATCAAGTGCAAAAACACTAAAAAAACTAAACCGGTGCGTTACATAAACATAAACGCCCTGGTGCATTTTGTTTAGAATCTATATGTGGTGTGTTACCAAATACTAAATGGCCTAGTGTGTGTCATAGAAACAAATGCACCATAAAATATTTTATTATAAAAAATTATTAAAAAAACATGTTAAATTATATAAGTAAAGACCTCATCGTGGTGTGTTCTCTAACATTAAACGACCCAATGCATATAATTATAACGAACACACCGATTTACATTTTATTAAAAATAATACAACTATTTTATTAAAAAATATCACAATTTTTTTTTTGAAACCCTCAGAATGGTGCATTAGCACATAAATGGCCTAGTGTGTGTCATAGATTAGATAATGCATCGATTAATTTTTTATTAAAAATAATAATCTGTAATTTTATTCCTATGCAATTGTTTAAAACCTCACACTGATACTATAGATGATACCAAATGACCCAGTGCATGAAGAACACATAAACACACCAACTATTATTTTACTAGAAAAATATTATTTCATTTAAAACCTCCTCACACCGGTGCATCTGATTGTCAGGTGCACCGACACAGGGTTTAATAAAAGAAAATATTGTATTATAAAAATAATTTTTTCCCTCTTTAGTGTGATTGAGCCCACCTGCACCAGTGTTTCACCTCTCCGACTTGGATTCCCTCACATTTGTGGTGCATGTGGACAAATTCCTCACTTCTATTAGCTGCTAACTCTTGTTTAACTTTTACCAAAGAGTAGACAAAACTTCAAATTTTCCATACAACGTATGATTCCATGATGTGTCATTCAATAGGTAAATTGATTCTTATTTCATAATTTATGTTTTTAGTGGACTACTTTTATTGTCCTATCTAACAAAAATAAAACATAATTGTGTGGTGCATTTGAGCCTTTTGGCTCACACAGCTAGACGGTGCACCCTAAAAAATTTTGCAAGGCACATTGTTAGTAGTGTGATCCAAATGAATCAAACAAATTGTAGCATCGTGAAAATATATTTTAAAAAATTGAACTAATTTTTGGTGTGTTTAACACTGAAGAGAACCAACCGTATAGTGCACTTATTTGTATTGAATACACTGGTTAACAAAAACTTGTAAATTAAAACATTGAATTATTTGGTGCTATTAGTGCATGTCAGTGCACCATGTTTTAGTGCTTTAACGGGAAGTAGACCCACAGGCTTTGAATCATAAAAAATCATAATTTAATGGTGCTTCATTTTCATGCCATTGCACTAGTGCGCGGTTCTCTTACATGCCCAAGGAGCACCATGAATTGATTTCCATGCAAACATTAACTTAATAAGAGACTATGTGTTCAAATCAATTAAGCACACTTCTTATGGTACACTTAAGTTACAAAGGAGCACCATTAATAGAGCATACAAAGATAGAATTTAATGGTGCTCTTAATGCAGGTGAGTGCATCGATTCTCATTGCACTCACTTGATTTAGGCAAACTGTAAACTAAAATTTAGAAAATATACTGGTGCGTATAGTCACGATTGAAACAAACTTTAATTATATAGAATCATAAAAGAAGTGTGCATTCCATATTTTAGTGCATTGTAAACAGTGCAGTGTATATATATATATGCACTTTGGTCTGTGAAGTATCTATATAAAAGCATCAAAAGTGGTGCACCTATTTTATTGAGGAACACCTCTTAGAAAAAAATATTGTTTTGATAGAAAAATATATTACCAATGTTATTAAATAGGATTTCAATTGAACAGAATATTACATGTTTTTATGTATCTACTTATGACATTGATTCATGTCATATGTGAAATAGAGATATGAGCGGTGAAAAGCTGCTCAACAGTCACATGCACAGTAGGATCAATTAAACATGAATAGAGAATTGGAGGCTAGGGAAAGGGAGGGGGGGACTTGTATCCTCAACACATAACTGGTCAAACTAGAGAGATATTGCTGGATGTGAGCCTCCTGTAATGCCCCTAAAATGACTATGGACCTTGAGGGCACCTATTGAGTGACACGACTGATTGAAACCTTAATAAAACGAACCCTTGATGTTATATTGAGTATATTCATGACTATGACTGATTGTGAATGAATAAAATAATGATATATGTGTAGCTGGATAGTTGATATAAATGAATGATTACATGTTGTTTAATGATTAACTTTGATTATGAAAAATGTACATGTGAATGATGCTTAACGACTAGATGTATGATTGATTATGTGATGAGAACGAAGAAAGTAAATATTGTCGAGATGCATTTCTGATTAGAGGAATGAGTAATGCTATTAGTAAACAATAAATGCTTAATGAAATAGCAGATTTATGAATCATATTATGATAATTGAGGACAATACTACTAATATATGTTTTTGATAATTGTGTGTAGCGATAAGTGAAGCGATTCACCGACGGACACAAAAATGAATTGAAGGGTCGTAGAGTACGAATAAATCACACACAGGGAGAGTGATGACAATGTTGACTTTAGACGGAATACCACGCTGAGCAATTAAGCAATGATCTGCTTGCTCAAGAGGAAAGCATGAGGGCGTACGAGGTGGGCCACGACGGAGCCGGTCATGTATGAGTTGGGGGGCGTTCAGTGAGAACAGACTCACTCGTCAGTGCCATTAGTCCCTAATAGCGTGTAGATGGGGGATGGAAGGTAACGGCTCCTGAAATCCCTACATGAAGTTCCCACAAATCAAAACAAAAGGATGACGACAGAAGAGACCGATGGTGCGGTACCCTGCCAAGAACCAAAATAGTGGACACAAGGACCCAACAATGTGGTACCTTGCAGAAGAATGGAAACCATGGATTACTAGACCCGACGGAGTGCTGCCATGTCGAGAAAAAATGAAATTAAGGAACGGGGTGGCCCAACGGTGCGGCACCGAGATCCTAGTGAAAATGATTGCTAAACTTAACTGCATAAAAACATATAAGTCTGCACCTAAAACATTACTTAGAAATGCATTTGAGTACTTTAGGCATTTGCACAGAAATGATTACTTTGGCATTTAAATAATATTAAGTGTTATTTAGGCATTTGCATATGAAAGGATATTTCTGATTATTTGAAAATATTTATTTAGGAGCAAAATGGAATCCTAGGCATGGACACCTAGTCAACCCCACCTACACCACATATCTACGAGTTAAGTGAAATATCTAGGGAACAAATATGAGCAAACTTAGGAATGTTGGTGCATCTCCTAGAAAAGCTGACACTTGGATGGGTGAGTTGTTTTTATTAAGAATTTAAATAAAATAAATAATTATGCATGAAGCGACATGTGTCGCATGATATTTTCCTTTATAAGGAAGGCATTGGGAATGGGTAGAGGACCTAGACCCTGGATGACTATCATAATTTTGAGTTACCTCATGACCTGCTGCTATTGAGGGTTTGGCTGGAAATCTTGGTGGGGGGGAATCCCAAGCTGGGTTTCTTGATTATTGTGTGTGAGCTCTACGACCAAAAGCTCGAGGGAGTCCATGCGACTGAAAGCATGAGCCTATGGTTGGGTGGAGAAGCTAACAGTTACTTCACCAATAGTTAAACGAGCTTTGCTTGAGGGGTCCTAGAGAAGACGCAGACGATAGTGGACAAGATGGTATCAGAGACAGGTTATGGTTTGTTTTAATTTGCTAAGTTATTCATTTATTTAGTTTATTTATTTAGTCATTATGCTTTCTAAAATCTTTTCTATCAAGCAGTTGAGTTTCAAGTTAAATGGGAGGGACCTTATATTTGGTATCAGAGCCGGTCGAGCCTTGAAGGCACCAAACAAAGATGTTCGACGGTGACCATGGTGATCAGCTGTGAGATTGGAGCTTTGTTCTTCGCGAGATTACACTTTCTACCAGAGCTGTCATACCTACAGGTTCTTATTTGCTGAAATTTTTTATATTTATTTATGTTTTAGTTATGAATTATAGATCTCAGATTTATTTTTGTTTTAATTATGGATTATAGATCTCAGATTATAGGTAATAAGAAAAGAGTTATGCTAGCAATACATCTAAAATTTTGTTTTGCGTTGCTAGTATTTTGTTATTACTTATTTCTGTGCAACTCCATTTAGCAGCTTATAAGTGGGTATATGCTTACCCAAGAAATTGGTTATATATTCTAGATTATAAGTCACGGAGTAATTTCATATATCTCTGTATTTTTTTTATGGCTCCATCAGCTACCACGATTTTATGAATCTCTATACATTTGTAATAAAAGTCTCAGATCTATTTTGATTCATTTTAATACTAAGTTCTATGTCCAACTCCACGCTATACATTAATTACAGTGCTCGGTTCGGTACAGGCAAACCAACTTCTCGAAACCCAGTTCCTGTGTTTAAAATTTGTATGATCAGATCAGCTTCCCGCTTGATTTTAGTAATGGGTTTTAGGTCTAGATCGACGTTGTATTTCAATTATAGTGCTTGGTTCACTTACACCTAGATAAAATTTCTGGAAACTGATTTCTGTGTTTTAACTCTCAGATTGGGACTCTATATTTTTCCTTTTTAAATACTCAATCCTGATATGCAGATCATATTATTGTTCTATGGATTCAAAATTATGACTCTGTATTTTTCATTCAAAATTGTTCAATTTCGAATCACAGATCGTATCACTGTATATAGTTTCAGAAATAAATTTCTAATGGTCTCGTATCAATGTAATACATTTTTGCATTATGAAGCAAATGCCCAGGTTAAGTTCCAGAGTTCATAAATCTTAAATTACAGATCGATCTTCCGTCACATAAATTCTGTAAATTAAATTGACATATATATCAACTTCCAGAGTTCATCACTAATGCGCAAATTGATTTTCCCTGTCAATAAATTTCAGAGATTAATTTCCCTTAAACCAGATCGACTTCTTGCAGTAAAATTTTCGTTGTTCAGTTTATTATAATTGGATCATCCTTCCGGTATTGTAATCTCAGCGATCGGTGAGCTACCCTTTAATTTTCTGTTGAAGTTTTCTATATTTCTTTTAAACCCTGCCATATCCTGAGACTTAAAATACGCCCTCAACGTGGTGGTACCCTTATATGCAATCTTATTCATGTTATCCTCATCTTCAGACTCTACGAAATCCTTGATCCTGAATCAGGTTAAGCCTGTTAAGTTTATTTAAAACTTGTTTGAATTTCATTAATGGCTCCAGGATTATTTCATCGTGAAGTGATCTGGGTTTTGTAAAATGTGAACTCTATTTTTCGATGTTTATGTATTTCCTACTTTATGTGATTATGTGGAGAATTTAGCAACAACACTTACAAATCGATTGGCTTATGGATCAACATTTCTCCCTGTCAAATCTTATGTCAGCTTGACAAATATTTTAATTCGGTTTGCAAGAGGAATCTAAAATCCGATCCAGTTTTCTAGCATGAAAGCTACCTTCTTGTTTAATGCATTTTATTTCTTTGGGTCGCTATATATCTCATGGGATACGAATGGATCCACAATTTGATTTTAATTTAAACTTGAAACTTCTCCGTGTTCCATTTCGAAATTTGACTAGCAATTTCAGGATCCACATTTTGATTTTAATTTAAATTTTAAATTTCTCTGTGTTCCAGTTCGAAATTTGATTTGCGATTTTTGAATCCACATTTTGATTGTAATTTAAACTTTAAGTTTCTCCATGTTCCAGTTCGAAATCTGATTAGCAATTTCAGGATCCACATTTCCCTGTAACCTCTGATCTGCATTAATGCATCTTGTAGAGAATCTCTGTTGCTTCCACTCCTACAGTATCTGGATCGATACCCGAAACCTGCATTTTCACCGAGCCTGTAATCCATAAATCCTAGTTGATTAACACACCTTATGAATTCGACCATGGTTTGCATTAATTTCTACTTGTCTAATATCACCAATCAGATCCACTTACAGTTGATCCATACGACCCCATAACTAGGATACTACCTGGATTTCTTTTGCTTATTTTAATTAACACTATTCTCGTTGAATCCGTGGTTTACATAATTCATCCAGGCGCTATAGATGGTGATACCTCCATTTCATTTGGTCCACTCCATGTTCATAGTGGAGTTGTACTTGCTCCCTCATGGAATAAATTTAGTTAATAAATTTTTATTTTTTTTGGAACCCAATTAGGATCACTCAGTGTAAAAGGATTAAAGTAAAGTTATATTCTTTTTAAATAGAAGATAATTACTGAACATGACCCTTGTCATTCCAATAGCATTGAACCCTTTTTCACTTATGTAATATCCGAACTTTTGGCTAACTATGTTATGATGTTATATCGGGTCACGACCCCAGTATATGTGATTTATTATGTTTGACATATCATTAGTTTATTTTGATTGATTCCTTCATGAGTTGATATATGGGGAATGGACCCTGATTTGCTTCATTATTGATATATGTGGGGCAAGAAAACCCCAATGAAGAAACTATGTTGTATTAGGAGAATCGATTTCAAAATATGATATACTGAGATTTTTCCTTTTTGTTACATTATACTGTGCAGAACATGATTTACATGGTTGATTATCTAGTGTGTGAGCATGGACTCAGAAACACACGAATGACCTATATACTAGGCTTAAGCCCCGATGTATTTTAGATGATTCTATTTCGTACTGGGCCTAACCTCCGATCTACGTTGAGTGTTGGGCATGAGCCCTGGAGCACTCCAAGCTTGAAAGAAAAGATTAACGGATTCGAGGACATTTAATTATCCTAGATGTGCCTCACAACCACATTCTAGCCCTAGTGTTGAGTAGAGGCTCTGGAATTGTGCTAGCGTAACGCCCATGTGAGAGTGTTGAGTTGAAAGGCTCTGAAGAGCACTCGGGGTTACTACTTCTCAAGTGTTGAGTCAAAGAGGACTCTGAATA
Organism: Larix kaempferi; assembly: GCA_027924585.1. NCBI lineage: Eukaryota > Viridiplantae > Streptophyta > Pinopsida > Pinales > Pinaceae > Larix > Larix kaempferi. The sequence continues at coordinate 4,002,406 of BSBM01000898.1, read as the reverse complement.
GCACTTGCATGTCTTATCACAACTATTTCAACTTGATTAAATAAAACTTATTATCATCATCTACTGCGGGAACTACCATGTTAAATGAGGGAATCTGACATGCAAAGGGAGAGACTAGAGGTGCCTTTACCAGCTTACCGAAACCGTCCAAAGAAGTGGACCCTTTCCTTAAAAAGAACTAAAAGAAGCATCTTGTGAAACAAATGCTTAAGACCACCAGTAGTATTATTATTTAGGAGCTTCAATTATATATATATTGGTTAAATAGTATATATATATATATTCTGTTATAAATGTTTACACTTCATAGATATATATATATATATATATATATATATATATATATATATATATATATATAGTTATGCAAAAGTGGGCTGCCACTTAATAAATATTAATGATTAATATTTAGATGGTATTATAAATTGTATACTATTATTATTATGAAAATATCTAACAGATTAAATAAACACTTCAATCAAACAGGTTGAGAAGTCCTAGTTCCTAATAAACTAGCAGTTAAAGTAAACAAGTATTATTTTATAAATTAATTGTTTTAAAGAAAACAGTAAATTCCAACAGTCCTAATTTGAAGATTTGTCCTACTTAAGGAGGACATACCCTAAAGATTGGGGGGATCTTTTTCTTTTGGTATTATTATTATTATGCCAAGAATAAATCTCTATTGAAGGAAGTGAATTCTACCCATAGATTTGGAGATCTGAACCAACTAGACACCTAGGGCCTCTACTTCTCAATTTGCATGCCAGAACCAGCTCGGGGGGATTCATACTGAACCAGGAACGGTTGTAGAATCATGGTTGGGAGGAACGTGGTAGTCCCAAAGTCATCCAATCCAAGATAAATTATCAGGTCAGCTAAGAGCTCAGGAGGTTTTCATTAATTAGTGGTTGAGTGTGCAGATCATCATTAGCAGGAGCAAGCTACAGGGATCAGCAAGACATTAACAGCTGGAACAAGCTATAGGGATCAACAGGTATGAGAGCTGTATAAACCCTCTTATAATTTATACATTGTTTGTTCATGCATGAAACTTTAAAATTGTAATGTTCTAAATTTCTGTTTTAAAACAAGTTTTCCCAGAGTTGAATGGCATTCCTAGTCTTTGCAAGTCATTGTATTCCTTACTAGAATATCATAATCGTGGATCTAATTCGACTAAAATCTTTTATGATTTTTTTTTCTCTCATCTTAAACAACATCAAGACATTTTAGAGAATGAGATCTAGTTTTGCTTTAAACAGAAAAATCTTTAGTCCAGACATTTCGAATACCCAACAACCCCAAATCTAACTTAGGAAAAACATAGCATCATTCTTTGTATCAATTATTTTCTATCTACTTCATTCTTGGAAAGCCACACAAATTTTCTTACACACACTGCATTGGTTTTAACACAATGACAATAGGAGGAACAGGAATCCTCGATTTCTTTTATACATTCCTCTTTTCTAATACAAAACACACGTAACATTTTGCCAACGCTACCACCATCAATCTAATCTTCACAGAGCATAGAGTTTTAAAATCTCCTGGATCGATACCCTACCCAGACTCGATCTAACCCTAACCACTTTACATTATAATTTGATAGTGTTTAGAAATTCCAGAAAGTCAAAAACGCATATGCATTAACGAAAACAGAGATCAAGGGTCAAATCCCACGACTATCTCATGCCCCAAAACTGGTAGGAATTCCCTACAGGGGTCATGGTCATCAACAGTAGAGAAATAAAAACGTTGAATACAACTTGGAAACCCTCCCCATATCAGCAACCATTATATTCACACCATTAGTAAGATAAGCGAAGTACGCTAACCCTAGAACAAGAGACAGAGGCGTAGAACATCATCATTTATATCCTATAAAAACAATACTTTATTTACACAGTAAACATCCTAGCAAATATTTCAATATAGTAAAAAATGCAAAATGTAATTAATACATAAATCACAGCCATAGTTCCCAAACTAAAGGCATTGAGACCTGTTATCATTGAATGAGTGCCGTACAAATAGATTTCCAAAAATACCCAAGAACCCATAATAGAAGCATCATAAAGTTTCGGCTTAAAGCCTTAGATTTAAAACAAAGAAATCTGAAATGTCTCATTGGAACCTTGTAACTATACAGGAGTCACACCCAGACAAAATGGCATTACATTCTTTTACAAGATTTCAGATAATCAAATGGCCAGTAAGACCCAGTTACTAAAACAAGTTCTGTTACTCTTCCACTAAAATTACAGCGAGAACCCCATCCTTTCGGGGCTAGCCAAATGACATACAACGACTCCCAAAGATGGTTTAGTAAGCCCAAGGGTTACGAAATCCTCCATACTAGACAAGGCTAAACACATACATACCAACACTAGAGGTGTGAGAGGCAGGGCCCAAGTGGGTAAGTAAGACTTACCATTACCCTAGCCATGGTGCCATGAACCATCGTAGCTCCCTAACCAAAGCTTTATCACCTGTCATTTTGCAACAAGTTTAATAGTTAGTCAAAGATCGATACAGAAAGATGACAGTGTCAAAATCAATGAGGAACCATTCGTTCCTTACCTGTAAGAAGTAGGAATGCCTTATGCCATAGTCCACTTCAATACTTACCAAGGGTACTGACCACGAGCAGGGCTCGGGTCAGTAAACAATGCAGCCACCATACAATGAAGAGCAGAGCCAGAGATGGAGAAAGTCGACTACAAGGGATAGTGATAGAAAACCCCAACTCATTATCCAAACCCTCGTGAAACAGGTTGTTACTCATTAAAAGCGCATTTAAGAATATACTAGTCTCTTCATAGTGGAGGTTTGATTTAATTACAAAGTCTATAGTGGATTCGTGGGTGTAATCCCCACTTGTTTTTAAAACTCAATAGGCTCGATTTTTGTACAAAATATATAGTAAGAAAATGACCCACCCCACATTTCATTCAAAGTACTTTAAACTCCTAGTTGTACACCTTACATTGGGGAGGCCTTTATGTATGAACCCCCATGGTAATGGGATCCTCATGTTGTACAAAATTATCATTATCCTGGTGAGATAGGACCAGTAGTAACATGTGCACCAACTACTTAGAGATAGTACTCTCAGATAGAATAGACCTGCAAACATAGGAGTACGTTTTAACGTTAGCATGTTGCTAAGTAAGTCCGACCACCACAACTTTCACCCATACCTCTTGGCAACCCTGTCGAGGTATGTAATGCAGAATAGTACCACCATATGAATCATATACCGACATCACAGAAGTCTATCACCTGAAGGCGACATTAGACATCACAATTTAGACCATATAGTTCTTAAAGCAATAATGAGTGTTATTTACAACCAGTAGTTATAATTGCAGTGGAAATATGACTTCATAGTATGTTTTTGTTTCCACACCGCTTCCACAACCCGCTTCCACAACTCAAAAACAATACATAACAGAGACCATGTAATACAAAGGAGATTGGCTTACATTGTTCGTACAAGTAGGAATGTTTGACCACATTCAATCTAAAGTATGCAGTTTGTCATTATAAACTAATATTTATTGCAGACAGCGAAAATTTTAAATTTTTGCTAGTTTGGGGACATTACAACTTACTATTGTATGGGGATGGTAATACCTTTGGCTTGAAACATTATTACACTGGCCGCCATTCAAATTTGTGGGTAGGTCTTGTTGCTTGATCATCATTTAAACCATATTGAATCTTATAGCATAGATTTATTTTTGAAAAAAAATAAAATAAAAATTGTAAGTTAATTGAGGATGTTACATAATATATGAATCATTGTATTTTAGAAAAGAAAAGAAATGATGTGATACTAAAATCCTATTTTAGATCCGTATGTGCATCTTTCCAAAGACCTGCAATCTATGCATTCTGTCCATACCTTGGAACCCAGCAAACTCCCGAGTTCTGAGTTCTGTATTTTACAAACTGGTTCATGCCAAATATGAGACTTTCGATCTCAACAATTTTTTTTTCTTTAATCCGATCTCGGCAAGTTCTGCCCAAGCTTTGAGATCTTGGATCAAACTCTGTTTCCTTTTAATCCGAGCTCGGTGATCTGTTATCAATACCAACTTTTGATTTCCCCGAGAAAGCACAAATCGTAATACATAGTCTTTAATATTGAATTCCTGCAAACATTAAGTAGAGTGATTGAACCCCATACTTGTCGATCTTTAACCATTGCTTGGCGCCCATAGACTTTCTTTGATAGCAGTGATAGCCAGGCGTTCGGTAGTTATTGTGTACACTGGGCCCTAATCCTGTCGGATCATCATTTATTACATTTTCTATGTAAATAATGACAAGCCTGTAATTTCCATACTCAGCAGCTCTCCCTTGTTTTACTGCCTGGATGATTTAGATGTCGCTCAAACCGCCTTTATTCTTGGGATTACCTAATCTGAGGTGTTTTATGTAAACTATTTCTTCAGAAATAAACTTAAAAGAAATTAATTTGCGACAGAATCGCATATGTGCCGTTCTATCTGGTCATCGTGAGGAATATATGTGCATGGACATTCTAAAAACTATCCAAAGGAGCCGTCGCATATTAACCAAGGGTATAACCTTGAAGCGATCTATATATTTATGTGAGTCAATTTAAACAAATCGATTGATCATAGTTATATTTCTTCTTTACGTGTCATCGCTAGCACTCACTGATTTCTTAAGATGGGTGCTTATACATGTGTATATTTTAAATACAAGTGAAAAGTATAATATAGATCATGTGAAAAGGGACTTTAACTTAAAGACAAATTAAAGGGTTGAATTGCAGGAAATGTAAAACGATAGAAGTAAGTTATGGATCATAGTATTCTTAAGGATGGCGGAAGCTTGAAAATATTCTTTTAATAGTATTATTTTAATAAATGAAAAGTTGACTTCTATACCCATGTTTAGCACATTGTTGTAAACACGTTTGATGTGGATTCTACAAGTGAAAAAGACTTGAGTATAAAATAGGTTATAATTACTTTGATATAGATATAGATATGGATGCTAGAAAATCCAACTATATGATGTATATATTTAAATGGTGGTAAATTATTTTAAAGCACCTTGATTCTTTTAATATATGACTATTACCAAATCATGACCATGGCCATGTATGATGTATGAATTTTTTTATTGAATATAATTGATATTATAAAAAAATAATAATAATAAAAAGGATCTTCTTAGGATAGCTTTTATTTTTCTATATGTGGTAAAGATAAAGTCTGTGTATATATATATACAGATTTTATTATAATAATGTATCACATGATATTAAGCTATTCTTATTTGGGAGTAAGTTATGACATATAACATATAGGGAATAACACATGGTCATATTTTGGAATATTTGAATATAATGATCATGGGAGGAAATGCGAAGTTGAGTAACACTTCTGTGAGAATCGAGCTCCCGACAAACATAGCGGAAGCTATTCAGCCGAATAACCATATTTGTTTGGCCAAATAAATATGGTTATTCGACCGAATAAGTGAAACATTATTCGGCTGAATAACATTTAACGGGGAACCATTAAAATTAACGGTGTCCTTGAAATGCGTGCGATGCATAGCCGGATGGTAAATTTGACTGGTGGTTCTATGTTTATTCGGCTGAACAATTATTCGCCCGAATAATTATTCGGCCAAATAATTGTTCGCCCGAATAATTGTTCTCCATAAATGCTCGGTCACGGCTCTCACTTGTGATTTTTGCCTCTGCAGGCTGTTGGTCCCTGCTTGTCTCCCCGGCAACAGCTACCGAACCCCCTCCTATCACTTTGTTTCTGGATGTCACCTTTCATTTCTGCCTGTAGTCGTCGCCGTGCTGGCCCCCTCTGTTAGAATCCGCCCTATTGGCCCGTCGTTGTTGGCCCATCTGGTTCGGCCTGGCTTGTTGGACGTCAGTTGCTTGACGTGGAGGTTTCTGGAGATCTACCATCCTATCGATGTGGAGATTGCCACCTTCTCGATGTGGTTCGTCTTAGGTAAGCAGTTGTAATGTGTGCAGGTTTTTTTTTATTTTTGTGTTTTCTTTTATGTCTTCTAATGTTTGTTTTTATGGTTTGTAATGTGTGCAGGTTGTTGGGCTGGTCTGTTGGTTTGGCTTCGTCCGATTGTTAGACCGTGTTCCATTGGCCCAGTTGGTTGGATTATGCTTTTCCTGTCCTGCTGGTTTGCCCCGGCCCGTTGGACCTGGACGGTTATTTGTCGTGGAGGTTCGTTCGAGCTGCCACCTTCCTATTTGGAGTTCGTCACCTTCTTTTCGTTGTTATGTTCGTAGGTAATCAGTCAATTGTCCTTTGCGTTTTTAAAGTTTTTTTGTTATTTTTTATGTTTTAATCGGTTTTGTTTCTGCGTAGGTTTTGTTGGGCTATTTGTTGTGTTCAACTTCGTTGGGTTGGTCTGCGGTTACCTGTTTGGCTACTATAAACAGGTGTGCATAGTTTATTTTTTTATAGTTTTTATAAGTTATTAGTCATCAGTTTTTATAAGTTCATGAACTCTGTCCAATTTGGGCAGAGTTCATGCACTAAGTCCAATTTGGGCAGAGTTCATGAACTCTAGCCTATCCAAATCGTATGTTGAAACTTATTTAAATATAAATACTATTGAGCTAGTTAAACTTATTGAGTTAAATTTATTTAACTATTAATTTTTTTTTTATGACAAAAAAGATAACTATAAACAGTACATAGTTGGTTAAACTTGTTAAACTATTGATTTTTCTTATGTGATAAGAAGGAAAAATAAAAGTAGATTTGAAATTCTATTCGCAAATGGTATTTTTGGTTTATGTATAGGTTTCCCTTTTTGGTTGAACTCTGTCCACATGGACAGAGTTCATAGATCAATATATTAGTTAAATATGATAAACATTGCTCATGGATAACTACAAACAAGACTAAACTTTACTTTAGATGTAATAGGAACGAACTAAAGCTACTACATAGAAAACTTGTAAAAAAACCCTGGCCTTCCAAAACAACAAAGTCAATTGTATTATGCACCTAACAACATGTTTTATTCTTATGTATTTAGGGAATCCTTGTTAAAGTAGATTTGAAATTCTGTTTGCAAATGGTATTTTTGGTTTATGTATAGGTTTCCCTTTTTTATTGAACTCTGTCCACATGGACAGAGTTCATGAAATCTGTCTATGGACAGAGTTCATAGATCAATATATTTGTTAAATATGATCAACCATGCTCATGCATAACTACAAACAAGACTAAACTTTACTTTAGACGTAATAGGAAAGAACTAAAGCTACTACATAGAAAACTTGTAAAAAACCCTAGCCTTCCAAAATAGCAAAGTCAATTGTATTATGCACCTAACAACATGTTTTATTCTTATGTATTTAGGGAATCCTTGTTATGAGGTATTGATATCAAAACATTAGAGTATTATTCCATAGATATATAGAAACACGAGACTCATTAATAATTTTAGCACATTAATAGTGAAGCGATGATATTAGTCCACCTAGTATTGAGTTAATGCCACAGGTATATGTAAACATGAGACTCACTAATCATTTTTCCACATTAATAGTGATCCAATGATAGTTGTACACCTAGTAGTGAGTTCACTCTAAGTTTACACTCTTTTGAGAATGTCGTGCCTTATGATTGTGCATTTTGAATTGGGAATCTAATTGATGGAAAATAATGGTCTTGATTTTTAGACTATGAATCATCACCGTTAAAATATCAATTAAGATATTAATTTAAGATTTAAATTAAAAGTTAACATGTTCATGAACTCATTCTTTGACAAACGAATGTAACCTTCACTTAGTATTTAACTATATTGGTTCCATTCATTTTAAACATCAAAATCATTTAGAAGGCTGGCACATTAATTCCTCATACATCCAACAATATTAGCTATACTCATTTTAAGAACTATTAGATGATATTAGGTATATCTAGGTTCTTATTAAATAACTTAGTCTCTTTAGCAGCTAGGTCTTAGAATTTGTAGAATTAACATGTAGAATTTGAATATGTAATAAGTGGATATTTGTGTAAGTGTAAACATTATATCAAATGGAAAAAGATGAGTCTTCGAGGCGAAAGTGTAGGAGGTCTTCACAGTCTTCTGGAGTTGGTGTTTCAATTGATAATCGGAGGTTGTCGACTTACCCTCGAGATTCAAGTTTATTATATAGTTCACATTCAGTTTATCATCGACGAGGTGAAAGGGGTACAAATGATTCCCCTTTATCTTTTGTGGGAGAATGCTGATCTCGACCTTCTGTTGGTATGAACATCAATCTTTTAATACATGTATACAAATTATATTTTTGTGTACGCAAAGTTTGTACATATTTACACGAAAATTTGTTTTTATTTGAAGCAGAGCATGGTTCAGAAGATGCTTGTAATTCTACAGAGAGGGAGGCAGAGCAAGCAAGGGAGACGAATGAGGGTGCAGAGCAAGGTTCCCAAGAGGCTCATCATTCTACACATGGTGATGATGGTCGAGCTAGGACACAATATGTTGAACTAGGCTTGTACACCCATTACAGCGTATCCATTTGATTTACCTAAGGAGCTTCCATGGGAAAGTGGTGATCATCAAATGACTCTTGAAAGATGTAGATTCCACTACGGCAAGTTGGAAAATAATTTGTCTACTATGGATCTACCTCCAAAGAGTAAACAAAGTTTGGAGATTGTTTTGGGATCATTGCAAAAATTCATTCAGGCATATGAGAATCTCAGACCAACTACGAATGGTTTTTTTGATTTGATGCGAAGACGAAGGGAACAAGTGATGGGTCTAGACAAATGGGCTCTTGTGAAGGAGAGAGTGACAAAAGAATAGGCTAAATCAATGTTTAACTTCAAAGAAGGTCTAAAGCGAGAAATGTTGAAAGTGCAATATTTCAAGCATCCTCATCTTGCACATCTACTATATGATCGGTTCCTCACATCCTATGGTCGGATTCAATGGAATGATGATGTTTCTCAATATTTTGCTAGATTTTTTTATGCAGATTTGTTTTTAAATATGAAGCTAGACTATACTGATGTTCATTCTGAATTTATGGAGTTGGAAAGGGTCGAATATATGATCGAAAAGGTGCTCTTAGAGACCCTACAACTATTCAACCTCCACCCCATATATCTCACCCACCCAGGCTTGTGGCATTAAGATCAGAGATAGAGCCCACATCCCAACTTGGCACAACTGCAAGGGATTTTGTTGGCGATGGTTTATCGTCACCATTAGTTGGAGTAGATGCATGATTGTTTCGAGAGAGGGCTCTTGCCACTATTCATCAAATGTTTGTTTACAAAACTAATGATGAGATAGATGGAATGAGCATTGGAGATCTCAGTGCTTATGCCAACGTTTGTCGTGACATAGTGTCAAATGTTATATCCAATGACACATCGAGTTTAGGAGAGGTTTGTTGATTATGATATGACAATCTATTTAATCTTTTATTCATTTTGAATTAAACTTTTTGTTACATTATATGAATGATATTATGTGTTTTTTGATGTATAGTAATAAGTACATTTGTAAATGTTATTGGTTGCAGTTTTCCAGAATGATGAATGAAGATTCTTTTCAACTTTCCACTAGTGAAAATGTAGAACATATTGGAGAGGTATATTTATTATTTACATATTTATAATTATGTTTGAACTTGATATATTATCCTTTTTTTGAATTTTAATTTAACTATGCATCTTATTGTTAATTTGACTTATCCATGCAGGTTTCTTTAGATACAAACTTTTTAAATGATTTACCATCTATTGTGAGCTAATGTTTTTAATTTTTTTGTTTCAGTTTTAAGTTAATTGCTTAATTTTTTTTGTTTTAAATTTTAGGGGAGAGAGACAGGTTCTTTGTTGAATGCAGCGGATATTGGCACCGAGGTAATTTTGTTCACACTTAAATTGATCTCTGATATAAGTTTAATATTTTAATTTTTTTGGATTTAGTTAAAATTTGTTCAAGTAATTTATGAGATTCATAAATTTATTTTATACATGTTGCAGCTTGGGTCTCTTTAATCTTTTGGAGGCAAAGGGAAGACTCTTTTGGAGGATAGTGGTGGACATGCATTTAGAGAATTTGATGTAAGTTTTTAAATAATTGAATTGTTCTTTGATATATAAGTTTAATATTTTAATTGTTCAAATTTAGTTTAAATAATTTATGATATTCATAATCTGCTTTTATACATGTTGCAGGCTGGGTTGAGTCCAAGGGGACACCCTAGTGGAGGATAGCACGGTGGACATCTTCTATTTTTGTTAATATATAGATTGTAGTTGTTTTGGACATTGAGAAGATTTATTTTTGGACTATACATATTTACATTGAACTCACATGTTCATGAACGTTTTTTGAGGATTATATAAATGTACATTGAATTTACATATTCTGTATTTGCTTTAAATGATCTACTTTTTTAGTTAATTATTTAGCATATTTGGTGTGATAAAAGTTTAGAATATGTTTTTGCATGTTTATGAATGTATGTATTATTAAATTTATGTATGGAATATTAAGAATTGATGTTTGGAAGTTTTGATATGTATAATCTAAAGTTAATAAATGTTAAGAATGAATGTTAGGAAATGTTGAATGTTAAAAATGAATATTGAGAATGAATGTTATTCTAAGAATGAATGTTAGGAAAGTTAGGAAATGTTAAGAATGAATGTTATGGTAAGAATGAATGTTAAGAAAGTTATGATATGTGCAATGAATGAATGAATGTTAAGAATGAATGTTAGGTTTTTATAGGAATTTTAAGAATGAATGAATGTTAAGACTGAATGTTAAGAATGACTATTATCTTTGAATGTTAGGAATATGTTAAGAATGAATGTTAGGAAGTTTTGATAGGTGCAATCTAATGTTAGAAATGTTAAGAAAGAATGTTTATTTGATATATAGAATTTTGGTTTCAACATAAAAGTTTAATTTTATATAAATGATAAATTGAAATTTGTATAACTGATTCATATTTTCAATTTTTAACTAATGACTCCTATTTTCAATGTTCAGGTGCATTTTATGGAGCTGAAATCATGGCAAATGGGGATTTAATAATTTTTTGTTTTTTAGTCATAAGCAAAGATTACAGGATTGTGAAGCTTGTGCTAAATTAGAGCAATGATTTTAGACAACAATTTGATGAATTTTCATCAATTTACTGTAAATAATCATTCCTCTAATTTAGCATAAGCTTCACAAACCTGGAATCCTTGCTTGTGATTAAAAATCAAATGATCGTTGTCTCCATTTGCCATGATTTCAGTTATGTGAACTTACACAAGTGATATTTTAAAGTAAAGATTCAGGGTGAATAGTGGGGACAACCACATCCATTATCTCATCCCTTAAGTGGTTTAATAGACATATGAGGACCCGAATAAAATATTTTATACATAATTAAGATGAAATGAAACATTAAAGTTTTCGTTACCAAATAATGTTTTAATTCATTTCATCATACTAGAATACGATCATTTAAACTCTTATATTCTAGTTTCTTTTCAAGATCATATCGTCATATGATATTGATCTATTTATATCTTAGACCCCAACAAGCTAAAAAAACTACACAAATGACAAATTTTGATGTTAGTGTACATTTTTTTAAATTGACAATTAATATAAATTAAAAAAATCGTGTACATACCTACGCACATCTTTTGATTGTTTTTATAATCATGGCTTAGATGTGATTTACACCATTGGACAACCTATGTAGCTGAATGAAATCATGCAGAAAAATGGTTCATTTTCCATCTTCGAAGTGCTCTTTTACGCATGCTCCTGCACCATCATGTTCACCTTTTCCATGACCAGTTTCAAAGAAATTCAAGCAATGTTTAATGTTCAATGCTATTGAAGTTGACATAACCAATAAAATGATCGCAAATATTTAAATTTTCCCACACATCCATCCGACTATATCCAATACTCATTGAATTTAACGTCATGTCCTTTTAGTGAATCGTAGAAAATACTTTCAATACAATGCTGAACAAAAATGTTTATCGTGTGTATGATCATCGCTGATATAAAAGTGATATTCTTTAATCACATCTCGATTGTCACACGTGATTTCAATTCCATCAACATCCTGTTGAGAATGTCTATATAAAAAATGGACAAATATCGAAACTTGGTCAGAATGATAGTATTCAATCAGTATCTCTTTTTGTGCAACAAATGTGTAGTTTTCTGCAAAATCAACCACTAACAAAATTGTTCCTGGTGGAAAAATTTCATGAGACTGTTTGAATTGAAGGTCTTTCCATCGTGCTCTATGTGAATGCTTGGTGTATTTATAAATTTCACTTTCAAATTTCTTGAAAAAATCTGTCACACCTATTTTATCTTCTCGTGAATCAATTCTTTTGGAATGTGCATCACTAGAACTTGTAGCATAACCAATGTATTCATATCTTCTCCAATCAACGATTACATTTGACAGCAAGTGATCATTATCAATAGGGTATTTATTGTGGAATAAAACCAGATTTTCACAACAATGACAATGTTTTCCATTGACACATTTCTTATTATAAAATACTTCATCCTGATCTCTCTCACATAGAGTTTGAGATATGAATTCACGTACTATGGGCGGAGGTTGTGAATTCATCCAAATGTTTTTACCAAATTCAAGAAACGTGTCGTAATATAATTGAAATTGCACATGATAACGACAACAACATGTGTCACGTATAGTAATAGGTCTAACATACCATGGTTTTTGTTGCACAAATGTAGTTATTGACACATTAATTCCACGATGATGTTCCTTGAATTTATTGAACAATTGTACTTGTGTCATATCCATTATATGTTTTGGACTGCTTTGATATACTCCTCGTGATACTCTTTGTCGTATCACATCCCTTGAATTTGGTGAAACTTGAGCATGTGTCAACCAATATTCCCGTACAATATCTTTAACACCTGCTCCCATTCTATCTTTGTAAGGTTGTCTACAAATAATTTCCCAGCAAGCAAGTTCATCATTTTCATCTATTTGCATTCTAAATTTGCTATGTTTGTATAATGTCTTTCTTGAGGTTCCAACTACTTTTGATAGTTGTGTTGTCAAATGTTTTTGTTTAGTGCTAGCCAAAACAATTGCTGTATGAATTGCTCTTCATGCAGCACTAGTATCTTTCTTCCTAGATTTTTCAAATATTTTTATTGCATCACCTATATTTTCTATCACATTATGTTTCAATTTTGACTCTTTGGTCTCCTTGTGAATACCCAATAATGACGTAGCATCTTCTAACTTCTTGGTCAATAATAAACATCTCAAAATTTGTGCTTGCCCTATTCTTGAATAATTCTTCAGAACATCATCATAAAATTTTTGAGCCCGATATCATGCAGCATGTATGGTTATTTTTTTCCATATTTGTTGCAATCAACGTTTTCTAACATTTCATCATCAATGGTGAAAGTACCTATACATCAAGTTAAATTTAATTTAACATGTATCCAAAAATACAATTTATTATAAAAAATGAATTTGAAAAATACATGATATATACATACCCGGTCCAATTTCTGGTTCTTGAACTTGATATTCAATATTGACTTCATCGACATTAGTATGTAAATCACTATTTACATCTTCAACAACGGTCTCTTCAACTTCAATTTGTTTTTCTTGTACTCTATTTTCAATTTCCATTTCATCAACATTATCATGTAAAACTGTATTTATATCTTCAATAATTGTAGCTTGTGTTTCTGCAAGGCTTGTTTTGTTGGCATGATATTTAAGTTTTTTTTTTCTCTATCATTATCATCATTATCACGTTTACGATCATATTTTCTTTGACGGTTTCTCTTACTGCCCATGATTGTTTAATCTATAATTAGTAAAAAAACAAAATTAAGATTTAAAAACAATTACAAAATTTATAAACACATGAAATGAAATTTACATCACATTATCAAAATCTTGTAAGAGTATTTTGAAAAAACCCATTGGAAAAGAATAACAACACCTTCTAAAGAAATCTTCTTTATAAAACCACTGGAAAAAAAACTTCTTTGAAAAAATACCTATGAAAAAAATTTCTTTGGAAAAACCCTTGCAAAGAAATAACTCTTTTGCAAAAATAACTTGGGAGAACAACTCTTTAAAAAAAACCCTTTCAAAGAAATAAGAAGGAAAAATACGTTTCCTTTGCAAAAATACCTTGAAATAAAAGCTTATTTGCAAAAATACCTTGCAAAGAAAACTCTGTAAATGCACCCTTTGGAAAGAAACCTTTTCTGAAAAAACCACTTGGAAAAATACTTTCTAAAAAAACCCTCTTTTGCAAAAATACATAGAAAAAAAAATATTTTGAAAAAACCCCTTTCAAAGAAATAAACTCATTTGAAAAAATATCTTGGGAAAATAACTCTTCGAAAAAAATATTTTCAAAGAAATAAGGAGGAAAAATACAACTCTAAAAAAATAACTTGGAATGAAAACTTCTTTGCACAAAATACTTTGGAATAAAAACTCTTTAAAAGCACCATTTTGGAAAAAAAATCATCTTGAAAAAACCCATTGCAAAGAAATAAGAAGTGCAAAAATATCTTTGAATAAAAACTCATTTTGCAAAAATGCCTTAGAAAAAAACTCTTTCAATGTACCCTTTGGAAAGAAATAGGAGGAAAAATACCTTGTAAAAAAAACTCCCTTTGTAAAAAAAATGGATTTAGAAAACCCCTTCAAAAATATTCTGACAAAAAATATGCGAAATTAAAATGTGAAGAAATAATGAATGTACTTAGTTTTATTTATATATGTTTAAACAACGACATTTTTTTTTTTTTTTTTTCCGGCCAACGAATTTTTTTTACGTTTCATTATTTGGCCGAATAACCTTTGTTGTAAGTGACATTTCCATTATGGAAAAAGGTTATTCGAATAATTATTCGACCGAATAATCTCTAAAACCTGAAAACTTCACATTTCCTCACAGTTTTCAGGTTTCTCCATTTTTGGAAGGTAAAAAGAATCTCTTACTCTACAAAGCGACTGTTGGACTTGATACCATTAGTTTCGTTATTGAATCTACTTTCCAAATATATAGATTTTGTTGTGTATAGGTGAGATCTGATATTTTTAATTATTTTTTTCTTAACATTTGTCGAGTTTAGTTTCATCTCTTTCAAAATGCGATGAAATGAAAAATCCATAGCTTTAAAACTACACCACCAAAAAAATTGAAAAAACTATGGTGTAGTTAATTGGTGTGTCTACTTCAAAAGCATATTCATAGATTTTTTAGTTTTATATTCAGTTGAGATAAAAGTTTTGCGACAAAAAATATGTTGAAAATCGACAAGGTTTCCACATTGATTGAATTCAAAAAAATATAATAATTAGTATATAGATCCATTGGTTACAAACTTATAGTCATGCAGTAGTATATTGTGTGTAGATTGTCATAGGATATTTATTTTTTGCAAAAAACAAGTTTAACAATGATTTTACGTTTGCGACAAAACATGGCTATTTTGTAGTCCTTTCATTTTATAAAAACAGACAGGCAAACATTTGCCAAATTGACATATCAAATCTCAATATAAAAAATTGAAAAAAATATGGATAGCAAGCTAACATAATTCTCTAAAAGTTTTCGTTTTAGTGAAAAGTGAAATTCCAAACAAAAATATCACTTTTATTCGCCCAAAGTTGGAAAACATGAAAAACTCAGATTTATTTTCTCACAGGACCCCCGAAAATAGACACCCATCTTCATGGATTCACCCGCTAGGCCTCTCTCGTGAATTTCTTCCACAATATTGATGTGAAATTTGTCTAAGTCTTCTAGGTGCAGAGCCCCAATATTGAGGTCAACCTGCGCTAGCTTGACTGCATCCCTAACCTCTTCATTAGGGTAAATAAGGTAGCCCGGCTCAAGGGTCAGCACTCGTGGATAGTTACTTATAGCAACAGGTGGTCTTCTTTGCATGCTTGGTCCCCCTGACTTCCCGTCAGACCTTAAACTCGGTTGCCCCAACCCCATATGGGCTACCATTGTCTTCACCTCCTCCATAGCCTAGATTATGGTCAACTGTAGTTGTTCTTGCTTTGCTTCCGTTTCTATGTGGGTCTCTTCCCACACTTCCTGCACTTTTGTTGCAATCGTCTCGCAGTCGTCTGGGTGCAATTGTGGCCCAAATTCAGGTCTTTCGTACTTCCTTTTTGTATGTCATCCTTGGGATTGCTTAGGGCCTTAAGTAGCCTTTCTCTTTCCCACTGCTGTCTCTGTATGCACGCTCTATGAGTTATCCTTTTCTTCATCAATGGGTGTACCAAGTGGTAGCCCTTCCTTCTTCCCATTTCTTGGTTCTGTTTCTTCCTTGTCTTCCTAATCTGTGTCTATGTTTTCTTCATTGGTTTCTTTTACATTGATCTCCTCCCGAAGAGGTTCTACATTCTGCACGTAGTCTGACGCATCATTGCGTGAAGCGGGAACTTTCCAGTCTAGTTCCCATTGCTCCATCATTCCCTCGATCTCCTGCTCATCTAGTCGGTAAAATCCTGGATACCATAAGTCCTTCTCTATTATGTCACCCCTTGGCTGAATGAATGATTGGTGCCTCTTCGTCATAAAACTCATTATGCAGGTGTATGTGTCAATCAATGGTTTGGGAATGCGCGGAGTTTCCATAATTGTGTCGCGCAACTGGTGATAGTAAACATAGAAAACTTCAGCCATTTGCCGCTGCCTAGACGCCTTTGGGATTTCCCATAAATTGGAAAAGAGCCTTCCTTGGCCTTGTCCTGCTAAGGTGGCAGCTCCTTGATATCCGTCTGTTTCCTTCCAGCCTACAAAGGCTATCAACACTAGCAGCCAAGTAAAGTGGAACAATGTTCCATCATCTTGGGTATCTTGAATATCCACTAACAACTCGTTCAATAAAAACTGGTACCAATTGTAAGGTTTTCTGCACAATATGTTATCAGCTTCCTTGATTGCGACCATAGGTACCTCCGATGGTGTACACTTGCGCAAAAGCTTTCCTACAAGTGGCTGGGTCGTAAAATTTGTTGCGCGGTCATTGATACTAGTGGTTGGAAACCCCCATCCCTTTTGTACTATGTCAAACTCTTTTGCTACTTCGATGCTCAGAGCTCTATCTTGCGCTTTCTTGATGACGAGGTCAGCAGGGTCCTCTCGTCGCTTGTTTAGTCCAGTGATCTGATGGATCATGTCGATATTGATATCAATGCAATTGTCCAAACACAAGAATCCTTCATGAACGCAAGCTAGTAATACGTGCACTATCACTGAAAACTTAGGGCTCTTAGTGAAATGTGGCATCTGTAATAAGTTCAACAAGTCGGATGGCTGTATGGGTTTTAACCATTCTTGGACTTCAAGCCTATCGGTTCCAGCCTGCACATCCGTTACTTGGTTGATGTATGCGTCTGGTCTAAATTGTGGGTAATTCTTCGGCGTTACCAGCGTGTTTTCAAGTATGTCTAGGTCATCTAGCTTGCAACCTGGCACACCGCCCAACAGGTTCTCTACAATCTTCACCCTGGTAGAAATAGTAGGTATCGGGATTTCATAGTTGAAATTATTTTCTATGTGGACTGGTGGGGTGTTGAGCTTCCATGGAGGGATGTACTCAGGCACTGGATAAATATGTAGGTTCCGAGCCAAAGCCGACTATTTCCATGGTACTTCGGAGCCCCCCTGTTCTGAAGCTGGTTCTTTTCCCTTGTTGCTTCCTGCAACCTCCCGTGCTGATCTTCGAGATACACCTGCCTTCATCGCCGTCATTGATGCTAGAATCCATGCTTGCTCAAATAACCAAGATAAATCCTCCAACTCAACCTATTCCCTCATACAGTGCTGGTGCTTCGTAAGAATGGTTAAGTGGTTGAGTGAGGCCTATTTATAGCCTCAACTGGTTGGCAACGTGGTCTTTGGTGGTTGCCGAGGTACTAAATTCCATATTCATTATCAGTTCATGTCTATGATCTTGGCCCTGTCAGCCGATCCTTCTCATCATGCCATGTTGTTTCCTTAAATGCCAAAAGGTGGCTTGGCAAGGCAGCTTGTCAACTCCGTCGAATCAGCGTTAATGGATTAGCCTGCTAGTCGAATTTCGATGCTAAACTGGTCACTTCAGTCTTTAATGGGTTCTGGAATGTCACATCCTCCTTTAATGTTTACAGCTTCCAAGTGCCGCCAATTTGGTTAATGACCCACTAATTGGCTGACATATGTCATGGCAACGATTTTCGTCGTAATGTGTTGGCGGTC
Source organism: Larix kaempferi (assembly GCA_027924585.1). Lineage (NCBI taxonomy): Eukaryota > Viridiplantae > Streptophyta > Pinopsida > Pinales > Pinaceae > Larix > Larix kaempferi. The sequence continues at coordinate 3,984,071 of BSBM01000898.1, read as the reverse complement.
TAACAGGACGTTTACTTTGGGATGCGCACTTGGTGTGGTCTTCTCTGCATGACTAATCTCCATTTTTTTTTTCCCTGCGCAACTTCAGCAGCACTACGCGATGTACTTCCCCGAATCATACAAGACTCTGCACAGCCGGACTATCGTGGTAAAGCTTTAGTCTGCTACCATTTATCAAACTTGGCAAGCTATCTCCAGCTAATGTAGCTAATTGGACTGTGCCACCTTTTGTAACATGCATTACAGTATATGGGCCAAGCCAATGCATCTTAAACTTCCCAGGAAATTTCATGAATTTGCTATCATACAGGAGGACTAGATCACCTACCTAAAAGCTCTTGTTCTTGATGTGGTGATCATGCCATGCTTTTTCGCACTCTTTGTTGATGTATATGTAACTTCGGAATGTATTTCACATATATGTATATTGTATTCCTATAGAGATGTTATTATTCCTCTATACGGAAGTGTCGTCATTTATATTGTAAGTGTCGTAACTTATACTTGATGGGTTATTAGACCACCTTGTTTGGGGTCGGCCCTGTATAAGTCATGTGGGTCAAAGGGTTATTAGACCACCCTATTGGGGGTCGACCCAGTCAGCATTATATTATGTGGTTAAGTTCGAGCCTACATGAGTTAGGTAAAAAGGCAAGTCAAGTCAAGTATAAATAGAGTGCGGGAGGCACTCTATTTGCTCACTCACTTCTCACACATGCTCTCAAGGAGGAGAGGCGCACTTATGGAGGAGGAGGATCTGCTGCTAGGTTATGTCTATCTCTTGGTTGGTTGTATCATTGCTCTATCTATCTCTGAGGAAGTTATTGGGGTTTTTCACCTTTATGGTTTTCCCCAAGTAAATCTTTGTGTCTCTTGTGTGCTTGCATTATTGTCTCCATGATTGATATGCTGTAGATATGCTATACATGTTGTTCTCTCAGTTAAGATCCTAGATCATATTGAAGTAAATTCAGAAAATTTAACATGGTATCAGAGCTAGCCTGAAAGAAGGCATGATATGGCATGTATGACACTTGTTGCACTTACGATGCTAGGGCTTGATATAGCGAAAACCAGTCATCGTAGCACTTTCGCTATAAATCCATTTTGGCGACGTTTTCGGATCTGAAATTGTTACAGGACGAAGCTAAAATCTCCAGGTACCTTTTGTCCAAAGGACAACCTCTAATTCATTGTACTTTGTGATTTATGATTTGTACAATATAGGGTTTCTGCCTCTTCCAGATCTGAGTCAAAATTAGGTGACCTTGGGAAAAAGGTCATAACTTGGGATAGGAAGCTCCAAATGAAATTTCGTAAAAAGTGACAGGTAGTACACAGTCTGTACTATCTCAGAAAACGTTTTCAGAGGCCGAAGTTGAACCAGTGACACGTGGCATGCCATACAAGTTCACTCTACTGTTTTATCCCATAAACAGGTCACGTTGCGACACTTGGCATAACTCTCTCTCAGAAAATCCAATGGAGGTCAGACCTGTCAGGATGGAAAGATAACAGGCCGAGCTATCTCAGAAAACTTTTGCAGAGGCCGAAGTTCAAACAGTGACACGTGGCACGCCGTACAAGTTCGCTCTTCTGTTTTATCCCAAAACAGGTCACGTTGCGACATTTGGCATAACTCTCTCTCAGAGAATCCAATTGAGGTCAGACCTGTCAGGATGGAAAGGTAATAGGTCAGGCTATCTCAGGAAACTTTTTTTCAGACCCTGTGGATCAAAAATTTTAGAGTTACACTAGAAACAATCAGGTACATATTTCTGTCAAAACAGAATTATTTTTTGGTACCTTCATTCATGGCTTCCGGAATTTAGGGCTTTGAAGAAAGTTGGAATTTTTGTAATCGGAGACCACGGCTGAATGCTACTCATCAAAATAAAAATTTAGAGACCAAAATCAAAATTTTTGGTTGGGAAGAAGGCCGGGCTTGATCAGACCCTAGTTCGGGACTTTGATCAGGAAAGTGGAAAATTAGGGCTTCTGTAAAAATGGGAATTTTTGAAATCTGAGACCACGGCTGGAAGCTCCTCAGAAAAATAGAAGCTTAGAGCTTTGGATCAAACCTTTTGATTGGGAAAAAGAGTGGGATTCATCAAACCCCAGTTCAGGGTCACGTCTAGTGAATCCGGAAGTTTCAAAGGCAAAATTGAGGAGTGAAACTTTGCAGTTTTCAAATTATGAATATACCAATTTGATTAGCTCATCAAGGCGCATATATCTATCCTTTCGAAAGTTTGAAATTCAAAGTTTGAATTTTTGGGGTTTCTCTGACAAACCCATATCCAGCTCCAGGTCCAGTTCTTGCACATCAAGTGGATTGGGTTAATCCTAGAAGAAGATGGATTGGTCACCTACATAGGTGAAGAAGTTCCTGTTTCAGAGGGAGATGAGGCTAAGGCCTTACATAAGAAGATTACAAGCGATCTCGACAGGTATGACTCATCGAGGTATGTTTTGATATTTGTCCATGATTAAGTTTATGGTATGTTTGTCTTCATGTTATTACAGTTAAGTACAATTTTATTTTTAGATTTGTCGTATCACCTTAACAAAATTATGAATGCATGATAGAAGATATTCATTATTTAGGGTGTTGACACTTATGATTGTACTAATGCATTATGGTGTTGTATGAGGTTTATGTTGTCTACTAACATGAAAGGTACACCAAGAAAGACAAATCATGCTCCAGTTCAAGAACATATGATCATGGTGACATGAGGATAAAGACTCATCCATTGTCATGGATCTCATAGAAGATCCATTTACGAGGTATGTATAACTTGGTTTTATAATGGCTAACCATTGAGACATGCAGGTTACTAACACAAGTCATTGAAGAGAACCAAAAGACATTATACGGGTATGTTAGACATAACTAGCTAGCATGCTAATCCAGGTATGTTTTTCCTATATCAAGCTAGAATCCTACCTTGTGTTAGGATCTTATACTATTGTGTTGTTGATAATGATTATTCACAAAGAGTCATAGGTTTGAATAATCATGGTTGTATGCATATTATGTTTCTTACCATAATTGATGATATGACTAACCAGAAGAATCATGAAGGTATAGCTTTTATTCATATTATATCTCTTATCTTGATTGATGATTCAACTAACCCGAAGAGTCATAGGTTTGAGTAATTACAGGTTTAGACATGTTATGTTTCTTATGATTTGACTAACCATAAGAATACTACATAAACCTTGAATGCTAATGCTTATTATTTCTGTTTGAAATGATCATGACTATACATGCTTGAGATTATTGTGTTTTAATAGTATACTAATGAATGTATGATTTTATATGAGTTCACAAGGATAACACAATCATGATACTAATAAGCATGCATAGGGACCAAGGATGAATATGAGTTCAAGAACAGGTAATTTAGGAAGCAAAGATCAAGAGGGAGCACACTCCAGTTGTTCCTGCAAGAAAGCAAAGGAGCACACTTCAGTAGTTTCTGCAAGGATGCAGATATTCAGAGGGAGTTGACCATCTCTCTACATTCCACAATAGAAAGGTGTAGAAGAAGCTACTTCAGATTAGGACTCCAGCAGCTCCTGCAAGGAAGCAAAGACTCAGAGGGAGTCCACCCAACGAACAAACAAAGATAAGTATTTTAAATTATCATTTCTTGCATATTTGTTTGTTTAAATAATACTGTTCAATAATGTATACACTGATGTTCCTAGAATTAGGTTGTGTATTATGCATATTAGAATAGTTGCATTGATGAACAGTATACTACTAATATACATGGGTAAGTGGCCTATGGCACTGTACAACATTCCATTGCTACTTATCTAGAATGAAACCTCTTTGCTGACATGTTGGGAGTTGTGCACACTCTTAACAATGTTCTGGTAGAGATTGGAAGGCATCTAGAAAGTTACGGGATATGGATAAATGTTGTATTGAAGCATTGGCTAAGATAATTGCATGACTGTATGACATATTTCTTTATGTGTAAGAATTTGTTCTGAAAACTATGAGATGTTTTCTAATCATGCAATTTAACTTGTTGTGTAGGAAAGATCGTATGTCATCTCCTACAAAAGAAGAACTACAACATTTTGTTCTAGCAACAAAGATATCTATTGAAGATATTGAAGATATTGAAGTTCCCAGGATCTGGGATGAAGAAATGGAATGCCATGATCCGTCGATCATGAAGAATGATGTTTGGGATGAAGTCCCAAGATGTGAAGGGAAGTTTTTTTTATGACTTCCAAATGGAACTATCAGATCAAGCATGTTGCAGATGGCAGCATTGAGAAATATAAAAGTGATAAAATAGAAGATGCACCAGATGGATCTCAAGACAGCATGGTGTAGTCATATATGTGTGCAGAACTTGGTATGGTAGGATAGACAGCTTTCTATCCAGTTTAGGCGGTACCAAGAGTAAAGCAGATTCCAACCTTTTCTACAAGGTTGAAGAAGGCAATCCAGTGATACTATTTTTTTTATGCAGATAACCTGTTTGTTACAGGTAAAGATAGATTGATTGCCGACACGCAGCGGAAGCTTTCTTCCAAGTTCGAGATGATGCACTATTTGTTTTTGGCATGGAGGTGTGGCAGAGTGATGGAATCTTCCTTGGACAAGGGAAGTATGCAGTAGAGATCCTGAAGAGGTTCGGGATGATGGACTGCAAGCTATGGCCACACCTATGGCATTGAATCTGAAGCTTCTATGTGATGCTTCATCTGAGCTGGTTGATGTCTCCATGTATCGTCAGATGATTGGGTCCTTGATGTACCTGATGAACACGAGACCAGATATTTTCTTTGCTGTGAACACATTGAGCCAGTTCCTGACGGATCCAAGGAGTGTTCACCTGGTTGCTGTAAAGCATATTCTGAGGTACCTGAAGGGTACAGTGGATTATGGGCTCAGGTATGAGGCGAATCAAAAGTTTAACCTGTAGGGTTATGTTGATTCAGATTGGGCTGGCAGTGCTGCAGATAGGAAGAGCACATCTGGGTGTTGCTTCAGTATGGGATCAGGTGTGATCTCTTGGTTTAGCAGGAAGCAGTCCTGCGTAGCACTGAGTACAGCTGAGGCAGAGTATGTTGCAGCCTGTTCAGCTAGTTGTGAGGCAGTATGGCTACGGAAGCTACTGTATGAGTTATTTGATCTCCATTGGAAGCTACTGGTATCTTCTGTGATAACTAGAGTTGTGTGAAGCTGTCCGAGAATCCAGTGTTTCATGACAGGTCGAAACACATAGAGATCAAATATCACTATATCAGGAATATGGTATAGAGAGGAGCTGTGAAGCTCCTGTATGTTGCAACGGACGAGCAGATTGCAGATGTGCTGACGAAGCCACTAGCCAGGGTAAAGTTCGAGTACTTCAGAGAGAGGCTTGGCATTCTTCAGATCGAGGAAACTTCGAGGAAGAAGTGATGGACACATTTGCTGAAGCCATTCCAAGCATGTGGGAAGGAGGATCCTTCACATGGCTGTGGATGTAAGCGCTGGATGATGAGCATCAGGATGATGTTCTGGTTTCTGCCTGGATATGATCAGTTGGATCATTTATGTATGTACGCATCATGTTGGATGCTGGATATGATCGGTTGGATCATGTGTATGTATTTTGTATGAACGCATCATGTTGGATGTTGTGGGATACATTGTGTGGATCATGTATCTTTGTATGATCAGGTAGATCATGGATGATGATGGATACATTGTGTGGATCATGTATCTTTGTATGATTAGGTAGATCATGGATGCTGATGGATACATTGTGTGGATTATGTATCTTTGTATGATCAGGTAGATCATGCATACTGATGGATACATTGTGTGGATCATGTATCTTTGTATGATCAGGTAGATCATGTATGCTGATGGATACATTGTGTGGATCATGTATCTTTGTATGATCAGGTGGATCATGTATGTTGATGGATACATTGTGTGGATCATGTATCTATGTATGTATCAGGTGGATACTTGGATGATCGTGGATGACAAGCTTCTCCAGATGACATGCAGCAGGATGTTGCAGTGATGATGATCAGGATGATCATGTGTACATCAGGATGATGTTTGATGAGTATCAGATGAAACTTTGTGGCCGTGGATCAGGTTGTGCAGGAAAGCATGTAATTTGTGCCCTGGGAGATTTGCAGATGGTCTTTCAAGGTTTTGCCTATGGCATGTAATTCGGTGCCCTGGGACATCTGGCAAATGCTCTTGCGAGGTTTTGCTTGGGAGGACATGTAATTTGTGCCCTGGGAGATTTCAGGTCGGAGTTGTGTACCCGTAACATCCTGAGATGCTCTTGCGAGGTTTTGTCCTATGGCATGTAATTTGCTCCTGGGAGATCTGGACAGGATGAAAAAGGCCTCAGATGCTTCAGCCAGGTTTTGCCATGACCACATGTAATTTGCTCCTGGGAGATCTGGACAGGATGAAAAAGGCCTCAGATGCTTCAGCCAGGTTTTGTGGTGGACCACATGTAATTTGCTCCTGGGAGATCTGGACAGGATGAAAAAGGCCTCAGATGCTTCAGCCAGGTTTTGTGGTGAGATCACATGTAATGTGCTCCTGGGAGATCCGACAGGTAGAGCCGCGTGCTCGTAACAGCCTGGGATGCTTCAGCCAGGTTTTGTGATGGGTCACATGTAATGTGCTCCTGGGAGATCCTACAGGTAGAGCTGTGTGCTCGTAATAGCCTGGGATGCTGCAGCCAGGTTTTGTGACGCACGTAATAAGTCCTGAGGATTCCACAGTATGGCCAGTGATGATGAAGACCTGCAGGTGGTGGGCCTACATCCAGTATGAAAAAGGACTGGCTCTGTAGAACTTCCTATGACGAGTAGATTCAGAGATTGATTGAGATAGCAGCAGCAGTGACGATGATGATGACTCGATGATGATTATCCTATGACGAGTAGATTCAGAGATTGATTGAGATAGCAGCAGCAGTGACGATGATGATGACTCGATGATGATTATCCAGTGACGATGATCCAGAGAAGATGACTTGTGCTAGAAGAACTGTGCTGAGAAGTACCTTCCTAGTTAAGAGGGAGTGTTGATGTATATGTAACTTCGGAATGTATTTCACATATATGTATATTGTATTCCTATAGAGATGTTATTATTCCTCTATACGGAAGTGTCGTCATTTATATTGTAAGTGTCGTAACTTATACTTGATGGGTTATTAGACCACCTTGTTTGGGGTCGGCCCTGTATAAGTCATGTGGGTCAAAGGGTTATTAGACCACCCTATTGGGGGTCGGCCATGTGGGTCAAAGGGTTATTAGACCACCCTATTGGGGGTCGGCCCAGTCAGCATTATATTATGTGGTTAAGTTCGAGCCTACATGAGTTAGGTAAAAAGGAAAGTCAAGTCAAGTATAAATAGAGTGCGGGAGGCACTCTATTTGCTCACTCACTTCTCACACATGCTCTCAAGGAGGAGAGGCGCACTTATGGAGGAGGAGGATCTGCTGCTAGGTTATGTCTATCTCTTGGTTGGTTGTATCATTGCTCTATCTATCTCTGAGGAAGTTATTGGGGTTTTTCACCTTTATGATTTTCCCCAAGTAAATCTTTGTGTCTCTTGTGTGCTTGCATTATTGTCTCCATGATTGATATGCTGTAGATATGCTGTACATGTTGTTCTCTCAGTTAAGATCCTAGATCATATTGAAGTAAATTCAGAAAATTTAACACTCTTTTTGTATGTGTTGGTGGAAACCTACGATGAAGCGATCTTCCTCGAGCCCAACCAAGTGTAGGAGCCTTTCTTCTAGCGCTGTGTGGTCTGCCATGCCTATATACATGGATATTCGTAAGCCAGGAAGGATGTATTCCATTGGCATTATAGCCTCTTTCCCATAAGCCAACCTAAAGGGTGTGTGTCCTGTCAGTTTCTTGCATGTGGTCCTGTATGCCGATAAGACATATGGAATGCGCAGATCCCAATCGTCCCGACTGACGTTGCATATCTTGGTTAGCGCATTCTCCAATACTTTGTTAAATACTTCAATGGTTCCATTCACGTGTGGATGATACGGTGTACTGTGCTAATGATGAACATGGAACTCTTTAGTCAAAGACTCAATGGTCTTATTCAGAAAATGGGTACCTTGATCACTCATGAATATCTTTGTGCATCCAAACCTTGTAAGGATATTTTCATATACAAACTCTGCGGTTTTAGTTGCGCTACAGTCTTTCACCGGCTTCGCTTCTGCCCACCTGGTGAGTTAATTCATTGCGGTAATAATGTACCTCACACCAGTTCTCTTCCTTGGTGAGTTAATGGGACCCAAAAAATAAATGGCCTGCTTCTCAAAGGGCTGCAATGTCAACTGTGGATTTAGTGGCATTTCATCTCTGCGCAATGGTCTTCCTATCCTTTAATAGACATCGCATCTCTGGCAGTGTTCCTTCGCATATTTGTGAATTGTAGGCCACCATAGCTCTGCACGCAATATCTTTTGTACCGTAGCTCTACCTGCATAGTGACCTCCTGCGGCTCCTGAATGTGCTTCAGCTAATATGAGTGGTTTCTCGTGTTCTAGTACACATCTGCACAGTACTTCATCTGGTCCCAACTTGTATAGCTGGCCTGCAATAATGGTGAAGTCTGCAGCGCGCACTACCAACTGCTTCTTCTACTACGTAGTGAACTTTGTAGGTGCAAATCCTATTGTTAAGAAGTCGATGATGTCCTAATAATAGTTTTCGGCAACCTGTATAGCAAACAACTGTGCGTCAAGCAAATTGTCCTCTAAGTTCATAGGTTCCTCTCCTGATTCAATCCTTGATAGATGGTCAGGGCCCAAATCCAACCTGCCTGGCTTAACAACGATTTCGAAGTCATACTCCTAAAAGAGCAGTAACCATCTACATATCCGCCCCCCTAACACTTTCTTATTGACCAGGTATTTCAAATCAAAATGGTCAGTGAACATGGAGAAATGCGCAGCAAGTGAGTAATGCCTAAAATTCTGTAGTGCATATACCATTGTGAGTCCTTCCCTTTCATTAGTTGTATAGTTCTTCTTAGCGGATGATAACTTTCTGCTAGAAAAAATAATGGGATGATCAATACCCCCATCTCTGGGCTGAGCGAGGACCATGCCCAACGCGATACATGATGCATCAGCATGAACGTGAAATGGCTTCTCCCAGTCTGGAAAAACTAGGATCGGTGCAGTGACCATTTTTTCCTTTAGTGTATCAAATCCTTATTCGCATTCTTCGTTCCAGATGAATGACATGTCTTTCTTTAGCAGCTTCTCCATAGCTGCAGTTATCTGCGCATACCCTTTTATGAATTTTCTGTAATAACCTGTATGCCCCAATGTAATGTGCAATTGCTTTCCTGAATTAGGTGTGGGCAAGTTTACAATAACTACGATATTCGCAGGAACAACCATCAATCCTTGTTTGCAAACAATGTGTCCCAACAAGATTCCATAGGGAACACAAAAAACACACTTTTTCAAATTTAATGAGATTTGATACTGTCTGCACTTCTCGAGCATCATCCTGAGGTTCCCTGAATGGTTCTTTAGTAAACTGAATATGGTCCAATCATCAAAATAAACTTCTAAGAACTTATGTATTGTTGCAATATTGTAACTTCTAAGAATATTATATTTGTACTTTATTATTCTGGAGATGTTTCATTCCTTTGTGAAGACCTTATTGTATATCTAGAGATGTTTATTCCTCTGTCAGAATGTGGTAACTTATGTTATTAGACTTCCCTAGTGGGGGTCGGCCCTGTATGTGTTATGTGGGTCAAAGGGTTATTATACCATCCTAGAGTGGTCGGCCCAGTTAGTTGAATGGGGTGTTTAACCCAGTGGTTAAGTTTGGGAGGACCTAGTTAATATAAAATACAAGTCGGAGATGTGTATAAATAGAGGAGGTGTGTTCCTCATTTAACACACATTGCACTCACTTGTGAATAGTGCATAAGTGAGAGACAAATCTGATTTGGAGGAGAAGGAGCTCATGGTTGTGGATTACATCTTTGTATTTGTTGGTCATCTATATTGAGGAAGATTTGCTAGGTTTTCTTCCCCATGAGGGTTTCCCAGGATAAATATGTGTCTATTGTATTTATGTTGTGTTTGTTGTTCTTTCAGTGATCTTGTATATGCTATTATTGTGAAATGGAATGTAATGCTGATATTTTCTATCTTAGCATATTGAATCTTAACATGGTATCATAGCTAACTTCAAGGAAGGCAATGTATGGCACTTACGACACTTGCTTTAGTTGCGATAATTTGAAGGTTAGGGTTTTGTATAGCAAAAACCAGTCATCGTGGAACTTTCAGTATAAATACATTTTGGAAAAGGTTCAGGATTTGAAACCTTTACAGGTCGTATGTAACATCCCCATGTACCTTTTTTCCAAAGGACACCCTCAGATTCGTTATACTTTGTGATTTATGATCAATACAAGTTAGGATTTCTGCCTCTTCCAGATCTTAGTCATAATCATGTGACCTGGGAAAAAAGGTCATAACTTGGGCTAGGAAGCTCCAAATGAAATTTCGTAAAAAGTGACAGGTAGTGCATGGACTGTACTATCTCAGGTAATATTTTCAGACATAATTGTAAATAGTAACACGTGGCACGCCATACAAGTTCGTTCTCCTGTTTTATCCAATAAATAGGCTACGTTGCAACACTTGGAATAACTCTCTCTCAGAGAATCCAATTGAGGTCAGACCTATGGGGTTAGAAAGAGGACAGGTCAGGCTATCATAGGAAGAAGGTTTAGACCCTGTGGATTCGTAGTTTCAGAGTTACACAAGAAACAATCAAGTGCATATTTCTGTCAAAACAGATTTGGATTTTGAGCACCTTCATTCTTGAATCGTCACTACTGTGGAAAATTAGGGTTTCGGAGAAAGTTTGAAATTTTTAAAATCAGATTCCATGGTTGAATTCTACTTAGAAAAATGGAAATTTAGAGACCAAGATCGAATTTTTTGGTTGGTCAGAAGCGTGGGCTTGATCAAACCTTAGTTCGGGATTTTGATCGGAAAGGTGAAAAATTAGGGCTTTTGCAAAAGTTGAAATTTTGTAAGTCTGTGACCATGGCTGGAAGCTCCTGAGAAAAATAAAAGTTTAGAGATTTGGATCGAACCTTTTGATTGGGAAAAAGGGTGGGCTTCATCAAACCCTAGTTCGAGATCCTGTCTAGAAGATCCAGAAGTTTCAAAGGCAATTTTGAGGGGTCAAATTTTGGAGATTTCAAAATTGAAGTATGCTAGCTTGATCAGCTCAGCAAGGCACATATTTCCATCCATTTAGAAGTGTGAAAGTCAAAGTTTGAATTTTTAGGGTTTCTCTGACAAACTCTAATCCAGCTCCAGATCCAGTTTCAACAAATCAAATTGGATTGGGCAAAAAGAAATCCTGACAGGTATGACTTGAGGAAATACAGGTATGTGTTGAAATCTGTTCATGGTTAAGTTTATGATATGTTTGTCTTCATATTATTGAGGTTAGTACAATTTTGATTAATCTTAGAATTATCTTATCAACCTAGTAAAAGTATGAATGCATGTGAATGATAGAAGACATTCATTGTTTAATATTATGACACTTATGATTGTACTAATGCACCTATGGTGTTGTATGAGGATGATGTTGTCTACTAACAAAAGGCAGGTACATCGAGAAAGACAAATCAAGTTCTATGACCATGATGACATAAAGACAAAGACTTATCCATAGTCTTTAGAAGCTCTACTTACGAGGTATGTATGATTTATTTCTACTATGATTAACTTATGAGGTATGTAGGTTACTAGCACAAGGTCTCTAAATCATTGAAGAGTCTAAAGATATTGTTTGCGTATGTTAGACATAACTAAGAATGTATCTAATCCAGGTATGTTTTCCTATGTTAGAATCCTACTTTCTGCTAAGATCTTAGATACCCATGTATTGAATGATCATGACCATACATATTCAAGATTATTTAGAATTATAATGTTTTGATAATATTGAGATTATACTAATGAATGTATGTTTGTGTATGAGATCACGAGGATGACACTAGTGCACTCTTAAGCATGTATAGTGTTACAGAATGAATAGAAGTTCAAAAGACGTATAAAGATCAAGCAGGAGGCAACCACACAAACATAAAAGATAAGTATTTGAGTTGTTATTTGAATCTCTAAAATAGTAAATGATATTGCTTGTAATAGTTGTATACATATTTGTATTCCTAGAATATATGATGCTGAGTGTAAACATTCATATAGCATTGAATAGTGTACTACTAATATGCATATGATTGATAAGTTGGACAAACATTCCATTGTTGATTGTCTAGAATGAAACCTCTTTGCTAACATGCTGAGAGCTATGCACACTCTCGATAGTATGTTCTGGTAGAGATGGAAGGCATCTAGATAGCCACTGTATGCATATAGGACATGGAAAAGTGTTGTGCCAAAGTATTGGTCAAGATAGTTGCATAACTATGAAAATCATATTTGTATGCATAATAGGTTATCATGTCAACATGATTTGACAATTATGAAGTATTACTAATCATGTACTTAATTTTGATTTGTAGGAAAGACCATGAAGAATGATGAACATTGAACAAGTGATGGATGTTCAACAAGAGGACTTACAAATCAAACATACTATAGCAAGCTCATGGCTAGAAGATTCTCTTAGAAAGAGGAAGAGGATCATGACGAGATGTTTGCTCCAAGTAGCTAGATAACACCATTATCTTAATGGTGTAATTGAAGAAGAAGTGTGAATTAGGCTCTGTATGGGTACCCAGGATCGATAGTCATTTGATGAGCTTAATGATCACCATGGGTGATGTGGATCTCAACCTTTGCTACAAGGTTGAAGATGGTTTCTATATAAAGATGGTATGGATGCAAGAAGGAACTCACCATAGAGTTCAAATGATATTGAGGCTCATATCAGTAGACCCATCTGATGAGAGATCGCACAGATAGATATGCAGAAGATCACTCAATGCCGAGTGGGAATGATGTTCAATCACAGAGGGAGAATTGACAATTTCTTGACAAGCTTGGGCTTTACCAGAAGTAATGTTGATCCTAACCTTTACCTTAAGGTTATGGATGATACTATTATTGTATGTGGATGATCTCTTTCTGACAAGGAATGAGAAACAGATCATGGAAAGCAAGAAGAAGCTAGCTACAGAATTTGAGATGAAAGATATCAGATTGATGCATTACTTCCTAGGTCTGGAAGCATGAAAAGGATCAGAAGGAACCTTTCTCGACCAGGGAAAGTATGCTGAGAAATCTTGAAAAGATTTGATGTGTTGGAATGGCCACTTTCATGGATTCCAACTTGAAACTGTTAGCAGATGACTCTTCAGAGTTAGTGGATGTAACTCTGTACAGACAGATTATTGGATCATTGATGTATCTGACGAATACAAGGCCAGATATATTCTTTGTTGTGAACACCTTGAGTCAGTATCTAGTGGAACCTAGGTGTGTTCACCTGATAGCTGCAAAGCATGTGATGAGGTATCTAAAGGGTACGATAGATTTTGGTCTATATTATCTTGGAGATCATGACTTCATATTGCATGGCTACTCAAATGTTGATTGGGAAGGAAGTGTCTTAGACAGGAAGAGTACATTAGGTGGATGTTATTGTCTTAGATCTGCCATGATCTCGTGGTTTAGCAGGGAGCAGTCTAGTGTGGCTCTCAGTATAGCTGAAGCAGAATATATAGCTGCTTGCTCTGCTAGTTGTGAAGCAGTATGGCTCCGAAAACTGTTATCAGGACTATTTGACTTAGAGATGGAACCCACTATGATCCCATGTGACAACCAGAGTTGTATCAAGATGACATAGAATCCAGTGTTCCATGATAATTCAAAGCACATAGAGATCCGATATTTCTATATACGGGATATGGTGCAGAAAGGAGCTATCAAGCTTGAGTATGTGAGAACTGACAAAGAAGTTGCTGATATATTGACCAAACCTCTATCTCGAGTAAAGTTTGAGTATTTCTGAGACAAGCTTGGTGTACTTCAAAAGGACCCTCCTCGAAAGAGGGAGTGATGTGGCCACTGAACATGAGATTTCCTGCATCAACAGTGAGGTTGATGATGTGGATACCTATATTGGTGATGCCGACAGTGAGGTTGGTGAATGGTCCTTAAACAGGGTCTAAGTTGATGAGGGGATTGTATCATCCTTGAACACATGTTCTAAAAGGATTCATAGACATATGTCTCCAAAAAAGGAGAGGGATTACATCATCCTTGAACACATGCTCTAAAAGAATCCGTAGACATATGCCTCCGAGAAAGAAGAGGGATTGCATCATCCTTGAACACGTGTTCTAAAAGAATCTGTAGACATATGTCTCTAAGAAAAAAGAGGGATTGCATCATCCTTGAACACATGTTCTAAAAAGATCGGTAGATAGATGTCTTCGAGAATGAAGTCCTTAGTGGACAGGTGGGGATTGTATCATCCCCGAACTTCGGTCCCCTAAATTGATTTGTAGACATATGTCTCTGAGAAAGAGGTTCCCAGTGGATGTGATAGGACTGCATCATCCCTGAATGTTTAGTTCAAAATCTACGTGATAGGACTGCATCATCCCTGAATGTTTAGTTCAAAATGTACGTCATAGGACTGCATCGTCCCTGAACATTTAGTTCAAAATGTACATGATAGGACTGCATCATCCCTGAGTGTTTGGTTCAAAATGTACATGATCCGCAGACTGATGTCACCGAGAGTGGGGATTGTATCATCCTTGGACTTCAGTCCTAAACTGAGCCACTGACAGTTGTCACCAAGAGTGGGGATTGTATCATCCTTGGACTTCAATCCTAAACTGAGCCACAGACAGTTGTCACCAAGAGTGGGGATTGTATCATCCTTGGACTTCAATCCTAAACTAAGCCACATACAATTATTACTGAGAGTGGGGATTGTATCATCCTTCAACTTCAGTCCTAAACTGAGCCGCAGACAGTTGTCACCAAGAGTGGGGATTGTATCATCCTTAGACTTTAGTCCTAAATTGATCCGTAGAAAGATGTCTCTGAGAGTGAGGGGATTGTATCATCCCCAGACTTTAGTCCTTGAATTGATCCATACACATATGTCTCCGAGAAGTGGTCCTTAGACTTTGTCTAAGTTGACGAGTGGACTGCATCGTCCTTAGACATGATATGGTGTCTTAAATAGATCATGTGTGTTGCAAGGTATGCTACTATTGTGCTATTGATCGAGAGGATCCAGTTGATGACGATGATGCTGATCATGTGATGATGATGATGCTGATCGTGTGATGACGATGATGACGATGTTTATGATCATGTGATGACGATGTTGATGATCGTGTGATGACGATGCTGATAATCGTATGATGACGATACTGATGATCATGTGACGATGATGATGTTGATCGTGAGGATCCAGATGATGATGTTACTGTAGTTGTTTGAGTGCTGCAGAAGATGAAGACTCAGTACTGAAGATGTTGATGTTCCCGTATTGAAGATCTTGAAGATGTTCCAGTACCTGCTTGAGTTACTGATGATGTATAAAGAAAGCTTCCAATGATTTATAGATGTATCATGTATGATGCAGTCTATTACACCTTGCCCCTGTAGATGTTGTTATAATATCCTTCTTCTTAAGGGGGGGTGTTGAAATAATGTAACTTCTAAGAATATTATATTTGTACTTTATTATTCCAGAGATGTTTCATTCCTTCATGAAGACCTTATTGTATATCCGGAGATGTTTATTCCTCCGTCAGAATGTGGTAACTTGGGTTATTAGACTTCCCTATTGGGGGTCGGCCCTGTATGTATTATGTGGATCAAAGGTTTATTAGACCACCATAGATGGGTTAGCCCAGTCAGTTGTAATGGGGTGTTTAACCCAGCGGTTAAGTTGGGGCCGACCTAGTTAATATAAAATACAAGTTGGAGATGTGTATAAATAGAGGAGGTGTGTTCCTCATTTAACACGCATTGCACTCACTTGTGAATAGAGAATAAGTGAGAGAGAGATCTGTTGTGGAGGAGAAGGAGCTCATGGTTGTGGATTACATCTTTATATTTGCTGGTCATCTATATTGAGGAAGCTTTACTAGGTTTTCTTCCCCATGAGGGTTTCCCAGGATAAATCTGTGTCTCTTGTGTTTATGCTGTGCTTGTTGTTCTTTCAGTGACCCTATATATGCTATTATTGTGAAATGGAATGTAATGATGATATTTTCTCTCTTAGCATATTGAATCTTAACATGTACGAAGTCTTTGAATGTTGTGACGACCACTATAGAAAATATGGCAGGTGCGTTCTTTAGGCCAAAAGGCATCACTGTGTACTGGAATGATCCCCATTCGGTAGCGAAAGTAGTCTTATGCCTATCTGCTGGATCAATTCTGATCTAATGGTATCCAGAGAATCCATCGGTGAAAGAATACCCCTCATTCCCCTCGACATTGTCTAGCACTTCATCTATAAAAGGTGTAGGAAATAGGTCATGCTTTGAAGCGTCATTCAACTTCCTGAGATCTACACAAATCCTGATCTCACCCTTTGTTTTCTTATCCTGGATAACCATTGGGTTTATCCACTCAGATTATTCAACTGTCTCAATGATCCCTACATCAAGCATCTTATCGAGTTCTTCCTTAACTCGTTCTTTTTACCGTGGATTCAGTCTATATGCTCTTTCCTTAACAGGCTTTGCGCCAGGTTTAAGAGGAATTTTCATCACTCCTAAGTCTCCAAGAATACCTTTCATCTCGGTGAACTTGGTCAGGAATAATTCTCGATATTCCTCTAATATACCCACGACCTCTTCAACTGTATCTTCATCTCAATAATCTCCAATAGCTACGAACCTTGGCTCTGTGTTGGTGCTAATGTTCACTTTCCTTGTTTTCACAGGTCCACTCATACCTAAGATTTCCAGTGGAGTTCCTTCTACTTCTCACGATCCTTCTGATTCGGGTATTTGTATATTGTGCGGATCCTCCTTATCACTGTCTGCTTGAACCTCACCTTCCTCAATGATGTGATAACAAGCAAAAGCGTGCTCTAACTGCTCCTCCCATTCAGGCTGTAAGCACGCAGGTATACTTTCTGCTCCAAAGAACTCTTCCAATGTCATGGTTCCTTGTGTACAATCTGGAGTAAATATTTTTTTCTTTATAACCTACATCACGTCATGGATACTAGGGTGTTCATCTTCGAAGCTAAAATCTGTCTTGAAACTCACGGTTAGAGCAGACCAATCCGTTGTGCCTCTGCGCAATTCCAACTCTAAGTACCACTTCCTTGCAATCGGTTCTTCTAGCATATGTACGAACAAATGCACCCATTCTGTCTGTGGTCATTCTACCCAAGCTTGTACACATGCTTCAATGTGATCCCTTGGATCCATCTGGCCATTGTATTTCTCGAAAGATAGTATAACCTTCTCAGCAAACCTGATTTGCATCTTGATTTTGCAATGATCCCATGTGGTCAGTGTCTTTTTATGCGTAGCCCACCATCTAGCAGGTGTTCCGCGCAGTGCCATGTCTAATGCTGAGACGTGGTATTCATCTGCAAATGCTGTAGTATATTCTTTGATGAAACAATAAACGTTAGATAAACCATCATAGGTAGGGATTAGTGTTACCTCTTTTCCAATCCAACGGAGGGACTTTTTGATCCGTGCACATTTCCTGGCAGATAATTCATGTAATCTACTTTGCCAGTTTTCCAGTCCTGCATCAGAATCGAAAACTCAAGAGCTGTCACAGTGCCAACTGAGTGTGCCATTCGTAGTTGGATTAATATAGTTAGTAGCATTGGTTGTCATCTTGTAAATATGGTCCAAGTCTTGGGCTCTAGATTCCTCATGAATCAGTTCAACATATCTTTCGCCCTGCGAAGGGTCTAATGGCATGATGACCCTGATATCATTGCCTTCAAAGATCATTTTCATAGTCTTTAAATCAATAATGGCAGAGTTAGTCATTGCCCAATCGATACCTAGCAGTCCTGGATAACGGTGGTTGTCATTCACGATCTCAATCACTTCGAAGTCTGCATAGCTGCGTACTCCATCAATGTCAACAATGGTGTTGGGTAACCTCCCCGGGGTTATAACTATCCCTTGATTGGCCATTCTTAACTGTAGAGGTGACCACTGTAGCTTTGGTTTGCCAATTTGATGCCATGTCTGCTTGGTCAAGACATTTACTTCGGATCTAAGATCAAGAATGATCTCGTCCATCTCATAGTCCCCAATCTGAGTAGTTAACCTCATTTCCCTTCCTAGTCTTTTAGGGCTCCTAATATTATGGACTGCGCCATGGGAAGCCTCCTTCTCGCCGTTTGGCTCATATTGTCTCAGTAGTTTTTCAAATTTTGTGAAAGCATCTGCGCTCTTTAGTAATTTCATGCAGCTACGTAGGAACTGCGCAATAGAGGTACCTATGTCTACCGCAGCACTCATCTTATCATATGCCGCTGGCATATCCTATCTTTGTGGTATTTCACTGCACAATTGGGTTCTCAAGGAGCTGGGTGGCGGTGTTCAGAAGATGTCATGTGCCTCTTCGAATGCTCCCTTGTTTTTCTGTATGTCTAGAGATGGTGGTTTCCCAGGGGCTTTTCTAATCCATACCGACTCACTAGGATTCTGCCTAGGATCACGCATCCCAGAAGTCGAAGCTTCTGTGCCTCCATCCCTTCCTGTATCAGTGCCACTGCGCATTACCACATTTACACTTGGATCCACAGATATTTTCTCGACTGTGATCAACTGTATGTTGGGATTCGATGGTTTTGTCCTTCTTCATTTCTGTATTTCTACTTCAAGCACAGGACAATCTTCAATAACATGTGCAAATGATTTACAATAATTACATGTAGTGCATGGGTTGGTACAATCTCGAGAGACATGACCAGGCTGGCCACAGTTATAACAGATTACCTAACCACGGCCTCTTCCTTATGTCGAGCCGACATTTCTTCCTATCCCATGGTATCCACCACCACGGCCTCTATATCCACCCTGATCGTAGTGGGTGTTCTCCTGGTTTTTCTGATTTTCCTCTTGGACACGGTACATTCTAGCACCTCGCATTGCTTCGATATCGCGCTTTCTTTCATTCATGAGCTAGTATGTGCAATAGTTAGATTCATCATGTCCAACTGATTTACAGAAATTGTAAAATAAGCTTTTATGTGTTCTTACATATTTCTGTATTAGATAACAGCCTTTGGGACAGTATCCTCTGCTTCTACAGATTTCACACCACGATGCCTAATTGTGATTCATATTGATGGGGTTTGGTCCGCCACTATCAAGATAATCTTGGGATAAAGGGCAATGTTCTCTAGTATGACCCCCTCCTTTGCATCCCGTGCACCAAACTTCGCATCTGGGTTCATATCATTGTTCTTTTCCGTTCTTCATACCTTGTAGTTATAATGTTAAGGTGGTTAACTGGTTCTGGATCTGGGACATCCCAGAACTACTTTCTCCAATTGGTGAAGCCTCCAGCTTCATTATGATGTCTAAGGCCTTTGCCTGTGACGCAACCTTCTATTGCATCAGTGGTTGTCTGATGTGAGGCAACAATGCAGTGATGAACCATTCCTGGTGCTATTACGGGGCTATAACAAAGCTCACTTGGTCTAACAATGTCTTAAACTTTTGGTCAAATTCCCAAACTGTTTCAGTAGGTCTCTGCTTAATTTGTTTTAACTATGGTATGTGCTGCGACTCAGATTTTGGTTTCTTAAATTCTGCTACGAGTGCAGCCTTGATTTCTGTTAGGGTTCTCAGCTGTGCCTGGGAATATTTCATGAACCAATGCAATGCTCTATCGCGAAAAGTAGTGATGAGCTACGCTCTCTTCACAGCATCATCCTAAATTTGCTTTACACTCCATACGGATTCACATAGAAACCAGTGTTGATTAGGGTCTTTGAGGCCCATTCCTTTGAATATTGACAGCTTTATATCATTATCTGTCATCCTCCATCATGGTTGTGCACCACCCTGAGGAGTGTTGTGAGTCTGTGGAGGGTTCTAAGCGGAAAAAATAAAGGGGATATTCAGAATCGTGGTATTCTGAATTGGACTAGCCTAAGTTGGGATGGTCTGAGGACCTGCTCCCGCGCTGCTAGTAGGATGAATATTTTATGGGGTGGGGTGCGCTACACTCCCAGTGGGTGGGTTCTGATCTAGGGGTGGCGCAGTTTCTGCAACGACAGATTCTGAGGTGTGATAGGGTAGATGGTAGCTGATGACGGCACGGTCTAATCATTAAGGTCACCTGGGATTTCAGTATTGACACGGAGTCCAGGGCCTCCGGGATTCTTTTCATTATTAAACTTATATCTCTTTCCACTTCTCAGATTATGTGTCTCTTTGTCAGAATCACTAAAAATGCTATTGACCATGACAGAATAAAAAAAAAATATTACTGCATTTCTTAAGACACCTTTCTCGGCTAAAATCATTTTAATGTACAAAATGAGATTGTTCAGGAACTTACCTCTGAATCCTTCAAAAAAGTATGCTTCAGCTTGGCTGTAGGATTTCAATGTGTCTACAACAAATTCTGTCACAAATCCTTCCAGTATGCTATCAACCCAAAAGTCGACTGCTCGTGTCAGTAGGCTGTCTATTGCTTTGAGTTGCGATGTGAGATCTGGAGTCCACTCTGTAGGCACTCCTCCTTAAAAATAGTTTTTCCTTTCTGGGAATCATGAGATCCACTCATGCAGCTCATTTCCAAACAAAGCCCAGAATATTTCTTGAATCTCTCTCCACAAATATCTGTTCAACCACTCTACATCAAATAGACTTGGGTGTTTGTTCTCTTTTCTTGCAAAATCTCTTTTGATCTTGTCACACCACTCCCAGATCTCTTTCTTTATGGGATGCCAATTGTCTGAACCCAATGGGAACTAATATTCTTCCTCACACATTACTTTTCGATGCACTATCACATCACTAGTCTTAGCCGAGCAACGGAACCATTTGTTGGTGTATATAACTGAGCTAGAGGTTTCCAATGTAGACCCAGGTACTTCACAGTTCAAGGAACCAACAAAACCCCTTTTCACTGGCCCTTTCGGCAACAGGCTGCGCACAGCCTAAGGTATCACCTTAGGCGAAGCTGACGGGGTGGTTGCAAAATCAAGTTTCTGTAACTTGGTGATGCGAGTATGGACAGATAAACAAGCAGCGCGATATCTTGCGGACTACCATGGAAAGACAACTGCGTGACACCTCTGTTCGTGTTGGGAGCTCGACAAGTCTAGGAACTTGCACAACCAGCACATCGAGGGATTGCGCAGTATGGGATGCTTCCTACCTAGCACCGATAAGCTATTGACAGCTTACCTCGCAGTGCTTATTTTGGCCAGCGCGTCAACAAGATCGCGCGCCTACTCCGAGATGGCTAACTCTAACCAATCCTACTTACCATTCTTCATCCATTCAACTTGTCCAAGTTCTTATCGTAATATTGCATGAGATTGAATAAACCTATACTACTACGTGCCCCAATGTTGCACTTAAATTCAATGTTTAACTATTGTGACTAATTGGCAGATTCATACATTCACTGACTTATAAGTGTTGAATACTTAACATTCCTCCAAGCATGTATTAGTTAACATATTATTCCCATTCTCTCACGGCGAATACATATAAAAGCAATCACATAAATCAATCAGTATTAAACATTCATGCCAAGCAAATGAACAATTATAAATGCATAGTAATCACATAACACAGAATTTAATGTGGTTCACCCCTTGGATGGAGGCTACATCCACAAGAACGGTTGTTAATATTGCTCTTTATGGGAAGGGTAGAATAGTTCTTAGTCTACGCACTCAGCTACAAACTCTCTTCTCTCTCAGATAGGTCTCTGCACACTCAGCTGCAGAGCCTTTACAATGGCTTTCAATCTTAAAGTTCTACAATAATCAATATTAACTAGAATCGAAGAGTAACCCTTCCCTTACACAATGCCCTTATTGATATATCACGCCAGAGGGTCGTGTCTTTACAATCATTAGGTCGAAACCCTAAGGTTTCCAAAATTGGCGTGGCTAACTGCCAGCCTAACTGTCGCCATCGATAGCCTGCTCTGCCTGCTCTAGCTCGGCCACTCATAGCTCACACGCTCTTCTAACAACCACAGTCCTCAAAATAGTTACAACTGCATCATGGACTGTCCCTTTCTACTCCTTTCGCTTACCTCTTGCCTCCAGTGTAGTGGCCTAGCTTCTCAACTGCTTGCTGCCACTGTCTTGAACAGGTCACTTTCTTCTACCTTCTACCTGTCCCTTACTCAAAATAGGTCATATCTCCATCTGACCTTTACCCATATTGCAAACCAAAAATAGGTCATGCACTATTATGCACATCGTCCTACTGCGCAACCATGCCTTGGTCATTTCCGTTGCGCGACATGTGCAATCTCTCAAAATTGTCTATAGCTTGTCGCTGCGCGCAATGCGCACTTTTTGGTACTTGTGCAAAATATCTCGACTTGGGCCCCACCCAACACATCTTCAAAAACTTCCCAGAGTCTAGGTTGTAGGAGGATTCACCACTTCCCTTAATAGGATATTGATAATCATCCCCACATTTCACTTTATGGGGTCACTCATGTTCAGATAGATTTACAAAAGATTCTTTAAACCCAGTCATGTGTTTGGAAGCCCCACTATCAATAAGCCAATCATTACATCCATGAGAGATAGTACCTATGAGATCAGAGATTAGAACATATTCATCTTCACTAGATGAGTCATCACTTTCTTCTCTAGCCTTCTTCTTGGGAGGTTCATCATCCTCGGTAGCATGGGCATGATATCTCTTCTTGTTGTTCTTCTTCCTTTTGTTGAAGTTGTTGTTGTTGTTCTTTTTGTTCTTAGGACAATCTGAAGCAAAGTGTCCCTTCTCATTACATGTGAAGCATCTGAGATCTTTCTTATCTCTATGTTGATGGTTGTGTGAAGATTTCTTGGCATGAGAATGCTCCCTCTTTGACCTTCCTTTCTTGGTGTGTGCTGTGAAAGCTTGATTTGCATTTTTCATCTTTTATTCTCGAGCCACAAGCCTTTCTTCTTCTTGTGATCATTCTTCCCATAGTCTAGTGAAGGAAACCAACTTCTTTCTTGCACATATTCCTTGGATAAAGGAATCCCATGACCTAGGTATGCCATTCAGTGTGGTCATAAAAATTTCACCATTATCCACTACTTCATCCATAGCTTCAAGTTGTTCCTTGATCTGAGAGACCTTAGAAAAATAAGATTGAATGGTCTCTTCATTCTGAAGCTTTACCCCTTTCAATTGGTTCCGCAAAGTCATCTTCTGATTTATGTTCTTTCCTTCAAATAGTTTGGTCAGAGAATCAAACATCTCCTTAGGTGTCTTTAGAGATGAAGCATGTGGTATGAGATGGTCTTTGATAGAATCTGAACTGATCCTCTTTGCCTTGACCAAGTTCTTCTTATGTAAGGACTTAGCTTCTTCTCCCTCTGGGACAGGGACCTCTTCACTTATGTAAGTGTCCAATTAATTTTCTTCCAGGATTAACCCAATCCTATACTTCCATGCTCGGAATCTATCAGCCCCTTCAAGCTTATCCTCAAGCTTGGTGTGGTGAGACATCTTAAAGAGTACTTCAAATGGAAATATAAAATATTTAGGTCTTACTAGTTGATTTGTAGAAAACTGGATCTGGTGCTCGATTAGGGTTTGTCAAAGAAACCCTAACAATTCAAAATGTGAATTTCAAATTTCTGAAAGAATAGAAAGATGCACCTTCATGAGCTGAACAGCCTAGTATACTCAGAAATTGAAAACTGCAAAGTTTCACCTTTCATAAATGTTTTCCAATCTCCCGGATTCACTAGGAAGGACCCTAAATTAGGGTTTGAGTTTCCCAGAGCTTCACCCAACCAAAATGTTTGATCCAAATCTCTAAACTTCAATTTTTCAAGGAGCTTCCAGCTATGGTCTCAGATTTCAAAAATTCCTATTTTTGAGGAAACCCTAATTTTTAGGGCCAAAAATGAAAGTGCACAGAATTGAATTCTGATTGGATAGAAAGATTCACCTTGATGAGTAGAGTCAATCTACCTTGCTGCCATTCCAAAATATGTGGAGAGAAACCCAATAAACAAGAAACCCTAGTTTTTGCAACTACATAGTGTCTTCTTCTTAGGTTAGCTCTGATACCATGTTAATTTTTGAGCATTAATTCAAGATGCTCTAGGATATATACTGAGAGAATAACATGTAAAACATATCAATCATATCAATCACAACAAGCAATCACATAAGACAATAGACATACAGAGTTTCACTGGGTAAAACCATAAAGGTGAAAAACCCCACAACTTCCTTAGAGATAGAAAGAGCAATGATACAACCCAAGTACAAGAGATAGTCTTCTCCTACCAGCTACTCCTCCTTACTCGTGCGCCACTTTCTGAGTAGTGTAGAAGTGAATAATGAGATGATGAAATAGAGTGCTTCCGCACTTTATTTATACTTGACCTGACCTGCCTAATAAACTATCAGGGCCGACTTGTCTAACTCAGTCTAATAACCCATGGTAATACTAATCAGGGCCGACCCCACACTCGGTGGTCTAATAACCCATCACAAGCAAGTTGCGACACTTACAACACTTGTCAATACAAATGACGACACTTCCGTATAGAGGAATAATACCATCTCTATAGGAGTACATTATACATAGGTGAAATACATTCTGAAGTTACATATACATCAACACTATGGTGATTGGTGTTTTTTTAATATTGTTTCTTTGTACATAGAGATGCCTTGACAGAGTTCAATGGCGTTGCTTGAGTACTTATATTACCTGACTAAGTTTGCAAGTCTTTTGTCATAAATTTTCTTTATGTTACAATTTGGTTGCTTAGTTCCTCTTTTGGTCGTCTAGAAGAGTGTAATACTCTATACAAGTTACCTTGTGCCATATCCCTTTTATAATGCATACACTACACACATCTGGAAGGTTTCTCTACACATAGAGATGCCTTGACAGAGTTCAATGACGGTGCTTGAATATTTATTACTCGACGGAGTTTGCAAGGGTAAAGTCTTATGTCGTAAATTCTTCTTTATGTTACTCACTACCTCCACAACTCGATCTTCTGGTTTGGAGGATTATTACTTGTTAAAAGGCATAGTGTAGTCACATGTCTCCATCTCAATCTTAGAGAGTTTATTTTGTAATTATATACTAGTACCATCGTATCACTTTTTGTTTATATTCTCAAGGAGTGTAGGAGGAAAGATCACAGTTTTACCTTGGCAAACAAGAGAAATGGAAAATGAAATAAAGGAAGTTATCTAAGTTTTTGTCTTAAAAGGAGTTTTGTAGTATACATATTATGTGAGAAAGGAGTCGATGGGGTGTAACCCTAGTTTGATCGTTATCACTTATTTAATGTATAAAACTCTTGCTATATATTTTGTAATAGTCTTGTTGTAGGTTTTCTTGTGGACAAGAACTCTTTTCAGTTATTATAGATATGTATCATAGTTTTGATCTAGTGTCTTAAAAGTAATATTGATGAGGAAGGCTATGAGAAGATGGGAAGGAAGTATGGAAACAAATGTTGTGAAATTGTAAACCTTCTATCTAGATGAGTTAATAAAAGACTTGATTTGTGGACATAGCTCGAGATCGGGTGAGACATGTTATTTTTGGTCTCTTTTTATTTGTGCCCTCACGTGTGTTGATTTTCCTCAATACCTTTGATACGTTTTTCATCTGTGTCATTGAAAATATGTGTGTTGATAATTTATAACTCATGTTTCTTATGAATTGGAAAATGTATTCTTATATTTCCCTATTGGCATAATTTTATTAATGAGTAAGAATTTCAGGGAATTGATACTTGTTATTTAATATGTTAAGTTAAATGTTGTATTCATATAAGTTATTCTTGTTGGTTGAGGAAAATTTTAGTATCATTTGACAAACATAAATTGTTGTGTTGACATATATATATAAATTCCTTGGCAAGTGGAAAAGGGTTGTGTAGACATTATAGGTAAATGACATTGTGGAAAAAGATTTGGATTAAATTCTTGCATGAGTAACTATAAGAAAAATAGTTGATCATAACCTATAAGATTAAGAAGATGTTTATGAAAAGTTGCTAATCCTGCTAATACAATGACTCGGTAAATTTGTCTTGAAAGTATTGATGAAAGACCCTTGTACAAACATTCAAGTTTGATAAGAATGGTGAGAACAAATGATTAGATGCATGTTGGTTGTTTTACTTAATACAATAATTTTATTGCATAGACCTTTAATGGAAAATTCAAAAAGGATTTTGAGCTTCACCAAAATACTGATATTCTTTATAATGGAGATGTTACAATGAGTTGGCGATAGAGGCTGCTAACATGCCGGGGGGGAGCAAGGAGATGATGACTGAAAGACCGAGGTAGAGAAGTCACGGGAGGAGGAGGGTGATGGTGATGATGATTACCGGGGAGATGACTCCGACTAGGTAGTGGATGGGACTACCCCCACTGCGATGGGCATGTGGGATTTTTGTATGTACGGATTTGTATTATATGGCAAGGATGTTGTTGGGGTTCCTTGATATGTTTATATGTATTTTGGGTGCCATGGGAACTTATGACATTTTCATTATATGATATATATATACCGGCACATGGATGTCTTTTTGTCATAATGGTTGTTCTTTACGCACATGGATGCACTTCAGTATATGCACGTGGATGCGCTTATGATGCTAGTTTCTTTTTATCCACATGGATGTACTTATAATGTTGGTTTCTTTTTGTTGTTTTTGTGGTTTTTAAATGCCTATATGATGTTTTATGTACATGTGGATGGTATGATGATGTATATTTATGGTTTGCACCCTACATATGGTGGTTTATGTGCTAGTCTAGAATATTGTTAGCCATTTGATCTGCTACACTATTTTGAGTTCAAGGGACATGAGTGAATGTAATGGATTCAAACTGTCTGATCATTTGTTTAGTGTGCAAGAACTTTCTAAAGAGGTAAGTATCCATTACCTGGTAAAAGTTGTTGAGTTGGGAAACAAGCAGCTAGGATTCAAGGAACACATGAAGGTGACATATGCCCATTTGGAGGGCTGCAGTCAAGAGATAGGCCATCGCATCATATTCATCATGGTTATTAGTAGCAGCGCCTATGCACACTCCATCACGGTGGTAACTCGTGTGAGGGGGAATAAAGTACCCAAGCTACGGAGGCGAGGTTCGGAGACTAGTGACTTGCACTGTCGTCAAAACCAACATAAGGTGGAGGAACAGGATCCATATGTGGTTATGTAGCAGGGAACAAGATGTGAGGTGTTTTTTTTTATGTAAAAAGTATAAATAAAAAGAAATAAATTGTACAACTTGGACTAGTGGGTCAAACAAAATGTTAAGGGTAGAACTGTTTGAGGTACAACCGGTTGCAGGGGTTGCACATGGGCTTTCCTTCAAAGTCGGTGAGGATGTATGCCCCATGTCCCAAATAGGTGTGGATGATGTATAGACCTTGCCACATTGATTCAAACTTTCCTTTCCCAGTCTTTTCATGTGCTTGGTCATAAACCAAGACTAAGTCTCCTTCGTGGAAATTGCAAGGGTGGACGTGCTTATCGTAACCGGATTTGGAATGGTTCTTTGCAGCCTCAATGGTTTGCAGGGCTGTTCAACAGTATTGATTGGCCTATTCCAGAAGGATTAGGCATTTCTCGAGTGGTGAAGTGTCCGGAAGGAGTTCGACAATGATATAAAGGGCAAGAATCTGACACTTGATGGGAAGGATAGACTCAACGTCATGGACCAAGTGAAAAGCGGTGAAACCCGTAGCAGTCTTGGTAGACATATGGTAAGACCAAAGTGTGGGAAATAGCATATGATTTTAGTTGGACTTATGGTGGCCTACTGTGCACTGAAGAATGGTATTTAGTATTTTGTTGATAGCCTCTACTTGGTCGTTCCCTTGGGGGTCATAGGCAGAGGCAGCTGATGTTTAAATTTGGGAAGGGTGTCCAACTCTTTTCAAACAGAGTCTTCAAAGTGTGTGTCATGGGTAGAAACTAGTTGTTTTGGGACACTGAACCGAGTGATAACATGTTTGATAAAGAAACGAGTTGCAGTCTAACTCATGCAATTTAACATGGGCATGGACTCGACCCACTTAGTGAAGTAGTCGATGACCACAATGATGTACTTGTGGCCACTCATCGAGGGGGGGTTGCACATCATAAAATCAATAGCTCATTTGCAGAATGGGCCAATAGTGATAACTGGATGGAGTGGAGCGGGGGGTGTCCTTGCTTTGGGTGCAAAGAGCGGGCAGTTTCGGTAGTTTCTGACTGCAGTGATGCAATCAATGAAGAGGGTGGGCCAGAAATATCTGGCGCAGATAAATTTTTGGGTGGTGGCCATCCCTAAGAAGTGGTCACCGTAGGCTCCATTGTGAAAATCATTAAGGACTTGCTTAGCCTCATGTCCGATGAGGCAACGACGTAGAATGGTGTCAATACCACGATGGTATATCACATCATCGAGGAGAATGTAATGAGAGGCATGATGGAGAATGCGTCAGTGCCCATCGTGATCGAGGTCAGATCGAAACTTTTGGGTGCAGACGTACACCGAGATATTTCCATACAAAGGGTCATCGAAAGAAATGATAAATAAGTGGTCATCGGGGAGATTGGTATTAATGTAAGTTGAAATGGATGGTGACGGTAAATCTGACATGAATTGCGCCAATGCTAGGGCTTTAATGCTCTTGGGTGTTGTAAATGTGAGGTCATACTCTTGGAGTATGATGACCCACTTAGCCACGCGGCCCTGAAGGAGGCTACGACTCAAGAGGTACACCATAGGATTGGAGTCGGCCACAATGGTAGTCTGGCTTAATAGGATGTAATGGCGGACCTTCTGTATGGAGAATATGATAGGGAGGGCCAACTTATCCTCCTAGGGATAACGCAGTTGTGGGCCAAATAAGGTTTGACTCATGTAGTAGATTACATTCTCTTTCTGCGCAATATCCTCTTGAATGAGCACCCTTGAGATGGCGTATTCAGATGCTGAAACGTAAAGGATGAAATCCTTTAAGAAATCTGGGGGGGGGATCAACGGGGAATTGGTTAAGGCTTTTTAAGGGCTTGAAAATCCCCTTGTGCTTGTTTGTCCCCGACAAACAAGATGCAGGTATGAAGTAAGCGAAGAAAACCATGGACCGTTGTAGCATATTCTGGGACAAAGTGGCCGAGAAAGTTGTCTCTCCCTTGTAAACTTTGTAATTGTCGTACGGTACAGGCGGATGGGAGGTCAAGAATGGCTTGAACCTTTAAGGGTTCGATGGTTATCCCTTCCTAGGAATGATGAATCTCAATATCTGGCCTGCAGGGACGCAGTAAATGCACTTGAGTGGGTTCAAGTGGATCCTATACTTGCGACAACGTAAAAAGACTTGTCAAAGGTTGTTTAGGTGGTTGGTCGTTTCTTTGACCAGGCCGTAAGGTCATCCAGATAAACTAGGATGATATGGGCCAAGTTGTGGAAACAATATGTCATGGTCTAGTGGAAGGTGGTGCCAACATTTTTAAGATCGAATGGTATGACCCGATAGGAAAAGGTGCCCCATGGGGTAGTATATTTAGTTTTGCGTTGGTCTTCTTTCTGGATATGGATTTGATTGTATCCAGAGAAACCATCCATGAAGGAGAGAACCTCATGTACCTCACAAGCGTCAACGCGTTGGTCGATGAAGGGTGTGGGGAAATTGTCTTTGGGACAAGCACGATTGAGATCACAAAAATCCATATAGACATGGAGAGTGCCCTATCTTTTGTTGACAGGTACAGGGTTGGAAACCCAGGTAGTGTAACCGATCGGATAATGAATCCGACTTTATGTAGTTTCTCGATCTCGTCCTTGTCTGCAGGAGCTTGGATGCATGGATGGGTCTTTGCTTCGTTCGGATAGGTGGGACATCCAACCAAGTGTCGATGTGGTGTTCGACAATGGAAAGGTCTAAACCAGGCATCTCGATGTAGGACCAGGCGAAGATGTTACGAAATTCTTGGAAAATCTTCTTATATTCTTCAACCTCATGTTTTGTACAAGAGGCCCTTAAGGTAATGAGCTCGGGTTGGTTGCCCTGGCAAGAGATATCGACCTATATTATGGGTGATATTTTCTCCATGTTCCACTCCTCAAAGGCATTGGGTGCTGGGATAGGGTTCTTAAACTAGTCAACCTTATCAGGGAGGAAGTTCTTGGTCTCGATTTCCAGTTGGTGGGTTGTTGTAGAGGTGGACTCCCCAGAGATGAAATATGACCGGTGATGCATATCGTCCAAGGGATAGTTGATTGTAGAGATTGCTTCGAGTATTTCCTCGTCTCTACGAAAGCACTGAGTTGTTAAATCGATCAGATCAAGACTAGATGCTGGAGACACATTCTTCCTATCTACCATACAAATCATGTATATGGTGTTAATCTCTTCCGACAAGGAGGATAGCGAGGGGTGAATCTCATCGATGGTGGTGATAGATGACTCTAGAGAGGACGGAGTTAGTTCGTGGAGAACCAATCTATATTCTAGGAGATTCGAACAATGGTGTGAGTAGTGACCGTATATTCCACATATGGAGCAAGCATGGTTGGTGGGCAGTGCCTTGTTGTACTGGTGGGCTGGTGGATTTAGCTCGACTATGGGAATGTTGGGGTCGTGATGCAAATCTTCATATGTTTTTGGAGATTGGGTAGATGTGTACAGTTATGGGTAGGATGACCCAAATCATTGCATAGTGAGCACTTAGGTGGTGTGCAGAGTGGTGGTTGAGGTAGCACAGGTTTCTTTGTTAGCAGAGCTATGTAAGTTTGCAGGCCTCTGCCCCTGGTATTTCGGGGTGGTGGAGGGGAAAGGTTCATTGTAGATGTGGATTCCGCACTAGGGGGTGGGAGGTTAGTAGTGGCTTCCATGCCAGGAGGTGGTTGGTTGGAGTTGTTGATTGGTTGGACTAGTTGTAGAACAACATGTTGTGTCGTGGGGGGGGTGGGGGCTTGTAGGTACCATACAGGTAGTCCTAGGGTTATCCCGGGGATGTTTAACGTAGCCATAACTGGTGTGCTTATTACTCTAGAGGCTTGGAATAAGAACGGGATTGTATGGATATTTGTTGCTCCAACGTAACTGGGTACAGTTGGAGGTTGTGGAAGCAAGTGTGGTTATGAGTTGGGAATGATTTGGTTAAATGAAATTGTGCACAGATCTGATACCTCTAGTGCTGATAGGGGTGGGGGGATGGAGCTAAAGTTGGATGTCATGGGAGCTTCATAGTATATTCCAGGTCCACCCAAAGGGATTAATGGTGTGGGTGTACTCATAATGGGTTTTTCAACCATGGGGAGAACATTTTCTGGTGCAAAAGGGGCATTCATGTCATAGTACATGAGTTGGTCAACCTTGACGATCCGTCTTTCATGGGGAAACATCATGATATGGAAAACCGTCGAAGCAACAACTTTCATGGCATACATAGAACTACGTCCGAGCAGGAGGTTGTAATCAAGTTGGGAATTGATGACCTCAATGTCTATGAGGATGTTTTTCCCAACTAAGTGGACTGGGACGTTGTCCAACAGGCCCCGAGGTTGAGCAGAGCGACCATCATAAGCGCGTAGGGCGATTGTGGATGTTAATTTTTTGATAACTTCATTCAAACATTATATAGGATCCTACTAAAGAATAACATGCACAGCATAACAATCATAAACACAAGAGACATGGAGTTTCCTCGGGGAAAACCAAGAAGGTGAAAAACCCCACAACTTCCTCAGCAATAGAATGATCCCCAATACAAAGATAACAAAGATCAATCTCCAAAAGATAGATGACTCCAGTAGCTACTCCTCCTCCACTTGTGCACACTCCTCTCTCTCAACTATGCGAGTTGGATGAGTAAGTGAATGGATAGAATGAGAGACACTAACTCTCTATTCATACACAACTTAACCTGCCTTTAACCCTAAGAGGGCCGACCCCACACTGGTGTTCTAATAACCCATCAAATATAAGTTGCAACACTTACAATAATACTTGTGACACTTGTGACACTTATAAATACAAATGACAATACTTCTGATTAGAGGAATAATACATCTCCTTCAGGAATATAATAAAGTACAAGTGCAATACATAGAAGAATATCTTCTGAAGTTACAAATACATCAACACTCCCTCTTAACTATGAAAATATTCTCTTAACACAGGTCATCAATACATATCAGCACAAGTCTTCAATTCTGGAGTTGTATCATCATCACTAGATCACGGAGCATCACCGTCACTGCTGCTATACTCGTCATCTTGATCAATGCGCTATCTCTCAATTCTTCTCGTCATAGGAAGTTCTGCAGAGCCAGCCTTTTTTCATGTTGGATGTAGGCCTAGCGTCCTGTAGGTCTCCATCAACTCTGTGAGCTGGCCATCCTATCAAATCCTCGGGGTTGATTACGTGCATCAACAAAACCTCGAAGGAGTATCCCAGGACCTATTACGAGCTTACTGCTCAACCTATCAGATCTCCTAGGGAGATATTACATGTGACCACCACAAAACCATTAGTTTTTCATTATTTAATTCAATAGATCTAGGAGCTTAACTAAAATAATAACATGTACAACATATCAAGCATAAGAGACAAGAGACAAGGGACAAAAAACATTTCACCGGGGAAAACCAAGAAGGTGAAAAACCCTACAACTTCCTCAGAGATAGAATAAGCATCAATACAAGGATCACCATGATCAAACCCAAGAGATAGATAACTTCAGCAGCATGCTCCTCCTCCACTTGTGCGCACTCCTCCTCTCTCTCACTAATGCGAAGTGGGTGAATAATAGAATGTGTAAAATGAGAGAGACACAATCTCTATTTATACAGTAACTTTCACTTGAACTTTACTCAACTAGGTCGGCCTTAACTTAACCACTTAACATAATGTTGACTGGGTTGACCCATAATAGGGTGGTCTAGTAACCCTTTGACCGACATGAATCATACCAGGCCGACCCCATAAAGGTTTTCTAATAACCCATCAAGTATAAGTTACAACACTTACAATATAACTTGTGACACTTGCAAGTACAACTGACGGCACTTCCAATCGGAGGAATAATACATCTTCGTTGGGGATACAATAAAGTACAAATGCAATACATACAATATACAAGTGAATATCTTCCAAAGTTACAAATACCTCAACACTCCCTCTTAACTAGGAATTTATTCTCTTGACATAAGTCATCAATACATATAGGCACAAGTCTTCAATTATGGAGTTGGATCATCATCACTGGATCAAGGAGCATCATCATCACTACTGCTATACTCGTCATCTCGATGACTGGGATATCTCTCAATTCTTCTCATCATAGGAATTTCTATAGAGCCATCCCTTTTTCATGTTGGATGTAGGCCTACCCTCCTGTAGGTCTTCAATCGTCTCTGCAAGCAAGCCATCACATAGGTACACCTCAGAACTGATTACACTACCTTCGCAAAACCTGTAAGATATCCCAGGACTGATTATATGCCATTGCAAAACCTGTCAAGAGCATCCTAGGACTTATTACATGCTAATGCAAAACCTATCAAGATCTCACAGGACTGATTACATGTCACTGCAAAACCTGTCAAGAGCATCTCAGTACTAATTACATGCCTCTGCAAAACCTGTCAATATCTCCCAGGACTGATTACATGTCACTGCAAAACCTGTCAAGAGTTTCTTAGGACTTATTACATGCCTTTGCAAAACCTGTCAAGATCTCCCAGGACTGGTTAAATGTCAGTACAAAACCTGTCAAGAGCATCTCAGGACTGACTGCATGCCTTTGTAAAACCTGTCAATATCTCCCAGGACTTATTACATGTCACTGCAAAACCTGTAAAGAGCATCTCAGGACTTATTACATGCCTCTGCAAAACCTGTGTAATCTATTGTCACCTTATCATCTTCATATCACCTCATCATCCACACAACGCAACCCAGATGCACATAACACAGCACTTACAATCACCAACATGGAAAGACTTTCCTCTAACCATCCAGGAAAGGCTTCACTCATCCCTTCCATCTCACCACCATGTGAGAATGGTTCGTGTGCATCTGTGTCTCCGGACTCATCACTTCCCCTTGGAAGGAATCTTGATATGAAGTACACCAAGTCTCTCTCTGAACTACTCAAACTTCACTTTGGCCAGCGGCTTAGTTAACACATCGGCTATCTACTCATCCGTCGCAACATACAACAGCTTCACTACTCCTCTCTGCACCATATTCCTAATATAGTGATATTTGATCTCGATATGCTTCGACCTGTCATGGAACACTGGGTTCTCAGACAACTTCACACAACTCTGGTTGTCACAGAAGATACAATTAGCATCCAGTGGGAGATCAAATAACTCAGGCAATAGCTTCCTAAGCCATACTGCCTCACAACTAGCTGAACAAGCTGTGATATACTATGCTTTGGCTGTACTCAGTGCTATGTAGGACTACTTCCTGCTAAACCAAGAGATCACACCTGATCCCATGCTGAAGCAACACCCTGAAGTGCTCTTCCTATCTGCAGCACTGCTTGCCCAATCTGAATCAACATAACCCTCCAGGTTAAACTTTTGATTCACATCATACTTGAGCCCATAGTAAATTGTACCCTTCAGGTACCTCAGAATATGCTTTGCAACAATCAGGTGAACATGTCTCGAATCCGTCAGGAGCTGGCTCTAGTTGTTCATAGAAAAGCAAATATATGGTCTTGTATTCGTCAGGTACATCAAGTACCCAATCATCTGACGATACATCATGGCATCAACCAGCTCAGATGAAGCATCACACAAAAGATTTAGGTTCGATGCCATAGGTGTGGCCATGGCATTGCAGTCCATCATCACAAACCGCTTCAAGATCTCTATTGCATACATCCCTTGTCCATGGAATATTCCATCCGCACTCCGCCACACCTCTATACCTAGAAGGTAATGCATCATGCCCAAGTCCTTCATATCGAACTCGGTAGTAAGCTTTCTCTTCGTGTCGGTAATCAACCTATCCACATACAGTAGTGGTATCACTGGCTTTCCTTGCTCAACCTTGTAATAAAGGTTGGAATCCGCCTTACTCTTGGTGTTAGCACTCAAATTGTGCTAGGTTCTATGGCAGGTTTCATGAAAATAAAAGTGCTTCATGGTCATAAAAATCCCCGAAGGGAGGGCCAGCTCTCGGGCCACATCCTCAGAGATGGAAGAATTCAAATTACGAGTGATAGATTTATCCCAGTGCATGGTAATGTTAGGAGAAAGCCTAGTGCCCACACTATTTTGCATGCATAGTGGCAGGTAAAAAGTGCCAGACACAGGAAGCATCATGTATGAATGGTTTAGATCATAGGTCTCGAAGATCTATGACCCTGAGCGCATGGCGCCGATGAAAATATGGATGCTTTAAAGCATGGAAAGAGGTAGACCAGTGAGATTTTTCCTAAAAAGCAATTGACGACGAAGATCAACGGGAGGATAAATCTATGGTGTACAGCCACCGCGCTGATCTAACTTGCACGAAATATGTTACGTTTTAAATCACCGCGATAGGAGTAATTGACGTGCATCTGTTAATGGTGCAGATCTACCAAAGGCGAATCAATGATCTAAGATGACCGCGCTGATTTTACTCATGGGTAGGTTAACCCCATCTCAAATCTTCGCGGCAGGTAAAAGATGCATCATCCGACGATCAAGATTTGAGCAGAGACGGGACCAACGACTACGAATGCTTTGAGAGATCAAACTGCCAATTAGAACAAGTGTGTCGCTAAAATGGAAAACTAGGAAGGTTGAAATCTACGGTCCCGATCCAAGCTCGATTTTTCACAGGTGAAAGACACCTTCACTGAGAATTAATGATTGTTGCGTAGGCTGAGCCACCTCGGTGCAGTCAAGTGTCCTTTCTGTATGGTCCAAAAAGTACGACCAGATATGTCAGATGTCATTTCAGGCCTCAATCATCATGCCAAATCATTCGGAGGGTCCAGTCAGAAAATCATGGCCAAATGATTCGCGTGGGAATGCCGTCGTTATAAGTTGTTATAAACCAGATCTCCTAGGCTAGCAACACACGTCTGAGAAGGTGGCAAGTTCTTCTGTCTTGGTATTCTTTGTGGTTTGTATTAGAGCATGGAGAGAGAGCAAGGAACCGAAGTAGTAATTGTACCAGAACATGTGTTTTCTGAGAAGGAGGAAGAGAACGTTTATTTACCTCCCATAGTTCGTGGTCATAGGGAAGATGGCTCCATATGCAAACCAAAAGATCCCTAGGAAGGACAGATGGATTGGATTTTGTAGCAGCAGAGAAAGAAGGAAGAAACCTATGAAGAAGATGAGCAGGAAACCAACTAGGAGGTGGAAATTATCAAGGATCTAATACTCCCTATGAAAGGGGTACCCTCTACTCCTCTACCAAAAAAGACCCAAGCAGAAGATTTTTTCGACGTGGGTGATTTTCTTGATTGGTATGGTCAGG
The DNA here is from genome assembly GCA_027924585.1 of Larix kaempferi. Classification (NCBI taxonomy): domain Eukaryota; kingdom Viridiplantae; phylum Streptophyta; class Pinopsida; order Pinales; family Pinaceae; genus Larix; species Larix kaempferi. The sequence continues at coordinate 3,947,350 of BSBM01000898.1, read as the reverse complement.
TGAAGACCCAAGACTAAGGTGGCATCATTCTTATTTCACCACCTGGCAATTCTTTCTATTGGCTACATGGGTACATTCGTTGTCTCCAATTTTGTAGATTAAGATGGTCTATAACCTAGTTTGAAGGGTGGTACAACTTAGTGATGTATGATATCGGTAGGATCAGTAGGGTTTGATCTGTTATTGGTAATTTTCATTTCTACATCAAGCTAATACAAGTTAGGAACCATTCCTAGTAAGCAGCAGTTCCAGCCTTAGATGTTTTTGTTCGGCATGAAGAGTTCAAAGGATAATCAATGAAGTCATTCGACCAGACTGAAAGTAGCTACATAACTGCAATTTTTGTATTTTATATTTTTGTTGAAAAGTAATTTGGCCATGTAATGAAATGGCCACGCAATTGTAAATGGCAGTTAATCCTTCCTCGTAGATATTTTGTTTTGTGATAGTGACAGCAAACAATGCCTCGATTTTGGTTGTTAGATAGGTGTCATATGGTTGTAACTATTTTATGTTCAGAAGGAGTCAAGCCTAGAGCTCAAAGGAATCTATAAATATGTTTGTAATCGAAGGCACAAGAGTTGAAAATCTTATTTGAAAGCTTCTGGTATTTTGAAGGAATAGTCTGTAAGACGTTTTTGAGCTATTTTAATAAAGTTTGCAGAGCTAAAGCCTACGTTTTAACAAGGATTCCTATGTAATTGGTCTGGTAGTTTGTATTTTCCTTTTTCCCATGTGAAATTGTGTTTCTCTCTTCGTTATTCCATTCTGTGTTATTTCTTTCATGCTTGGATCAGGGTATTGGTTAAGTGGAATTCATAGGAGTTATGCTCTGCTTAGCTTTTTCCAAGTATTTCACCAATATCTTCTGCTAAAGTTGATGTAGGATTCATCTTGGTATGCCTTACATTGATGGACTGTTTCTTTTCTCTTCTGTTCCACAAATTAAATCTCTATGACTACTAGCTACTTGTTATCTTGCCCTTGTGAATGCGTTTGCAGACCCTTTGTGAATAATGTTTTCAGAGTTTGTTAAATATGACTCCATTGCCCAAACGAAATTCATATGTTTTCAACCAAACAGTGCTTGAATCCTTTTCGTTCCAAACAGAAAAATGATCTTCTGTATAATTGTTATAATTGAATATCTTGGCTGTGAATGCTGGTGTTTCTTTTTTATTATTGACAATATTGATTATTCCAGTCTTTTCATGAGATTTTAGAGAGAGCCCTCTCTATCTGTGTTGGGTCAGTATCACAAGCCAAAGATTGGTTAGTGGTTACCCAGAATTACCCTCTTTTAGCCTTGGGTGTCAATTTCGGTGTTAACACTTGGTAAAGCCCAAACTAGATCGAAAGTTGTCTATCCTCCCAGTGCACTATTACATGCTTATTGCGCAGCATGTCCATGACCACGGAGTATCATCCTGATACTCATCATACATCATCCTAATGTCTATCATCACATGATCAACCTGATCATCATCATAGCATCGTCTGGATGCATATCATCATCGCATGATCAACCTGATCATCGCCATAGCATCATCCTGATGCATATCATCCAGAGCATCGTCCTGACACTCATCATCAATGTATAATCAAATTGATCATACAAAGCATCGACCTGATGCATATCATCACACAAGTTCATCCTGATCATTATATTCAGTAGTAACTAGAGCTTCGTTCTGATGCTCATCACACAGAGCTTACATCCACAGCCATGGGAAGGATCCTCCTATCACCATGATAGGAATGGCTTCTGAAAATGTTTCCCGTCACTTCTTCCTCGAAGTATCTTCAATAGATAGTTTTCTTGAACTTCATTGCTTGGAACAAATGTTGTAATCCTTCTTTTGTAGGTGATTGTACACGATCTTTCCTACAAGTCAAATTCAATTGCATGATTAGAAACTTCTCATAGCTTTTCAATAAACACATTCTTATGCATGAAGACATGTGTCATACAATCATGCAATTATCTTAGTCAATGCTTCAATACAACATTTATCCATATCCCATAACTTTCTAGATGCCTTCCATCTCTACCAAAACATTTGTTAAGAGTATGCACAACTCCCAACATGTTATCAAAGAGGTTTCCTTCTAGATAAGTAGCAATGGAATGTTGTAGAGTACCATAGGCCACTTACCCATTACTTGCATATTAGTAGTATCTTGTTCATTAATGCAAATTTTCTAATATGCATAATATACATCCTAAAACTAGGAACATAAGTATGACTGGAAAGCATCATGTATATATATAATAAATGACAATTCAAATACTTATCTTTGTTTAGTTGTTGGGTGGAATACCTCTCAATCTTTGCTTCCTGGAGTTTGCTCCCTCTTGATCTTTGCTTCCTGGATTATCTGTCCTTGAACTTATATCCATCCTGGACCACTATGTATGCTTAAGTGTCATCATTGTGTTATCCTCAAGATCTCATACATAACCATACATACATTAGTATAATCTCAATACTATCAAAAATAATCTTAACATGTATGGTATGATCATTTCACACATAGGTAATAAGCATTAGTATTCAAGGTTTTAGGGAAGACTTCTTTTACTCATGCATATTCTTATTTGACCATAGGACTCTTCTGGTTAGTCATATCATCAATCAAAGTGAGAAATATAATATGCATAAACCCTTGATTACTTGAACTTCTAACTTCAAGAATAATCATACAAAAGTATAAGATCCTAACACAAGGTAGGATTCTAACTTGATATAGGAAAAACATACTTGGATTGTCATGCTTGTTAGTTATGTCTAACATACCCATATAATGTCTTCTTGTTCTTTTCAATGACTTGTGCTAGTAATATACATAACTCATAAGTTAACCATTGTAGAACCAAAATTAGACATACCTCATAGGTGGAGCTTCTATGTGATTCATGACTATGGATGAGTCTTTGTCTTCATGTCACCATGGTCTTATGTTCTTGATATAGAGCTTGATTTGTCTTTCTTGATGTAGCTTTCATGTTAGCGGATAACATCATCCTCATACAACACCATAGTGTATTAGTACAATCATAAGTGTCATAACCCTAATCAATGAATGTTTTCTATCATTCACATGCATTCATACTTTTACTAGGGTGATAAGACAAGTCTAACATTAATGAAGATTGTACTAACCTAAATAATATGAAGACGAGCATATCATAAACTTAATCATGAATAGATTTCAACACATACATGTATCTCCTCAAGTCATACCTATCGGTATTTCTTGTAGTCTTCTTATGTAATGCTTTAGCCTCATCTCCCTCTGAAAATAGAACTTCTTCACTTATGTAGGTGTCCAATTCATTCTCTTCTTTGATTTGCTAAACTGGATTTGGAGTTGGATTAGGGTTTGTTAGAGAAACCCTAAACATTCAAACTTTGAATTTCAAACTTCTGAATGGATGGAAAGATGTGCCTTGCTGAGCTGATTAAGCTGGTATACTTCAATTTTGAAAACTGCAAAATTTGACCCCTCAAAATTGCCTTTGAAACTTCTGGATCTTCTTGATAGGATCCCAAACTAGGGTTTGACAAAGCCCAGTCTTCTGCCCATCCAAAAGGTTTGATATTGTGTTCTAAACTTTGATTTTTCTAAGTATCTTCTGGCCGTGGTCACAGATTTCAAAAATTCCAACTTTTGTAGAAGCCCTAATTTTCCACCTTTCCGATCAAATCCTGAACTAGGGTTTGATCAATCCTGGCCTTCTTCCCAACCAAAACAATTGCTATTGGTCTCTAAATTTTGATTTTGATGAGGATCATTCAGCCATGGACTCTGATTCCAAAAATTCCAACTTTCTCTAAAGCCCTAAATTCCTGCAGCAGTGACAAGCCAAGAATGAAGGTGCTCAGAATGCAATTTTGTTTTGACAGAAATATGCACCTGATTGTTTCTGGTGCATCTCTGAAATTACAAATACATAGGGTCTGAAACTTCGGCCTGTGGTATCCCAACCTATCATATTTCCAACCCCATAGGTCTGACCTCATTTGGATTCTCTAAGAGAGAGTTATGCTAAGTATCGCAACGTGACCTATTTATGGGATAAGACAAGAGAGCAAACTTGTACGGTGTGCCACAAGTGACTGGTTCAACTTCGGCCTCTAAAAAAATTCCCTAAGAAACTATAGTTTGTGCTCTTACTGTCACTTTTTACAGAGTTTCATTTGGATCTTCCTAGCCCAAGTTGTGACCTTTCTCCCTAGGTCACATGTTTATGACTAAGATCTGGAAGAGGCAGAAATCCTAGATTGTACAGGTCATAAAACAGAAAGCACAATGAATTAGATGTTGTGCCTCGGACACAAGGTACATGGGGATGTTTTCTATGACCTGCAGAAGTTTTCGAACCTAAACTTTCGCCAAAATGGATTTATAGTGAAAGTGCCACGATGACTGGTTTTTTCTATATCAAGCCCTAGCTTACAATTTGTCGCAAGTGCAACAAGTCTCATAAATGCCATATCATGCCTTCCTTTAGGCTAGCTTTGATACCATGTTAGCTTTTCATCATTTAATTTAATAGATCTAGGATCTTAACTGAAATAATAACATGTACAACATATCAAGCATAAGAGACAAGAGACAAGGGACACAAAACATTTCACCGGGGAAAACCAAGAAGGTGAAAAACCCCACAACTTCCTCAGAGATAGAATAAGCATCAATACAAGGATCACCATGATCAAACCCTAGAGATAGATAACTTCAGCAACAGGATCCTCCTCCACTTGTGCGCACTCCTCCTCTCTCTCACTAATGCAAAGTGAGTGAATAATATAATGTGTAAGATGAGAGAGACGCACTCTCTGTTTATACACAAAATTTCACTGGACCTTTAATCAACTAGGTTGGCCTCAACTTAACAACTTAGCATAATGCTGACTGGGCTGGCCCATACTAGGGTGGTCTAATAATCCTTTGACCCACATGACTCATACAAGGTCGACCCCATCAAGGTGGTCTAATAACCCATCAAGTATAAGTTATGACACTTACAATATAACTTGTGACACTTGCAATTACAACTGAGGACACTTCTAATCAGAGGAATAATACATCTCTGTTGGGGATACAATAAAGTACAAATGTAACAGATACAATATACAAGTGAATATCTTTCGAAGTTACAAATACATCAACAAAAACCTTAAAATAGTGTCCCAGGAACGTTTATATCCATAGCACGACCAATAAGAACTCTAAAGAGCATCCCAGGACTTTTATGTGCCTAGAACTTATCGTATCTCTAGGACTGATTACATGTTGTATGGTAAAACCTTGAAAGACCATCCCAGGACTAATTACGAGCTTATTGCTCAACCTATCGAATCTCCCATGGAAATATTATATGCCAAGGAAAAAACCTCGAAAGAGAATTTGCCAGATCTCCTAGGGAGCTATTATATGCCATTGGAAAAACCTCGCAAGAGTATTTGCAAATATCCAGGGGAAATATTATATGTCCTCCTAAGCAAAACCTTGAAATACCATTTGCGATATCTCCTAGGGATCTATTATATGCCACAGGAAAAACCTCGCAAGAGTATCTGGAAATTTCCCAGGGAAATATTATATGCTTATCGCACAACCTGTCCACGGCCACGAAGTATGATCCTGATACTCATGATCATCCTGATCATACTCACACGGAGCATCGCCCTAATGTTCATGATCATATTGATCATCATCATATAGTATATCATCCTAATGCACATCATCATCGCATGATCATCCTGATGATCGTCATAGCATCGTCCTGGTGCATATCATCATCACATGATCATCATGATCATAAAACATCATCTGGAGCATCGTCATGATGCTCATCACACAATGCTTACATCCACATCCATGAGAAGGATCCTCTTACCGCCATGCTTGGAATGGCTCCTGCAAATGTGTCCCATCACTTCCTCCTTGAATTATCTTCTATCTGAAGAACAACAATCCTCTCTCTGAAGTAATTAAATTTCACTCTGGCTAGTGGTTTGGTCAACACATCTGCAATCTGCTCATCTATCACAACATACTGGAGCTTCACTGCTCCTCTCTGCACAATATCCCTGATATAGTGATATTTGATCTCAATGTGCTTCGACCTGTCATGGAACATCGGGTTCTCAGATAACTTCACACAACTCTGGTTGTCACACAAGATACAGGTAGAATCCAACTGGAGATCAAACAAATCAGACAATAGCTTCCTTATCCATACTTCCTAAAAACTAGCTGAACAAGCTGCAACATACTCTACTTTGGATGTACTCAGTGCTACGTAGGATTTCTTCCTGCTAAACCAAGAGATCACACCTGATCCCCTACTAAAGCAGCACCCCGAAGTGCTCTTCCTATCTATAGCACTACCTTCCCAATCTAAATCAACATAACCCTCCAGGTTAAACTTTTGATTCGCTTTATAGCAATTAGGTGAACATGTCTAGGATTTCTCAGAAATTGGCTCAAGGTGTTCACTGCAAAGCAAATATATGGTATTGTGTTCGTCAGGTACATCAAGGACCCAATCATCTAATGATACATCATGGCATCAACCAACTCTGATGAAGCATCACTCAATAGCTTCAGGTTCGATTCCATAGGTGTGGCCATGGCCTTGCAATCCATCATCCTGAACCACTTCAAAATCTATACTACATACTTCCGTTGTCCAAGGCAGATTCCATCTGCACTCTGCCACACCTCCATACCTAAAAGGTAATGCATCATAGCCAAGTCCTTCATCTCAAACTCAGTAGCAAGCTTTCTCTTCGTGTTGGCAATCAATCTATCGTCACCTGTCACAAACAGGTCATCCACATACAATAGGAGTATCATTGGATTGCCTTCCTCAACCTTGTAGTAAAGGTTGGAATCCGCTTTACTCTTAGTAAATCCCAAACTGGATAGGAAGCTGTATATCCTATTGTACCATGTTCTGGGTGCTTGCTTCAATCCATACAAGGATTTCTTCAATCTGCACACATATGACTCTGTGTCATGTGTCTCAAAACTGAGTAGCTACTCCACATACACTTCCTCTTCGACTACACCATTTAAGAAAGTTGTCTTATCATCCATCTTGTGTATCTTCCACTTCATTACTGCAGCTAGAGCAAGTATTGTTCTAATGGAAGTGTATCTGGCTACAGGTGCAAAAGTCTCTTCATAATCTATCCCCTTTTTTTGGGAGAACCCACGAGCTACAAACCTTGCCTTGTATTTCTCTATGTTGCCATTTGCAGCATGCTTGATCTTGTAGATCCACTTGGAAGTCACAATAGACTTCCCTTCTAGTCTTGGGACCACATCCCAAACATCATTCTTCTTGATCGATTGGTATTCCTCGACCATGGCATCCTTCCCTTATTTCTTTTCCACCTCTTCTTCATAACTATAAGGTTCTTTGTTCATAATGTCACATAGTAAGGAAACATATCTGGTGTATGGCCTTGTCCTTTTTCTTTCTCTGTGTTCCTCCTCTGGAATTCCATACCTTTCTGCATCTTGGATGAGTTTTCTAGCCCATGCAGGTTTCCTATTCTGAGAGTTCTTCTCGCGGGGTGGATTTACAGGTTCTTGTGGATCTTCTATTTCACGATCCACTTTTCGTATTGCTTTGTTCATGATGGTGTCTTGTGTTCTAGATATACTTGTTTCTTCATAATATTCAATAGGTGTCTTCCTTGATTTGATGTATGTTGAGTTTTCATCAAAAGTCACATCCCTGCTGATGTCAATCTTCTTGAGCCCTGGAAAGTAGATTTTGCATGCCTTCGAGCTTTCACTGTACCTCATGGGTGCATGGGTAGATCTTGGTCATCAAGCATTGCTCATGCTACTTCCATGATTGTTCTATTATTCCTTTCTGCAACTCCATTTTGTTGTGGATTGTAGGGAGTGGTCAACTCCCTCTTAATCCCTGAATCACTGCATAACTTCTTGAAGTCTCTTGAAGTGAATTCTCCACCATTGTTGGATCTAAAGGTCTTGATCTTCTTATTAGTTTTATTTTCTATCAAGGCATTGAATTCCTTAAATTTATCAAACACTTCATATTTGTTCTTCAAGAAATAAACCCCAAGTCTTCCTAGATAAATCATCAATGAAAGAAACATAATATACATACCCACTCAGAGAATTGGATGACATTGGACCACATACATCAAAGAGGATAATTTCCAAAATTCCTTTTGATTTGCTTTTACTACTTGAAAATTCCTTCTTTGTGTTCTTTCCTTTTGCACACCCTTTGCAAACACCTTCATGCTTTGACTGGATTTCAAGAAGACCTTCTACTGCTTTGTTTTCAATTGGTAGTGTCCTATAGTGTACATGATCAAACCTTTTATGCAAAAGTTCACTTGGTTCCATGGATTCATGTACCATGGCATGTTCAGGTTGTCCCTTCAATTTGTACAATCCTCCCTCTTGCTCTCCAATCACTACTGCATCATATATGGTCTTACCTTTTGGCCACATAAGTACTTGGTCATCCACAAATGCAGCTCTCATCCCTTTTGCATCCAAAGATGATATGGAGATAATATTCTTCTTCAGTCTAGGTACATATCGAATATTCATCCCTTCTCATTACAAGTGAAGCATCTCATATCTTTATTCTCTCTTTGATGATGGTGGTGGATTTCGCGGTCAGGACTGCGACGGTGGCAGGGGGGCCTGCGGCAGGGGTCGTGATCGAGAGCAACGACACTACATTGTGGGCCATGACTATGAGCGGTGGCACTGCGACGGGGCCAAGAACTGGAGCAAGGGCCGTGGGAAGGGGGGGCCTCAGTGGTTGGGGCCGCATGCAGGAGGCAGGAAGGAATGATCGGGACCACGTGCAGGGAGTAGTAGGCAGCGATCGAGACCAAGTGCAGGGAGTAGTAGGCAGCGATTGGGGCCACGTGTAGGGAATTTAAGGGCACGGTCGAGGTCGTGGAAAGGGTCGGGAGACCTGCGTTGTCGGCCGTTGCTACAAGTCACAAAAAAGATCTGAATAGTCGTGCCTCGATTTGCAGTTGTGAGTCAAAAAAGTGTGCTTTTTTGCGCAAAAAATAGGTGCAAGAAATGGAAGCTGACCAAAAAAAGGGGGTTTTCAACAAGTTAGAGGCCTAAAACTAACTTAAAGAAAACAAAAAATGGAAAAATAAAAACTAACAGACCAGAGGTTCAATCAGTAGAGTCGCCAATCTGTAGCATGGTTTTTCACCCTTGCTCGTGCAAAAGAGCACGTGCTAAGGATAATGGAATCCTTAGTAGCAGTTTGAAGGAAGGTAAGGAGTTAAATGTAAAAAACAACAATACAAGATTAAGCTAACATATTCATGGAAAGTAAATCTAAACTATAATGGAAAACATGAAAAGAGTACAAGAAACAATAAAATAGATCTTGATTTTTTTTATAAATGCAAACAAGGGTTGGTATAAAGAATTTTTTACCTCAAATATGAGGCCGGTGGAGTTTTTGCAGTCATAAGGATCAATGCACTAGTACTACGTGGGTTCCTTCTCTTCTCCAAATGCTCAAAGGTGGGGCCCAATATTGATTCAAAGGGGAGAACGGTAGCTCAAGTGGCTTGGGATAGAGTTCTAAAGTCATTTGAGAAGCATAAGGGTAAGGTTAGTGGTGGATGGTAAATGAGGGGCCTCCATCACCTTTTTATAGATTTTTGGGTGGAGTAAACAACCATGGTTTTGGGTACCAAAATGGTTTAGGTTAGAGGTTTTAGGGTTTTTTGCCCTCTTTTTCTTTCTTTTTTGAATTTTCTTTTGTTTATTCCCTTTTTATTTTGATTTCGTGAACTTTAGACCCCCTTTTTTGGGTTTGTGTTATGTTTTGAAAGAATTGAGTTAATTTGAGGAGGTAGAAAGGAGATTTTTTCCTTTTTATGTACCCAATTGGACATTTTTAAGGTTCTGGAGGCTAGAATGATAGGGAAAATGGTCAACAAGGTTATGTGTCTAAAGGAATGAACTAGTGAGTAACTTTTTTGTGTTAACAATTCCCAATTTTCATCATACATTGCCATGCTTTAATTATGGCATGGTTCAACTTAGTGAATCATAACAATGATTACAATGTTCATTGGCACGGCGTTGGCCTCGCGAGGAACATTTACATAACTACAATTTACATCTTCTATTACATTTACAACAAGAAAGGGGTCACAGAGGGATATTACAAAAAAAATGTTTGGGAGAAAATACAGTGGGTTTTTGAGATTGCTAAGTTTAATACCTCTAGAGTGTTCAAGCATCTCTCATTTTCATTATCTCGTGTCAATAAGGTAGGGCTTGTCTATCAAGTAGATATTCAAACTTTGTAAGTTATTTGAACGCTATTCTAGGGAAAAGTCTTTTAGTTGAGGAGATACAACCCAATTGAGAGTCTTTATGCTTAATTATATATTTATTCCATTTATAAACATTTTGTTGTTTTATAAATTAATTTGTTTTAGATTTAATTTGTAAAATTTAATAGATTAATGTTATATATATATATATATATATATATATATATATATATAACTTAAAATATATATATATTTTTAATTAAATAAAATTTTAAAATAATTAAATTAAATGAAAATAATTAAATTAAATGAAAATAATTAAATTATTACTATCCTTTTTAAAAGATAAGAGAAGAAAAGTATGAATGGTAGCCACATCACAATTGAGTTGGAAGAAATAGAAATATTTGGATAAAAATTGACAGGTGCCTTAATATTTTAAAATTTAATTAAGAAATAACATAAAATTATTATCTTATATCATGATTATGTCTTTTTCCACGATATTTATTCTTTATATATCATAAAATTTTAAGGAAATAAATAACATAAAATTATTATCTTATATCATGATTATGTCTTTTGTCAAGATATTTCTTTTTTTATATATCCTAAAATTTTAAGGAAACTAGTGTTGTTATTCATTTTTAACTTTCTCCATAAGAAAATATAAAAACAATTCTAATCTTTATTAGTAGTAGGTGAATGATAAATATCTAAAAAAAAATGAAGAAATAATTCTAAATTTTATTAGTAAAAGGAGAATAATAAATATCTAGAAGAAAATGAAGAGATAAAAATAAAAACACTTAACACAAGTCCAATCATGAGGTTGAATTTGAGTTGGGAGTCATGGCACACATATTAACTAGGATAATTGAATTGATAACTAGGTTATAATATATTCATTTCCTTCTCCAACAGAGATATTTTCATTATCACACAATATTAAGATACATTTAATTTTGTCTTTCTAATCAATAAAATTTACATAAGATCTATTGATTACTTTCTATTTGGTCATTATTCATATAAGCGAAATGAAAGAGAGATGAGTTTATCTATAGTTGATGGTTATGTTTTATTTTATTTTACTTAATTGTTTATTATGATTTTTTATGAATTGGATTTTTTTTTTTAATTTATATTTTAAATTTATTAATGATGTAATTGAAATTTTAAAATAATAAATGATATTTTTTTTAAATGTGAGATTAAATTGCAATTTTAGATAAATGTATATGTATAGGATAAAAGTCTACTATTGAAAACCATAAATCAAGAATGATTATTTACAAACCACAAATTGATTACTTTAAAAGACAAGGTGCACTCTTGTAATATTATATATATATATAATTTGAAAGCTAATTAAATCAATATAATTTATTATACAACACATTTATTTATATAAAGATTTCAATAGTAAAGAGATATTAATTTTAAGAGTTAAAACATTTTGTCTTTTATATAAAAATTATATACTTACTAAAATTTTATTCTTGAATTGGTTGTATAAAAAGACATTTTCCGAATCATAAAATCTAATTTAATAAAAGTGAAATTTGAAAAAATTAAAAATAAAATAAAGTTAAAAAAAATTGAATTAATATTTTGTTTAAAGTCAAAATCATATTTTACAATAAGACACACAAACAAGCTCGTAAATTAAAAATAATTTTTTTTTACCAAAATATATTTCAAATATGATTCAAGTCTTTCTTAATAAATATGTTAACATGGTTTGCATTGAAAAAAAAAGGATTAATATTAAATGCAAGTCTAACTCAACCATGTCACACCTATGCACTAGTGTATCTTTAGATATAATCTACATTATGTGCTAATGCACCAAATATTTGTGTAGACACTAATATTTTAGTAAAAAAAAATATTAAATTAACTTGGTATGTGGCACCCTAGGGTTGATATATAGAGGGGCATCAACAAGGAATTTTTTTTAAATGAATGATTATTTTATAAAATATCTAAAGTTGCTTTGATGCTTCCGTTACACTAGTGTACAAGTGCAACAATAGAATTGAAGCACATCAAACAATGCATTTATGTTGTTGTTTTTCTTGCTATAATATAGTTATATAATAAGATCTATCACGAGGACAATGTAACTTAATAGTCACAACAATGTATCTATAACCTTTGCACCTCACACTACCCATAGATCTTAATTTAATTATAGAATAGATCTTAGTTTAATTACAAAGTTTGTGATTGTTATAAAGTGCATTACACGGGGCAACATATCTATGATAGGACATAAAACCATGAGTTGGTATCATATTACCACATCATCTTATGGAGAGCGCATTATTAATATCACAATAATCATGTATTTATAAATCAAGTGTCCTTACACAACCTTGTCACTAGAATATAATAAAATGCTATAAACATGATAACCTCCACCTTACAAAAGAGACTCAAGAATCCTTCATGTAAGCAAATAGAGAGGGGTAATTCAACATAGCTCCTCTTGACCATATATATCTTACAAGATAATTTTCCTTCTCTACCATAATCAATAATTATGCCAAAAAAATCTTAATCCATTGAACTTGTCTTATTATTATTATTCACAAAGAATAGAAAAAATATGTTTATAACTTATCATATCATATAAGATCATTATCTTCAATTTGAACTCGGGACCTTCTACTTACAACTTTTCATCTCAATTACTCATTACCAATTACTTTACACTTTAGATAAATTTTATTTATGATTATTATTAAATTTAATATTAAATATATATATAATTTAAATTAAAAAAAATCTATTTTAAAATTTTAATTATAGTTCAGTAAATTTAAATTTAAATTTAAATTTTTAAATATCTTAAACTTTATTTTAAGTACCATTAACCTAACATAAAAATAGACAAAATATCAATAAAAAAAAATTCAAATCAAATCATAACTCACAAACAAGTAACTACCAAACAATCCAATCCAATCCAATGTAATCTAATGATGAAAAATAAAATCTAATCATAACTAACAAAGACTCTTGAAACTCGGAACTCCACGTTATTTCAAAATACTCTCTCGAACCTCAAATTTAAATTGTAAACATCTATCAAAACATCTACACCATGAGCGGTCGCGTTTACTCCGCGTTGTCCATGGAGATTAAATGTAATTTTTAGATAACATTCGATTATTTATGTGTTTGGAAAAAATTAAATTAAAATATATTTTAAAATAAAAATCATATTTTATAATAATTTATGATAACATTTGATTATTTATGTGTTTGGAAAAAATTAAATTAAAAGATATTTTAAAATAAAAATCATATTTTATAATAATTTATGATAACATTTGATTATTTAAGTGTTTGGAAAAAATTAAATTAAAAAATATTTTAAAATAAAAATCATATTTTATAATAATTTTAAAAATCATATCTAATTTTATAATAATTTTAAAAATCAAATCTAATTAAGAATTTTATTTGATAAAAACAATTAAAATATAGATGTTTAAAATAAATATACATAAAATATAATTATAACCTAAACAAAAATCAAACCTTAACTGACAAACAATCCAATGAAATGTAATCAATAATATGGAAACTCCAAACTCCACGTTATTTCGAAAGGAAACTCCACGTTATTTCGAAAGGAAACTCCACTATGCGTTTACTCCGAGTTGCATCATTATTAAATCACAAAAGCATCATTATTAAAGCATCTTTATTAAATTAAAAAAGCATCATTGTTAAATCACAAAAGCATCATTAATAGCCGTTGCATGATAACGGTCTTCTTCATCCAAAAAGCCAACGGTGATATATTCTTCATCATTAGTAAATCGAATTGGGTGAATGTGCATTTTGAAATTCGAACACTTGTTATTGAGATTTGGAAGCTTAAGATATTCTGGTTTTGTTATTGAGTGAGGTAGCACTCCCCTCGCAGCTACCTTTGACAGAACAAACTTGGCCGATGAGATCTGATGGAGAGGGCCGAGACGAAGATCGCCTCAGCTATATCTGAAACTGCTGCGAAGCTTGAGCTGATGCCCAAATGCGCGAGCGAGGGAGGTAAAATATCAAAGGAAATGTTAGGATTCCGACTCCCCTTGAACAGGTCGGTCGATTTGGGATTCTTTTTGTTTTGTGTTTCAAATCGGTTGATTGGGGTTGACATGCTTGTATGATTTCCTTGCCGATGGATGGATATTACGAGAGGCCACCTGGAATTGCCCTCCTATGGGCGGTGTGTACTTGCCTACTGACAGGTAAAATTAATGCTCCAATGAAATTTATCCTGCCCAGCTCCCTTCCTCGTTTTCTCTCGATAAATTACTGGAGTCTGGCTGTCATGCTTTTACTTCTTATTATCTCCGTGCTCATTGTCCTTAATTACCGGCCAACAAGGTTCATAGATCACAGGGTGCCAGGTACGATTTCCATTATATGAAAGGCTTAGACTATAGATTTCAATGGCCGCGATTGTAATCCGTTTGTTTAAATGCTTTGCAGAAACAAAAGCTTCGCAATGACCTTCGGCATATTTTATGTGGGTAAACAGGTTTTGGAATCCTCTACAATGCTGCAAACTCTTTTGTTTAGTAATTTGACTAATCCTATACAATTGCAGAAACAGTCTAGGCAGAAAATTCGCCTCGGATAAGCTTCCTCCGTTCAAATTCTTAACCCTTGTGATGGCCGCAGCGTTAGGTACAGATTCTTTTCTACATATATCTCATTATGCCATGCTGGTAAGAGAATTACCCTCAGTAGTTCATCCATCCATATACATAATGTCTCCTTTATTTTCTATTCTAAATTACGGTGAATAAATTTATTGTTAGCGAATAACATAGTTTCTCTTTTATTCTGTCCATACATACAATTGCAGAAACAGTCTATTTCAGAAATTTTGCCCAAATGCGCGAGTCGCCTTGTGATTCGCATTCAAATCACCTCAAATCTCTTCCTGATTCTGGTCATGAAGGTTAATCGTTACTATTCCTGAGAGCATACTGATATTTTTATTTTGTGTTGTTATTTTGATGAGTTGTTATGTAACAATTTTTTTTTTATTATGCGAAAAATTTATACACCTTACAATAACAAACATTTTATTTGTCTCCCAAATTTTAGAGAACCGCATAAGAAGAACATATATTAACATTGGTTTTCGATATGGAATTTGTGCGTAGTTATGAATGGAAGGCATTTTGCTTTGTTGTTGATTTCTTGACTGGAGTTTGCATCGATATGGATCAGGTTCGGCGACCTCTGCAGTGAGGATTGACCCTGTAACTATTTATTATTCTATTTAAATAATTGCTTGTTTCTGTGCTAACTGGTATGGACAGCCTCTCTATGGTAGAGAGTCGAGCCATGAACTTTCCCTGAGAATGATTCGACAGTCTCTTTGGAAAGGACCATCCTTAATCGTTACTATTCCGGAGAGCATACTAAATTGCCGCTAGGTTTAGGTCTTTTTCTTAGGTTGAATTTCTTAATCGTTGTTGGGTTGAATTTCTTAGGTTGAATTTCTTAATCGTTGTAGGGTTTTTCTTAGGTTTTGGATAAGTACTGTTGTATGATATGAATCCAACGGCGCGTTGGAAAAGCTAAGTGGAGGGTGATATGAATCTAACTTCACTTCCTGAAGCCGAACGAAGTGGGTGATTAGTAATCGACGTAGGTGAACGATGCGAGGACTTCAAAATTTTAAGAACAACGAGTGGGTGACTATGTTTCTACTTTCCTAACACGCTTATCATCCACATCCGCCCAGAGGGTATGTTTGTTTCTCTTTTATCAATGTGGTAAAAAATGGTGTTCGACTTCTGAGATTTCTGTAGTGAACTGATACTAACTGCCATTTGTTCGATTTCTGTGGTAAAAAATGGTGTTCAATTTCTGATTTCTCTAGTGATTTGATGTTCATTCCTTTGCATTTGAATGGATAGCAATACTAAAGAGTTTCTGGGATTAATCAGAGTCTCAACTATGTTCCTTGTATTGTTTAGAAACAAGGTTATGTGGTCGAAACAGTTATTTCTTTACAAAGCGACAGTCGAGAGGAGGGTTTTGTCTTCAACATCGTTACCAAGTAAATTAAAAAAATCTATATCCATGTTATATTTCTCGGTTTAGAATGAAGGGTTGTTCGCTTCGTTTCAGGATTGAATTCATATAAAATTTCCAGGAGAGAGGATTCGTGATAAGGTAATGGTCGACCTCATTACGAAAGCTGGATTAGTAGTCAAAACTCAGGTTGTTATATTGTTTGAAAAAAAGCCTGGATTTCAGATATGTTATTCTGTTTGTTGATTTTGTAAAGTAATTAATCTGTATTTTAATGACATTGTGATTGGGTATTTTAATATGTACGAGAAAGTTTGGCTATGTGGCTGACATTCTGATACTATTCTGGGCATATGTGGTGTGGTGAGGTCCGGTTTTTAGGTATCTTCTTATTTTTGTATATAGCAAATGTTTAGCACTGTAATAACTGTTTTCCTTTCATTTTAGATATGGTATTTTTAGTGATTTAAGATATATAATTTTTTTTTATTTTTATTTTTTAAATATATTTATTTAAAATAATTTTAAGATTTATTATATGTATAGGGTTCTACTTTGTATTTGTAATAATCACTATTTTTTTTATATGGTTAGATGATCCTACAGGAAAATGTACTTACCCGATTTCGTGTTGGATGACTGAAACCTAAAGGTAACTTACATAATAATGATTTAGTTTAAATAATTAATAAAATAAAATTGAAGAATCATAGACTCAAATTATTAGATTATTTTGTTGTAACAATTATATTTTACATAACTCTGTACCAGAAAACACATTAATGTTATTGGCTTTCATATATGTTATTAGTTTGTTGTGTGTTTGCAGTAATTAAATCGTACCTGTCCAATATGTATGAGAACGCCTTGTCCAATATGTATGAGAACGCCTTGAATGAGATCGTGGATGACATCATGATTCTATAAAGGCATAAGTTGCCATCATATATATCGTGAGTTTTGGTTTTTAAGGTATGTTCATATTTTGTTCGTACCAAATTTTGGCAGTGTAATAATAATTTTATTTTCATTTTTGATAAGAACTGAAGATAGATGATAGGTGATATGTCTAAGTTAGATAGGTGATATTTTCGGTCCATTACTTGGTATATATAAAATTGTAAGAGTTGTAGTAGTAAGAGTTCTTTCATGTTCTAAATAAAGTTAAATAAATTATTTTTATTGCAATTTTAGAATGATATGAAAAATTGCAAGAGTTTACTGTTATTTCGATTTCAGAGTGAATGGCATTTCAATAGAGTGATAATTCCAGATAAAGCTAGTTTGCATTTCATTTTTCCAACAATTTTTTTGTTATTAATTTTGACATATTTATAATCCGAAATGAATTCTAATTTGAAATGTATTAAAAAAAAGGGGTTTCTCCATTGAAAAAACAGTGGATGTTTTAGTTTCAACCTATGAACTTCCTTATTTCTTCACAAGGTTGCCCTAGGTTGATTTGTTTTCCTGGGTGGTTTATATCATTTATATGTAATGAGAATGGAACAGACCTTGATTCTTGTTCAATCTTTGTTTCCAGTTCAATCAGTAGTTGCGAAGATGAAATGACAGGCAACCGGAGAAAGAGAGACCACGAAGAATCCAAAGAAACGAGATTAATTGAATCAGGTAGATACACACCTTTTCAAGTTCTCTATTAAATGTTTAATGCATACAAAGTAGCTAACCCTTAGGCTATATTACTCTACTTATTGCCCAGTCTTTTATTAAACTAGCTCGGGCTAGTTATTAAGCTCTGGCTAGTTATTAAAACTAGCTTTAACTTATTGTTGAAATTATTTAGAAATCTATTTAACTTACATTATTAGAAATCTATTTGGCTCAAATTTCACTTCAAATTTCACTAGATGACTAAGTTACCCTTCTAGAGGTTCACATCGGCCAGCTATAGTGTACGGTCCACTTTTTCTAGGAGAGATTTTTTCGACAGGATTCCTCTTCGATGTGCATGACCCTTCAGCAGCCGCACCACAGAACAGTGGGTAGGTTTCTTGTTCCAAGTTAAGACAACTTTGGTTTCTTCTTACTCATATTCGTAGACATGTTGTGCCATCCCAATCCTTGCTATCTGCTTACTCCTATTCGTTGCAGGTTGTCGCTTTGAGTCTTTTTGCATGGAAGAAAATATTGCTCTCTATTAAGAAAATGAGATTTATTGAAAAAGCCAAAAATGGTGCTGTTATACACATATATTCAAACTAAAGTTCCTTATAACACTATCCATGAAGATTTTAATTGTTTAAGCTCGCAAGATTCAAACTAGTTACGAAACTAAATTTTCCTAAACAAAATCTCTAATACAGTTTTCCCTTACGATCTCCACACAAAATAGTATCTTGTCGGTGAGCTTTTTTGTTCATCCAGTCATTTATCTTTCTTCCTTATGAATTTTCATGACCTTCCACAAGGCTGACAGAGAGTGGATCAGGTAGTTTGTTAGGTAAAGGTAGTGATAATATTTATGATTTCTACCATTATAATTTCAAGGAGTTGATTATTACATTGATCATGGTCGATAAGCGTTCTTCTTGGATTTTCAGGTAGTTTGTTAGGTAAAGGTAGTGATTATATTTATGATCTCTACCATTATAATTTCAAGGAGTTGATTATTACATCGATCAAGGTCGATAAGCGTTCTTCCTGTATTTTTTTGTATTAACCATTCGAAATAATGAATTCCCCAAGCTACTGCTGAATGCTGTGAGCTCTTTTGGAAAGATGACCTCTTCTTCAAAAACCATCTCGAACTAGGGACAGTTTTCTTTTCGCATCTATTTGCCCCCCTTTATATGGTAACCCATCTTCTGATGTTCCAGAGAAGTATCTCAATTTTATTCCTATATGCTCGGTAGCCGGCATTCGGAACCTTCGATCCCATCTTCATCTAGCCAGAGCAATAATGACGAGGTATCGGACGGTAACCCTTTTCACAATATTTTCAATCGCCAGGAAAGCAGAAATAAAATGATATATCATGTCTTGTGTTTGGATATGCCAACGCGCCCATAAGCCATCATTCTTTACACTTTCCCCATTCCACATTGCAATTTGAAGGTTGCCTTATGTTTGCTATGGAGATGGTCTCTGCGTTTTTTATTTGCAGGCTTCTACGTTTCCTCTCCCTCTGCCAATGGATACGCGTTTGATGTTTGTCTTTGCCCACTTGGAATGCTTATGCTTGTTTGATGTTCTGGTCGTTTGAACATTTGCCCAATGGATACGCGTTTGATGTTTGTCTTTGCCCTTGGAATGCTTCTGCTCGTTTGATGTTCAAGTACGGTCTGCCTACACGTCATGGAATATGATGGGCGACCATTGTTTGATGTTCCGACGCACGTTTGGTTTTTGTAAACGTTCAACTATTCGCTTTCTCTATGCTGCCACTGTGCATGCATTTCTTCCATTGCCCTACCCGTTATCTGTAGTGTGCTTCCTCACCCTCTGCCCCTTATCACGCTGGGTGCCAAACCTTGGTGTTGACTAGTTTTTGGTTTGTTGTATATATTCCCCATATTCTGTCTTTTTCTTTGGCTGAAACTTGTTTTCCATTCTGAAACTTGGTTTGTGGGGTTTTTAGAAGACTTGAATACCTTTTCCCTTTATTAATGAGAAATAGCTTTAAGAGGGTTAGCTCCTTTCATGTTAGCCTGCGCACATGCTGCTGAAATGGGCGCTCTGAGCGGGCTTCAAGCGTGCCCAAGTGTAATCATGAGAGCTCTATTGCAAACCAGGGTGCAACTGTAGCCGGCCCGAGGTCCTCTCACAGGGTTTACGGAAAATACCGACAACAGTCAAATTCACAATTGATATCCAATAAAAACATTACACATAATTTAAAATTAAAATTTGATTTCATGTCAACGTAGTTTCTGCTCAGTACTTCATTGCAGCGCTACACGGCTTTGGCCTCAATTACGCCACTTCAAGTGGGCTACAGCGCGGTCCCTCTTCGCTCACGTGCGAAGTCTATGTGCTAATAAGCACGGGATGCAAGACAATGTGCAACAGATCAAATCTAGCCCACACGCAACCAAAACGTAATGTGATGCCACCCATAAACGCTAAGGCTTTGCGCAACCTATATATGCAAAACCAATAGGAGGGGAGAGATTTAGACTTTAGTAATTTTTTAAATGCAATAGGAGCCGAGAGATCTAGACTTTAGAATTTTTTTTTACAAAATTACGTCATAATTACATATATATTATTTTTTTTGTTAAAATCAAATCATTGAATTTTTTTTGCTTTTCCAAAAACAAAATTTAGATAAGATTTGGAAAACTAAATCAAGTTGTCATTATCTGGTTGGTTAGAAAATAAATTGAATTGGTACATTTAATATTCATGGTTACAAAAAATTTTGCACTAGGCTTTCTATTGGTACCCCATAAAATACACCATGTACAAATCTTAATAAAAACTCATCTAGGATTTCTATTGGTACCTCATAAAATACACAATCTATAAATCTTAATAAAAAATCATCTTGTAAGGATAAAAAATAATCTTGTAGGGAGTTGTTGAGATGGATTGTGAGTATTTTTGTTTATTTATTGTTATTTTTTTTCTAGTGGAAACTTAGATTTTTCCTTCTTTTTTGTATAATTTAGTTGGATTGAATATCTTATATCCTCAATTTGAATATAAATTTATTAAAAAAATTAATCCATTTTCTAATCACATTATTAGTTTATGTTTTTGCAAGTGAATTATCTCCTTATATTACAAGTAGGTAGGTACATATTCATTCTAGTGAAAAAAATTGGTTATTCCATGTCCACTCTAGAGGGAAAAGATAACAACTAGATAGGTCCATGTCATGTATTTTTTAAATATGAATTTAAGATATCAATATTTCTCCATTTTGTATTTTAAATTTATAACCTACGTAACTTTGAATGTTATTTGTGTATAGGTGTTCACATTTTGTATCTCTTTTATTTATCCAAAGATACTGATCATTTATCTAATTTTAGAAATAACATTTTTAATTACCAATAGGTTAGTAATTTGGTTTGATATATGTTAATAACTAAATTTGTTTAAAATTTTTGTTACTAATTGATTTTGCAAAATATTAGTAATTGAGTTGCATTGTAATTCTTTTCTTATGCACATTTTATGGTATGATAAAGTATTAATTATTTTCATTGAGTTTAGAAAATATTAATAATTGAAATTTATTAAATTTGGTTTTATATATATTTTATGATATGATACTATATTGACTATTTTGTTGTGGTTGTTGAAATATGTTAGAGTGTTGTTAAATTATCATTGTTATCTTGTTTACTTTAATGATGGTAAAACAAAATTTAAATGTTTTTTGAATAGTTAATGATATCTTTCTTTTATATATAAAAATTTAGTTAGAATATTTAAATTAGAATAAGATTGTAAAAAATATTTTGTATGGATATTGAATTCTATATTTTTCTTATATTGTTTGCATTAATATGTTGACCATAGGGTTTCTATTAAAGTCATGTCTAGAGTGTTTTCAAAGGACCATTTTGGGAAATTGCCTGGAAACAATTTCCTAACTCGGTATCTTGACACATGTGCCTTTTGTTGTAGCTGGGAACTGGGACGCCGTTGCGCTAGTAATAGGTGGAGGGAGGTAACTCCCAGAGAAGCCCTCCTAGTACGCCCCAAGTTGGGTGGTCGACCATGTATACACAAGGTTTTTGAAGTGGTCTAACGAGGGACCCCCCTTTGTTGACACTCTATTCATGCAACCTAGGAGTTAGGATCTATTTCCTTGGTAATTATAACATACACTATACCTTCTAACCCTTATCTACTTTAACCCCTATCACACATAACTCCTCAAAACCATAGCTACTTTAGCCACTATATCATCCCCCTACCACACTTACCACTCCACATCTCTCTCTCCTCTCTCTCTCTCTCTCTCTCTCTCTATAACACACACACACACACCCTTTCTCCTCACATTCCCATTAAATACCCCCCTCTCCCTAACTTTACCAACCCCTTCTGTCACTCTATCCCTTACAACGTTCTCTCCCTAGTTGTTACCAACCTCCTTCTCTCTCTCTCTCTCACCCATTTTTTCATCCCATACCATTAACCCCCATCCTCTCTCTCTCTCTCTCTCTCTCTCTCTCTCTCTCTCTCTCTACCTACACCTAACACAAACCCCTTTCTCTCTCCCCCAATATCCTAACACTAAACCCCTCTCTCTCCCTCACTCTCACTATGTGTAAACCCCACAATCTCTTTCCCTTAATTCCCCTACTACTCTTCCTACCCATAAAAATCCCCTCCACCTCCCTCTCTCTCTCCTACTCCCCATACCCCAAAATATCTCTCTCTCACTCTCTTTATCCTAGACCCCATTCTCCTACAACTTACCACTCCCCATCTCTCTCTCTCTCTCTCTCTACTCCTCCACTTACCCTTAAAACCCAAACCCTCTCTCCCTCTCTCTGAACCACCATCCTCTTTCTCTCTCTCTCTCTCCCCTCCTCTCCCTAACACTTTCTGACTCTCAGACCCCCCTACCTCTAGCACCCCCCTCCACCTCCCCCCCCCCCTCCTGTCACCTTTTCCCACTGAACCTTATTTACCCCCTGTCTCACTCTCTCTCTCCCCTACTACTCCACCTAAACCTAAACCCCACCCCTGTCTCTCTCCTCCAAACCCCTAACACCCCCTATCTCGCACTCTAACTACATGTAACCCCCAATTATCTCTCCCTAACCCCACTCCTACTCTCCCTACCTATAACCACCCCCTCCAAAGACCTTTCTCTCTCTCTCTCTCTCTCTCTCTCTCTCTCTCTCCCTGTCCTCACCCCACTCATAATTTTTCTAATCCACCCCCCTAACCTCCTCTCTCCCCTTACAACTAACCCCCCCCTCTCTCTCTCTCACACACACACAAAACACACACACACATGCACACACAAACACCTATGCTCTTCCACCTACCCCTAACCCTAACCCTCTCTCCCTCCGAACCCCTCAACACCATATTTCCCATTATTCAGTCTCTCACACACACACACACCCACCTACTCGTCCACCTAACACTAATCTATCTCCTCCTCTATCCCTCTCCACTCCTCTCCCTAAGCATTCCTAATTCCCTCTCACTCTCTAATTGCCTATTGTTCTTCCTACATGTATCACCCCATCCTCTTCTCTCTCCCTCTCTATCTCCCTCTCTCCTTGCTAACCCCTTCTCCAACTCTCTCTCTACCCTACTCCACCTACACAAAATCCCAAACCCTCTCTCTCTAACCCAACCCCCTAACACCTACCCTCCCTCTTAGACACTCTCACTACCCCTAACCCACCCTCTCTCTCTCCCTTAATCCACTCATACTTTCCCTAATCCTCCATCTCTCCCTCTATCCAACTCCCCATCCCCTTAAACCCTTGTCTCCCTTATCATAACCCCCTCCTCTCTCTCTCCTCTCTCCCTCCCCCTAACCCTAACTAAACCCCTCTCTTATTCTCACTCTCCCTTATTCCTTCAAATACACCTAACCCCCACATCTCTCACTCTCTCCCTTAGCCTGTAATACCCCCTCTATGTCTCTAAATATAACTAAAGAAAACACCCATTATCTATCTCCAATACCCCTATTAATTTGCCTACCATAAACATGCCCTTTCAACCTCTCTGAGTCTCTTGTTCTCGATGCCCCAATCCTGTGAACCCTCTACATATTTCTTTCCTATCCCCCCTCCCCCTATCACTAACAACACCCCCCCCTCTATCTCTCTCTCTCCCTCAACCCTCTCCTTCTCTCCCAAATCCCAGACACCCCCTCACTGCCCACCTCCCACACTATCTCTATCTATCACCCCATTTCCTTGCTTTAACATTAACCCTTCTCCTCTCCCTAACCCTTAACAACCCCATTTCTTCCTCTCCTCTCCATAACCCTTACCAACCACATGTCTCCCTCTCCTCTCCCTAACCCTTACCAACATCCTCTCTCTCTCTCTCTCTCTCTCTCTCCCTCACACACACACACACACATCTCCTTCTCCCCTTAACAATAAAACCACTCATATATCTCTATCTCTCCACTCCTCTCTCTAACCATTACTAACTTGGTTTATCACTCTATCACCCCCTCCTCTTCCCCTACCTATAATACCCTGTACTCTCTCTCTCTCTCTCTGGCCATTCTTGACCCACTCTCTCACTTTCTCTCTCTACTCTACTCCTTCTATACCTGAACTCCACCCCTCCCTCTCTCCCCCAACCCCGTAATGATGCACCCTCTCTCTCATACACTATCACTACCTTTAAGATCCCATCACTCTCCATAACCCCTCTCATACTCTCCAAAATATCTCCTCTCTATATATACCCCCACCCTTTATCCCCGCTTCTCTTTAAATTCCCTTGTGATATATCCCCTCAACCCACCCCAATTTCTATATCTTTCTCTACCCAAAATCCCTTACCCACCATACCACTAATCAACCACACCCTCTCGATATCG
Source organism: Larix kaempferi (assembly GCA_027924585.1). NCBI lineage: Eukaryota > Viridiplantae > Streptophyta > Pinopsida > Pinales > Pinaceae > Larix > Larix kaempferi. The sequence continues at coordinate 3,922,435 of BSBM01000898.1, read as the reverse complement.
CACTACCCTTCTCTCTCTCTCTACTCCCATGCTTATAATGAACCCCCGCTCGTCAAATGTTCAAACACCTCCATGTTCTCTCTCTATCTCTCTCTATCTCTCTCTCTCTCTCTCTCTCTCTCACACACACACACACACACACACACCGACACACACACATCTAATCCTACCCACACAATTGAATCCCACCATATCTCTCTGTCTGTCTAACTACATTTGTACTCTACCTAATCCTCCTCTCTCTCTCCTACTCATCCTCCCCCTAACCACCTCTCTCTCTCTCTCTCTCTCTCTCTCCTAATCCCCCTACCATTACAACTTAAAACCAAATCCTCTCTCTCCCCCATAAACCCGTAACATGTCCAATTCTCTCACTCTCAAACAAACATACAAACACCCATACTCCTCCCCTTACCACAAAACCCCCTCACCTCTCTCTCCCTCTATCTCTCACTAATGGTAACCCTCTCTCTCACCCTACACCACCCTACTCGCACTATCTTTAACCCCCTCCTCTCCCTCTTTCATTCTCGCTCTCTTCCTCCCAATCTTTGTCTCTCACCCATTATCACTCACCCTTACTAACCCCCTCTCTCACTCTATCTCTCTCCTAATCCTCCACCTACACCTAACCCCAACCCCTCTAGCTCTCTCTCCCTAAACCCACCAACACACCCCCTATCCCTATCAAACTCTCACAATAGCCAACCCCTCTCTCTCTCCCTAATGCCCCTCCTACTCTACCTACCCATAACCATTGCTTCCTCCCCTCTACCTTTGCTTTTCCTACTCCCCCTACACCAAAACCCCCTACCACCCCCACTCTCTCTCCCCTAACCCCCCTCCACTATCACTTATTCCCCCATATATCTCTTACTCACTGACTCTCTCTCTCTCTCTCTCTCTCTCTCTCTCTCTCTCTCTCTCTCTCTTCTTCCCCCCACAAACACTCTTGTTTCAATATTTTTATCCCTTACTACCCCCCCTATCTCACTCTCTCACCATTATACTCTTCAATATACCTTTAACTCCCCCCTCTCTCTCTTCCTTATTCTGGAAAACTCTAACTAACCACCTCTCTCACTTTCTCTGTAACTTATTCCTCCACATATGCCTAACCCCCACCCCTCACTCTCTCCACGAACACCCTAGCACTGCTTCTCTCTCTCACACACATTCTCACTATCCCTAACCCACCACTACCTCTCCCTAACCTACCTAATACTCTCGCTAGACATAAAAAACCCCCTATTCCTCTCCTCTTTATCTCTCCTACTCCACTTACACCTAATCCCCCCTCTCTCTCTCCTAATCCCCCTCCCTTACAACTTACCACCCACAATATTCTCTCTCTCCCTACCCCCAAATTATCACCCCAATTTTCACTAACTTCCCTTATATTCCCTAATTCCCTACCTCTATCCCCCCACCAAGATATCTATCTCTTTCTCTGCTAGAATCCCCATCCTCCTGCTATTCCTAATCATCCACACCCTTCCCCATTCAATCCCCAACTCCCTCTCTCTCTCTCTCTCACACACACACACACACATCACTCTACTGCACCACTTAAACCTAGCCCCCCACTTTCTCTCTCCATCGCCTCTTCCCCCTAACCCTTATCAAATCCTACTCACTCTCTCTCTCTCTCCCATACTCCAGCTAAAGCTAATCCACACACCTCTTTTAATTGTCCAAACCCCTAAAACCACCCTCTCTCATTCTTACTAGCCCTAACCCACCACTCTCCCTCCTTAAACACCCTCATACTTTCCCTACACATAACCACCCCTACAACCACCTCTCTCTCCCTCCAACACTCCCCCCCACCCCTAACCCTATATCCCCCTCTCTCACTCTCTCTACCCCCCTAATTCTTCATCTTGTACCACTTAATACCCCCCATCTCTCTCTCTCTCTCTCTACCCCCACCCTATACTGACCCTTCTCTTTCTCCCCCACCCCCCTCCTCCACTCTACACTTAATCACCCATACCCTCCCCTCCTTGATCCCGATTCTCTCTCACTCTCTCTGTCTCTCTCTCTCTCACACACACACTCTCTATCATCCCTATACTCCTCCAACTACCACTAACCCCCACCCCTCTCTCTTTCCCAACCCCTTAACACCTGGCTTCCCCACCCCCCTCTCTCTCTCTCTCTCTCTCGCACACACAAACCTACTCCTCCCCTACAACTAACCTCCCTCCTCTCTCTCTCTCTCTCTCAATCATCTCCCTAACCCTTAATATCCCCTCTCTCTATGCCTCTCTTAATAATCCTTACCTTACAACTTAACACCCACCCCTCTCTCTCTCCTCTAACCCCCAATAACCCCCCCACACTCCTCTCATCTCTCTCCCTCTCTCTCTCTCTCTCTCTATCCCTTACTTACCCCCTAGCTCACTCTTTCACCATTGTACTCATCACCTTACCTTTAACCTTGTTTCCTCCCTCTGTCTCTCTACCACATTCCACCTTACCCATATTAATTATGTATCTTGCTTTCTCTATTACAAATTCCTCCACATGCACCTAAGCCTAAACCCTCACTCTCTCAACCAAACACCGAACACCCCCCCACTAGCTCACACACTCTCACTACCTCTAATCCGACATTCTTTCTTCCTAACCCCATCCACCTCTCTCTCTCTCTCTGTCTCTCTCTCTCTCTCCTACTCCCCCTACTACTAACCCTCTCTCCCTCTCTCCTAATCACCATACACCCATAACATACCACCCTCATATCTCTCCTAAGTCCCTCGCTCTCTTCTTCCACGCTATGCCCCAATTCTCTCTAATATCCATAATATTCCCTGAGACCCTACCCCCCCTCACCTCATCACAATCTCCATCTCATTCTCTCCCACAACATCACTCCTCCTCCCTAGACCTAATCACCCGCATCCTCCTCGCATTGCTCTCTCTCTCTCTCTCTCTCTGTTAGACAAACTCACACAAAAAAACACCCCTTTACTCCACCTACCCCCACACCTATACCTCTCTCCGCCACCACCTAACACCTCCACACCACCCATTATCTATATTTCTCTCTCAGACACCCTCATATCCCACTCCTCCCCCTGTCTCTCCTTTTCTCTCCCTAGCCCTTACTAAACTCACCTCTCTCTCACACACACACACCCCTACTCCTTCCCCTCCTACCCCTCTTTATCTCTATCCCCCGATTCCTCGTAACCCTTACCAATCCCCTCCCTCATTATGTTTACCCAACTCCTTCAGCTATGTCTAACCCCCACACTTCTATCTCTTCTCTAACCCCCTAACACCCACCTCCCATTCAAACACTCTCAGTAGTCCTAACCCCTCCTCTCTCTCTACCTAACCCAATCTATACTATCCCTAAGTCTCTCTCTCTCTCTCTCTTCCTCTCTTCTCTTCCCCTAACCCTTAATAAATGCCTATGTCACTCTTTCTCTACCTTACTCCTCAAACTACACCTCCAAACCTCTCTCCCTAATCTATGCCTCTAATACCTCCCTCTTTCTCTCACTCCCACTACCCCTAAATTTCCCTCACTCTCCCTAACCCCACTCATACACTCCCTAAGCCCCCTCCCCTATCTCTTGAATTCCCCTCTCACTGTAACTATGTGTGTGTGTGTGTGTGTCCCTCCTAGTCACCCTCACATTACCACTTAATACCAACCCTTATCTATCCCCACCAAACCCCTAACACCCTCAATTGTCTATCTCTTACTCACATGGACCTACTCCTCCCTTTTAAATGAACCCCCCTCTCTCCCTCTCTCTCCGTATAGCCCTTATCTCCTCTCTCACTCTCTGGCCAACCTATTCCTCCTCCTCCTCCCCTCTCTCTCTCTCTCTCTCTGTCTTAACCTATTCCCCCTAACACTTATTATGCTCATCCCTCACTCTCTCAGTCTCTCCCTTACTCCACCTACACCTAATCCCCACCACTCTCTCTCTCTCCAACCCTAGAAAGATATAACCCCCTCGCTCTCTCTCCCTAACCCCTTTCATACTATCACTATTAATAAATAATCTCTCTTCCCCCTCTCCCTCTTTCTCTCACCTACCCCTACCACTAAACCCCCCCTCTCTCTCTCTCTCCTAATTTCCCACCCCTATCATTTACTCCCCAATCTCTCTCTCTCTCTCTCTCTCTATCTATCTATCTATTCCCCCAAACTATACCCCCAATTCTCTCTAACTTCCATAATATTCCATAGATCCATCCACACCATCCCGCCATCTTGACCTGTATCTCTTTCCCTCCACCATACCCCCTCCTATCTCTACCCCTAATTGCCCACACCTTCCTCCAGTCAACCCGTTGACTCTCTCTTTCTCTCTCTTTCTATCTCTCTCTCTCTCACACACATAGATATCCCTCTACTCATCAACCTACCAATTAGCCCCATTCCCCCTCTCTCCCCCAACCCACTACAACATCCCTCCCCACCCTCATTCACTCACTCACTCTCTCTCTCTCTCTCTCTCACACACACACACACACACACACACATGCCCACCTACCCCTACCACTACCACTAGCACATCTCCTCTCTCTATCGCTCTCTCCCACCTTCTCTAACTAACCATTACTAAACCCCCTATCTAACTCTTTGATCCCCATATTCTTTGACATAGCTCCAACATCACTCATCTCCCCCCCCCTCTCTCTCTCTCTACCAACCCTCTCATTCTCTCCCAACCCCCAAACACCCCCCTCACTTCCCACCTTCCATACTATCTCTCTTTGTAACCCCATTTCCTTGCTTTACCATTAACCCTCCTCCTCTAACCCTTAACAACCCAATCTCCCCCTCTCCTCTCTATAACCCTTAACAACCCAGTATTTCCCTCTCCTCTCCATAACCCTTAACAACCCCATCTCTTCCTCTCCTATCCCTAACCCTTACCAACATCCCCCCTCTCTCTCTCTCTCACACACACCACACCTCCTTCTCCCCTTAACACTAAAACCATTCATATCTTTCTCTCTTTCCACTGCTCTCTCTAACCTGGTTTATCACTCTATCACCCCCCTCCTCTTCCCCTACCTATAATACTCCATCCTCTGTGTGTGTGTGTGTGTGTGTGTGTGTGTCCCTATCCTCCCCTGACCATTGTTGACCCACTCTCTCACTCGCTCTCTAGTCTAGTCTGTCTATACCTAAACTCCACCCCTCCCTCTCTCCCCCAACCCCCTAATGATCCACCCTCTCTCTCATACACTATCACTACCCTTAAAACCCTATCACTCTCCATAACCCCTCTCATACTCTCAAAAATATCCATTCTCTCTATATACCCCGACCCTTTACCCACCATTCTCTCTAAATTCCCTTAACATCTATCCCCCTCCACCCACCCCAATTTCTATATCTTTCTCTACCCAAAATCCTTTACCCAACATACCACTAATCAACCACACCCTCCCCATTTTGCACCCCCCTTCTCTCTCTCTCTCTCTCTACTCCACCACTTATAATGAACCCCACTCCTCTCCCTCTCCTCCAACCTTCAAACACCCTCCATGTTCTCTCTATTTCCTTTATCTCTCTCTCACACCACACACACACATCTACTCCTCCCCACACCACTAAATCCCATCATCTCTCTCTATATCTCTCTGTCTAACCGCATTTGTACTCTACCTAATCCTCCTTTCACTCTCCTACTCATCCTCCCCCTAACCACCTCTCTCTCTCTCTCCCCTCTCTCTCTCTCTCCTCTCTCTCTCTCCTAATACCCCTACCATTACAACTTACAACCAAATCCTTTCTCTCCCCCATAACCCCCTAACATGTCCAATTCTCTCACTCTCAAATAAACAGAAAAGCAAGCCTACTCCTCCCCTTACAACTAAACCCACTCATCTCTCTCTCCCTCTATCTCTCTCTAATCACAACCCTCTCTCTCACCCTACACCACCCCACTCTCTCTCTCCTAACCCCCATCCACTATCACTTACTACCTCATATATCTCTTACTCACTGACTCTCTCTCTCTCTCTCTCTCTCTCTCCCCTTACCCCCCACAAACACTCTTGTTTCAATCTTTTTATCCCTTACTAACCCCCCTCTCTCACTCTCTCACCATTGTACTCCTCAGTATACCTTTAACTCCCTGCCTCTTTCTCTCTCTTCCTTATTCTAGATTCTAGCAAACACTTACTAACCATCTCTCTCACTTTCTCTGTAACTTATTCCTCCACATATGCCTAACCCCTACCTCTCACTCTCTCCATGAACACCCTAAAACTGCCCCTCTCTCTCTCACACATTCTCACTCTCCCTAACCCCCCACTACCTCTCTATAACCTACCTCCTACCCTCCCTAGCCATAAAACACCATATTCATCTCTAAATTTCTCTATCTTACTCCCCTTACCACCTAATCCCCCTCCCTTACAACTTACCACCATAGATATCTCTCTCTCTCTCTACCCCCAACCTATAACCCCCATTTTAACTAACTTACCTAATACTCCCTAATCCCCTACCCCTATACCCCCACAAAGATATCTATCTCTTTCTCTCCAAGAACCCCCATCGCCTGCTATCCCTAATCACCCACAACCTTCCCCCTTCAATCCCCAACTCTCTCTCTCTCTCTCTCACACACACACACACACACACCATTCTACTCCTCCATTTACCCCTAATACCGGACCTATCTCTCCATCACTTATTCCCCCCTAACCCTTATCAACTCACACTCACTCTCTCTCTCTCTCTCCCATACTCCTCCACCTAAAGATAATCCAAACCCCTCTCTTAATCCCCCAACCTCATAAAACCCCCCTCTCTCATTATAACTAACCCTAACCCACCACTCTCTCTACTTAAACCCCCTCATACTTTCCCTATGCATAACCACCCCCATGACCACCTCTCTCTCCCTCCAATACCCCCCCACCTCTAACCCTATATCCCCCTCTCTCACTTTCTCTCCCCCTAATTATGCATCTCGTACCACATAATACTCTCCATCTCTCTCTCTATACCCCCAACCTATACCCACCCTTCTATTTCTTCCCCATCCCCCCCTCCTCCACCCTATGCCTAATCACCGACACCCTCCCCTCCTTGATCCTAATTCTCTCTCGTTGTGTCCCTCTCTCTCTCTCTCTAACACACACACTCTATCATCCCTATACTTATCTACCTACCCATAAGCCCCACCCCTCTCTCTTTCCCAACCCCCTTAACATCGAGATCCCCCCCCACCTCTCTCTCTCTCTTGCACACACCAAACTACTCCTCCCCTACAACTAACCTCCCTTATCTATCTATCTCTCAAATCATCTCCCTAACGCTTAATAACCCCTCACTCTTTGTCTCTCCTAATACTCTTTACCTTACAACTTAACACCCACCCCTCTCTCTCTCTCCTACAACCCCTAATAAACCCCATGGAACAAACACACTCCTATCATATCTCTTTCTCTCTCTCTATCCCTTACTTACCTCTTATCTCACTCTTTCACCATTGTACGCCTCACTAGACCTTTAACCTTGCTTCCTGTGTCTCTCTCTCTCTCTTATTCCGCCTTACCCATACTAATTACCTATCTTGCTTTCTCTATTACAAATTCCTCCACATTAACCTAAGCCCCAACCCTCACTCTCTCAGCCAACCCCCTAAAAGCCCCCCACTCGCTCACACACTCTCACTACCCCTAACCCCACACTCTTTCTCATAACCCAGTCCACCCCCTTTCTCTCTCTCTATCTCTCCTACTCCCCTTACAGTTAACTCTCTCTCCCTCTCTCCTAATCACCATACCCCTATAAATTACCACCCCCATATCTCTCTGAAGTCCCTCTCTCTCTTCTTCCACCCTATGCCCTAATTCTCTCTAATATCCATAATATTCCCTAAGACCTTACCACCCCTCCCCTCATTGCAATCTCCATCTCATTCTCTCCCACAACATCACTCCTCCTCCCTACACCTAATCTCCCACATCCTCCTCGCATTGATCCCTCTCTCTCTCTTTCTTTTAGACACACACTCACACACACAAACCCCTTTACTCCACCTAACCCCACACCTATACCTCTATCGCCACCACCTAACACCTCCACACCCCCCATTATCTATATTTCTCTCTCACACACACTCATCTCCTACTCTTCCCCCTCTCTCTCCTTTACTCTCTCTAACCCTTACTAACCCCACCTCTCTCTCTCAAAGACACCGTTGACTGCTTCCCCTCCTCCTCTTTCTCTTTATCCCCCTATTCATCATAACCCTTACCAATCCCCTCTCTCACTATGTTTACCCAACTCCTTCAAATATGCCTAAGCCCCACACCTATATCTCTTCTCTAACCCCTAACACCCCCCTCTCACTCACACACTCTCAATAGTCCTAAGCCCTCATCTCTCTCTCCCTAACCCAACCAATATTATCCTTAAGCCTCTCTCTCTCTCTCTCTCTCTCTCTCTCTCTCTCTCTCTCTTCCCCTAACCTTTACTAAATGCCTATGTCACTCTTTCTCTCCCTTACTCCTCAAAATACACCTAACTTCCAACCATCTCTCCCTAATCTATCGTTCTAATATTGCCCTCTTTCTCTCACTCTGCCTACCCCTAAATGTCCCTCTCTCTCCATAACCCCACTCATACATTCCCTAAGCACTCTCCCCTATCTCTTCAACTTCCCTCTCCTTGAAACTATGTGTGTGTATGTGTTTCCTTCCTAGTCACCCTCACAATACCACTTAAGACCAACCCTTATCCCTCCACACCAACCCCCTAACACCCTCAATTTTCTATCTCTCACACACATGTCCCTTCTCCATCCTTTACAACTAACCCCCCCTCTCTCACTCTCTAGCCACCCTACTCCTCCACCTATGTTTAAGCCTCCTCCTCCCCCCCCGTCTCTCTCTCTCTCTCTCTCTCTCTCTCTCTCTCTCTCTCTCTCTCTCTCTCTCTCTCTCCACCTCTTCCCCCTAACCCTTATTATACTCGTCTCTCACACTATCACTCTCTCCCCTACTCTACCTACACCTAATCCCATCACTGTCTCTCTCTCACCCTAAAAAATTCTAACCCCCTCTCTCTCTCTCCCTTGACCCCTTCATACTCTCCTTTACTAATAAACAACCCCTCTTCCCCTCTCCCTCTTTCTCTCTCCTACGCGAACAACTAAACCCCCCCCCACTCTCTCTCTCTCTGCTAATTTCCCACCCCTATAGCTTACTCCCCAATCTCTCTCACTCTCTCTCTCTCTCTCTCTTCCCCCATCATATACCCCCCCTTCTCTCTAACTTCCCTAATATTCCATACACCCCTCCCCACCATCCTCCCATCTTGATCTATATCTCTTTTTCTCCACCATGCCCCCTCTTATCTCTACCCCTAATCACCCACACCTTCCCCCAGTCACCCATTGACTCTCTCTCTCTCTCTCTCCCTCTCCCTCTTTATATATATCTCTCTCTCTCACACACACACATACATTCCCGTCTACTGATCAACCTAACCATTATTCCCATCCCCCCTCTCTCCACAAACCCACTAAAACATCCCTCCCACCCTCATTCACTATCTCTCTCTCTCTCTCATGCACACCTACCCATACCACTACCACTAACACATCTCCTCTCTTTGTCACTCTTTCTGACCTTCTCTCACTAACCATTACTAAACCCCCTATCTAACTCTCCATCCCCCATATTCCTCCCCTGCCTCTAGCACCACTCCTCTCTCTCTCTGCCCCCCATCTTATCCATAACCCTTACTAACCCCCTATGTCACTCCCTTTCTACCCTATTCCTCAATCCACTCCTAACCCCAACTCATTTCTCTCCCCCGACACCCTCCCCATTTCTCACATACTTTCATTGTACATAATCCCCCATCTCTCTCCCTAATCCCACTCATAATATCCCTAATATCCCCCCTCTCTCTCACCAAATCCCCCTTCGGTTGACCCCCACTCTCTATTCCTTTAGTAATCCCCATTCCCCTACTACTTATCACCCATCGCTCTTTCTCTTCCTCAACCCCTTAACATCCTCTCTCTCTCTCTCTCTCTCTCTACTACATGCACACACTCTCCTCTTCTCTCTCTCTCTCTCTCTCTCTATCCTTTACTAACCCCCTCTTTGTTTGAATTTCCTAATCCCCATTACCCTATCACTTAACACCCACCCTTGTTTATCCCCTAGCTCGTTAACCACCCTCTCTCTCTCTCTTTCCCTCTCTCTCACACACACACACACACACTCCTCTCTCTCTATCTCTCTCCTCCTTACTAACACCCTCTCTCACTCTCTCACCACCATACACAACATCCTATCTTTATCCCCCCCCCCTCTCTCTCTCTCTCTCTCTCTCTCTCTCTCTCCCCCCTATACCCCCCAACCCTTACTAACTGCCTCTACCACTCTCCCTATCCCATATTCTTCTACATAGAGATATCCCCCCCACTATTCACTCTCTCCATCAACCCTCTAACACCCCCTCTCTCTTTCACATACTTTCATTACCCCTGCCCCCCTACTCCCTCTCCCTAACCCATATCCTACTTTCCTATCAATAACTATCCCTCTCTCTCTCTCTCTCTCTCTCCCCTACCAATAACCCTCTCTCTTTCTTTGCTTGTCCTAAAACCCCTCCCAATACAACTTATTCACCCCAATCTCTCTTTCTCTCTTCCTCTTCCTCTCTCTCACTCTCTGTCTCTCTCTAACCCCACCCTATTGCCCCCTTCCCTACATCATCCTTAATATTTCCGAAGCCCCTACACCCATTTCACCATTACAATATCTATATTTTTCTCTCCCCCAAACCCTCTCCTCTCCCTTCCCCTAATCACCCACACCCTCCCACCCTCGCTCCCTAAATCTCTCTCCTCTCTCTCTCTCTCTCTCAACACAAACACACATACACACACACACACACACACACACCCATCTACTCCTCTTCTCCTCCATATACCTCTCTCCTATCCACATAACACCCCCTGCAAAACACCATTCTCTATCTCTCTCTCTCACAATCCCTACACCCCCTACAACTAACCTCCTTCCTCTTCGTCTCCCTCCCTCCCTCCCCCCCCCTCTCTCTCTCTCCCTCCTCTAATATCCCTAACCCTTACTGACCGCCTCTCTTTCTTTCTCACTATCCTAATCATCCCCTCTCCTCTCTCTCTCTTTATCCCGCCTAACCCTTACTAATCTCCTCTCTCACTCACTCTAAATCTCACTCCTCCACGTCCACCTAACCCCCACCCCTATCTCTCTTTTGTGACCCCCTAAACCCTGCCTGTCTCTCACACACACTCTTAGTACCCCTAACTACTCCTCTATGTCACTAAGCCCACTCATTTTATCCCTAAGCCTCTCTCTCTCTCTCTCTCTCTCTCTCTCTCTCTCTCTCTCTCTCTCTCCTACTCCTCCATTAACTCCTAGCCACTATTGATTTTCTCACTCTCTCTCACACACACTTACCCATACTCCCCCCTATAACTAACCCCCTCCTCTTCCTCCTCCTTCTCTCTCCCTTACTCTTCCTAATCCTTACTAACCCCCTCTCTCACTCTCTCACCCCCTACTCCTTCACCTACTTCAACACCACTTTTTCCTCTATCTCTCTCCCCTATTACTCCTAACCCTTACTAACCCCCTCTATAACATTTTCTCTAGCCTACTGCTCCACCTACACTTAACCCAAACAAATCTCTCTCTTCCCCAACCCCCTAAAACCCCCCTCTCTCTCAGTATCACTACCCTTAACGACCACTCTCTCTTCCTAATATCCCTCATACTCTCTCTATATATAGCCACCACCTACATCCCCCATATCCCTCTCTCTATTCTACGCTTTCTACCCCATTCCCTCTCACTTTTCCTCTTTCTCTATCTTTCTCCCTTAATTCCCTCCCCCTTACATCCTTAGACCCACCCTTTTTTTCTCTACCCCCATCCTATACCCCTCCTTCTCTCTTTCTCCCAACCCCCTTGCTCCACCCTACCCCTAGTCACCCACACCCTCCCCTATATTTAACCATTCCTCTCCCTCTCTCTTACCTCTACAACCTAACCCCTACTAACTACCTCTCTCACTATCCCTCTCCCCTATTCATCAACATACACTTAACCCACAAACAACTCTCTCTCACCCAACATCTAAACCCCCCCTCTCTCTCACTTTCTTAGTAGCTAGACCTAACTCTCTCTTCCTAACCCCACTCTTACTGAACCTAAAAGTGAACATACCCTCCCCCCTATCTCATACTCCCCCTACCCATAAACCTCTTTATCTATATATCTCTCTCCTAAACACCCTCCCCTACCACTTTCCACCCCCCATATCTCTCTCTCTCTCTGAATCTCTCTCCCTTTTATCTCTTTCTCGCTCTCTCTCTATCTGTCGAAAGAGCCAATCCCCCACTATCGACCCCCTATTCTCTCTCTCTCTCTCTCTCTCTCTCTCTCTCTCACTCCTTCTCCTTGCTTTACCATTAACTCCCCTCATCTGTCTCTCTCTCTCCCCACCTATCGCGAACCATTACCAACCACATCTCTCACTCTAACACTTACAAAACTCCTCTCCCTCTTTGTCCATTCCTCCCTCTCTTCAATACCCCCCCTTGTACTCTCATACAACTAAACACCCGCTTATATCTCTCTGTAACTCTCTCTCCCCTACTCCTATACCTACACCTAACACCCACACCTATTTGTCTCCCCAAATTTTGTAACACTGTCCCTCTCTCTCCCTCACTCTAACTATCTCTAACACACAATCTCTCTCCCTAACCCCGCTCCTACTCTCCCTATCCATCACAACCTCCTCCACCCCCTCTCTCTCCTACTCCCCTTTCCCCGAAACCTACATCTCTCTCTCTCCTAAACCTCACCCCCTACTATTTACCACCCCCCATCTCTCTCTCACACCCTTATTATCTTCAACATACCCCTAAAAATCACCCATATATCTCTCTACTTGCTACCTTATTCTCACTCTTGCTCTCTCTCTCTCTCCCCTCCTCTCCTTAGCACTTCCTAACCACATGTCTAACTCTCTCACCACCTTCCCTCTCCCCCTACCTATAACATCCCCTCCACCTGTCTCTCTCTCCCTCTCTCATCTCTTCCTGATCTATCTTACTCTCTCTCTCCCCCATCCCCCTCCACATACACTTAAATCCCACTCATCTCCCTCTCCTCCAACCCCCCAACACCCCCCCTCTCTCACTCTCACTACCCCTGACCTCTAACTCTTTATCCCTAACAACCCTCCTACCCTCCTTTCCCATAATCACCACCTAAACCCTAATCATCAATCTCTCTTCTACTACCATGGCCCCTAACCTTCTCTCTCTATCTTGTTCTCTCTCTCCCCTCAAAGTCTCCACCTCCTACCACTTAGCATCCCCCATACCTCTCTCTCTATCACCTCTAACCCAGAACCCTTAGTAACCCCCTTGAACGTTGTCCCTCTCCAATATTCCTCCACATACACCTAACCCCCACATCTCTCTCTCTTCCCCATCTCCTAAATCCACCCTCTCTCTCTAAACCTCAATATAGAAAACCCCAACTTCTCTCCCTAATCACTCTCTTACTCTCTCTATCCATAAACATGCCCTTCCCCCTCTCTCTCATACTCTTTCTACCCCTAAATCTCTCTCTCCCACTATATCTCTCTCTTACACCCCCTCCACCTACAACTTAAAACTCCCCCTTCCCTCTCCCTCTCTCCTAACCCCCAAAGACCTACCCACCCCCCATTCTCTCTCTCTCTCTCTCCCCCCCCTCCAAACACATCACTTCTCCTAGATTACAATTAACTACACTACTCTCTCTTTATCTCCCCTGCTCTCCCTAACCCTTATCAACTTCCATATCACTCTAATACTTAACAACCTCATCTCCCTGATTGTTGCCAAACACCTCTCTCTCTCTCCACTCCGCTCTGTCTCTATCTCTTTCTATAAAACCCCTTCTCGTCCAATATCATTAACCCACTCCTATTTCTCCCTCACTCTCTCTCTTCCCTACTCCTCTACTTACATCTAACAAATACCTCTCTCTCTACCAAAAACCCCTAACATCCCCCCTCCCCCTCACATAAAATATCACTATCCCTAAACCCCTGCTCTCTCTTCCTCACCACCATCCTACTCTCCCTACCCATAACCACCTACTCCACCCACCTCTCAATCTCATACTACCTCTACCCATAAAACTCTTTCTCTCTCACTCTCTCTCTCTCTCCTAAATCCCCCCACTACAACTTACCACCCCCCACCCTCTCTCTCTCTTCCTCTCGACAATCTCTCTTCACATGCACCTCAACCCACATTCTCTCAAGATTACCTAATATTCCCTAATCACCTACCCCCACGTCCATACCCCTACATCTATCTCTTCCTTTTCCCTAGCTCACCTTCTCCACGCTATCCATAATAAGGCACATGCTCCCCTTCCTAACCTTGACTTTTTGTATCTCTGCTCTCTCTCACACACACACACACACAGACACACCTATACTCCTCCACCTTCCCCTAACCCCAAACCCTATTTCCCTCCCTACCCCTTAACACCCCACTTCCTCCACTCTTTTTCTCCCCATCGCTCAAACACAACCACCCACCTACTCCTCCCCCTACCACTAATGCCCCTACTTCTCTATCACTCTCAAATCCTCTCCCTAACCCTTACTAATTCCCTCTCTCACTTTCTCACACCCCAATCACCAACTCTCTCTCTCTCTCTCTCTCTCTCTCTCTCTTACACAACACAGACACCCCTATTCTCATCCACCTATCCCTAACCTCCTCCTCTATCTCTCTCTCACACACACACCTACTGTCCTTAACCATTATTAACCCCCACATTAACTCTATCTCCCCTATTCCTCTAATGAGACCTAATGCACACCACCCTCTGTCCCCTAACCCCCGTCTCTCATTCACACTACCCCTATCCATCAATTATCTTTCCTTAAACCCACTCCTACTCCCCATACCCTTAACCACCCACTCCACTCCCCATCTGTCTCCCTCTTCTACTCACACTATCAATAAACCTCCCCTCCTCAACCCTGACTCTCTCACTATCTCTCTTACACTCTCTCTCTCTCACACACACATACGTGTGCATAGACTTATGCTCCTCCACCTACCCTTAATCACAAACCCTCTCTCCCTCTCAACCCCTTAATACCTTGCTACCTCCATTGTCTCTCTCTTAGTCTCTCTCTCTCACACACAACTACTCCTCCTCGTACCACTAACCTCCCTCCTCCTCTATCACTCTTCACTCCTCTCCCTAATCCTTACTAATTCCCTCTCTCACTCTCTAATCGCTAAATCCCTTATGCTCTCTATCCTAACCGCTCTCTCTCTCTCAAACCCCTCTACTCCTAACGACTCTGACTCTCCCTACCCATAAACATTCCCTCTCCCTATCTCTCTCCTACTCCCCCTCCCCCTAAACCTCTTTATCTATTTCTATCTCTCCTAAGCATTATCTTGGTATCGCTTAGCTTCCCCCATCTCTCTTTCTCTCTCTCTTTCTGTCAAGACACAAACCCACCCACCATGGCACCCCTTGTTCTCTCTCTCTCTCTCATCACTTTACCATTAACTCCATTTCTCTCTGTCTCTCTTGACCTCTACTTCACCATTACCAACTGCTTCTATTACTCGAACAGTTACAAAAATATGCTCCCTTACTGTTACTAACCTCCTCTCTCTCTCTTTCCACTCCTCTCTCACTCACAATCACCCCTTATCCTCTCATAAAATTAACCCCCTCTTATCTCACTGTCTAACTCTCTATGTCCCCAACTCCTCTACATACACCTAATACCCACATCTCTCTCTCTTCCCAAATTCCCTAACACCTCCCCCTCTCTCTCCCTCACTATCATGATTCGTAGACCCCAAAATCTCTCTCCCTAATACTCCTCCTACTTTTGTACCGATAAAAACCCCTTCAAACCCCTTCTATCTCTCCTACTTCCCCTAAAACTAAACCTCTATATCTCACTCTCTCCCTCCTAAACTCCTTCCCCATACAACCTACCACCAGCCATCTCTCTCTCTTTCTCAGACACACACACGTACCCTTCTCCTCCTCCACATACACATAAATCACACCTCTCTCTCTATCTATCTATCTCTCTCTCCCAAATACCTTTCTCTCTCTCTCTCTAACACTTCCCAAACCCCTATATAAATCTCTCACCACCCTACCTCTCCACCAATCTCTAACACTCCCTTTACCTCTATCGCTCTCTCATATCTTCCTCCTCTCTCTCCCTTACTCCTCCACCTACATTGAAATCCCACCCAACTCTCTCTTTACCCTTAACCCCCAACTCTCTATCCTTAAACTCCATCCTACTGTCCCTGCCAATAATCACCTATAAACCCCCCCTCTCTCTCTATGCCCTCGAATTCCCCACCTTGTACAACTTACCATCCCCTGATATCTCTCCTTATATATCTCTCTCACCTCTACCCCATAACCCTTAATAACCCCCTTTCTTATTGTCCCTCTCCCATATTCTTCCACATACACTTAACCCCCACATCTTTCTCTTTCCCTCAACTCATGAACCCCCCTTCTCTCTCTAACTATCACTACAACTAACCCCCACTCTTTCTCCCCAACACCCCTCTTACTCTCACTACCCATAAGCATTCCCTCCACCCCCCTCGCTCTCCTACAACCCCTACTCCTAAAAGTCTCTCTCCCAAACACCCTCCACCTACCACTTACCACACTTCCATCTATTCCTCTCTCTCTCCCAACCCCCAAACACTCACCCAACCACCATTCTCTCTCTCTCTCTCTCTCACACACACACACACACACACACAGACAAACAAACAATTTGCTTTTACTATATTAGCCTCCCTCCCTTTACAATAAACCACCCTCCTCTCTCTCTCTCTATGTGACACACACACACACAAACATATGCTCCTCAACCTACCACTAACCCCCAACCATCTCTCCCTCCCAACTCCTTAAGACCCCACTTCTCCCATTCTCTCTCTCTCTCTCTCTCTCTCTCTCTCTCTTTGTCACACCCACCTACGCCTCCCCCTACAACAAACCTCCCTCTTTTTTTATCACTCTCCATTTCTCTCCCTAACCCTTACTAATTCCCTCTCTCACTCTCTCAACCTTCGATCCCCAACTGTCACTCTCCCTCCATCTCTCTCTCTCTCTCTCTCTCTCTCTCTCTCTCTTTCTCTCACACACACATACACACACACACACACACTCGTAAACACACAGAGACACACACACAAACACACCCCTCTAATTGTCCACCTACCCATAACTCCCACACCATCTCTCTCTTTAATATTCCCCCTTACCATTATTAACCCCCACTCTCACTCTCTCTCTCCCCTATTCCTCCAATGAGACCTAACCCACAAACTTCTCTCTATGCCATCGCCTGAAACCCTCCTTTCTCATTATCTCTCCTTCACAACCTCATACTCTACCTACCCATCACAACCGACTCCACCCCCACTCTCTCCCTCTTCTAGTCCCCATATCACTAACTCTCTCCCTCTCTCCCCTAATTTGCCTCCTCCACACTAACCCTAATCACCCAAAACCTACACTCATAACCCTCCCCTACATCTCTCTCTCTCTCTCACTTTCAACCTCGTACTCCACCTAACCCTAATCCCCACTCCTCTCTCCCTCCCAACTCCTACCACTACCACTAACAACCCTCTTTTCTCTCTCTCTACTCTCCCTAACCCTTACTAACCCCCCTCTCTCTCTCACACTCCTACTCCTCCCACTCCTCCCCGTCTCTCTATCCCGCTTATTACTCCAAACCCTTACTAACCCCCTCCATCACTCTCTCTCCCGAATTCCTCCAACTACATCTCATTCCCACTCCTCTCTCTCTTCTCTAAACCTCTAATTCTCCCCTCTCACACACACTCTTAGTACCCCTAACTCCTCCTCCTTCCCAAACCTTAGTAATATCCCTCCAAGCATCTCTCTCTCTCTCCCACGCCCTACTCCTCCCCATAATACAAACAAATTTTAATCCTCTCTCTTGCCCCTCCTCTATGAAACCCATAGTAACCCCCTCTCTCACTCTTTCCCTACCTTACTGATCCACCTAAATCTAACACCCAACCCTCTCTCTCTAATCAAACCTTTAATACCCCCTGCATCTCTCACTTTCAGTACCCCACTCTTTTTCTACCTCTCCTACCCCCTCTTCCCCTACAATTGTACAACTTAACCCCCCTCTCTCTCTCTATCTTCAACCACCCTACACCCCGCCTCCCTTATAACATCCCTAATCATCAATAAACCCCTGCCACTCCCCCCACTATGACCTTTATCTCTTTATTTATACCAATTATTGTCCTCTTCCCTACACCTTCCAACAATACCCCTTCTTCCCTCAATCCCTCTCTATGCCTCGATCTCTATCAACTTCTCTCAAACAAACCCCCTCTTCCCCTACCACTAATCACCCACAATGTCTCAACTAACCCCATTTACCCTATCTCTCTCTCTCTCTCTCTCTCTCTCTCTCTCTCACACACACACACACACACACACACCCCTCTCTACTCTTCCAAATACACTAAACCCCCACCCGCCTATCTATCTCTGGAACCATGAAAACCTTGTCTCCACTGCTGTGTTCTTTCTGTCTATCTCTCTCTCTCTTGCACACAAACTTTTTACTCCCCCTACCACTAACCATACTCCTATATATCTCTCTCAATTTCTCTTCCTAACCCTTACTGACCCTATATCTCACTCTCTCACCCCCCTTCCTCTCCTCTTACCTCTAAGACTCACCTCAACTCTCTATCTATCACACAAACACAAGAACCTCTTCCTCTTAAGACTTATTAACCTGGTGTCTCACTCTCTCTTTCCCCTTCTCATCTACCTACACCTAACACCCACACTTCTCTCTCTACCCCAATTCCCCAATGCTCCCTGTCTCTCTCCATCACTCTCACTATCCATAACCCCCACAATATCTCTCCCCATCCCCCCTCCAACTCTCCCTACCTATAAAAGACACCTTCACCCCACTTTCTCTCTCCTACTCTCTATACCCATAAACCTGTCTCTCACTCTAACTCTCTCCCTCCTAAACCACCTCCCCCTACAAGTTACCACCCCCATCACTCTCTCTCTCTCTCTCCTCTTCTCCTCCACATACCATTAAACACCACTCCTTTACATACCATTGAACAACACTCCTCCTATATTTATCTCTCCCCTCCTCTCCTTAACACCTCCTAATCCCTTATCTAACTGTCTCACACCCCTACGTCCAATAACCCCTACACCTCTCTCTCTAACCTCTTCCCCCGAACCCATATTAGCCCTCTCTCTTACTCTCTCTCTCCCCTATACACCTCTACCTACACAAAAATACCATGCCTCCCTCTCTCCTGTAACCCCCTAACACACCCCCCCTCTCACTCTCACTACCCTGAACCCCCAACTCTCTATCCCCAACACCGCTCCTATTTTCCCTACCAATAATAATCCCCTAAAACCCCGCTCTCTTTCTATTCTACGACCATTACTACTGACCCTCTCTCTCTTTTCTCTGTTTATCACCCTAATTCCCCATTCCTCTCTATCTCTTTCTCTCTCTCACTTCTACCCCATAACCCTTACTAAACCCCTTTCTCACTCTCCCTCTCCCATATTCCTCCACATACACCTAACCCCTACAAATATCTCTCCTTGCAAAATCCTCAAACCCCCTCTCCGTACAACTCTAAATACAACTAACCCCACTCTCTCTACCAAACCCCCCTCTTACTCTCCCTACCCATAAACATGTCCTAATTCCCCCATATTTCTCTCTCCCTCTCTCTCTCTCCTACACCCCCTACCCCTAAGCCTCTCAATTCTCTCTCCCCTAAACCCTTTACAGCTACCACTTAACACCCCCCATCTCTCTCTCCCCCAACTCTCAAACACCCACCCACCTCCCTAATCTATTCCTCTATTTGACACACAAACACATCGCTTATATTTCTCTCTCTCCACTCCTATCTCTGTCTCTCCAATCCTCTCTCCCTCCACTCTTCTATCTCGCTCTCTAAACCCCCTTATCCTCCCATACCATAAATCCCCCTCCTATATCTCCCTAACTCTCTCTATGTTCCCTACTCCTAACACCTAACACCTACCTCTCTCTCTATCCGAATCCCAAAACACACCCCATCTCTCACATACAAACTCTCACTAATTCTAAACCAATCTCCCTCTCCCTAAGCCCCTCCTTCTCTCCCTACCCTTAACCACCCTTTCCACCCCCTCTCCCTCTCCTTATCCAAATACACCTAAAAATCTCTCTCAAACTCTCTCCCCACTAGACCCCTCCCACTACAACTTACCACCCCAATCGCTCTCTCTCCACCCCCCAATTCACCACCTCAAACAACTTACTAAACCACTCATCTGTCTCTCTCTCTCTCTCTCTCTCTCTCTCTCTCTCCACCCCAATCTCTACCCCTGCTCTATAACTTTTGTAATATTCCCTAAATACCTACCCCCCATCGCCCTACTTCAATCTCAATCCATTTCTCTTATCGAACCCCCCTCCTTGACCCTACCCTTTATAACCACAAACCTCTCTTCCTCATCCCCAACTCTCTCTCTCTCTCTCTCTCTCTCCACCCCCCCTATGCACCTACCCCCCTGGATATCTATCTCTATCTCTCTTTCAATAGATACTCCACCTACACCTAATCCCCACCCCTCTCTCCCTCCCAACTCCTACCACTACCACTAACACCCCTCTTTTCGCGTTCTCCTCTACACTTCCCAACACTTACTAACCCCCCCTCTCTCTCTCACCCCTTACTCCTCCCCCTCCTCCTCCTCTCTCCGTCCTCCTCATTCCTCCTAACCCTTACTAACCCCCTACCTCACTCTCTTTACCAAATTCCTCCAACTGCACCTAATTCTCACCCCTCTCTCTCTTCTCTAAACCCTAATTTCCCCGCTCTCACAAACACCCTTAGTACCCCTAACCCCAACTCTCTCCAAAACCTAGTAATACTCTCCCTAAGCCTCTCTCTCTCTCTCCCACAACCTAATCCTCCCCATAGTGCTAGCACCCTTTAATACTCTCTCTCTCTCTCTCTCCCCTCTTCTATGTAACCCATATTAACCCCCTCTCTCACGCTTTCCCTACCCTACTCCTCCACCAAATCTAACACCCAACCTTCTCTCTCTCTAATAAAACTTTTAATAACCCCATCCATCTCTCACTCTTAGCACCCCAAAATTTCTCTATATCTCCCTCCCTAACCCCACTCATACTCTCCCTTAGCCATTATTTCTCTCTTCTTCTCCCACTCATGATAACCACCTGTGTGTGTGTGTGTGTGTGTGTGTGTGTGTCCCCTAATTGCAATCCCATTACCACTTAGAACAAACCTGTTTCTTTATCCCCAACCTCCTAAAATCCCCAATTCTCTCCATCTCTCTCATACAGACATGCCACTACTCCTCCTGTTAGCACTAAACCACTCACTTTATCTCTCTCTCTCTCTAAGGCTTACCACCTCTCTCAGTCTCTGAACATGCTACTCATTCCCCTATATTTAACCCTCCTTCTCATCTCTATGTATTTATATAACCCTTACTAATCCCCTCCACCTACAGCTAAACCCTTCCCCTATATCTCTCACACTCTTACAATAGTTAACCCCAATCTCTCTCTCCCTGACCTTCTTCCTAATATTCCTACCAATAACCACCCCCTCTACTCCACTCCTTATTTATCTCTCCTACTCACTCTAACCCTAAATGACCTTTCTCTCTCTCTCTCTCTCTCTCTCTCTCTCTCTCTCTCCACCCTATACACCCCTTCTCTCTTACTTCTTGAATCTTCCCTAAAACCTTCCTCCGCCCTCTGCCCATCTTTATTTGTATCTCTTTCTCCCCACCGACCCCCTCCTCCTCCTACAGTAATTTCCCACACTGTCCCCTAATCACCCATTGGATCTCTCTCTCTCTATCTCTCTCTCTCTCTCTCTCTCACACACACACACACACACACACACACACACCCCTTTTCTCCTCCACCTACCGATAACCATGACCCCCTTTCTCTCTCCCAACCCACTACCTTTCTCACTCTCTTTATCACACAAATGCCCATCCATTACTACCCCTACAACTAACCCCTTCCTCTCTCTATCAATCTCTTCCCCTTTCTCTTTCTAACCCTTAATATCCTTCTATCTAATTCTCCAACCCCCATACTCCTCCCCCTACCTTTAACACCCCATCCTCCTCTCTCTCTCTCACACACACTCTCTCTCTCTCTCTATCTCCCTAAGACTTACTAAATTGCCCTCTCTCTCTCCCCTCTACTCCTTAACCTACACCTAACCTCCACCACTTTCATTGACACCCTTACTCCCCCCTTTCCTCTCTTCCTAACCCCACTCATATTGTCCCTAATATTTTCCCATCCCATTGAAACCCTTGCTCTCTCCCTCTCATAGTCCCCCTTCACCTACCTCTTATCAACAACCCCTCTCTCTCACCCAACCCCCTATCACCCCGAATTATCTTTCTCTCTCTCTCTATCCCTTATTAAACTTGTCTCTCACTCTTTCACCACTATACTCCTCACCATAAATTTAACCCTCGTTAATTTCTCTTTGTCTCTCTCTCTCCTATTCCACAATACCCTAACTAAATTCCTCTCTCACTTTGTTTGTCACCTATTCCTCCACATATACCTAGCACCCACCCCTCACACCCTCCACCAACCACCTAAAACCTCTCTATCACATTCTCATTACACCTAACCCACCACTCTATCTACATAACCACCCTCCTACTATCCATAGCCATAGCCACCCCCTCTGATTCTCTCTCTCTCTCTCTCTCTCTCTCTCTCTCTCTCTCCTACTCTCCCTAACCCTAACCCTCTGCTCATCCTCCTAATATCCCTCCCCTACATCTCACCACCCTCCAAATTTGATATTATTCCCTAAGACCTTGTCCCCCAACCCCCACTACAATCTCTATCTATTTCACTACCCAAATACCCATCCTCCCCCTTTCCCTAATCACCCACACCCTTCCCTCCTATTTCCATGACTCTCTTTATGTTTCTCCCTCTCTCTCTCTATCTCACACACACCCCCTCTACTCCATGCACCTTTGAACCACTCTCTCTCCCTCTCTTTAATCATCCACCTAAATTGAACCCCACCACTCCTATCCTCCAACCCTCTACTACCTCCCCTTTCCCTTTCTCTCTTACACACACACACACACACACCTACTTACCCCTTACCACTAAGCCACATCCTATCTCTCTCTCTCAATATATTTATCTCTCTCCTCTCTATAACCCTTACTGACATAGTTTCTCACTCTCCCTCGCAATTACTCATGCTCCTCTCTCAATCCCCCTTCCCTCCTAAGCCTTAATAACCCCATGTCTCACTCTCTATCTACCCTACTGCCCCACCTAAACCTAATTCCACCCCTTTCCCTTTCTCTCAACCCCCAACATACCCCCTCTCTCACAGACAATCTCACTACCCCTTAACCTTCCCTTTCTCTCCCTAACAACCCTTGTACTCTCCCTACCAATAACTACCTCCTACACCTCTCTCTCTCTCTCTCACTCTATCCCTACAGCTAAACCTCTCTTTATCTATCTCTCCTACCCCCTCTGTCCTTGCAAGTTAACCCCCCTATCTCTCTTCCCTCACCCTACCCGTCGCTTCCCTTATAACTTCCCTGATAATCCATAAACCCCTGCCACTTCCCCCACCATGTACTATATATCTTTCTCTCCACCAAGTGTTGTCCTCTGCCCTACCCCTTCCAACAATACCCCTTCTTCGCCAAATCCCTCTCTACACCTCGATCTCTATTAACTTCTCTCCCACAAAACCCCTCCTCCCCTACTAGTAATCACCTACAATGTCTCAAATAACCCCCTTGACCCTCTCTCCTTCTCTCTCTCTCTCTCTCACACACACACATACACACCTATCTACTCCTCCAAATACACTTAACCTCCACCACCCTCTTTGTCTCTAGAACCATGAAAACCTCACTACCACCCTCATTTTCTTTATCTATGTCTCTCTCTCTCTTGCACGTCACCACCTTTCTAATCCCCCAACCACTAACCATGCTCCTTTCACTCTCTCTCACTTCCTCTCTCTAACCTTTACTAACACCCCATCTCACTCTCTTAGCGCCCTTCCTCTCGTCTTACCTCTAAGAATCTCCTCAACTATCTCTCTCTCTCTCTCACACACAAACACCTCTTCTTCTTATACCGTATTAACTCACTCTCTCACTCTCTCTTTCCCCTACTCATCTAACTACACCTAAGACCCACACTTCTATCTTTCCCCCAACTCCCCAATGCTACCCCTCTCTCTCCCTCACTCTCCCTATCCATAACCCCCACAATATCTCTCCACAACCCCACTCTAACTCTCCCTACCCATAACAAACACCTTCACCCTACTCTCCCTCTCCTACTGACTGTACCCCTAAATCTCTCTCTCACTCTCACTCTCTCTCTCCTAAACACCCTCCCCTACAACTTACCACCCCCATCTCTCTCACTCTCTCTCTCTCTCTCCTCTGCTCCTCCACCTACCTTTGAACACCACCACTATCTCTCTCTCCCTCTCCTAGCTAACCTCCTATCTTTATCTCTCCCCTCATATCCTTAACACTTGATAGACCTTGACCTAACTCTCTCACCACCCTCCCTCTCCCCCCACCTCCAATAACCCCTTCACCTCTCTCTCTCTCTCAACACTTGCTCTGAACCCATATTTACCCTCTCTCTCACTCTCTCTCTCCCCTACTCCTCCACTTGCATAAAAATTCCACCCCTCCCTCTGTCCTACAACCCCCTCTCTCAATCTCACTACCACTAACTCCCAACTCTCTATCCCTAACCCCCCTCCTATGTTTCCTACCAATAATCACCCACTAAAACCCTGCTCTCTTTCTATTCTACTACCCTAACTACTAACCCTATCTCTTTCTTCTCTCCCCATCCCCCCTAATTCCCCATCTCCCTCTATCTCTTTCTCACTCTCACTTCTACACCATAACCCTTACCAACCCCCTTTCTCACTCTCCCTCCCCCATATTCCTCCACATACACCTAACCCCTACAAATTTCTCTCTCCTCAACTCTTGAAAACTGCTCTCCCTTTAACTCTATATACAGCTAACCCCCCCCCTCTCTCCCTAATGCCCATCTTACTCTTCCTACCCATAAGCCCCTTACACCTACGACTTAACAATCCCCATATATATATGTCTCTATGTCCCCATCCCCCTCTCTCTCTCTCACCCAACTCCCAAACACCCACCCACCTCCCCATTTGTTGCTTGGGATTTTTCCCAAGCATGTGCAAATGGTCCACCTACTAACTTGTAGCAGCAATCTCAAATAAAACAATGTAAATAAGCAAATATAAACTCTAGATTGATAACAATGAACAAGATTGAGTCATAAGCATGAAAATAAAAATCAAAACTTTTGTATTACCTCAATGTGTGAGGATGGTCAGTGTGAGCAGCTCCAAAGTTGAGATCCTCCAAGGTCCAATGGTCTCTTCTCCAATATGCTGCAAAGGTTGGGCAAAAAACTCAGGAGGGATTTTGGCAGCGTGAGGATAGGATGAATATGGAGTGAATAATGAGGAGCCCCTATCACATTTTTATAGTTTTTTGGTGATGGGAAATACCATTATGGTTTAAGGAAACCAATGGTATTGCTAAATGTGGTTGAGGTCTCTTTTTCCCTCTTTTTCCTTTTTTGAATATTATTTCCTTTTAATTGATTTTTGAGAATTTTGGACCCTTTTTTAGGGTTTTTGTGTTTTTAAAGGAAAAATACATATTTTTAGGGGAAAAAGGTGTATTATGGTCTTTTTGGTGACCATTTGAAGGCTTTAGAGGCAAAAAGGGTAGGAAAAATGGGAAAAAGGGTCATGTCCATAGGGAAATGAGCTAGTGAGTGCTTTTTGGGTGTCAACAGATTGCTCCCTAATGTGTGAGGGTAGGAGCTCATCGTATGGCCAATATACATCATAGTTTTCTTTGTCTTTTTCCTGGGGTTTGGAGGAGAGAAGAGATCGATTGGAGATTGGAACAATCGGACCATGAAAGCTGCACAAGCTGAAAAAATACATGTCCTCAAAGTGAATGAGGAATAATCTCTGATAATAGATGAGGTGGGCATACCCATGCTCATATCAAGACATAAAAATAACAATAAGGCCTGAAAAGGGGACCTGATCAATACATATAAACCGGTTGTGTACATCGTAATGGTCTAGAGGGGACATAATGTTGAGACATACTCATGGTCATACCATGACTGATCTAAAGAACAGATACACTCGAGAAGAGCCCAACCATTCTGTATGAGGTGTCAAAAGGGTTGATGAACTGCTGGATCTGAAGGTATCCCATAGTTGTAGGGACTCAATTTTTGTGAGCCAACTTCTGAAGATAATATGGAACCATATACTCAAGGCAGTATACAACTGGGGTACTTATGAATATTATCGCCAAGCGCAACCCGAATATCCATAGGAACATGTAACTAGTTGTTTTCTAAAAAAGACTCATAAATGAGGTAGAGTCAGGTGATATCCGGGCTCTTCAACAAATAACTGAAAGGATCTATACCCTGTACGAGTCTCAATGATGCGATCAAGGTGTTGACGCCGAGCATGTGAGAAACAATCATTTGGAGAAGCACTGAGGGCTCCTTTCAAAATGATCCGTAGGCACTCACCACTAATGGTGATGAGTCCAAAGCACAGGGACCGCTAGGTCTAACCTTTGGAATAGATTGCTTGGCGTCGACAGAGGGAGACCTTGCAACTACCGATGCAATGACGTTTCCTTGATAGCAGCACGAGGTGTACAACTGAAGCGTGATAGTGCTAATGGTAGGACTGACATACTATGGGGATGGGGAATAACTGGTCAAATAGTGTGGGTGGACTCAAACTTCCTTTGTTCAAATCATGATGACATGGTTGACCCGACGACATATGAAACTGATTTTTAGGTGTGGGGATTATAGCTTTAAGGGATCATGGGGGAGTTCAACAGACTAGAGTGACTTTGGGGGACAAGATAATGGATGATATCAGGGGGCTCTTAGGGTGACATATTACAGAATACTCTAAACAAAGGTGACCATAATGGGGAAGCTGCCATGTGAGTAGACATGATCTGTTGTGGTGCCGAGAGGCACCATTGGGGCCTTCTTCATTGTTTTAATGAGCTCCAAGAAGGGGTAAAAGTGTGCTCTAAAATGGTACTGTCCTATGGATTTATGCGATCCCAGGACTGTTCATGCTCATGAATGCTTTCATTTTTAAGGAGTCTAAAAATGATAAGAAGACTCTGAATTGGTGGAAGAATACCATCCTGTAGATTTATACGAGCCGAAGACAGTGATTTCTCATGATTGCTTTCAATTTTAGAGAGTCTAAAAGCAGTAAGTAGACTCCATTGGTGTTCTTTTTTGTATGTTAGTCTCCAAGGCCCAAAAAAGCATAAAATGATGCAAATGGAGAACTCTTCTAACCGATGTGACTAGAGTATTCCTTTTTCGTAATTAGTCTATAAGGTCCAGAAAAGGGGTAAACTTATACCATGTAGATGCCCTTTTGGATACTTTTAGCGAGCATGAAGGGAAGCAAGATTGCTCAGTGATCTTTTCATTGTTTTAGGAGTCAGAAAAGAGCTTAACGAAAACTCCATACGTGCCTTTTTCGTAAAAGAGTTGCTCGGCCCAAAAAAGGGATAAAATTATATTGAGAAAAAAGGTATGGGTTAGAGCAAGGAGTGATCTTGAGCATCATCAAAAGCATAGAAAACTGAATCTAGTGATATAAAAAAAGTAAAAAAAGGATAACAGTCGATGTGGCATGCAAACCGAGGCAATGAGGGGCATGGAAAGAATGCCCAAAAAATTTGAGGGTGAGAACCAGAAATGATCTCAAGCGTCGTCTTGAGCGTGAAAAACTGAATCCAATGATATAAAACTCATCAAAAATGGACAATGACCAATGTGGCATGCAAATCGAGGTGATGAGGGGCATGGGAAAAATGCCCAAAAAATCCGGGTGTGAGAGCGATAAATGATCTCAAGCATTGTCATGAGCATGGAAAACTGAATCCGGTGATATAAAACTCGTCAAAAATAGACAATGGCCGATGTGGCATGCAAATCAAGGTGACGAGGGGCATGGGAAAAATGCCTGGAAACTCCAGGGGTGAGAGCGAGAAATGATCTCAAGCATCGTCCCGAGCGCGAAAAACTCAATCCGGCGATATAAAACTCATAAAAAATGGACAATTGCCAATGTGGCACACAAATCGAGGTGATAAGGGGCATGGGAAAAATGCCCAAGAAACTTGCGGGTGAGAGCAAGAAATGATCTCAAGCATCGTCACGAGCATAGAAAACTGAATCTGGCGATATAAAACTCGTCAAAAATGGACAACAGTTGATGTGGCATGCAAATCGAGGTGATGAGGGGCATGGGAGAAATGCCCAGAAACTCTGTGGGTGAGAGCGAGAAATGATCTCAAGCATCGTCACGAGCATGAAAAACTGAATTTGGTAATATAAAACTTGTAAAAAATGGACAATGACCGATGTGGCACACAAATCGAGGCAATAAGGGGCATGTAAAAAATGCCCCAAAACAGGATTTGGTGGAATCAAGAAAAGGAGTGGACTATCGTGAAGTTCTTGCTGCGTTGATTCCAATGGTACCAATGGTTTGAAAAACAGATGTTGTATGATGCCGAAATGGTTGGTTGAAAAATGGTCAAATTCCTTTAAATAGCAAGTGGACCCAATGTGATAAGTGTCATTTTCACCGTTGAGTTTCACAGAGTAATTGAGTTGGGTTAGAGCATTTTCTTGATTTGTGGGAGATTCGACCGTCGATTTTCTATTCCGCGAGTTTCAGGTAAGCCTATGTGCCTTAACCTTTCCATTTATTTGCTTTTTGTTGAGTGTTGGGGACCTAGAAGCGACGAATATTCCATGTTGGCTTGCCAACGCAGAATATCATGGGTTTAAGGGATTTTCCCACGATGCTCATCGCGGGTATGGGCTAGATAGCCATGATGTGCATCGCGGCTGTGGATGCCTATAGCCGCGATGTTCATCGCGACTGTGTATGCTTACAGCCATGATGTGCATCGCGATTGTTGGTCCAAAAGTCAAGATGTTCATCGTGGCTATGAGGCTGAAAGCCACAATGTTCATCACGGCTGTGTGTTCGAAAGTCACGATGGGGATTTTTGGAAAAAAATTTCTTTTTATTTTTCTAAAAAGTATTTGTGTTGTTTTGGCAGGAAGCTGAGGACATCGCTAGTATCATGGAGGGATAAGGAGATCAATGAGGGGCTGATGGACAGTGTCCAGGATAGTCTGCATGTGTGGGCGGCCTTGGATTTGGGTGGACTATTAAAGTTTGCTTAGATCCCTCTCATGCGCTCAGTCAAGGAGTTGCTGAACAAGTTGGTTGACTTTTGGAATCTGGAGGAGGCAGTCTTCATGGTGCAAGGTGAGCGACCAGAGCTTACCTTGACTAATGCGTACTTTCTTACTGGCTTGCCGCATTTGGGTTTGATAGGAGACACATAGTCGAGGATTCTAGCTAGGATGGATATTGAGGATCTCCTTGAAAGATTCTATGTTCGAGGGGCTCGTGCGTAGAATAGCGCACTAAGTATCCCAGATCTGCGAGATGTGGAGATGCAGGCAATGGCTGCTTGTGTTTTGCGGGTGCTTGGTGCACAAGCACCTCATCGTTTGTCGGGGGGACAAACAATGATGGTTCATCGTGTTATGATGGGGACATATTTTTCTTTGGGCCAGATGTTTCTTGCTTGTGTTCGGCAAGAGCTAAACAAAGTTAGGTGGGAGGGAGGAGAGTTTAGCTATGCCTCTTTCCTCTATTGTTTCTTTTTTGAGCGAGTACCTACCTTACGGCCATGTGTGTCAGTTCGACATGGGTTGAGGAGTGAGCCGCAGATGGTGTGGTGGGGGGAGATGATGCCCCAGGGTGGTGGTGGCATTCGGCAGTTCTTCTCATCAGAGATGTACGATCAGTGGGAGAAGATGCCCGTTGTGATTGATGATTATCCATACTGGGAGATGGAATTCTGGGGAGACCCCAAGAAGCCTCGAGCTCAAGGACAGGCTTAGGGATTGGATGGTACGTATTCATTTTTATTTCTTTATTATATCATGTTTAGATGTTTTGTTATGAGTACAGCTAGAGACGTTTGCATGATACTGACTTGTTTTGGTCTCGGTCATGGCAGATATTTGTCTGAGGCCCCCACTAGATCATATGGGCCATAGGGGATGAATGATGGTGGTGGTACCTCCATCGGTAGTGGCACCCTCGCCTCGTGCACGAGGAGTTGTATGTCCTCATGATGATGCAGTAGAGGACATGCGTGATACCTTGGAGGCACTACTAGTGGATGTGCCAGATGATGGTTGGAGGGATCTAGATCAGCATGTTCTGGATTGTTATTTTGATGCTCCCCATGAGTGGAGATTGATTCTACAGAGAGTAGCTATATTGACAGCTGAGAGGAGGGGTTAAGACCTATATGATCCAGAGGAGCCAAAGGAGGAGGAGCCAGAGGAGCTCGATGATCGTGATGACTAGGTTCTTTTGTACCTACCCCCAAACGCTGATGAGCATATGGAGATGTATTTTGTTGATACACATTTTGTACGGCTAGTGTACCTTTTGTATATTTGGGTGCTGAGAGCACTCCTAACATTGTGACTTTGGTGATGATATGTATATATATATGTATGCATTTTTGATATATGGTTATGTATGCACATGGATGCACATCTTGTCTATTGTTTTATGTTGTGTTGCACGTGGATGCAATGATATGTGTTTTGTTTTCCCGTGGAGGCCCATGTTATGCACGTGGATGCAATATTATTTGTTTTTTGTATGCTCACGGAGGCACATGTTATGCAGGTGGATGCAATACTTCTATTTTTTGTATTCCCGTGGAGGAACATGTTTATGCACGTGGATGCAATACTATGATGGTTAGTTTGTTTATTTGATTTTTTGATGCTTATGTGAGGGATGTTTTGGTACCTTACATGTTTTGGTTGGCATGCCAATCAAAGATGTTGTTGGCCATTTGATCTGTGACATTGTTCAAATTTTTTGGGACATGAGTGAAGGAAATGGATTCAAACTGTCGAATCATTTGTTTAGTGCGCAAGAATTTTCTGAAGAGATAGGGATGACGTTCCTGGTACCATTTATTGAGCTGGGAAACAAGAAGTTGGGAGTCTAGGAAGATTTTGAGGTAACTTATGCCCATTTGGAGAGCAGCGGTCAAGAGACCGATTACGACGTCATACTGAGCCTAGTTGTTCGTGGCAGCCCCTATGCACACTCTATCGAGGTGGATCAACTCATGTGAGGGGGAATAAATTACCCAAGCTGCTGAGGTGAGATTTGGAGACCAGTGACTTGCACCATCGAAAAAACCAACATAGTAGATTGGAGTAGGATCCATCTGTGTTCATGCAAAAAAAATGAAAATGTAAGGCATTGAAAGTTTGTAGTGGGAAAAATTGAATTAAAATAAACTGTACAATCTGGACTGTGGTGTCCAGAAGATTTTTTATGGATAGAATCATTTAAGATACAACCCAGTACAGGGGTTGTGCATGGGGTTACCTTCTGAGTCAGTCAAAAGGTATGCCCCATTTTCAAGGCATGTCTGTATGATGTATGGGAATTTCCACATGGATTGAAATTTTCCTTTCCCTGTTTTGTCGTGGGCTTAATCAGTATGCCCAACATGGGAACTATACCTATTATCCCCGCTACCATAAAGATCCCAACACCTACTGGACATCTACCCAACCCATCTATAACTTAGGTTATACCAGGTGGCCCAGGCCCTTCCCACACACCTTTGGGTGGAGGGCACATACCTCAAAAAAAAAATATCCCGCTGGGGGGTAGTGGCCTAATACATAACGCTACCACTAGCACTTATGCCCCCATGACAATGTCCTACCCCTCCACTAGTTTTCCATTTATGGCTAGCCTTAACCTACCAGACTTGGCTAGGATAACAAGTGATCCCATTAGACATGACCCCACTTGGCCCCCCATGCCCACAAAGATGCCCTCAGACATCCCAAAATTTGAAGGGAAGGCTGGGGAAGACCCCCAAAACCACATCATGTCCTTTCAACTATGGTGTTCCTCAAACTCCCTGTAGATGATTCCATTCATCTTCGTTTATTACAAAGGACTTTCACTGGCTTAGCAGCCAAATGGTACATCGAGCAACCTCACAGGACACACCCTACATTTACATCCCTTTCCTCGACTTTCCTACAGTTCTTCTAATTACCTATCCGCTATGATGCAGGAGTGGAAATACTACTGTCTTGCATACAGAACACCGCTACACACATCACCGATCATATCCATGAGTGGCATAAGCGTCGTAGTCTCTGCAAGATAAAGCTTGATGACCGTATTTTCCTGGATTGGTTCCTAAAATCTCTCCTTCCTCTCATAGCCAAGGATGTAGCTTCTAAATGACTCTAGTCGGAAGAAGAAGCCATTCTAAAATCCCATCAGTTTGATCTAATCTACGCCTAGTCTGGATACTTGTATACCATTTTACTTGATGCTCCCCATGGTGATTCCTCCCAGAATGATGCACCGGGGACATCCCACATTGATGACAGCATCATTGGACAAGTTGCGTCCCATAGCCAACCCTTTTCCATTATGCGCAATAATACCGGCCTCAATATTTCATGGCCCACATCTCACTCCAGAGCTACAACTTTGTATGCTCCCATGGCCCACCCCCACCACACTCATGGACCCTCATGTCCACCACAGTGTTATGGTCACGCACCTTTATCCTATCCACCTGTGGTTGCACCCCCTATGTATTACCATCAGCAGGCCACACATGCTCCAATTCACTCACAAGCCCTAGCAGCTTATTACCGACCACAAGCAGTGCTTTCTACACCACAACCTCCAGTCGCTTAGACTCATCCTCCAAACAACAACAACGCTACCCCTGCCAACCAAAACTGTGATCAACCACCGAAACCAGGTAAGAACCCCAATTTATGAAAAAACCACCCATGTTCCATATGTAGGGTATACGACCATTACACACACACTTGCCCCCATTTGGAGTGAGCACACCAACTGTGGTCTAATGATGCTAAACTCCAAGGGAATGCGACACAACCAGTTCCACCTCCTCAACCACAACCCATGGTTCTAAAGAATCCTTTTCCCACACAAGGAGTGGCGAACACTCGTCCATTGGATCCTCCTCAAGGGACCATAGCACCACAACAACAAATCACATATGTTGCACACACAAACCAACAGATGGATTTAGGTACTCATCATCTCCTCATGATTTCATCGATCAACATGAACCTCCAAACGTGTCAAAACCAATACACCCCCACTGTACCTAAAAATGTTCTCCCTATGATTGAACAACTAGTTTAGAACGCACCTACATCGTTCGTCTCCATAGTCAGACCCGGATTATACTTGGAATCACCTATGACTTCCACATTCCAATCCATCCCACCCCCTTTGAAGATAACCAAGATATCTAATTTGTGCACCCTCTCGCATAACAAACAGGTCCCAAACCAACAACCTCCTTTACTCCCGCAACCACCCTCAGTGCCAATTCACATAGGAGCCACACCAATTCATACTATCCCATTTTTATTTCTCCCTTCAGGTGCCATCAGCACACCAGTCATGGATACACTTAATCTCACAGGATTAACATTAGGACTACCTATGTGGTACCTACCTACCCCAACCCCTCCCCCGACACTGAATGTCATTTTACAACCAGTGCAACCCATCAATACTTCTAACCATCCACCCCCTGCTGTAGCAAACATCTAGAATCAACCACCTACAACTGGGACCACTGCATCAACATCTAGTAATGCTCCCTGTTAACTTTGTTGCAATGGGTGAAGAGGACCGCAAACCTACACCACTGGACCCACCACCCACACCCCACCAACAACTCCAAAGTTGGCAAAGAATCCCCCAACAATCCATGTTCCCCCTAAGTGCTCTTTGTGTGACAATATAGGCCATGCTACCCATCAATGGTCACAATTACCAGGACTTCAAGAACACATGAATATGTTGGATGATGATAGTAACATTCCATTTGTCAAACTAGAACTGCCCCCTCAGCCTTGTGATAAATCACTGCGCACAAACCACCCTTGTGTAATATGCGACATTTATGGTCATTACTCACATCACTGCCCCGATCTCTTAGATTATAGAGCAGCCCTCTATGAACTGAATAATGCTGACCTAGAGACATCCCCTCCTCTTATTAAGGAAATTCATCCCCCACCATCTTCCTACTCATAAGAGATTAACACAATTTACATGATTTCCATTGGAGACCCCTCTGTTCGGTCAACCCCTTCCACTGATATCTACGACCCACATGTTCAACCTTTTCAAATCAATGAGGAAAACACATGTCCATAGCATGAGGCCAGGCCCAAAACGTTGCGTACTCATCATCATTCTCATTCTCGTATGTGATATTGGGGGCATCCATCCCACAAGTGGAATCCCCCATCATCATATCATCACTTCAGTATGCCACCACGGCCCATAGCCTCATGTTACACCCCCCTGCCAACAATTGGTCAATGCCTTGTTGATCCCTCTCTAAGACAACATCTGCACTGCATTGACACCTCTGATTTAGGGGGCATAATAGATTACCTCGACCCTAGGATAGGGGGCATGATCAATCATTTTGAACCCTACCCATCACACCTATCTGAGTGTTTCAATGATCCCATTGTTCAAACCAACACATATGTGATCCATAATCACAAACCCCATGCACATAGCATGGGGGTAGGTCATTAACCCTGCTCACTTTTTCACATGTGTAATCTCAAGCATTTTTGAGGTCACGTGTCACTTTTATATTTTATTTGATTTGATACACCTATTATTCTTTGCTAGCAGAGTCGCCAAAAATTGTTGCTTGGGATTTCTCCCAAGCATGTGCAAATGGTGCACTTGCTAACTTGCAGCAGCAGTCTCAAATAAAACAATGTGAATAAACAAATATAAACTCTAGATTGATAACAATGAACAAGATTGATTCATAAGCATGTAAATAAAAATTGAAACTTTTGTATTACCTCAAAGGGTGAGGATGGTGAGTGTGAGCAGCTCCAAGGTTGAGATGCTCCAAGGTCCAATGTTCTCTCCTCCAAGATGCTGCAAAGGTTGGGCAAAAAACTCAAGAGAGATTTTGGCAGCGTGAGGATAAGATAAATATGGACTGAATAATGAGGAGCCCCTATCACCTTTTTATAGTTTTTTGATGATGGGGAATACCATTATGGTTTAAAGAAACCAATGGTATTGCTAAATGTGGTTTAGGTCTCTTTTTCCCTCTTTTTCCTTTTTTGAATAATTTTTGAATATTATTCCCTTTTAATTGATTTTTGGGAATTTTGGACCCTTTTTGAGGGTTTTTTGTGTTTTTTGAGGAAAAATACATATTTTGAGGGGGAAAAGGTGTATTATGGTCTTTTTGGTGACCATTTGAAGGCTTTAGAGGCAAAAATGGTAGGAAAAATGGGCGAAAGGGTCATGTGCATAGGTAAATGAGCTAGTGAGTGCTTTTTGGGTCTCAACACCATTCATTCTCTCTCTCTCTCTCACACACACACAAACACATTGCTTCTTTCTCTCTCTCCCTCTCACAAAAACATTGCTTCTTTCCCTCTCTCTCCACTCCTCTCTCTATCTCTCCACTCCTATCCGCCTCTCCACTCTCCTCTCTTGCTCTCTACAACCCCTTGTCCTCCCTAAACCAAGTTATCTCTCTCTAATTCCCTCCTACTCTCCCTACCCATAACCACCTTCTCCACCCCTTCTCTCTTTGCTTCTCCCAATACCCCTAAAAATATCCCCCCCCGTACAACTTACCACCCTCATCTCTCTCCCTCTCTTTCTCTCTCTCCACCCTTCCATTTTCCACCTTGAACCTATTACTAAAACCCTCACCTCTCTCTCTCTCTCACACACACACACAAACACCTCTTCCTCTTATACCTTATTAACTCACTCCCTCACTCTCTCTTTCCCCTACTCATCTACCTACACCTTAGACCCACACTTCTGTCTCTCCCCCAATTCCCCAATGCTACCCCTCTCTCTCCCTCACTCTCCTTACCCATAACCCCCACAATATCTCTCCACAACTCCACTCCAACTCTCCCTACCCATAACCAACACCTTCACCCCACTCTCCCTCTCCTATTGATCGTACCCCCCAAACCTCTCTCTCAGTCTCACTCTCTCTCTCTACCTAACCCCCCTCTTACTCTTCCTACCCATAAACATTCCATCCTCCCCCGTTATCTCTCTCTCTCCTACTCCCCCTACTCCTAAAAATCTCTCTTTCTATTTCACCTAAACACCTTACACCTACCACTTAACACCCCCCATATATATCGATCTCTATGTCCCCGTCCCTCTTTCTCTCTCTCTCCCCCAACTCCCAAACACCCACCCACCTCCCCATTCTTTATCTCTCTCTCTCTCTCACACACAAACACATTGCTTCTTTCTCTCTCTCTCTCTCTCACAAACACATCGATTCTTTCCCTCTCTCTCTCTCTCTCTCAACTAATCTCTCTATCTCTCCACTCCTATTTCCCTCTCCACTCTTCTCTCTTGCTCTCTAAAACCCCTTGTCCTCCCATACCATAAATGTCGCTCCTATCTCTCCCTAACTCTCTATCTCTTCCCATCTCCTCCATATATACCTAACACCTACCTCTCTATCTCTCCCCACCAATCCCATAACACACCCCCTATGTCACAGACAAACTCTAACTATCCCTAAACCAAACTCCCTCTATCTAATTCCCTCCTACCCTCCCTACCCATAACCACCCTCTCCACCCCCTCTTTCTTTGCTTCTCCCAATTCCCCTAAAAATATCTCTCACACTCTCTCTCCACTAGACCCCCTCCCCCTACAACTTACCATCCTTATCTCTCTCCCTCTCTTTCTCTCTCTCCACCCTTCAATTTTCCACCTTGAACCTATTACTAAAACCCTCATCTTTGTCTCTCTCTCCACCCCATCTCTACCCCCATTCTCTCTAGATTTTGTAATATTCCCTAAATTCCTATCATCCATACCCCTACTTTGATCTCAATCCATTTCTCACATCCAATCCCCCTCCTCCACCCTACCCTTTATAACCCAAAGCCTCCCTTTCTGATCACCAACTCTCTCTCTCTCTCTTTCTCCACCCCCCAATTCACCACTTCCAACCACATACCAAACCCATCATATCCCTCTCTCTCCATCTCTCTGTCTCTCCCTCTCCACCCCCACCTCTACCACCCTTCTCTCTAGCTTTCCTAATATTCCCTAGATTCCTACCCCCCATCCCCCTACCACCATATCTATCACTTTCTCTTATCCAACCCCCTCCTCTACCCTACCCCTTGTAACCAACAACCTCCTTCCTCATCCCCAACTCTCTCTCTCTCTCTCTCTCTCTCTCTCTCTCCCTCACCCACACACACACACTCACACGAACTCACCACCCTACTAATATTATCCCTCCTCCTTTGTCTATCTCCACTCCTCTCCCTAACCCTTAATGTTGGCTTATAGACTGACCTAGAGCTTTCCAATGTACACCCAAGTTCTTCATGGTTTTAGCTTAATGAACAAAACCCCTTTTCACTGGCCCTTTTAGCAATAGCCTATGAACAGGAAGAGGTATCACCCAAGGCGAAGCTATGGGGCCACTGCAGAATCAGGTTTCCATAATGATGTGATGAGTTGTTCATACTGGACTTCTGCACAGCACACTATCAGACTTGTGCTACAAACTGAGGACTGTGCGATGATAGACTACGTTGGAAACCCCTTCTTTCTAGCGCGGAGATACCTTCGTAACCAGCGCATCCATGGACTGCGTGGTTCAAACAAGTTCCAAATAATGGGACAACACAACTGACTTATGTGCTTCCTTTACGAACTCAGTCAATAATAAATACTTCACTCAACACTTATTATTCATCGAGTGCCTTAGATTATTACACTGAAATAGATACAAATAGATACAACATACAATCCTACGCACTTCTGGTGCTGTGCATTAATAGAGTTACTTAACCTAAATTCTAGACGTAGGTGCGATTATTCAATGAACTAATACTTCTGCAAACATGACATAATGTGCATCCAACATTCATTCGTTCACGCAACACTTAACATATTATCCCCATAATTCTCCTATGGCGAATACATACAAAAGTATTAACATAAGCACTGATAAATGAGATTGCAAGCATTCAACGAAAGGAAACAGATCAATGCAAGATGTAAAACACACAAACAATCACACTACACAGGATTTAACATGGTTCACCCCCCATATGGAGGCTACATCCATAATAATTGTTGTCGAATTAGTATTTGGGAAGGGTACAACAATTCGTTGTCTGCGCGCTCAGCTACAGACTCTCTTCTCTCTCAATTAGGTATCTATGCACTCAGCTACAAAGCCTTTACAATAGTAATTAAGCCCAAAAGATTCAGCAATATTCTAGACTTAACAAAATGAAGAGTAACCCTTTCCCATACAAAAATGCCTTATTTATAGATCATGCTCATAGGTCATGTCTTTACAAGTCAAAGGAAAAAACCTTTAGGTTTACAAAACTATCACGATTTTCCCCAAAACTAGACTTTCTAGCTTCTGGTAGCGAATCTTCCATCGTGGCAGTCTTCCACACATGCTTCATGTCGCTATTGGCCTTCCTATTGCACCCATGCTAACAGGTTTATTTCACTGAGGTTTTCTTCCTCTAATGGTCTCATGCGACTGGTTTGGGTAGTGGTATCTTTTGTGTGTGCGACCAATCACTTTCTTCCACTTTGGTCCTACCCGCCACTTGGTACTCCTGGAGCATCTTTACCAAAAATAGACCGTTAATGGTCTAACCAAAGTCTGTGCCATCTTTCATCCAACACTCTGCTTTGTTGGCATTTTGTATACTGGACACATTGCAACATTATATCCTTGCAGCACTGAACTTCGCAGCTCTTCCGACACTGCACTACGTGGAACTTCGCAGCATACCAAAGCTTTATATAAAACATCCTTTCGCTAAACTGTGCTTAGCTCTGCAGTTTGAAAACTTAGTTTTCACAAAAATGCCCCACTTGGGCCAGGCCGAAAAGGACCCTAACACTTACATGTAGCTCATCCCTAATCCACTTCCAACTTTGACTTCTCCTGGCTGTCCCTCTGGTTGCGGAGCTAGCTATGCAACGAACTCATTGTATGAGGCAATCAGCTTCCCAACTGTCTCCTTAGTGTCCTACTAGACTTGTTTTATTGTTTCCAACATCTCAACTATTATTTCATCCTCGGCTTGGCCTTCTACCTATTCTTGGCCTTTGGGAAACTCTTGTAACTATTCCTCGATGTCCTGTGAGATCATGTGGGTTTCCTCCAGCAAGGGTTGCGACTTATTGCCCATCTCAGTTTCTTTTTCTCTTAGTGCTTGAACTTGCTTTTTCAGCTAACTGATTTCTGCATATTGCTGGAGTCTTTCTCTTGGTAGCAGTGCCTTAACTTGTGTGTCCAGTTGCTCTTATGCTTCTTGCTTATCCTTCACAGCCTTCTTGACTTGCATCAAGTCTTGGTCTTCTTCAAGTGATGTGAATGTTTCTGTCACCTCATCTAACAGACGTTGGAATTTAGTCACCTCAGTAGCTATACTCTCTACTGCGGACTTCACTTCTTTCGCTCTCAACTGCTGTTGATCTGGTGGAGTCTGTGGGTTGATTTGTGCCTGCAAGGCAGCAACCTTAGCCTCATGGCTAATCTCCATATCTCGCATCTCGGTCTTCAGAGTGTTACCTAGTTCTCTGATCTTGACAACAGTATCCATGGCGTCTACCTGGACCTCAAATTCTTCTATATCATCTACAACCGAAGTGATCTAGCTCCTTGCGAACTAGATGCCTCGAACTGATTATAAGTTGTTTGCAGCTCAGCTTGTCCTTTCAGGGCATCAGTAGTTATGTCATGCATTTCTTCAACGATCTGCACATGCAAGTAATGTAAGCCTGACAGTGGTACCTTCTCCAAATCAAACTCCACATGCTCTACATCCTTTTTGTCCAACATCAGTTGTTCTGGCAATGGTAGGATCACAATTAATGGGTCCAGATGGATGATGTGGGACTTCGTAGGCATGGTTATGGCTAGTTGTAATGTCTTCTATTGTGAAGTTCCTCTTGACTTCCCTTCAGACTCTGAGTTGCATGGCGGGGGTAATCTCTTGTGGACTTCTTCAATTTTCTCTTTAATCCCCTACAGCGTGTGTTAAATTTTCAGAATTTACTTCAACTTGATCTATGATCTTAACTGAGAGAACAACATGTACAACAAATCTACAGCATATCAATCATGGACACAATAATGCAAGCACACAAGAGACACAGAGTTTACTTGGGGAAAACCATAAAGGTGAAAAACCCCAATAACTTCCTCAGAGACAGATAGAGTAATGATACAACCAGAATACAAGAGATAGTCTTCTCCTAGCAGTAGAGCCTCCTCCTCCACAAGTGCGCCACACTCTCTATTTATATACTAACTTGACTTGACCTTTACTCAACTAGGTCAGCCTCAACTTAACCACTTAACATAATGCTGATTCGGCTGACCCCCACTAGGGTGGTCTAATAACCCTTTGACCCACATGACTTATATAGGACCGACCCCAACAAGGTGGTCTAATAACCCATCAAGTATAAGTTACGACATTTATAGTATAAATGACGACACTTTCGTATAGAGGAATAATAACATCTCTATAGGAATACAAACACTTCTGTATGGAGGAATAATACCATCTCTATAATAGTACAAAATACATATATGAAATACACAGGTGAAATACATTTCGAAGTTACATATACATCAACACTCCCTCTTAACTAGGAAGGTATTTCTTGACACAGATATTCTAGCACAAGTCTTCTTCTCTGGATCATCATCAATGAATCATCATCCTTGAATCATCATCATCGTCACTACTATTGCTATCTCAATCAATCTCTGAATCTACTTGTCATAGGAAGTTCTATAGTGCAAGTCCTTTTTCATACTAGATGTAGGCCCACCACCCATAGGTCTTCATCATCACTGGCCATACTGTGGAATTCTCAGGACTTATTATGTGCGTCACAAAACCTTAAAAGAGTCTCTTGACTAGCAAGAACCCTAAAGAGCATCTGAGGCCTTTTTCATCCTATCTAGATCTCCAGGAATTATTACATGTGACTGTCACAAAACCTTAAAATAGTGTCCCAGGAACATTTATGTGCATAGCACGACTGGAAAGAACTTTAAAGAGCATCCCAGGAACATTTATGTGCCTAAGCACGATCGGCAGGATATCCAGGACTGATTACATGTGACCTCTGATACAAACCCTTGAAAGAGCATCCCATGACTCATTACGAGCACACAACCCTACCTATCATATCTCTCAGGTCTTACATGTAGTAGCCCACCACAAACCCTCGAAAGAGCATCCCAGGGCTTATTACGAGCACACAGCCCAACCTATCAGATCTCCCAGGTCTTACATGTGGTCCACTATCACAAACCCTTGAAAGAGCATCCCAAGCTATTACGGGTACACCACTCCAACCTATAGGATCTCCCAGGTCTTACATGTGATACACGGTGCCAGTACTTTTTCATAATGGATGTGACTTAGAACAAATCTAGGATTTTCTTTTCACAATCTGTCCACGGACACAGAGTATCATCTTGATACTATCCATACATCATCCTGATGTACACATGATCATCCTGATCATCATCACTGCAACATTCTGCTGCATGTCATCTGGAGCAACATCCTAAAGCTCATCAT
This sequence comes from Larix kaempferi, assembly GCA_027924585.1. Taxonomy (NCBI): domain Eukaryota; kingdom Viridiplantae; phylum Streptophyta; class Pinopsida; order Pinales; family Pinaceae; genus Larix; species Larix kaempferi. The sequence goes on along the minus strand of BSBM01000898.1, from coordinate 3,880,323 downwards.
CTATGATCATCCCGATCATACAATGCATCGAACTGATGCATACCAAGTATCTACCTGATACATATCATCATACATGATCCACCTGATCATACAGTGTATCCACCTAATACAAATACAGATACATGATCCACCTAATCATACCTGATACATATCAACATACATGATCCACTTGATCATACAATGTATCCACCTAATACAAATACAAATACATGGTCCAAGCATCCAACATGATGCATATACAAAATACATACAAATGATCCAACTGATCATATCCAGCATCCAATATGATGCGTACATACATATAAATGATCCAGCTGATCATATCTAGCATCATCCTAATGCATATACAGAGCAGTAACTGGAGCATCATCCTAATGCTCATCATCCATGATCCTCTTGATCATCATAGCATCGTCCTCTTCAGATCATCTCATCATCCATGAAGCACAGCCCAGATGCACATCATCCAGTACTTACACCACCGACATGGGAGAACACATCTACAACCATTCGGGGAAGGCTCCATCCCTTACTTTTTCACCATGGGAGAACACATCTACCACCATGTGAAAAATGGCTCAATAATTACATCACAACCAAGGGAGAACACATTAACCATGTCAGAAAATCTCATGTGCATCTGCATCTTCCCAACTCATCACTTCCCTTTGGAAGGAACCTCGATCTGAAGTGCACCAAGCCTCTCTTTGAAGTACTCAAACTGCACTCTAGCCAATGGCTTGGACAATACATCTGCAACCTGCTCATCTGTCACAACATACTTTGCTTCGGCTGTACTTAGTGCTATGCAGGACTGCTTCCTGCTAAACCAAGAGATCACACCTGATCCCTATCTGCAGCACTGCCTGCCGAATCTAAATCAACATAACCCTGCAGGTTAAACTTTTGATTCGCATCATACTTGAGCCCATAATTAACTATACCCTTCAGGTACCTCAAAATATGCTTTACAACAAATAGGTGAACACTCCTCGGATCCGTCAGGAACTGGCTCAATGTGTTCACCGCAAAGCAAATATCTGGTCTCGTGTTCGTCAGGTACATCAAGGACCCAATCATCTGATAATACATAGTGATATCAACCAGCTCAACTGAAGCATCACATAGAAGCTTCAGGTTCAATGCCATAGGTGTGGCCATAGCCTTGCAGTCCATCATCCCGAACCTCTTCAGGATCTCTACTGCATACTTCCCTTTTCCAAGGAAGATTCCATCTACACTCTGCCACACCTCCATGCCAAAAACAAATAGTGCATCATCCCCAAGTTCTTCAACTCGAACTCGACAGCAAGCTTCTGTTGCATGTCGAAAATCAATCTATCCTCACCTATTACAAATAGGTCATCCACATAGTAGTATCACTGGATTTCCTTCCTAAACCTTGTAGTAAAGGTTGGAATCCACTTTATTCCTGGTAAAGCCCAAATTGGATAGAAAGCTGTCTATCCTACCATACCAAGTTCTACACATATATGCCTCTCTGTCATGTGTCTCAGAACCAAGTGGCTGCACCACATACACTTCTTCTTCAACTACACCATTCAAGAAAGTCTATCTTCCTCTTCATCACTGCAGCATGCTTGATCTTGTATATCCTCTTGGAAGTCACTACAGACTCCCCTTCAGGTGTTGGGACTGCATCCCAAACATCTTCATGATTGACTGGTACTCCTCGATCATGGCATTCTTCCCAGATCCTAGGAACTTCAATATCTTCAATATTTTCAATAGATAACATTGTTGCTGAACAAATGTTGTAGTCCTTCTTTTGTAGGTGATGGTATACGATCTTTCCTACACAACAAGTTAAATTGCATGATTAGAAAACATCTCACAGTTTTCAAAACAAACTCTTACACATAAAAAATATGTCATACATTCATGCAATTATCTTAGCCAAAGCTTCAATACAACATTTGTCCATATTCCGTAACTTTCTAGATGCCTTCCAATCTCTACCAGAATATTGTTAAGAGTGTGCACAACTCCTAACATGTCAGCAAAGAGGCTTCATTCTAGTTAAGTAGCAATGGAATGTTGTATAGTGCCATAGGACACTTACCCATGTATATTAGTAGTATACTGTTCATCAATGCAACTATTCTAATATGCATAATACACAGCCTAATTCTAGGAACATAAGCATATACATCATTGAATAACATTATGTAAGAAATGAAAATTCAAATACTTATCTTTGTTTGGTTGCTGGGTGGACTCCCTCTGAATCTTTGCAACTCCATTCTGATGTGGATTGTGAGAAGTGGTCAATTCCCTCTGAATATATGCATCCTTGCAGAAACTACTGAAGTGTGCTCCTTTGCTTTCTTGCAGGAACAACTGGAGTGTGCTCCCTCTTTATCTTTGCTTCTTGGATTACTTGTCCTTGAACCTATATCCATCCTTAATCACTATGCATGCTTATTAGTATCATGATTGTGTTATCCTTTTGGCCTCATACATAATCACACATTTATTAATATAATCTTAATACTATCAAAACACAATAATCTTAAACATGTATAGTCATGATCATTCACAGACAATAAACATTAGTATTCAAGGTTTCAGGGAAGTCTTCTTTTACTCATGCATATTCTTATTTGATCATAGGACTCTTCTGATTAGTTAAATCATCAATGCATAAACCCGTGATTACTCAAACCTATACCTTCATGATTCTTCTGGTTAGTCATATCATCAATTATGGGTAAGAAACATAATATGCATACAACCATGACTATTCAAACCTATGACTTCATGAATAATCATTATCAAAAACACAACAGTATAAGATCCTAACACAAGATAAGATTCTAGCTTGATATATGAAAAACATACCTCGATTAGCATGCTAGCTAGTTATGTCTAACATACCCGCATAATGTCTTCTGGCTCTCTTCAGTGACTTGTGTTAGTAACTTGCATGTCTCATAAGTTAACCCTTGTAGAACCAAGTTGTACATACCTCATAAGTAGATCTTCTATGTGATCCATGACAATGGATGAATCTTTTTCTTCATGTCACCATGATCATATGTTCTTGAAGTAGAGCATGATTTGTCTTTCTTGGTGTACCTTTTATGTTAGCAAACAACATAAACCTCATACAACATCACAATGCATTACTACAATCATAAGTGTCAAAACCTTAATCAATGAATATCTTCTATTAAGGTGATACGAAAAGTCTAGTAATTAATCAAGGTTGTACTGTAATGATATGAAGACAAACATATCATAAACTTAACCATGAATAGAATTCGAAACATACCTATAAGCCATACCTGTCAAGATTGTTTGTAATCTTCTTATGGAAGGTCATTGCCTCATCTCACTCTGAGACAGAAACTTCTTCACTTATGCAGGTGACCAATCCATCTTCTTCTAGGATTAACCCAACCCACTTGATTTGCAAGAGCTGGACCTGGAGTTGGATTAGGGTTTGTCAGAGAAACCCAAAAAATTCAAACTTTGAATTTCAAACTTCCGAAAGGATAGAAATATGTGCCTTGATGAGATGATCAAGCTGGTATATTTAAAATTTGAAAAGTGCAAAGTTTCACTCCTCAATTTTGCCTTTGAAACTTCCGGATTCACTGGACATGACCCTGAATTGGGGTTTGATGAAGCCCACTCTTTTTCCCAATCAAAATGTTTGATCCAAAGCTCTAAGCTTCTATTTTTTTGAGTATCTTCTAGACGTGGTAACAGATTTCAAAAATTCCCATTTTTACAGAAGCCCTAACTTTCCACTTTTCTGATCAAAGTCCCGAACTAGGGTCTGATCAAGCCCGGCCTTCTTCCCAACCAAAAATTTTGATCTTGGTCTATAAATTTCTATTTTGATGAGTATCATTCAGTCGTGGTCTTTGATTACAAGAATTCCAACTTTCTCCGAAACCCTAAATTTCAGAAGCCATGAATGAAGGTGCTCAAAAATAATTATGTTTTGACAAAAATATGTACCTGATTGTTTCTAGTGCACCTCTGCACTTTTCGATCCACAGGGTCTGAAAAACTTTCTTGAGATAGCCCGACCTGTCATCTTTCCATCCCGATAGGTCTGACGTCAATTGGATTCTCAAAGAGAGAGTTATGCCAAGTGTCGCAACATCACCTGTTTATGGGATAAAACAGGAGAGTGAACTTGTATGTCATGCCACGTGTCACTGGTTCAACTTCGGCCTCTGAAAATTTTTCCTGAGATAGTACAATCTGTGTACTACTTGTCACTTTTTACAAAATTTCATTTGGAGCTTCCTATCCCAAGTTATGACCTTTTTTCCAAGGTCACCTGTTTTTGACTCAGATCTAGAAGAGGTAGAAACCCTATATTGTATAGATCATAAATCACAAAGTGCAACAAATTAGAGGTTGTCTGTTGGACACAAGGTACATGGGGATCGGATCTTTGACCTGTAAAATTTTCAGATCCAAAAACTTTGCTAAAATTGATTTATAGGGAAAGTGCTACTATGACTGGTTTTTGCTATATCAATCCCTAGCATCGTAAGTGCAACAAGTGTCATACATGCCGTATCATGCCTTCTTTCAGGCTAGCTCTGATACCATGTTAAGTTTTCAGAATTTACTTCAATCTGATCTAGGATCTTAACTGAGAGAACAACATGTACAACAAATCTACATCATATCAATCATGGACACAATAATGCAAGCACACAAGAGACACAAAGTTTACTTGGAGAAAAACATAAAGGTGAAAAACCCCAATAACTTCCTCAGAGATAGATAGAGCAATGATACAACCAGAATACAAGAGATAGTCTTCTCCTAGCAGCTAAGCCTCCTCCTCCACAAGTGCACCACTCTCCAATGTGTGAGTGAGAGAATAGAATGTGTAAAATGAGAGAGAGACACTCTCTATGTATACACTAACTTGACTTGACCTTTACTCAACTAGGTCGGCCTCAACTTAACCACTTAACATAATGTTGATTGGAACAACCCCCACTAGGGTGGTCTAATAACCCTTTGACCCACATGAGTTATATAGGACCGACCCCAACAAGGTGGTCTAATAACCCATCAAGTATAAGTTACGACACTTACAATATAAATGATGACACTTACTTATAGAAGAATAATAACATCTCTATAGGAATACAAACACTTCCGTATAGAGGAATAATACCATCTCTATAGGAGTACAAAATACATATATGAAATACATGGGTGAAATACATTCTGAAGTTACATATACATCAACAGTGTGGACAGATTCTTCTGCAGACTTTCCTGAATTGCCTTGTCCTTCTTCTGTTTGTTAGTCGTCATATCTTCCATTTGCTCTGTGACCTTTGCCGCGATTGTGTTGTAGTCCTCCTCATCGATTACTGCATCTAACTTGCTATTATCGACCTTTTGTTTCTTCCTTGGTCCTTTTGGGTGTGTTGGGATCTCAGCTTCCTTTCTTTTTCCTGTCTCCTTCTCTTCAGTAATAGGACATGGAATAGGCTCATCCTCGTCGGATTCACATACAACCTCCACAATTTCCACTCGATATTCGGCAGGCCATTCCTTCATGATAATATCAATATCCTCCTCATACATATGATAATTTCCTACGTACCATTCTATGTTTCACTTCTGCGCTTTTGCTGAGATGTACAGGCAACGCATGTCAACATAAAAATCAATAGTGTGAATATAGCAACTTGTTACATGCTTTGTTATCTGTAGTCTGAGCATTATTGCTTCACGCAGCTGGTCATAATACTGGTTGAAAACTTTAGCTGTCGCGTGCTATCTATGTGAATTCAGATTTTCCCAAAGGTTGTAGTAACGAGCCCCTTTGAAGTCATTGGTATCAGTGATTACGCCCACGTAATCCTTGGGTTCCTTCCAGCCCACGAAGGCGATCAACACTATCAGCTAGGTAAAATGAAGATTTCCACCATTGAGTTGTGTCTCATTTAGTTCCTCTAGGAACTCATTCAGCATGTATTGACACCAGTTGAATTGCTCTCTGTCTATGACCACGATGCCAAGCAGTACTGCATTCACAGATACCTCCAAATGTCTACATTTTTGTAAAATCTTGTCGGCTAATAGTGTTAAATTTTCAGAATTTACTTCAATATGATCTAGGATCTTAACTGAGAGAACAACATGTACAGAATATCTACAGCATATCAATCATGGAGACAATAATGCAAGCACACAAGAGACACAAAGATTTACTTGGGGAAAACCATAAAGGTGAAAAACCCCAATAACTTCCTCAGAGATAGATAGAGCAATGATACAACCAACCATGAGAGATAGACATAACCTAGCAGCAGATCCTCCTCCTCCATAAGTGCGCCACTCCTCCTTGAGTGCATGAGTGAGAAGTGAGTGAGTTACTTTTCCGAGTGAGTAAAATAGAGATCTCCTATCTCTATTTATACTCACCTTTTTGCCCAATGACCTACTGGGGCTGACTTGTCTACTTAGATACACCCACATTATATTATATATTAATTAGGGCCGACCCCATATGGTGGTCTAATAACCCATTGGCAAGTACACACACTTGCGACACTTGTCAATCCACATGACGACACTTCCTTATAGAGGAATAACACATCTCTTATAAGGGTACAATAAATAAATATATAATACACAGATGAAATACATTCCGAAGTTACATATACATCAACAAATAGTTGTGTGATAAGCCTTGTTGCTTTATCATCGATGTCATTTGTCTGAAAGCCTCACTTTCCCTTGACGAGAGTTTGAGTTTTCTTCATCTGTCCTGGTACTTCTTTATCCTTACTCTTCCCTTGGAAGAACTACTTCGGGTATTTGCCCCTTTTACTCAACCTAGTAATGCAGTGGATAATATCAATGGTGAGGTCGACATTACGGTCCAGCCACAAATATCCTTGGTGAATGCGTGCAATCAAGGTTTGGACCACCGCATTCAGCTCTAGTGATCTATCAAAATGCGTGAGTCTGAGCAAATTGAGCAGTCCTAACTTGACTACTCCCGATAACCAGCTTGCCGTGACTAAGTGGAGTTCGCCCTTGACATCCCTCTTCCAGCACATGTACTCGTTGGGCTGAAACTGTGGGAACCTAGGCTCATTGGGTTCCTCTTTCTACATCTGAAGTAGATCATAATCTTCGTACTTACATTATGGAATTTTACCCAACAAATTCTTGTCAACGTCGATGTGATTTGATATGGGTGATAGCGGGATATCATATTTTGCATTCTTCATTAACTTAAAAACCGGTGCGTCCAGTGCACGTGGTGAGATATAGTCTAGGTTCATTGTCAAAGGTATCTCCTTATCAACTATTGGTGGCTTCTGCACTATCAAACTCATCTTTGGTAGCTTCATTCGCGGCCCCAATGGGTATTTTCATTTATCTTGCATGGTTGGATAGTGTCTTGGTGACCTTCTCGAAGCCTGCCCTAGTTCTATGACAACCTTATTCGCTGGGGTTCTCATTAACCATTCGATCCCTCCGTAGTGAAATACCTTCACAGTCTATTGGATGGTGAACTCTTCGCCAATTGAAGACCACTCAGACATTCACTAACTAAATCTCAGAGGGTTTAAGATAACTTGCTGAGAATACTCACATAGTAGTGATTGCAAGAAATTCTAAGTGTTCGGTAATGCCCACGAATCTGAATACAACATTATTTATAGGTGCAACAGAACCCCTACGCACCCCTAAACAACTAGATAAGCATTAAATGTGGTATCCGTTGGCCAAATCTAACAGATATCTTGGTCCTTTCCTTCATAAACTTGTTCAGAACGACTATTTTTGCATTAAATTCCCAAGCAGTCGCTAGAAAAGTATAGTATAACGGCTATATTTTTTATCGACATTTGCAATGGCTATTTTTCTAGAGTGTTGCATCAAACTGTGGGACATGTCATCCTTACTTCTATACACTAACTTCGCGGTGTCTGATTTCTTGATTCTGGACTTATCCTCTTCCCTTGTTCATCTTCATCATCGTAGTTGCATTTCGAACGTCGCAGCTGCACGGTTCTCTTTTTCCTTTTCCTTTTGTTTTTTTTTGGTGCAGTGGTCCATCTTAACCATGCTCCGTGGCATATACATTTCCTCATCATACACTGCATACCAACTCTTTCTGCTTTTCTAGTGCCTAATTTCAACTGTATATGGCACTTAGAAAATTCCCTTCATTCTGATCATCTAGGGTTATGTGAAGAAGGGCTATCCCGATAGGGTTTTATCCTGCTCCCATTGACTAGGCCAGGAAAGTTATCTCCTGCTAATGTGGCTAACTGAGCTCCACCACCATTAGTAACATGTACAATAGTATATGGACCAAGCCAATGCATTTGAAACTTTCTAGGAAACTTCATAAACTTGCTATCATAGAGGAGGACTAGATCACCTACCTGAAAAGACTTGTTCTTGATATGGCAATCATGCCATGATTTTTCTCTATCTTTCTGAACTTGTTGGTGAAAGCCTACAATGAAGCAATCCTCCTCTAGCCCAACCAAGTGTGGAATCTTTTCTTCCAATGCTTCTTGATCTTCCATGCCTATAAACACATCTATTCTCAAGCCGGGAACAATGTATTCCATTGGCATTATTGCTTCTTGTTCATAGACTAGCCTAAAAGGTGTGTGGCCATTCAATTTATTGCATGTGGTCCTGTATGACCATAAAACAGGTGGAATTCATAGGTCCCAGTCATCCTGATTCACATTGCATACCCTAGTGATCGTATTCTCATGTACTTTATTGAACGCTTCAATAGTTCCATTTCCTTGCGGGTGATAAGGTGTACTGCACTAATGGTGAATGTGAAATTCCTCTATCTATGCCTCAATGGTCCTGTTCAAAAAGTGAGTGCCTTGGTCACTCATCAGAATCTTCAGACATCCAAACCTCATAAGGATTTCTTCAAATATGAACTGCACTGCAATACCTGTGCTATAGTCCTTTAATGGTTTCACTTCTTCCCATCTAGTGAGGTAGTCAGTCGCCATAATAATGTACCTCATACCAGTCCTCTTTCCTGGTGGGTTTATGGGTCCCACAAAATGAATGGCCCATTTTTCAAATTCCTGTAATGTCAACTATGGATTTAGTGGCATCTCGACCTTCATGATGGCCTTCCTGTCCTCTGATAGACATCACAGCTCTTGCAATGTTCCTTTGAATCCTTATGGATCGTATGCCACCATAGCCTTTCCTGCAATATCTTCTACGCAGTAGCCTTTCCTAGATAGTGACCTCCTGCTACTCCTGAATGTGCATCAGCCAATATGAACGGATTCTCATGCTCCAATACACATTTGCGCAGTACTTCATGCGGTCCCAATTTGTATAACTGGCCTGTGATAATGGTGAAGTATGTTGCTTGCACTACCAGCTGCTTCCTTTGCTGCGTAGTGCACTTTGTGGGTGCTAGTCTAGTAGTAAAAAAGTCTATGATGTCTTTATAGTAATCATCAGCTATCTAGATAGCAAACAACTGTGCATCAGGAAGATTGTCTTCAAGGTTTGTAGGCTCTTCTCCTGAATCCTTGACAGATGGTCAGGTCCTAAGTTCAATCTTCCTAGCTTAACAACGATCTCAAAATCATACTCTTGGAAGAGTAACAACCATCTGCAGATTCACCCCCCAAACAATGGCTTATTGACTAGGTATTTCAAAGAAAAATGGTCATTATACATAAAGAAGTGTGCACCAAGCGAATAGTGCCTGAACTTCTGCAGTGCATAGACCATAGCAAGGCCTTCTCTCTCCATGGTGGTGTAATTCTTTTATGCAGATGAGAGCTTCCTACTCAAAAATGTGTTGGGATGGTCAATACCTCCCTCTCCTAGTTGTGCTAAAACAACCCCCAACGCTATGCATGATGCATCAACATGTACATGGAATGCCTTCTCCCAGTCTGGAAAAACTAGGATTGGCACAGTAACCATCTTCTCTTTTAATGTATCAAAATCCTGTTTGCATTTTGCGTTCTAGATGAATGGCACATCTTTCCTGGCTACAATTATCTGCGCATAACCCTTTATAAATTTCCTGTAATAGCCAGTATGCCCCAATGTAGTACGTAACTAGTTTACTGAATTTGGTGTGGGAAAGTTTACTATGACTGCGATCTTCGCAGGATCAACCATCAAGCCCTGTTTACAAACAATATGTCTCAGTAGAATCCCATAGGGGACACAGAAAACAAACTTCTTCAGATTCAAGGAGATCTAATGATATCTACACTTTTCCAACATCATTCTCAGGTTCGCACAATGGTTTTTTAGCAATCCGAACACAGTCCAGTCATCAAAATAAGCTTCTAAAAACTTATGCATGAAATCTTTGAATGCTGCGACCACAACTCTAGAAAAGATGGCGGGCGTGCTCCTTAGACCAAATGGAATCACTGTATACTGGAACGACCCCCATTCTATAGCAAAGGTGGTCTTGTGCCTATCTGTAGGAACAATTCTTATTTGATGATATCCCAAAAAACCATCAGTAAAGGAGTAGGCCTCATTTCCTTCGACGTTGTCAAGTACCTCATCCATAAAAGGAGTAAGAAATGGGTCATGCATTGACGCATCATTCAGTTTCTTGAGATCCACACAGATCCTGATCTAACGCTTTGTTTTCTTATCCTGGATAACCATCGGGCTTATCCACTCAGATTCATCAATGGGCTCAATGATCCCTGCCTCGGGCATCTTGTCGAGTTCTACTCTCACTCTTTCTTTGTAACGCGTGTTGAGTCGATACATCCTTTTCTTAATAGGCTTCGCACCTGGATTAAGAGGTATTTTCATAACTCCTAAGTCTCCCAGAATGCCCATCATCTCTGTAAACTTAGTCGGGAATAATTCTTGGTATTCATGTAATGTATCTACGATCTCTGCAACAGTCTGATCGTCCCAGTAATCTTCAATAGACACAAACTTTGGCTCTTCACTCGTACCAATGTTCACTTTCTTTGTTTTCACAGGTCCGCTCATGTCTGGAATTTCCAATAGAGGTCCCTCTACCTCGCACATACCTTCTTACTCTAGTATCTTAATGTTACGCAGGTCTTCCTCATCACTATCTTCTTTTTCTTGAGGTTCTTCAGCTAAGTTATAACATTCGATAGCATGTTCTTCTTATTGCTTCCAATATGAGTGTTGGCTCGTAGGTATGCTGTCTGCCCTGAAGAATTCCTCCAAAGTCATATTTCTATGTGGACAATCTTCTCTGAATATTCGTTCCTTAATTATTTTCAAAGCATTATGTATAGTCGGGTTCTCATCCTCAAAACTGAAGTCTTTTTGGAAGTTTGCAGTCAGAATGTGTTAGATTTTGAGCATTAATTCAATATGTTATAGGATCTTTACTGAGAGAAAAACATGTACAGTATATCAATGCATAACAATCATATCAAGCATGCCAAGCATCACAAAAACCAAAAGCATGAGACAATGGACACACAAATTTTTCTGTGGGGAAAACCCTAAGGTGAAAAACCCCACAACTTCCTCAGAGATAGATAGAGCAATGGATCAACCAAAGTACAACCAAATACAATAGATAGTCTCCTACTAGGTAGCTGATCCTCCTCCTCCAATGTGTGCCACTTTCTGAGTGAGAGAGGAGTGAGTTCCGAGATGATCAAAATAGAGAATCTCGACTCTCTATTTATACTTGTCCTGACCTGGCTAATTACTTATGGGTCTGACTTGTCTAACTCAGCCTAATAACACCAGTTACATATATATCAGGCCGACACCCACATCAGGTAGTCTAATAACCCATCGGCAAGTTAATCCACTTGCGACACTTGTCAATACAAATGATGACACTTCCTTATAGATGAATAACACGTCTCTTATAAGGGTACAATAAATATATATATGAAATACATTCCAAAGTTACATATACATCAACACTCCCTCTTAACTAGGAAGGTATTTATCGACACAGATCATCGGGCACAAGTCTTCTTCTCTAGATCATCGTCACAGCTGTTGCTATCTCGTCCAATCTCAGAATCTACTTGTCATAGGAAGTTCTACAGAGCCAGTCCTTTTTCATACTAGATGTAGGCCCACCACCTGTCGGTCTTCATCATCACTGGTCATTGTGTGGAATCCTTAGGACTCATCATGTGCATCTGCAAAACCTTGCAAGAGCATCCCAGGCCTTTTATGAGCACACATCATAACCTCTCAAATTTCTCAGGATCTTTTACATGCCTCTGTACAACCTATCCATGACCACAGAGTATCAAATTGATACTTCACCATACATCCAACTGATGTATATCATCACATAATCAACCTGATCATCATCATCATTTTCTAGCAAGCCATCAAGAAGATACACCTCAGGACTGATTACACTACCTCTGCAAAACCTGCAAGATCTCTCAGGACTGATTGCACTGCCTTAGCAAAACCTGCAAGAGCATCTTAGGACTGATTATATGCCTCTGTAAAACCTGTGTACCAAACTGTCACATCAATGTCTTCAAATCACCACGTAGTCCACGGAGCATAACCCAGATGCACACACACAACACTTACACTCACCATGGGAGGACTAACCTACCACCATGTGAAAGGCTCACAACACTTACATCAATGACCATGGGAGGACCAACCTACCACCATGTCGGAATGGCACAGCACTTACATGAACGACCATGGGAGGACCAACTTACATTAATGACCATGGGAGGACCAACCTACTACCATGCAAGAATGGCCCGGCCCTTACATCCTGCCATGGGAGGACCAACCTAACACCATGCAAGAATGGCCTAGTGTGCATCTATGTCTCCAGACTTCATCAATTCCCTCTGGAAGGCATCTCGATCTAAAGTACACCAAGTCTCCCTCTGAAGTATTCAAACTTCACTCTGGCAAGCTGCTTGGTCAACAGATCGGCTATTTGCTCATCCGTCGCAACATACAGGAGCTTCATAGCTCCTCTCTGCACCATATCCCTGATATAGTGAAACTTGATCTCAATGTGCTTCGACTTGTCATGGAACACTGGGTTCTCTGACAACTTCACACAACTCTAGTTATCACAGAAGATACTAGTAGCATCCAACGGGAGATCAAATAAATTAGACAGTAGCTTCCTAAGCCATACTACTTCACAACTAGATGAACAAGCTGTGACATACTCTACTTTAGCTGTACTCAGTGCCACACAGGACTGCTTCCTGCTAAACCAAGAGATCACACCTGATCCCAGATTGAAGCAGCACCCAGAAGTGCTCTTCTGATAAATGGCACTGCCTGCCCAATCTAAATCAACATATCCCTCCAGGTTAAACTTTTGATTCAGCTCATACTTGAGCCCATAATCCGCTGTACCCTTCAGGTACCTCAGAACATGCTTTGTAGCTATCAAGTGAACATGTCTCGGATCTATCAGATATTGGCTCAAGGTGTTCACCACAAAGCAAATGTCTTGTCTCGTATTCGTCAGGTACATCAAGGACCCAATCATCTGACGATACATCGTAGCATCAACCGGCTCAAAAGAAGCATCACACAGAAGCTTCAGGTTCGATTCCATGGGTGTGTCCATGGCCTTGCAGTCCACCATCCCAAAGCTCTTCAGGATCTTTACTACATACTTCCCTTGTCCAAGGAATATTCCATCTACACTCAGGCACTCCTCCATACCAAGAAAGTACTGTATCATACCCAAGTCCTTCATCTCGAACTCGGCAGCTAGCTTTCTCTTCGTGTCAGCAATCAATCTATCCTCACCTATCAGAAACAGGTCATCCACATACAATAGTAGAATCACTGGATTGGCCTCCTCAACCTTGTAGTAAAGGTTGGAATCTGCTTTACTCTTGGTAAATCCCAAACTGGATAGGAAGCCATCTATCCTACCATACCAAGTCCTGGGTGCCTATTTCAAACCATACAGGGCTTTCTTCAGTTTGCACACATGTGTTCCTCTATCAGGTGTCTCAAACCCGAGTGGTTGCTCCATGTACACTTCCTCTTCAACTACACCATTCAAGAAGGCTGTCTTGACATCCATCTAGTCTACCTTCCATTTCATCACTGTAGCCAGAGCAAGTACTAATCTAATGGAAGTGTATCTGGCCATAGGAGCAAAATTCTCTTCATAATCAATTCCTTCTTTCTGGGAGAAGCCACGAGCTACAAACCTAGCTTTGTATTTCTCGATGCTGCCATCTGCAGCATGCTTGACCTTATAGATCCACTTGGAAGTTACCACAGACTTCCCATCTGGTCTTGGGACCACATCCCAAACATCATTATTCCTAATATATTGGTATTCTTCGATCATAGCATCCTTCCATTCTTTCTTTTTTGTAGCTTCTTCACAACTGGAAGGTTCTTTATCCATGATGTCACAGAGTAAAGCAACATAACTAGTATGTGACCTTCTCCTTTTCCATTCTCTGTGTTCTTCTTCTGGAATGCCAAATCTATTTTCATCTTGGATGAGCTCTCTAGCCCATGTTGGTTTCCTCTTGTGAGGATTCTTCTCACGAGGTGGATCCACAAGTTCTTGTGGATCTTCCATTTCTCGATCTTCTTCAAGAACTGCTTCATTCATTGTGGTGTCTTGAGTTCTGGATATTCTAGGTTCTTCATTGTCTTCAACAGATGTCTTTCTCGATTTGTGATAAGCTGAAATTTCATCAAATGTTACATCTCTACTCATGTCAATCTTCTTGAATCCAGGGAAGTAGATTCTATAAGCTTTCGAGCTTTCACTGTAACCCATGAATATACCCTTTTTTCATGAAGGATCCAATTTTGACCTTTTCTCTTTTGGGATGTGAGTGTATACTGGATAGCCAAATATCCTGAGATGGCTCACTTCTGGTTTCTTACCAGTAATCACTTCTTCTAGTGTTTTGTTGTCAAGTATCTTATGGGGTGTTATGTTCTGCACATATACAGTTGTCCTTGTTGCTTCAGCCCATAAGTGCATAGGTAAGTCTTGGTCATGAAGCATTGCCCTTGCTACTTCCATGATTGTTCTATTCTTCCTTTCGGCAACTCCATTCTGCTGTGGATTGTAAGGAGTAGTCAACTCCCTCTTAATCCCTGAATCACTGCATAACTTCTTGAAGTCTCTTGAAGTAAATTCTCCTCCATTGTCAGATCTGAAGATCTTGATCTTCAAGTGAGTTTTGTTTTCTATCAAGGCTTTGAATTCCTTGAAATTGTTAAACACTTCATCTTTGTTCTTCAAGAAGTAGATCCAAGTCTTCCTAGTGAAATCATCAATAAAGGAGACATAGTAAACATACCCACTCAGAGAACTGGATGACATGGGACCGTATACATCAAAGTGGATAATCTCCAAGATTCCTTTTGCCTTGCTTTCACTGCTTGGAAATGCTTGGAAATGTCTTCTTTGTATTCTTTCCCTTTGCACAACCTTTGCAAATGCCTTCATGCATTGTCTGGATTTCAAGAAGACTTTCTACCACTTTGCTTGCAATTGGTAATGCTCTGTAATGCATGTGTGCAAGCCTTCTGTGCCAAAGTTCACTTGGCTCTACTGAATCATGGACCATGGCTTGTTCTAGATGGCCCTTCAATTTGTATAATCCTCCCTCTTGCTCTCCAATCACAACTGCATTATCTATAGTCTTACCCATAGGCCACATTAGGACTTGGCCATCTATAAATGCAACCCTCATGCCTTTTGCATCCAATGCAGAGATTGAGAGTAGATTCTTCTTGAGTCCTAGAACAAAGAGTACATCCTTTATCTTCATAGACTTTCCAGAGTCTAGTTTATAGGAGGCTTCACCACTCCCTTTTATGGGATACTGGTAGTCATCTCCAAGATTCACCTTGTGGGGTGAATCATGTTCAGATAGATTCAAAAATGATTCTTTGAATCCTGTCATATGTTTGGAAGCCCCACTATCTATGAGCCAATCATTACTTCCATGAGTAATGGTTCCGGGGAGAGCAGAAATCAAAACATATTCTTCATCACTTGAAGAATCTTCACTATCTTCTCTAGCCCTCTTCCTGGGAGGTTCATCATCCTCTGCAGTATGAGCATGATGTCTTCTTTTGAAGTTCTTCTTCTTGTGAGTACCCTCTTTCTTATTTTTAGGGAAATCTCTGGCATAGTGTCCCTTATCATCACATGCATAGCAACGGACATGGGTCATGTCCCTTCGATGTCTGGGACTACTTCTTTGATTTTGATATTTTCCTTTCTTGCCATGATGTTGAGCTTTCTTGTCACCATGCGTTTTGGAGTGAGCTGTGAGTGCTTGGTCTTCACTCCCCATCTTCTCTTCTCTGGCTACAATTCAAGCTTCTTCCTGTGAGCATTCTTCCCACAGTCTAGTAAAAGAGATAAGTTTCTTTCTAGCACAAATTCCTTGGCTGAAGGAATCCCATGACCTAGGGAGGCCATTAAGAGTGGTCATCACCACTTCTCCACTTTCTACATCTTCACCCACAGCTTCAAGTTGTTTTTTATCTAGGAGACCCTTGAGAAATATGACTGCATAGTCTCTGCATTCTGGATCCTGATATTCTTCAATTCATTCGTCATGGTCATCTTCCGATTTATATTCTTGCCTTCAAATAGTTTGGTCAAGGAATCAAACATCTCCTTTGGTGCCTTTAGGGATGACACATGGAGGATGAGATGATCTTTGATAGAATCAGCAATGATCCTCTTTTCCTTAACCAAATTCCTCTTGTGAAGAGCCTTAGCCTCTTCTCCCTCTGGGATATGGACCTCTTCAGTTATATAAGTATCCAACTCATTCTCTTCAAGGATTAACCCAATCCTGTACTTCCATGCTCAGAAGTTATCAGCTCCTTCAAGCTTATCCTCAAGCTTGGTGTGGTGAGACATCTTAAAGAGTACTTCAAATGGAAATAGAAAAGATTTAGGTCTTACCACTTGATTGCTGAAAATTGGATCTGTTGTCGGATTAGGGTTTGAGTTTCCCAGAGATCTACACAACCAAAAATATTGAACCAAAGCTCCAAACTTTGGATTTTCCAAGGAGCTTCCAGCTGTGTCTTTAGATTTCAGAAATTTCTATTTTCGAGGAAACCCTAATTTTTAGGGACAAAACTGAAAGTGCTCAGAATTGAATTCTGATTGGACAGATAGATTCACCTTGCTAGGGAGAGTCAATCTATCATATTACTTTTCCCAAATCTGTGGAGAGAAACCAAAAAACAAGAAGCCCTAGTTTTCACAACTACATAGTGTCTTCTTCTCAGGTTAGCTCTGATACCAAGTTAGATTTTCAGCATTAATTCAATATGCTATAGGATCTTTACTGAGAGAGTAACAGGCATAGTATATCAATGCATAACAATCATATCAAGCATTACAAGCATCACAAGAATCGAAAGCATGAGACAATGGACACACATATTTTTCTGTGGGGAAAACCCTAAGGTGAAAAACCCCACAACTTCCTCAAAGATAGATAGAGCAATGGCTCAACCAAAGTACAATTAAATACAATAGATAGTTTCCTACTAGGCAGCTGATCCTCCTCCTCCAATGTGCGCCACTTTCTAAGTGAGAGAAGTGTGAGTTTTGAGATGATCAAAATAGAGAATCTCGACTCTCTATTTATACTTGTCCTAACATGGCTAATTACTTATGGGGCTAAATTGTCTAACTTAGCCTAATAACCCCAGTTACATATATATCGGGCCAACTCCCACATCAAGTAGTCTAATAACCCATTGGCAAGTTAATCCACTTGCGACACTTGTCAATACAAATGACGACACTTCCTTATAGAGGAATCTCTTATGAGGGTACAATAAATATCTATATGAAATACATTCCGAAGTTACATATACATCAACATAATGGCTCAATCTGTGATTCCTTTGCACAACTACAGGTCTAGGTAGCATTTATTTGGAATTTCGTCCTCTAGTGTGTGCACGAACAGATGAACCCATTTTGTATGCAGTCTCTCCTTCCATGCTTGTGAAGAGACATTAATATGTTGTCTTGGATCTATCTGTCCATTATATTTCTTAAAAGGTAGTGTAACTTTATCAGCAAACCTAATCTGCATCTTGATTCTGCATTGATCCCATGTGGTTAGTGGCTGCTTATGCATACCCCACCATCTGGCAGGTGTGTCGCGCAGTGCCATGTCTAATGTTGGTAAGTGATGTTCATCTGCAATTGCTACAGTATATTCTTTGATAAAGGAATAAACATTAGCTAAACCATCATAGGTGGGGATTGGGCTTACCTCCTTTCTAATTCAGCACAGTGACTTTGTGATCTGCGCGCATCTCCTTACTGATACTTTGTGCATGCGACTTTTCCAATTCTCCAATCCTAGGTCCAAGTTTGAGATGTAAGAGCTGTCACATCTCTAGCTGAGTGTAGCATCCATAGTAGGATTAATATAATCTTTCTGGTTCACAGTCATCTGATACAGTCTGTCCAAATCTTGAGCTTTGGATTCCTCCTGAATTGGCTTGCTGTGTCTATCTCCTTCTGTAGGATCGAGTGGTGTGATGAACTTGAGATGATTTCCTTCGAAGATCATCTTCTTTGTCTTCAATTTGATAATAGCGAGGGTTATCCATAGCCTAGTCAATTCCTAAAAGCGTAGGAAAAGGTTGACTATCATCCACAATCTCGATAACCTTGAAATCTGCATGACTTTGCACTCCATCAATGTCAACTAACATGTTAGCTAACCTCCCAAAGGGTATGAATTTCTCTTGGTTGGCCATTCTCAACTGGATAGGTGACCATAATAACTTTGGTCTACCCATCTGCTTCCATGTCTATTTAGTTAAGACATTTACTTCAGATCGCAGATCAAGGATGATCTCATCCATTTCATAATCTCCTATCTGTGTAGTAAACCTCGTCTCTCGGCTAGTTCTCTGATGTTTCTTGATATGGTTAACTGTGCTATTGGTAGCTTCACTTTCACTCTGTGGCTTGTACTGATTTAACAGTTTCTATAATTATGTGATAGCATTGGGACTCTTCAGCAACTTCATGCAGCTCCTGAGGAACTGTGCAACAGAGGTGCATGTCTCTGCCGTGGTGCTCGTATTGTCATAGGAAGTCGGTACATCCTCTACATATGGTATTTCACGGTGCAATGGGATTGTCGACGACTTGGGTACCGACTCTCTTAGGATATCCTACACTTCTGTAAATGCTTCCTTGTTCTTTTTTAAGTCGAAAGGAGGCGCTTTCCCAGCGGATTTTCTTATCCATATTGTTTCAAGAGGAGACTATTTAGTGTTAAAATATCCATATGTCAAAGCTTCTGCTCTTCCATCTCTTTTTGTTGTCATGCCACTATGCATCACTACGTTGATACTTGGATCCATAGGTCTCCTTTCTGCTATGATCAACTAAATGTTTGGTTTTGGTGGCTCTGACCGCTTCCTTTTCTGCATTTCTACCTCTAACATTGGGCAGTCTTCAATAACATGATCAAATGAGCTACAATAACTGCATGTAGTGCATGGGTTGGTACAATATCTAGATACATGGCCTGCTTGGCCACAGTTATAAAAAATTACTTGACCTCGGCCCCGTCCCTATGACGGATTGTTATTCCTTCCTCTCCCAAGGTATCCTCCGTGGCCTCTGTATGCTCCCTGATCAGGTTGGGTATTGTTTTGTTTCTACGGAGTCTCTTCTTGGACTCTGTACATTCCTCCATACATATGTTTAATGTCCTTTCTTTCTAACATGAGCCAATATGCGCAGAAATTAGACTCATCATGCCCTATTGACTTACATAAATTACAATATAATTTTTTAGGTGTTCTTACGTATTTCTGTATCATGTGGCAATCTTTCGGTCGGTGTCCTCTTGTTCTATAAATTTCACACCATGGCCCTAGTTGTGGGTTTAATGGGTTTGGTCCACCCATGTTAAGGAACTCTTGGAATAAAGGACAATGATCCTTAGTGTGTCCTTCTCCCTTGCAACCTATACACCAGACTTCTTGTCTCTCTTGCTTTCCTATCTCGATATCTTGTAATTGTAGTGTCAGGGTAGCTAACTGGTTCTGAATTTGAGACATGGCAGTGATGGTTTCTCCGATCGGTGAAGCTTCCAACTTCATCATGATCTCAAGGGATTCTTCCTACAAAGCCACCTTCTACTGCATCAATGGCTGTCTGATATGGGGCAACAGTGCAACTATGAACCATTCCTTATGCTATTGCGGTGCTATAACAAAGCTTGGTCTAACAATGTCTTAAATTTTTTATCAAACTCCTAGAATATTTCATTAGGTTTTTGTTTGATCTCTTTCAATTCTTTTATGTACGCTGCAACTCTGACTTTGGCTTCTTAAATTCTGCTAAGAGTGTAGCCTTGATTTCTATCAGGGTTCTTGGATGTCCCTGTGAGTATTTCATGAACCAATGCAAGGATCTGTATCTAAAGGTGGTGACGAGCTGCACTTTCTTCACAACGTCATCCTGTACTTCTTTCACACTCCATAGGGATTCACATAGAAACCGATGTTGGTCAGGGTCTTCTAGACCTGTTCCTTTGAATATCGGAACCTTAATGTCCTCAGTCATGCTTCTTCTAGGTGGTGGAGGGTTTTGCGCATTGTTCTGTGCGACAAAAATGAATGTGGTATTGTGCTGAATATTCATGGCTGTGGGGTTATGAACTCGTTGGGTTTGTGCAATGAGAGGTGTAGTGTTCACAACTGGTGGATTCTTGGGTGTAATAGGCTGACAGGTGGAAGATAGAGGTGTGATTTGTCTATCAGGTTCATCTTCTAAATCAATATCTAGGCGGAGTCCATATCCATTGGAATTCTTCTTAGGAGTATATTTATATCTTTTCCCACTTCTTAGATTATACGTCTCTTCGTCATAATCACTAAAAATGCTATTGACCATTAAAGATTCCAAAATTTTTACTGCAATCTAAAAACACCTTTATCAGCTAACATCATTTTAATGTATAAACTGAGGTTGTTCAAATACTTACCTACGAATCCTTTGAAAAACTCTCTTTTGCCTGCGCTGTAGGACTTTAACATGTCCAGAATGAATTGTGTTACAAAGCTTTGTAATGTACTGTCAACCCATAAGTCGACTATGCATACAAATGGACTATCTAATGCTTTGATCCTTTCAATAAGCTCCAGTGTCCACTCGGTCGGTGCAGTTCGCGGTATACAGTTTATGTATTCTACGAGCCTAGACAACCACTCATGTAGCTTGTTTTTGAAGGATGCCCAAACTACCTCATGAACATCTTTCCACAGGTACTTATTCAACCACTAAATGTCAAAAAGATGTGGGTGCCTATTTTCCTTTCTTACGAAGTCTCTTTCTGTCTTGTCACACCAAGCCAAGATTTCTTTCTTGTCAGGATACCAAAAGTCGATGCCCTACTCATCTTCTTCTACTTCACACATCATGACGTCAACTCATCATGGATTCTTAGCGTGGCAATGGAACCATTTGTTGGATTATAGACTGATCTAGAGGTTTCCAATGTAGACCCAGGTTCTTAGCGGTTTTAGCTTAACCAACAAAACCCCTTTTCACTGGCCCTTTCCACAACAACCTGTGAACAGGATGAGGTCTTACCTGCGGCAAAGCTATGGGGGCACTACGGAATCAGGTTTCCCACTATGAACATAAAAGTAAATAATTAATAATAAATATAATTAATTATTTACTTTTATGTTCATAGCATTTCCATAGTGATGTGATGAGTTGTTCGGATAAGACTACTGTGCAGCACAATATCGGACTTGCGCTGTGAACTAAGGATTGCGTGATGATAGACTACATCACGACCCCCTTCTTCCTCGTGTGGAGATACCTTCGCAACTAGCGCATCCACAGACTACGCAATTCAGACAAGTTGCAAATAATAAGACAATGCAACTGACTTATGCGCTTCCTTTACGAAATCAACCAATAATAAAGACTTCACTCAACACTTATTATTCACCGATTGCCTTAGATTATTACACTCAAACAGATACAACATACAATGTTGCGCACTACTCATGTTGTGCATCAACAGAGTTACTTAACCTGAATTCTAGACGTAGGTGTGATTATTCAATAAACTGATATTTATGCAGACATGAGATATTGTGCATCCAACATTAATTCATTCATTCAACACTTAACATATTATTCCCATCTCTCTCCTATGGTGAATACAAACAAAAGTATTAACATAATCACTGATAAAGGAAATTGCAAGCATTCAACGGAAGCAAACAAATAAGTGCAAGATGTAAAGCACACAAACAATCACACTACATAGGATTTAACGTGGTTCACCCCCTGAATGGATGCTACATCCACAAGAACTGTTGGCAAATTAGTTTTTGGGAAGGGTACAACATTTCTTTGTCTACACACTCAGTTGCAGACTGTCTTTTCTTTCAATTACGTCTCTGCGCACTCAACTACAGAGCCTTTACAATAGTAATTAATCTCAAAAGATTCAGTAATATTCAAGGCTTAACAAAATGAAGAGTAACCCTTTCCCATACAAAACTACCTTATTTATAGATCATGGGTGATTCGATGAAGATGGGTAACTCTTTTTGGCCAAATATGATGGTGAAAAACATAAATTTTACCCATGTATTAAATTGAAGCCCTCAAAACTCATACTTTCCACATGAGTTTTGAGATGTAGTTGAAAAACGAAATGTAAAGAATTATGTTGGCTTTCCAATGATATTTTTTTTGAAATATACCAATGTCATATATCTTGTTGAATTTTCATTTAATGAAACGTGTGTACTGAAAAATTTGAAGAGCAATTAACAAGTAGTTTGTGTGTGTGCACAATAATTTAATTTTAAAATAGTAATTTAAAAAAATAAATTATGTGAACATGATATAGACAGAATGCACTAGGGCTTACATATTTTTCTTTTAATTTTTCTCGAAAAATTATATTTATTATTATTTTTTGAAACTGACCAATGAATATTTAAGTCACATTTTGCACACATGTGTGTGTGTGCACGAAATCTTTTGATTTTTTACATAATTTGCAAAACTAAAAATACCATCTTAAAGAGAACGCATTTATCTAGGGCTTGTGTATTTTTTCAAATTTTTTGGATGTGTATTTTGCATGTTGTCGATTTACCATTGAGCTCAATCGAAGTTGTCGCCAGGGTTTTTTAGGAAAAGTTTTAGTAGAAATTTGAAAACAAAAGACATATGAAGATAAAAATTCATAACTTTATGTATCTGGATAGTGGATTCGTTGATGAATCCAATGGTATCAATTCTACTCATTAATGAGCATTTAATGACATGGTTTAACTGTGTGGAAGGCAGACAAAACTTCCATTCTGTAGGGAAAAGGGCTCTCGTCCTGGTTTTTAAGCCCTCGATCGAGCTATTTGCTTGATCAAGGTATTTAAAAACCCTCGATCGAGGGCTTAACAACAAATTCATCAAGGGTTTATCAAGACCTCGATCGAGCGTTTAGAGATACCTCGATCGAGGTCTTGATAAACCCTCGATCGAGGTATTTGCTTGATCGAGGGTTTGTCTATGTAAAAAATATATATAAATGAACTGGGACGAAACTGCAAAAGGAGTTGGTAACAATTAATGTTTCCAACTACCCTTCCCTTGTAAATACATCAATGAACCTGTATATAACCAACAAACAATTAATCAAAAACAACAATTTAACTCATTGCTAGTTTTTTTTTCCATTATAGCTTGGTCATTTTGATCTTGTTGAATTAGAGCTTTGTCATTTTTATGTTGTTGAATTAGAGTTCATTAGACATGTAATATTTCTTTGTAGGCATATTTCAAGATTTCATACTAACATATTGTTGTTTGTTATAACAATTTGAAATTGTTTTTGTTTGTTTTCATTGTAGATTGATGGGGAATAAAATAAAAAAGACAAACAAAACATGCTAGACAACAAAATGACAATGAAGAGCATGAGAAGAATAGAGAACAAATGAGACAACAAAGAGCAAGGTTGAGAGAAGAAGAAGATGCACATTTGGTGCAACAAATTTCAATGGAGGACAACCAAGGTAAATTATTGAATTACATGTTATCATAATTTAAATATCATGCTACATAATTTACAAAATTAGTAACAATTTTCCAATAAATTTAACTAAATTTCATAATTTAATTTGTTTCATATTTATTTGTAATGATTATTCTTATTTATTTCATCAATTTGTTATTTAAATTTCAAAGTTTGCAACATTTTTTTATGTTAAATGAACAATTTTCAAGTGACTAACAAATGTTAAATTGGAACAATTTTCAAATTAAACATACACTTAGATTCTATTTTCAAGTGAAAATGTATGTACATATTAACTATTTTCAAATTTCAAAACTTTACCAACAATTTTCAATGTTATTAGAATAATTTTCAAATTAAATGTACACTTTGAAACTATTTTGAAGTTAAATTGTACATATTTAACGAATTGCAATTTTTTAAGTTACTAACAATATCAAGTTAAATATAATTTCACTTCTTGTTTTGTTAGAAAATTCAATTTCAAAACAAATGAATGAATATTTTGAAATGAACATGTTGTGATAGTTATGTATTAGTTATAATTTATTCAATTTGAAAACAAATGAATGAATATTTTCATAGTTGTGGTGGTTGGCAATATTTTCATAGTAATCAATATTTTAATACAAATGAATGTTCAAAGAGATATTTAATTATAATGATTACTTAAAAAAAATCTCATCTATCACATGTACTTTTATTTACATAACATTCAACATATCACCATGATCAGATTAATGATTAGAATCATATATTTTGTTAGGACAAATTGGAAATAATTATTTGCAATGTTTGCAACCTTGCATTGATATGTGAAGCATTATTGATAAAAAATCCTTAAATTGCAATTTATGATAAAAATTACAATTTCCATTATTGTCTATTGTTGAAATTGCAAAATCATCAACTAATGAAAACGTTATTTTGCGTTAAAAATTATGAATTTCTCCTCAATCATATCACTACAATGTTTTTAATTAAATATTGTATTCATCTCTAAATCAATGCTTTTTTTTCTTCCACATTTAGAGTATAATAGGTATGTTATCATGGGTAAAAAACCAATCTTAAATTTTTATTTCACGTATATACAACATGGGATGCATGATGTCCTTGAAATTCTAGGATAGAAGTGTGTAATAATTTATTCTTTGTGGTGATTTGCAACTTGTATTTTAAATATTTATTTATTTATTTTATACCATAAAGTTAAAATAACATTTTTCTTGTAATGTAAAAGTAAAATGGACATAATTTGCATAAAGAAAATTTGCCCACAATTATAGAATGTGATGATTATAAATGATATTAATTTTTATGCCCACAATAATTTTTATCAAGTTATTAATAATTATCTTGACTTAAATATATATAGTTGATTTTCAAGTTACTAGCAATTTTAAAGTTAAATGTACAAGTCACTACCAATTTCAAGTTACAAGCAATTTCAAATTTTACTAGGAATTTTAAACTTTACTTCTAGAACAATTCTGGAGTTTAATTAAGTTAGTAATTTAAAGTTACTTGAACAATTTCAAATTTCAAATTTCAAGTTACTTGCGATTTCAATTTTTACTTAGAACAATTCTCAAGCTAAATGTATTAGTTGAAAAATTCAATTCACATGCAATTTTCAATTTTTCAATTTTTTTATTTCCACATCAAATTTCAAGTTACTAGCAATTTTAAAGTTCAATGCACAACTATCAAGTAACCAATTTTCAATTTGTTGATTTACATGTTATGTAGGGAGAAATGATGGTCAGACATCACAACATGGTGATCAAGAATCACATGACCCTGTGCCCCCTCATGATCCTGATCAGCCATCACATGACACCTTTCCCTTTCACATTGAAAATATAATTGGGAGTTGCAGTGGGGTTGGAAGGGGTGGAAATTTTCTAGAGGATTGTGCAGTTGTTTCTGTACAAGAAGATATTGGGAACTCAATCCCTGGTCGGAGAGTTAGAGAGCATGTCAATAACATAATCAAGTCATATTTTTAACAACATTCAATGATGGCACAAGCTCGAATCCTACATGGGTTGATAAAACACAAAAAATTGAAACATGCCACAAAGATGTTGGGTTTTCAAGATGTTAAAACAAAAAAGACATGCGAGAATGCAATAGAAAATGTAAGAACTGCATTATCTTTGCTTGCAAAATCAAGAAACAATGATACCTGAGCTGCTCATAGGGAAATTACAACGGCTGTTGTGGCAAAAAACACCTCAAGAAATCAAATGGTATCAACAATGAAATCACTTCTTAATGTTTCAAGAAGAACATTGCTCAAATATACTAAATTCAGGGTCTGGATAGATGAAAACGATGAAGCTGCTTGTTGGGATCTTATTTGTAGGGAACCCTATTGAGGCAAGATGGTAGTAGGCATTAGAGAGAATGTGATAGAGTTTTAGGATAGCCATTCTCATGCTATTCCAGATCGAAAGCATGTCCTGCGACAACGTTTATCTAGAGGCATTTATCAGGAGCACTGTAAGCATGTGATGGAGATGATGGGAGTTGCACTTTATGAGGAATTCCAAGAAACCAATCCTGGTGTTACAATATCATTTAGCATATTCAACAAATTGAAACCGTGGTATATTAGGCCAAATATGATTCGCGACACTTGTTGTTGCCGGTACCACATTGAATTTCAACTATACTATGACACATTTTTGGATTTTTGCAAACAACACTGGAACGGTGTACTAGCTCCTCACACTGTGCGAGATTTTATTTGTATGATACTATGCAATAGGAACCTAAACACGTGTTTTTCAATCAGAGGTGTGTAGGTGGGATAAAATGCCATGAATGTTGTGATTTGACATTGTTACATAGGAAATTTCCAATCGATCCAACACACCAAGGATTGCCAGATATCACTGTTAGGTGGAAGAGGTACGAGTACGTCACCATGAATCCAACATCTTCTTCATCTATGCCATCCAAGAGGATTGACTTGCTCGATGATGAGATTCTTGTTTCAGAATTCATAGAGAAGTTTCAAAGTCAGATTTATAAATACATAAAGCACTCCCATAGGTCCAGGTGGCAAGCTTCAAAATTCAAACATTCTTGTGACGTATTTGAGCCAGGCACAATCTTATCAGTGGTAGACTTTGTGGAGAACTACACCTTTTCTCCTCAGAGAGAGATACAGGGTGAGTACTATCAATCCAACCAAGTGTCTATCTTCGTACATGTATTGTATAGACATGCTCAAGAAAGCATTGATGGTAGGGATAGCACTCCTGAGTCACATGAAGTGATCAAGGAGTACCATTTTTATGTTAGTGATGATTGTGAGCATGACACATTGTTCGTTTAACATTGCTTTGGGTTGATTTATGATTCATTTAGGCAGAGAAGTGTATCATTTACTAAACACTGGATTTGGTCAGATGGGTGTGCAGGGCAATTCAAATCAACATGCTCATTTTATTGGTTGAGTCGCCTTCACAAATAGATAGGAATCCGACACACCTGAATCTTTTTTGAGATAGGGCATGGAAAGGGTTAACATGATGGTGCAGGTGCATGTGTGAAATGAGCACTTCGGAGGTACCAGATGAGTCATGGTGCAACCCGACTCAAATGCTCCACCGAAGTAGTTGATTTGTGCACATGTCATTTGGGACATCAAGGTCGTGAACAAGCAAGGCCGGTGTGTAGGTAATAAACTCCAAAATCAATTAATAAGCTAATAACATTCAATATCATCATTTCCAAAAGAACACATACTCGATAGGAATAAATACATATGACAAACCGAATTCCATGCAGGTTCTTTTGGGATTTTTCCCTTAAAGATGTTAATAGATCCATGCGGTGGTATTGTGAGACCATCCCTGGTACAAGGGAATTGCATTCTGTTCGAAGTAAAGACATGGGTGACATATTTTCCATTGAAACGAGGAAGTATGCCTATTTTTGTGATTTTTGCATTGATGCAAATGGATGCGGGCTTGATCACTGTGAAAATGATGTATATGTAAAACCATGGAAATATTTCTCTCTTAATCCAAAGGGCCCACATCCAATTCCAACATGGCAAGAGATGCACACTAAAGAGGCAATGGTCTCATTAGATCATGATCGAGTTTCTGATATGGTTAGGGAAAGTACAAGAGTCTTCATTAAGTTAATTAGTTCATTATATATTACACACATACAAATGTTGTAGAAATTTGCATGTAGGACATTTGGATAATATTTGTAATGTATCTTGCAGGTGATGTATTCATTGTCATTGCACCCCCCCATAACCAAGAAAATGTGGCATACTATTTGATGTGGTGCACGCAAATAAAGAGTAGGTTGGTGGGATCCTACCAAGATGGGGACTTCACATACTAGATTGGAGACATGGTTCTAATGGGACACGTTTTTGAAAAAGTGAAAAAACAGGGTGCCCATATTATTTACAGAGATTTTATGCCTGAATATATATCATGTCAATATAGTCATTTGGTGGTGGCATCTCAGATACCTCTAACAGAAATCAAGGTGAAGAGAGGTCAGCAAAAGAGATGGAAGATGACAAAAGCTGACCATGATCGTATTATTGGGACTTGCATTCCTATAACACATTGGACATATGAATGAGTTACATGTATGCCACTTGCATCATTGGCATAGTTTTCATGTTGTCTTGTGTAATATTTTTTTGGAGATTTTTGTGGAGGTTGTTTTATAAATGTATTTTTGTAGATGCTTTAATGTCAAGAATACAAATACTAGATGGGAGGCTTTTGTGAAATTTGGGTCATGGTGCTCCAATGTGAATACACTTGAATGTACATGTTCTAATTTTAAATTTTGATTTCAAATACAATTGTAATGTAATTGAGAATTTAAAATACATCTATAAAATGTGGAATTGTAAAATTTAAATTTTGAATTGTACAATGTATTCTAATTTTAAATTTCGATTTCAAATTCGCAAAATTTTATACATTATAATCCATTCATTGTATTTCCTCATCAATCACATTGTATTTCATTATCAATTATATAAAAATATTATCAAATACCAATGTATTGAAAAAATGTTTCATTCAACAATAATCAATTAGTTTTTTTATCAAGAAGATATCAAAGTTAGGACCAATTTTTTTTGCCTCTCCTCATTAGATTTAATAAAAATATTGGCACTTGGTGCTACATGGAATATAACATAGGAGATAGAGGGTACAATTCAACTAAAGGGAACTTACACATAATCTTTGAATATATTTTCATGCAAACAATACCCATTGTTGGCACAACTCACAAACATTCACTATAATTTCTAACCAGCAAACCTTCTCAATTTTTTGATTACATGGATCAAAAACCATCTTTATCATGCAGTTTTGCACGCATAGGCATGGAACCTCTTTGAGAGAAATTAGTTAGTATTATATGGCCTTGCTTGCGTAAAAAAACCTCAATTATCAAACCAAAACACAACTTGTACATGCCTTTGTCTTGAACATTGCGTGTTCCAATAGTTTTATCGTGGGTTTTGTGGCTAGTGATCTAACATGGAGAGTGCATTACTGGATTTATTTGTAAATTGGCTCTAATGTATGTAGGTATTCAAACAAAAATACAAGAAGCATGGGTGTTGGTGGCAGTCCCCTGCACATCAATCCATGGACATGACATAGTTCTTTCCATTTTTTGGGTCATAATCACTAGCGGTCACATTAGGTTCTCATTGCAATCATATCTCAAAATGTATAGGACTAATATACACTACTACAATGACCTTGGCCTCAAAAGCTTGTATAGTACATTGTATGCCACATCATCAATGTTTTGGCCTCCATCCATCATGCCTTGGAATAGATTCTAAGCTTCGTCTGATTTTCCTTCATTCAATAAAACCCTAAACCATTTAAGATGTCAACACCAACATTTGACTTAAATGCTATTGCCATTTAATTCTACAAAATATCTTCAAGGCTTTTTTTAGTTTACCTAGTTTTGTGAACTCATCAAATAGCCTTGCATATTAGGATCGTGCTTCTCTGTTGACATCTTACAAAGTTTGTAGACATGGGAGGAAACATGGATCGCAAACACAATCATTAAAAGAGTTGTCACCTAGTATGGATCGCCAACACAATCATTAAAAGAGTTGTGACCTAGTCAATAAATCTAATTACTCATTGATTTTAACGATCATATAAAACTTTGTGTGGTTTTATAGTTATGGATAAACATTCATTGGAAAATTAATGTAAACATGGAAGCAACATAGATTAATCAACAAATTTATTAAATAATTTGCTTTGAAGACAAATATTTGTATGTTTTGAGGTTATTGTGCATATCATAAATATAGTATATGTATGAGTAATAGTTATGAACAAACATTCAAGGAAGAAAATTATCATATTTTTTAACATAAAAATATTAGGAGTGAAAATTGTATGGATGCATTTTTGTTTAAGTATAGAAATCTTACTAATTGTTAAATTTCAAAGCATAAAATATTTGGCAATATTTTTGTTAGCACTCGATCCAATGAACTAATTTTGAGTGGAAAAAAAAACTAAACTTGTAGAAATATAAACTACATCTTTTATTACATATTTAAACCACACATTAAAATATATCATTTTGCGTTTAATTTAAAGCATATTAAAACAATATAATGATATGAAGTATACATTTATTTTGAGATTTTAATTTTAAATTGTAATTGAATTGGAATGTGTAAATTGTAATTGAATTATAATGTGTAGACAACATAATGTAATTGCAATTTCATTTTTTAATTTCAAATGTATTCTAATTTTACATTTTGATTTCATTTATGCAATTGTAATGTAGTTGAAAACGAGATTTTAAACAGTAATTGATTTGGAATTGAAATTACACATTAAATTTGAAATTTTACATTGTAATTGAATTGGAGTTGTAATTTCAATCTTAAAACGTAATGTATGTATTCAATTCTAAATTTTGGAAGATGTTCTGTAATGTAGTCGAAATTTGCATTTTAAATTGAACTAAATTGTAACTACACAGTAAATTTCCATTTGAAACGACAAAACATAAATTTGTAACTATAATAGCTATATCCAGATCTAATATAAAAAAAATTCAATTTCAAGTCAGAGACAAAATGCACATGAAGACATCAATATGATAAAATATACAAAATATCCCAAAGTCCATATCCAAAGTCCATATATGATAAAATTCCATGTATAAATGATAGAAATCCATATCCAAAACATGAAAACGTATACATAGATCATCCAAAACACATGAAAATATATAAATGTATAGATCATCCAAAACATGGAAACGTATACATGGATCATCCAAAACATGGAAATGTATATATCATCAACTCATTGGACGCTACCCCCATGAGGCCCGTGATTGTCCCTCTAACTGCCCTCGTGTGTAGTAGCTCACTATTGTTTCTGAGATGCTAAACCCTCAAGGAATTCCTCCATATCCATCGTGTCAAAGGTGATATCTGGGATCTGGGTAGGAATACGGGTAGATGGCCGCTCATCAGGACCATGTACTTGAGTTGCATCCCAACCATATGTGAAATCCATTGCAGCATTGACACCCGCCCGTAGCGATGCCTATGTAATGTGCCATTACATGTAATAAGTTAGATTTATTAAAAATTAAAACTATTTAACATAATTTAAAAGTTATCCGTCAAAAATTGAAACACAAAGTACAAAAATCAATAATTAAATGTGACTAAATAACATGAATTGGAACATAAATTAAAACTCACATCTATGTCTGAACCCGGCTTGTCAGGACCTTCGTGGTCCTCATGTCCATAATGAGGATCTACCCCCTTTCCTTTGCCCTGTACAATTTGAAATTCATTTGAAATTAAGATCTAAAACATAAAATCTCAAAAATTAAGAAATAAAACACAAATTATTTAAACTGAGAAATAATATTGAAACAGAAATTAAATTGGAACATAAATTATAACTTACCTCGACTATTGGTGTTTGCGGGTGGGGATGAGTGGATGGACCAACCGATGGATCGCTACTAAAGAGTTGATCCATGAATGGGGTTCCCTACATGGATCAATAGAATACAACTCTCTCAAGTATTATTGACCATTCAATTTGTGACATTAATATGATGTAACATGAAGAACATATATAGATAATTGTACAAAAGTATACCTTTCCTATAGCGACACATCCACAATACAATTGAAAGTATGCTTCTTGGGCTGAATCAGTATACATCAGTAGGTCCTCGCCATCGAAACTCCTAAGTGTGTCACTAGGGACATACTCTATCTCTGGCTCTATAGGTGGAGGGGGTGGTCTAGATGCCTCTCCATGCGTAGCAATAATAGCACTGCCCATGGCAGTGAACAATGACTCTGTAAGGTCCTGTCTAGACTCTGCAACAAGCTGGGATGATTGTGCCACATCCCCTGACCTGATAATCGTCCTGTCTGGAAATGGTACCAACCTCGGAGTGGGTGGCACGAAGGCAGGGTATCTTTAAGCTCCAGGATGTTGGTAGGAGCATCCCCTACCAGCCCCATAGAATGAGGACCCTATGCTAGTGTAATTTGGGTGCATGTCCAAAACAAACTCTACATAAACATTTTTTGCGAAGTACAATGGGACCTAGTCATGGTGGGGGAACATGCCCCACGCTCCGACGAATCTATCATATATATGTGGTGCAACGACCTACAACTTAAAATCCCTGATTCTAAGCAGTTGACCGACAGCGCGGTCAGCTGGGATGTGGAACAAAGCACCCTTGACATCATGCCCTCTTATGGCGACTTTGACATCCTCCCATGTGTGGATCCCAATGACATCCCATCTCCTCCTCTGGCATGAATGATGCCGAATGTCACTGAGAGGTCCCACCCTCTTGTAGAGCGCCAACATCTCATCAATTGCTGATAACATCATGGATAAAGATCACCGTGTGGGAGAATCCTCCCTTAGTGTGCAGACACATGAGTTCACCCACTCTCGTTGGGTAGTGGGATCATCAAGAGTGATCCATGTGACCTCATCATCGTACGATCCCCCTGATGGGGCACCTGCAATCCAAACCGAAACACGAATGTTACTAAAAATATATATTATAACTTGCAACTGAAATTCAATGCATTATATACTAAAAATCTACTGAAAATGTGCTAACAAAAAATACGTGCCTGATGCACTCGTGTCTTGTTGCACATCCTCCACCAGGGGATCCACATGTATGTCGTCGGGATGAATCGACGCACTACCTCTCCTGCTACCACCGCTAGTGGCAGCTGACCCCGACCTGGAATCACTCCTTAGTGAACGGGAGCGCTGTCGATTGCCAACCTTTTGGGCGACGTGAGATGCTCTCGTGCTTCATGGAGCATGAAGCAATGAATCTCTCTCTTCAGGACTATCTACATCACATTTCAATTTCTAATTCTAATTTCCTTTCAAATTTACATTTAAAATTCAAAATCAATTTTCAAATTCTATTCCAAATTTCACATTTCAATTTTCAAATTCTATTCCAAATTTCACATTTCAAATTCAAATTCAAATTTCAAATTCTATTTAAAATTTCACATTTCAAATTGAAATTCAATTCAAATTCAAATTTCAATTTCAATTTCAAATTTCAAATTTAAAGTCCAAATTCAATTTCAATTTCAAATTCAATTCCAATTCAAATTCAAGGCCACTACTGGACTAGAGTTTGCTCCTATTGATCCTCAACCATTGAGTGAGAGGAAGGCTCCTACAATCATTGTTTTAGATGATGACATTGTTTCTTAGTTTAGCATTATTTCTCAGGGATCATATGCATATATGAATTGTGGTTTTTTTAAATAATCTTTAAAACATAAGAGAATGGCGATGAACTCATATACTTGTAAAAAAAGGAAATATCTAATTATTTTCTAGTTCACTAAATAATTAGTTATTTAATTCTTAGTTTAGTCTTGTGTGTTGGTGTTTGGAATCAGTTGCATCTATGTTTATAGATTATGTCTTGTATTTGTGAAAGTATCAAAGGCGTTCAATGTTATGTTTTGGATTTGTGAAAGCATCAAATAAACATTATTACATAGAATACATTGAGTAGAAATTTCAATCAAAATCTCGACTCTTCATGCACAAGCATGAGTCCCACTGGGATTGGGAAAGAACTAAGAAGAAGAAAATTGGGGTCATTTGGTGGTTTTAAAAGTTGTTTGACTAAACCAACTTGAAGTGCTATTTGACTACACAAAATTGAGGTGTTGTTTGGCTAGATAAGTTCACATCAAACCATTATCAAATTTTCAAATCTTTTGACGTGATTTGGATAAACTTGGTAACTATGGAATAGGGATTTCTTCTATTGTATCATGATTTTCTCCACTGCAAATCTAGAAATGGAGGTTTATGGAGGCATCTTACAATCACCAATGTTTGCAAAAAAATTGCTACTGCATCAATGGCTTAGAGAGGGCTTATAAAGTAAAGGATTTAAAGAAGAAATAGGTCGAAGAAGCAATTTTTTTCTCAAGAAACCATTTCCTAGCTCTACAAATAAGAATGGGCACAACAATGAGGTTGTTCATCCCATCCTCACTTTTATGTTGTTTCCTCAGCAAAATGTGAACCCTGATTATGTTTCAGGTAACCGGGCTTTGTCTTCCTCAAATCTTATTGAATCCTTTAAATCTTCAATTTATATCCAATAATTTATTTCCAAATTTTCAATCAATTAGTTCTTGTGAAGTTAGGGTTACATGGCACTGGTGTCAACCTCATCCTTTCTTTCCCTTTTCCACATCTCCATTGGGATGGTTTCTGGTCCTAAAACCATTAGTGACTTCAAGAACTTGGAAGGGGTCTATTTCTATCTATGGATTTTGGCTTCTCACATTAGCTATGGATTATTACTTTGTTTTACATACCTAGTAGCCTCTTTTCATATTGATTCCATGGGGCACTACAGAATCCACCATCACCACATTGAATTTCTTCACTATGGTACCTTTATGTAACCTCAACATTCTTATAATAAACTAATTACAAAATACATATGTACATTAATGGAGATTACGTAACGTTAATTTTACAATGCACTCCATTTATGAACCCATAAATAAAAATACAAACTTATGCATGCAACCATATGTCACATTCAATATGATTTCCACATCATATTTTATAATTAAAAGAGCATGCATGCATTGGGAACACATGTGCATTCTTGAAAGTGCCGCATGATTCTAAGCATACAAATAGTAGGAACACGTGCATGTTACTTTGCGTATATACAAACAAACAAAATAAGGGTGCTTACTATTTTTTATTTGACCCTACCATACCAACAACAAATTTTGTATAAGGAGGTAATATGAGCTTGTTCTAGGAGGACCTATAGTCATCCATTGCCAATTTTCAAGGAGCATTTCTGTAAGTTTTACTTGTCTAGCCATTTTTATAATTTTAGAAATGTCCATATTTTTAAAAAGGTGTTTTTATTGTTGAATTGTAGTTTGTATTCCACAAAGATGGTGGAAAAATCTAATCCAAGCACATGTAGTCTAGTCCAACAAAATGCATTTGTAGTGGCTTATCATTCAGAGACATCATCTAATGATGTTAGGCCACCTGATGTTGGGAATTTTTCCAAGCTATCCATTATGGTTCCAGGCCAATTTATCTTCATTGATGCTCACATTGTGGACATACTTTTCATGGCCTAAGAGAGGATCCTGTTTAGGACAATTTCTTGGATGAGGTTAGTATGCCATAAATTTTATACTTTATTTGATTATATATTTATTGTTGCATTTGATATTTAGTATACATGAATTTAAAGTATTTGTAACTGTATTTGTATTTGGTGTGTGTAATTGCTATGAGATAACACCCTTACACCTAGGCGACATGATGCCCCATCTCCTGGACTTTATGTAGCAATCAATGGATCTTGTTCCCTTGGGGATCCTCACTCCCAAGTATTATACACAATAAAATAACTATTATACTTTTAAACCTTTTAACTATTTTACAATTTTATTTTCTAATAAAAATAATCAATTACTAATAATCATATTTGATGACTATTGAAAAATGTTAACTATGCCATGAAATCAATGTAATAAAATACAACTTCCATTTTTGTCTCACATTGATTAGCAATGGCGCTTTGATAAGTAGTTGTCTAAAAACTCGATGATTTGGCTTGGACAAGGGATTTTTACTGGAATCCGACATTTTTTATTTTGCAAAATCTGAACTGGTTTAGGTGGTTGGATGATGCTACATGAACTGGTTATGGTGGCAAGTTGTCAGGTTATGGTTATGATTAATAATATATGATTATATATTATTAATATTAATTTTTTAATTTTTTTATATTATATTATTATAAATATTTTTTTTAAAATAAATTAAGTAAAAATTAATAAATAATATATGCTTATATATATTATTAGTATTCATTTTTTAATTTTTTATATTATATTATTAATATTCATTTTTTGTGATGTTATTGGTAGGTTTAGAGTTATAGGTTAGGTAATGTAAGAATGGGCACAACAATGAGGTTGTTCATCCCATCCTCACTTTTATGTTGTTTCCTCAGCAAAATGTGAACCCTTGTTATTTTTCTAGTAATCGAGCTTTGTGTTCCTCAAATCTTATTGAATCCTTTAAATCTTCAATTTATATCCAATAATTTCTTTCCGAATTATCAATCAATTAGTTCTTGTGAAGTTAGGGTTACATGGCACTCGTGTCAACCTCATCCTTTCTTTCCCTTTTCCACATCTCCATTGGGAGGGTTTTTGGTCCTCAAACCATTAGTGACTTCAAGATCTTGGAAGGGGTCTATTTCTACCTATGGATTTTGGCTTCTCACATTAGCTATGGATTCTTTCTTTGTTTAACATGCCTAGTAGCCTCTTTTCACTATTGATTCCATGGGGCACTACATAATCCACCATAACCACATTGAATTTCTTCACTATGGTACCATTATGTAACCTCAACATTGTTATAATAAACAAATTACAAAATACATATGTACGTTAATGGAGATTATGCAAAGTTAATTTTACAATGCACTCCATTTATGAACCCATAAATACAGATACAAACTTATGCATGGAACCATATGTCACATTCAATATAATTTCGACATCATATTTTATAATTAAAATAGCATGCATGCATTGGGAACACATGTGCATTCTTGAAAGTGTTGCATGATTCTAAGCATACAAATAGTAGGAACACGTGCATGTTACTTTGCGTATTTACAAACAAACAAAATAAGGTTGCATACTATTTTTTATTTGACCCTACCATACCAACAACAAATTTTGTATAAGGAGGTAATATGATCTTGTTCTAGGAGGACCTATAGTCATCCATTGCCAATTTTCAAGGAGCAATTCTGTAAGTTTTATTTGTCTAGCCATTTTTATAATTTTTACATTTTAGAAATGTCCATATTTTTAAAAAGGTGTTTTTATTGTTGAATTGTAGTTTGTATTCCACAAAGATGGTGGAAAAATCTAATCCAAACACATGTAGTCTAGTCCAACCAAATGCATTTGTAGTGGCTTATCATTCAAAGACATCATCTAATGATGTTCGGCCACCCGATGTTGGGAATTTTTCCAAGCTATCCATTATTGTTCCAGGCCAATTTATCTCCATTGATGCTCACATTGTGGACATACTTTTCATGGCCTAAGAGAGGATCCTATTTAGGACAATTTCTTGGATGAGGTTAGTATGCCATAATTTTTATACTTTATTTGCTTATATATTTATTGTTGCATTTGATATTTAGTATACATGAATTTAAAGTATTTGTAACTGTATTTGTATTTGGTGTGTGTAATTGCTATGAGATAACACCCTTACACCTAGGCGACATGATGCCCCATCTCCTGGAATTTATGTAGCAATCAATGGATCTTGTTCCCTTGGGCATCCTCACTCCCAATTATTATACACAATAAAATAACTATTATACTTTTAAACCTTTTAACTATTTTACAATTTTATTTTTTAATAAAAATTATCAATTACTAATAATCATATTTGATGACTATTGAAAAATGTTAACTATGCCATGAAATCAATGTAATAAAATACAACTTCCATTTTTGTCTCACATTGATTAGCAATGGCGCTTTGATAAGTAGTTGTCTAAAAACTCGACGATTTGGATTGGACAAGGGATTTTCACTAGAATACGACATTTTTTATTTTGCAAAATCTGAACTGGTTTAGGTGGTTGGATGATGCTACATCAACTGGTTATGGTGGCAAGTTGTCAGGTTATGGTTATGATTAATAATATATGATTTTATATTATTAATATTAATTTTTTAATTTTTTTATATTATATTATTAGTATTAAATATTATTTTTTAAAATAAATTAAGTAAAAATTAATAAATAATATATGCCTATATATATTATTAATATTCATTTTTTAATTTTTTATATTATATTATTAATATTCATTTTTTGTGATGTTATTGGTAGGTTTAAAGTTATAGGTTAAGTAATGTAATATATGATTTTTTTTTTCAATCCTCTTGGTGTTCTCAGAGGATTGAAAAAAATTGGCAGCGTTTCTGCTTGTAAAAACACATTTTAAAATAAAACCGGTAGCATTTATGCAGTGAAATGCTACCGGTTTATATAAACAAAAATAATTCAAATAATTTAAACAAATAACTGCAAAATAAATTTAAGACCCTAAATCTATTTCAAATTTCAAACGGTTTTATTTTGAAAGGGGTTTTTGTTTTAGTTTCAAATTATTTTTTTTTTCTTAAATTAGAATGGTGGTTTTCGGTTTCAATCCTGGTTTAGTTTTAATGGCTACATCCTAATCAATTCATAAAAAGCAAGTAAAAACTAGATTTTATCAAAAACCCAGTTTTATACAACACAAACACAATATATATATTTTTTTAAATAACAAAACAGTGGATGAATTCTACCCACCTGGTGGGATAGAAGACATGGTGGAGGCCCTGTGGTGAGGTGGCATCGCTGTGGTGAGGTGGCGTGGGCGTGAGCTCAGTCGAGGGACTCTGGATGCGTCAATTCAAATTTCAAATTCTATTTCAAATTTCACATTTCAAGTTGAAATTCAATTCAAATTCAAATTCAAATTCAAATTTCGATTTCAATTTCAAATTTCAGATTTAAATTCCAAATTCAATTTCAATTCCAATTCAAATCCAAGCCCACCACTGGACTAGAATTTGCTCCTATTGATCCTCAACCATTGAGTGAGAGCAAGGTTCCTACAATCATTGTTTTAGATGATGACAATGTTTCTTAGTTTAGCATTATTTCTCAGGGATCATATGCATATATGAATTTTGTTTTTTTTAAATAATCTTTAAAACATAAGAGAATGGCGATGAACTCATATACTTGTAAAAAAGGAAATATCTAATTATTTTGTAGTTCACTAAATAATTAGTTATTTACTTCTTAGTTTAGTCTTGTGTGTTGGTGTTTGGAATCATTTGCATCTATGTTTATAGATTATGTCTTGTATTTGTGAAAGTATCAAAGGAGTTCAATGTTATGTTTTGGATTTGTGAAAGCATCAAATAAACATTATTACATAGAATACATTGAGTAGAAATTTCAATCAAAGTCTCGACTCTTCATGAACAAGCATGAGTCCCACTAGGATTGGGAAAGAACTAAGAAGAAGAAAATTGGGGTCATTTGGTGGCTTTAAAAGTTGTTTGACTAAACCAGCTTGAGATGCTATTTGACTAAACAAAATTGAGGTGTTGTTTGCCTAGATTAGTTCACATCAAACCATTGATAAACTTTAAAATCTTTTGACGTGATTTGGATAAACTTGGTAACTATGGAATAGGGATTTCTTCTATTCTATCATGTTTTTCTCCACTGCAAATCTAGAAATGGAGGTTTATCGAGCCATCTTACAATCACCAATCTTTGCAAAAAAAGTGCTACTGCATCAATGGCTTAGAGAGGGCTTAGAAAGTAAAGGATTTAAAGAAGAAATAGGTCGAAGAAGCAATTTTTTTCTCGAGAAACCATTTCTTATCTCTACAAATAGGAATGGGCACAACAATGAGGTTGTTTGTCCCATCCTCACTTTTATGTTGTTTCCTCAGCAAAATGTGAACCCTTATTATTTTTCTAGTAATCGAGATTTGTGTTCCTCAAATCTTATTGAATCCTTTAAATCTTCAATCTATATCCAATAATTTCTTTCCGAATTATCAATCAATTAGTTCTTGTGAAGTTAGGGTTACATGGCACTCCTGTCAACCTCATCCTTTCTTTCCCCTTTCCACATCTCCATTGGGAGAGTTTTTGGTCCTCAAACCATTAGTGACTTCAAGAACTTGGAAGGAATCTATTTCTATCTATGGATTTTGGCTTCTCACATTAGCTATGGATTCTTTCTTTGTTTAACATACCTAGTAGCCTCTTTTCACTATTGATTCCATGGGGCACTACATAATCCACCCTAACCACATTGAATTTCTTCACTATGGTACCATTATGTAACCTCAACATTCTTATAATAAACAAATTACAAAATACATATGTACGCTAATGGAGATTATGCAAAGTTAATTTTACAATGCACTCCATTTATGAACCCATAAATACAAATACAAACTTATGCATGGAACCAAATGTCACATTCAATATAATTTCGACATCATATTTTATAATTAAAATAGCATGCATGCATTGGGAACACATGTGCATTCTTGAAAGTGCTGCTTGATTCTAAGCATACAAATAGTAGGAACACGTGCATGTTACTTTGCGTATATACAAAGAAACAAAATAAGGTTGCTTACTATTTTTTATTTGACCCTACCATACCAACAACAAATTTTGTATCAGGAGGTAATACGAGCTTGTTCTAGGAGGACCTATAGTCATCCATTGCCAATTTTCAAGGAGCATTTCTGTAAGTTTTATTTGTCTAGCCATTTTTATAATTTTTTCATTTTAGAAATGTCCATATTTTTAAAAAGGTGTTTTTATTGTTGAATTGTAGTTTGTATTCCACAAAGATGGTGGAAAAATCTAATCCAAACACATGTATTCTAGTCCAACCAAATGCATTTGTAGTGGCTTATCATTCAGAGACATCATCTAATTATGTTAGGCCACCTGATGTTGGGAATTTTTCCAAGCTATCCATTATGGTTCCAGGCCAATTTATCTCCATTGATGCTCACATTGTGGACATACTTTTCATGGCCTAAGAGAGGATCCTATTTAGGACAATTTCTTGGATGAGGTTAGTATGCCATAATTTTTAGACTTTATTAACTTATATATTTATTGTTGCATTTGATATTTAGTATACATGAATTTAAAGTATTTGTAACTGTATTTGTATTTGGTGTGTGTAATTGCTATGAGATAACACCCTTACACCTAGGCGACATGATGCCCCATCTCTTGGACTTTATGTAGCAATCAATGGATCTTGTTCCCTTGGGGATCCTCTCTTCCAAGTATTATACACAATAAAATAACTATTATGCTTCTAAACCTTTTAACTATTTTACAATTTTATTTTTTAATAAAAATAATCAATTACTAATAATCATATTTGATGACTATTGAAAAATGTTAACTATGCCATGAAATCAATGTAATAAAATACAACTTCCATTTTTGTCTCACATTGATTAGCAATGGCGCTTTGATAAGTAGTTGTCTAAAAGCTCGATGATTTGGCTTGGCCAAGGGATTTTCACTGGAATCCGACATTTTTTATTTTGCAAAATCTAAACTGGTTTAGGTGGTTGGATGACGCTACATGAACTGGTTATGGTGGCAAGTTGTCAAGCTATGGTTATGATTAATAATATATGATTATATATTATTAATATTAATTTTTTAATTTTTTTATATTATATTATTGATATTAAATATTATTTTTTTAAAAAAATTAAGTAAAAATTAATAAATAAAATATGCTTATATATATTTTTAATATTCATTTTTTTATATTATATTATTAATATTCATTTTTTGTGATGTTATTGGTAGGTTTAGAGTTATAGGTTAAGTAATGTAATATATGATTTTTTTTTCAATCCTCTTGGCGTTCTCAGAGGATTGAAAAAAATTGGCAGCGTTTATGCTTGTAAAAACACATTTTAAAATAAAACGTGTAGCATTTATGCAGTGAAATGCTACTGGTTAATATAAACAAAAATAATTCAAATAATTTAAACAAATAACTGCAAAATAAATTTAAGACCCTAAATCTATTTCAAATTTCAAACGATTTTGGTTTTTGTTTTGGTTTGGAAGGGGGTTTTGTTTTAGTTTCAAATGTTTTTTTTTTTAAATTAGAATGGTGGTTTTCAGTTTCAATCCTGGTTTAGTTTTAATGGCTACATCCTAATCAATTCATAAAAACCAAGTAAAAACTAGATTTTATCAAAAACCCAATTTTATACAACACAAACACAATATATATTTTTTCTAAATAACAAAACAGTGGATGAATTCTACCCACCTGGTGAGATAGAAGACATGGTGGAGGCCCTGTGGTGAGGTGGCGTCACTGTGGTGAGGTGGCGTGGGCGTGAGCTCAGTCGAGGGACTCTGGATGCGTCAATTCAAATTTCAAATTCTATTTCAAATTTCACATTTCAAATTTAAATTCAATTCAAATTCAAATTCAAATTCAAATTTCGATTTCAACTTCAAATTTCAAATTTAAATTCCAAATTCAATTTCAATTCAAATTCAAATTCAAGCCCACCACTGGACTAGAGTTTGCTCCTATTGATCCTCAACCATTGAGTGAGAGGAAGGTTCCTACAATCAATGTTTTAGATGATGACAATGTTTCTTAGTTTAGCATTATTTCTCAGGGATCATATGCATATATGAATTGTGGTTTTTTTAAATAATCTTTAAAACATAAGAGAATGGCAATGAACTCATATACTTGTAAAAAAGGAAATATCTAATTATTTTCTAGTTCACTATATAATTAGTTATTTACTTCTTAGTTTAGTCTTGTGTGTTGGTGTTTGGAATCATTTGCATCTATGTTTATAGATAATGTCTTGTATTTGTGAAAGTATCAAAGGAGTTCAATGTTATGTTTTGGATTTTTGAAAGCATCAAATAAACATTATTACATAGAATACATTGAGTAGAAATTTCAATCAAAGTCTCGACTCTTCATGCACAAGCATGAGTCCCACTAGGATTGGGAAAGAACTAAGAAGAAGAAAATTGGGGTCATTTGGTGGCTTTAAAAGTTGTTTGACTAAACCAGCTTGAGATGCTATTTGACTAAACAAAATTGAGGTGTTGTTTGGATAGATTAGTTCACATCAAACCATTGATAAATTTTCAAATCTTTTGACGTGATTTGGATAAACTTGGTAACTATGGAATATGGATTTCTTCTATTCTATCATGTTTTTCTCCACTGCAAATCTAGAAATGGAGGTTTATCGAGGCATCTTACAATCACCAATCTTTGCAAAAAAAATGCTACTGCATCAATGGCTTAGAGAGGGCTTAGAAAGTAAAGGATTTAAAGAAGAAATAGGTCTAAGAAGAAATTTTTTTCTCAAGAAACCATTTCCTATCTCTACAAATAAGAATGGGCACAACAATGAGGTTGTTCGTCCCATCCTCACTTTTATGTTGTTTCCTCAGCAAAATGTGAACCCTTATTGTTTTTCTAGTAATCGAGCTTTGTGTTCGTCAAATCTTATTGAATCCTTTAAATCTTCAATCTATATCCAATAATTTCTTTTCGAATTATCAATCAATTCGTTCTTGTGAAGTTAGGGTTACATGGCACTCCTGTCAACCTCATCCTTTCTTTCCCTTTTCCACATCTCCATTGGGAGGGTTTTTGGTCCTCAAACCATTAGTGACTTCAAGATCTTGGAAGGGGTCTATTTCTATCTATGGATTTTGGCTTCTCACATTAGCT
This sequence comes from Larix kaempferi, assembly GCA_027924585.1. NCBI lineage: Eukaryota > Viridiplantae > Streptophyta > Pinopsida > Pinales > Pinaceae > Larix > Larix kaempferi. The sequence goes on along the minus strand of BSBM01000898.1, from coordinate 3,836,242 downwards.
ATGGATTCTTTCTTTGTATAACATACCTAGTAGCCTATTTTCGCTATTGATTCCATGGGGCACTACATAATCCACCATAACCACATTGAATTTCTTCACTATGGTACCATTATGTAACCTCAACATTCTTATAATAAACAAATTACAAAATACATATGTACGTTAATGGAGATTATGCAAAGTTAATTTTACAATGCACTCCATTTATGAACCCATAAATACAAATACAAACTTATGCATGGAACCATATTTCACATTCAATATAATTTCGACATCATATTTTATAATTAAAATAGCATGCATGCATTGGGAACACATGTGCATTCTTGAAAGTGCTACATGATTCTAAGCATACAAATAGTAGGAAGACGTGCATGTTACTTTGCGTATATACAAACAAACAAAATAACGTTGATTACTATTTTTTGTTTTACCCTCCCATACCAACAACAAATTTTGTATAAGGAGGTAATATGAGCTTGTTCTAGGAGGAGCTATAGTCATCCATTGCCAATTGCGAAGGAGAATTTCTGTAAGTTTTATTTGTCAAGCCATTTTTATAATTTTTACATTTTAGAAATGTCCATATTTTTTAAAATGTGTTTTTGTTGTTGAATTGTAGTTTGTATTCCACAAAGATGGTGGAAAAATCTAATCCAAACACATGTAATCTAGTCCAAGAAAATGCATTTGTAGTGGCTTATCATTCAGAGACATCATCTAATGATGTTAGGCCACTTGATGTTGGGAATTTTTCCAAGCTATCCATTATGGTTCCAGGCCAATTTATCTTCATTGAGGCTCACATTGTGGACATAATTTTCATGGCCTAAGACAGGATCCTATTTAGGACAATTTCTTAAATAAGGTTAGTATGCCATAATTTTTATACTTTATTTGCTTATATATTTATTGTTGCATTTGATATTTAGTATACATGAATTTAAAGTATTAGTAACTGTATTTGTATTTGGTGTGTATAATTGCTATGAGATAACACCCTTACATCTAGGTGAGATGATGCCCCATCTCCTGGACTTTATGTAGCAATCAATGGATCTTGTTCCCTTGGGGATCCTCACTCCCAATTATTATACACAATAAAATAACTGTTATACTTTGAAACCTTTTAACTATTTTACAATTTTATTTTTTAATAAAAATAATCAATTACTAATAATCATATTTGATGATTATTGAAAAATGTTAACTATGCCATGAAATCAATGTAATAAAATACAACCTCCATTTTTGTCTCACATTGTTTAGGAATGGCACTTTGATAAGTAGTTGTCTAAAAACTCAATGATTTGGCTTGGACGAGGGATTTTCACTGGAATCTGACATTTTTTATTTTGCAAAATCTGAATTGGTTTAGGTGGTTGGATGATGCTACATGAACTGGTTATGGTGGGAAAGTTCTTAGGTTATGGTTATGATTAATAATATATGATTATATATTATTAATATTAATTTTTTTTTATTATATTATTAATATTAAATATTATTTTTTAAAAATAAATTAAGTAAAAATTAATAAACAATATATGCTTATATATATTATTAATATTCATTTTTTGTGATATTATATTGGTAGGTTTAGAGTTATAGGTTAAGTAATGTAATATATGAATTTTTTTTTCAATCCTCTTGGCATTCTCAGAGGATTGAAAAAAAATGGGCGGCATTTCTGCTTGTAAAAACACATTTTAAAATAAAACCGTTAGCAATTATGTGGTGAGATGCTACCAGTTGATATAAACAAAAATAATTCAAATAATTTAAACAAATAACTGCAAAATAAATTTAAGACCCTAAATCTATTTCAAATTTCAAATGGTTTTGGTTTTTGTTTTAGTTTGAAAGGGGTCTTTGTTTTAGTTTCAAATGTTTTTTTTTCAATTAGAATGGTTGTTTTCGGTTTCAATCCTGGTTTAGTTTTAATGGCTACATCCTAACCAATTCATAAAAACCAAATAAAAACTAGATTTTATCAAAAACCCAATTGTTTACAACACAAACAAAATATATATATTTTTTTAAATAACAAAACAATGGATGAATTCTACCCACTTGGTGGAATAGAAGACATGGTGGAGGACCTATGGTGAGGTGGCATCGCTGAGGTGAGGTGGCATGCGCGTCAGCTCGGTCGAGGGACACTGGACGCGTCAATTAAAATTTCAAATTCAATTTCAAATTTCACATTTCAAATTGAAATTCAATTCAAATTCAAATTCAAATTCAAATTTCGATTTCAATTTCAAATTTCAAATTTAAATTCCAAATTCAATTCCAAATTCAATTCCAAATTCAATTTCAATTTCAAATTCAATTCCAATTAAAATTCAAGGCCACCACGGGACTAGAGTTTGCTCCTATGGATCCTCAACCATCGAGTGAGAGGAAGGTTCCTACAATCATTGTTTTAGATGATGACAATGTTTCTTAGTTTAGCATTATTTCTCATGGATCATATGCATATATGATATGTGGGTTTTTAAATAATCTTTAAAACATAAGAGAATGGCGATGAACTCATATACTTGTAAGAAAAGGAAATATCTAATTATTTTCTAGTTCACTAAATAATTAGCTATTTACTTCTTATTTTAGTCTTGTGTGTTGGTGTTTGGAATCATTTGCATCTATGTTTATCGATTATGTCTTGTATTTGTGAAAGTACCAAAGGAGTTCAATGTTATGTTTTGGATTTGTGAAAGCATCAAATAAACATTATTACATAGAATACATTGAGTAGAAATTTCAATCAAAGTCTCGACTCTTCATGCACAAGCATGAGTCCCACTGGGATTGGGAAAGAACTAAGAAGAAGAAAATTGAGGTAATTTGGTGGCTTTAAAAGTTGTTTGACTAAACCAACTTGAGATGCTATTTGACTAAACAAAATTGACATGTTGTTTGGCTAGATCAGTTCACATCAAACCATTGTCAAATTTTCAAATATTTTGACGTGATTTCGATAAACTTGGTAACTATGAAATAGAGATTTCTTCTATTCTATCATGATTTTCTCCACTGCAAATCTAGAAATGAAGGTTTATGGAGGCATCTTACAATCACCAATGTTTGTAAAAAAATTGTTACTGCATCAGTGGCTTAGAGAGGGCTTAGAAAGTAAAGGATTTAAAGAAGAAATAGGTTTACGAAGCAATTTTTTTCTCAATAAACCATTTCCTAACTCTCCAAATAAGAATGGGCACAACAATGAGGTTGTTTGTCCCATCCTCACTTTTATGTTTTTTCCACAGCAAAATGTGAACCCTTATTATGTTTCTAGTAATCGAGCTTTGTCTTCCTCAAATCTTATTGAATCCTTTAAATCTTCAATTTATATCCAATAATTTCTTTCCAAATTATCAATCAATTAGTTATTGTGAAGTTAGGGTTACATGGCACTCGTGTCAACCTCATCGTTTCTTTCCCTTTTCCACATCTCCATTGGGATGGCTTTTGGTCCTCAAACCATTAGCGACCTCAAGAACTTGGAAGGGGTCTATTTCTATCTATGGATTTTGGTTTCTCACATTAGCTATGGATTCTTACTTTGTTTAACAAACCTAGGAGCCTCTTTTCACTATTGATTCCATGGGGCACTGCATAATCCACCATCACCACATTGAATTTCTTCACTATGGTACCATTATGTAACCTCAACATTCTTATAATAAACTAATTACAAAATACATATGTACGTTAATGTAGATTATGCAAAGTTAATTTTACAATGCACTCCATTTATGAACCCATAAATACAAATACAAACTTATGCATAGAACCATGTCACATTCAATATAATTTCCACATCATATTTTTTAATTAAAAGAGCATGCATGCATTGGGAACACATGCACATTCTTGAAATTGCTACATGATTCTAAGCATACAAATAGTAGGAAGACGTGCATGTTACTTTGCCTATATACAAACAAACAAAATAAGGTTGATTATTATTTTTTATTTGACCCTCCCATACCAACAACAAATTTTGTATAAGGAGGTAGTATGAGCTTGTTCTAGGAGGACCTATAGTCATCCATTTCCAATTTCCAAGGAGCATTTCCGTAAGTTTTATTTGTCTAGCCATTTTTATAATTTTTACATTTTAGAAATGTCCATATTTTTAAAAAGGTGTTTTTATTGTTGAATTGTAGTTTGTATTCCACAAATATGGTGGAAAAATCTAATCCAAACACATGTAGTCTAGTCCAACAAAATGCATTTGTAGTGGCTTATCATTCAGAGACATCATCTAATGATGTTAGGCCACTTGATGTTGGGAATTTTTCCAAGCTATCCATTATGGTTCCAGGCCAATTTATCTTCATTGATGCTCACATTGTGGACATACTTTTCATGGCTTAAGAAAGGATCCTATTTAGGACAATTTCTTGGATGAGGTTAGTATGCCATAATTTTTATACTTTATTTGCTTATGTATTTATTGTTGCATTTGATATTTAGTATACATGAATTTAAAGTATTTGTAACTATATTTGTATTTGGTGTGTGTAATTGCTATGAGATAACACCCTTACATCTAGGTGACATGATGCCCCATCTCCTGGACTTTATGTAGCAATCAATGGATCTTGTTCCCTTGGGGATCCTCACTCCCAAGTATTATACACAATAAAATAACTATTATACTTTTAAACCTTTTAACTATTTTACAATTTTATTTTTTAATAAAAACAATCAATTACTAATAATCATATTTGATGATTATTGAAAAATGTTAACTATGCCATGAAATCAATGTAATAAAATACAACTTCCATTTTTGTCTCACATTGATTAGGAATGGCACTTTGATAAGTAGTTGTCTAAAAACTCGACTTTTTGGCTTGGACGAGGGATTTTCACTGGAATCCGACATTTTTTATTTTGCAAAATCTGAACTGGTTTAGGTGGTTAGATGATGCTACATGAACTAGTTATGGTGGCAAGTTGTTAAGTTATGGTTATGACTAATAATATATGATTATATAATATTAATATTAATTTTTAATTTTTTTATATTATATTATTAATATTAAAGATTATTTTTTTTAAATAAATTAAGTAAAAATTAATAAATAATATATGCTTATATATATTATTATTATTCATTTTTTAATTTTTTATATTATATTATTAATATTAATTTTTTTTTTAAAATAAATTAAGTAAAAATTAATAAATAATATATGCTTATATATATTATTAATATTCATTTTTTAATTTTTTATATTATATTATTAATATTAATTTTTTGTGATGTTATATTGGTAGGTTTAGAGTTGTAGGTTAAGTAATGTAATATATGAATTTTTTTTTCTATCCTCTTGGCATTCTCAGAGGATTGAAAAAAAATGGGCGGCATTTTTGCTTGTAAAAACACATTTTAAAATAAAACCGGTAGCATTTATGCGGTGAAATGCTACTGGTTATATAATAAAAAATAATTCAAATAATTTCAACAAATAACTGCAAAATAAATTTAAGACCCTAAATCTATTTCAAATTTCAAATGGTTTTGGTTTTTTGTTTGGCTTGAAACGGGTTTTTGTTTTAGTGTCAAATGTTTTTTTTTAAAATTAGAATGGTGGTTTTCGGTTTCAATCCTGGTTTAGTTTCAATGGCTACATCCTAACCAATTTATAAAAACCAAATAAAAACTAGATTTTATCAAAAACCCAATTTTATACAACACAAACAAAATATATATTTTTTTGAAATAACAAAATAGTGGATGAATTCCACCCAGCTGGTGGAATAGAAGACATGGTGGAGGTCCTGTGGTGAGGTGGCGTTGCTGTGGTGAGGTGGCATGGGAGTGAGCTCGGTCGAGGGACTCCGGATGCGTCAATTCAAATTTCAAATTCTATTTCAAATTTCACATTTCAAATTCAAATTCAATTCAAATTCAAATTTCGATTTCAATTTCAAATTTCAAATTCAAATTTCGATTTCAATTTCAAATTTCAAATTTAAATTTCAAATTCAATTCCAAATTCAATTTCAATTTCAAATTCAATTCCAATTCAAATTCAAGGCCACCACTGGACTATAGTTTGCTCCTATTGATCCTCAACCATCGAGTGAGAGGAAGGTTCCTACAATCATTGTTTTAGATGATGACAATGTTTCTTAGTTTAGCATTATTTCTCAAGGATCATATGCATATATGAATTATTGTTTTTTTTAATAATATTTAAAAAATAAGAGAATGGCGATGAACTCATAAGGAAATATCTAATTATTTTCTAGTTCACTAAACAATTAGTTATTTACTTCTTAGTTTAGTCTTGTGTGTTGGTGTTTGGAATCATTTGCGTCTATGTTTAGAGATTATGTCTAGTATTTGTGAAAGTATCAAAGGAGTTCACTGTTATGTTTTGGATTTGTGAAAGCATAAAATAAACATTATTACATAGAATACATTGAGTAGAAATTTCAATCAAAGTCTCGACTCTTCATGCAAAAACATGAGTCCCAATGCGATTGGGAAAGAACTAAGAAGAAGAAAATTGGGGTCATTTGGTGGCTTTAAAATACCTCGATCGAGGGTCTGAAAAACAATTTTCCCCATCCGATCCGCCAAAAATGGTGAACCACATTCACGGATTCACCCTCATGTCCGTAAGTCATGTCTTTACAAGTCGAAAGTAGAAACCCTTAGGTTTACAAAACTGTCACGGTTTTCCCCAAAACCAGACTTGCTGGCTTCTAGTAGCGAATTTTCCATCGTGGCGGTCTTCTACGCATGCTTCACATCGCTATCGGCCTTCCTGTTGCGTGCATGCCAATAGGTAGCTTTCACCGAGCCATTCGTCCTCTAATGGTCTCGTGTGACTGGTTCGGGTAGTGGTATCTTTCATGTTTGTGACCAGTCGCTTTCTTCCACTTTGCTCCTACCATCCACTTTGTACTATTGGAACATCTTTACCAAAATAGACCAACGACGATCTAATCGGAATCTGTGTCGTCTTTCATCCAACACTTTGCTTTGTTGGCATCTCGTAGACTGGACACATCCTAATGCTGTATCCTTGCAGCAATGAACTTTGCATCTATTTCGACATTGCGCTATGTGCAACTTCACAGCATACCAAAACTTTATATAAAACATCCTTTCGCTGAACTGCACTCAGCTCCGCAGTTCCAAAACTTAGTTTTCACAAAAATTCCCCACTTGGGCTAGGCCCAATACTTAATAACCCCCTCTCTCAGTCTCTCACCCCCTACTCCTTCCCCTACCTCTAACAACACATCTTCATCTCTCTCTCTCTCTCTCTCTCTCCCTCTCTCTCTCCCCTCTCTCTCTCGCTCTCCCTCTCCCTCTCTCTCTCTCCCTCTCTCTCTCTCCCTCTCTCTCTCGCTCTCCCTCTCCCTCTCTCTCTCTCCCTCTCTCTCTCTCCCTCTCCTCTTTCCATAACACTTTCTAACCATCTCTCCAGCTATCTCCTCACCCTTCTTCTCTCTATACAAAAAAAAAAAAACCCATCTCTCTCTATGACAACCCCCCTCTCCCACAAACACTCTCGCTAATCCTATCCTTCCCTCTCCCTCTCCATTACCCCACTCATACTTTTCCTAACCCCCCTCTCTCTCTCCCCATCCCCCTAATCCCCTCTCTCCCACTCCCCATCTCCCTAATCCCCTCTCTCCCATTACCATGAACCCCCCTCCTCCTCTCTCTCTCTCTCACATGCACACATGCCTATGATCATCAATCTACCCTATCCCAAAACCCTCCCTCCCTTAAAACCCCTTAACACTCCAGCACCCCTTGTTCTCTCTCTATCCCTTCAGCACTCCAGCACAACCTAACACCTCTGTTTCTAATTCTCATTACCCCTAACACACCACTCTCTCTACATAACACACATTCTACTGTACATAACCATAACCACCCCCTATAATTCTCTCTCTCTCTCGCGCTCTCTCCTAGTCACCCTACCCCTAACCACCACTTTCACTCTCCTAATACCCCTCCCCTACAATGAGCCACCCTCCTCTAACTTTGCTATTATTTCATAAGCCATTTCCCCCCTCCCCCCCACCACCACCTCTATCGTTTTCACTCCCCAAATCCACATCCTCCCTCTTTACCCTAATCACACACACCCTTCACTCCTTTTTCTGTGACTCTCTCTATGTTTCTCCCTCTATCTCTCTCTCTCTCTCACACACACACACACATCTCTACTCCATGTACCTCTAACCCACTCTCTCTCCCTCTCTCTAATACTCCACCTACATTTAACCCCACCACTTCTATCCTCTAACTCTCCAACACCTCCCCTTTCTCTCTCCCTCTCTTACACACACACACATCCCTACTTACCCCCTTACAACTAAGCCCCATCCTCTCTCTCTCTCTCCATCTATCTATCTATCTCCTCTCCATAACCTTTACTGACCCTTACTAACTTACTTTCTCACTCATCCTCACAATTACTCATGCTCCTCTCTCTCTCTCCCCTCTCCCCCCTAATCCTTACTAACCCCATCTCTCACTGTCTATCTCCCCTACTCCCCCAACTACACCTAAATCCACCCCCTTCTATTTCTCTCAACCCCCAACACCACCCCTCTTTCTCACACACAATCTTACTACCCCTAGACCTTCCCTCTCTTCCCCTAACAACCCTCCTACTCTCCCTACAAATAACCACCTCCTCCACCTCCCTCCCTCCCTCCCGTGGCTTGGGTTTTCACCCAAGCTTGTGCAAATGAGCACCTACTAACTTCGTAGTAGAAGTTTAGATGAAACATTAAAAACTAATGTAAAAAATAAATATTAATTTAACATGTGCAAAAAAGTAAATCTAGATTAAGAATAGTAAAACACTAGATCCATAAGAGAAACAATAAAAAACTTGATATTTTCTATTAATGAGAAAACAGTGGTTTGCAATGGTTTACCTCAACGGTGAGGTTGCTAGAATTATTGCAACAGTGCAAGTGTAGTGCTCCAGTGCTCCAATAGTCTCTCTCTTCTCCAAGATGCTTCAAAGGTGGGCCAAAGGTTCACTCTCAATGAAGAACTTCAAGCTCAAGAGGAATTTTGGCAGCATGAGGATAAAATGAATAGTGAGGAGCCTCTATCACCTTTTTATAGCTTTTTGGGTGATGGAGAATACAACTATGGTTTAAGAAAACCAATGGTATTGGTAAAAATGGTTTAGGGTTTAGTTTCTTCTTTTTCCCTCTTTTTTCTTTTTTTGAATATAGTTTTGAATTTTATTCCCTTTTAATTGATTTTTGGGAATTTTGAACCCCTTTGGAGGTTTTTTTTGTATTTTTTGAGGAAAATTATATACTTTGAGGAGAAAAAGATGGATTTTGGCCTTTTTGGTGGCCTTTGAGGGTTTTTTAAGGTTTTAGAGGCAAAAATTGTAGGAAAAGTGGGAAAATGGGTCATGTGACTAGGGAGATGAGCTAGTGAACAGTTTATGGGTGTTAATAGATTGACCCCTGATGTGTGAGGGTAGGAGCTCATCATATAGCGTACAGACATCATAGTTCTTTTGTATTTTTCCTAGGGTTTTGGAGGAGAGAAGAGATCGATTTGAGACTGGAACAACGGTCCAATACAAACTGCAAAAAAATGAAATTACATGGCCTCAATAATGAATGAGGAATAATCTCAATATATGGACGAGGTGAGCATACCCATGCTCATATCAAGACATATAAATAACAATAAGGCCCAAAAAAAAGGACTTGAACAATATACGGAGAGCTGTTGTGTACATCATAATGGTCCAGAGGGGACATAAAGCTGTGATATATTCATGGTCATACCATGAATGATCTGAAGAACTGATACACTGGAAAATTAACAGTCGTTCTGAGTGGTTTCAGAAGAATTGGTAAAATGTTGGATCTGAAGGTGTCCAACAACTGTAGGGACTCAATAACTGTGATTCAAAGTCTGAAGAGTATATGGAACTATATACTTGAGGAAGTATATAACTGGGTTGATTCTTAATACTGACGCCAAGCATAGCCCGGATATCCGCAGGAACATATAATTGATTGATCCTAAATTAGACTCACCAATGTGCAAGAGTCTGGTGACATCTGGGTTCTTCTACTAATAGCTGAAAGGATCGATACCCTATATGAACCTCAACGATGCGATCAAGGTGTTGACATCGAGCATGTGAGAAACAATCATTTGGAAAGGCAGTAAGGACTCCTTTCCAAATGATCCCTAGGCACTCACCACTAATGGTGATGAGTCCAAGGCACAGGGACCTCTGGGTTTTTTCTTTTGGAATAGATTGGTTGGCATCAACAGAGGGAGACCTACAACTATCAAGGAGATGATGCTTCCTTAATAGGAGCACGAGTGGGGGGGATTAAAACTTCCTTTTTTCAGAGCATTATGACATGGATGACCTCACAGCAAATGGAACTCACTTTAGGTATGGGAACCATGGATTAAGGGATCAGGGGTATGTACTGCAATGGTAAAGACTTGGGAGGACACACTGATGTATGGTATTGGGAAACTCTTAAAGTGACATATTGCAAAGTAGTTCGAACAAAGGTGACCAAATTGTGGAAGCTACCATAATAGTGTGATTATATATGCTTTGTTGTGGCACCAAAGGGTACCATTGGGGCCTTCTTGATGTTTTAGGGAGATCGAAGAAGGGATACAAATTGTGCTCATTAATGGTTTTGTCGTGTGGATTTCTACGATCCAAAGACAGTTCATGATCGTGAGTGATTTCAATTTTAAGGAGTTTGAAAGCAATAAGAAGACTCTGAAATAGTGGAAGGGTACCGTCGTGTGTATTTATATGGGCCCAGGACGGTGAGTGCTCATGGATTCTTTCATTTTTACAGAGTCTGAAAGCAGTAAGAAGACTCCAAAGGGGTTCTTTTTTGTGTGTTAGTCTCCAAGGCCCGAAAAAGCATAAAAGGATGCAATGAAGAACTATTCTAGCCAATGTGACTAGAGTATTCCTTTTTTCGTAATTAGTCTACAAGGTTTGGAAAAGGGATAAACTTATACCAAGTAGAGGCCCTTTCATATAATTTTAGTGAGCATGAAAGGAAGCAAGATTGATCGACGATCTTTTCATTCTTGTAGGAGTCAGAAAAGAGCTTAACAGAAACTTCCTAACTGCCTTTTTTGTGAAGGAATTGTTCGGCCCGAAAAGTGGATAAAATTATACCGAACAAAAGTAATGGCCAAGCAAGGAGGAAGTGTTCAATCGAGGGACAATTATGTGAACCAAGAATAGTAGTAGGGCAGAACAATGATGGGGGCTCCTTGTGGGTTGACAAGTGGTAGAAAAACAACGCCATAATTGAAGTATGGATGGAGTGGGTGGCTCATGTATAAGTTGTGATGCACAAGTTTGTAAAACTTGATAACGGTCGATGTGGCACATAAATTGAGGCAACAGGGTGTGTGGACAAATGAACGAGCAATAATCTCAAGCATCATGACGAATGCAGAAAAATGAATCCGTTGATATAAAACATGTAAAAAATAGGGATTGACTGATGTGGCACACAAATCGAGGTGACGAGGAGCCTGCAAAAAGATGCCCAAAGAATCTGGTGGTGAGAGCGAAAAATGATCTAAAGCATCATCACAAGTGCGGAAAACTGAATCCAACAATATAAAACTTGTGAAGAATGGACCACGACCGATATGGCACACAAATTGAGGCGACTATAGGCATGTGAAAAAAAATGCCCGAAGAAGGGGTCGGTGAAATCAAGAAACTGACTAGACCACCGTGAAGTTCTCGTTGCACTGAATCTAGTGGTATCAATGGTTTTGAAAATGGACGTCGTATGACTCCGGAATGGTTGACTGAAAATGGGTCAAATGTCTATAAATAGCAAGTGGACCCATAGTGACACGTGTCATTTGCACTATTGATTTTGACAGGAGATTTGAGTTGGCCAAAGCTATTTCGTCATTTGCGGGAGAACTGACCGTTCGATTTTTATTCTGTGAGTTCCAGGTAAGCCTATTTGCACTAAACTTTAATTTTATTTACTTTTGGGGGGAATTGGGTCCTCGGGGGTGGTGCATTGGTCACGTTTGGTGACCAATGGGGAAATCGCAACTTTCGAGATGTTTTGCACGATCTAGATCCGGGCTTTGGCCTCCACAGTCATGATCCAGATCGTGATTGTGGTCTACACATTCGCGATCTGGATCATGACTGTGGTCTCCACAGTCATGATCTGGATCACAACTGTGGCTCCCACAATCACGAATTTGGGCTCCACAGCTGCGATTTGGATCGTTGCTGGGGGGAAATTTTGGTATGTTTTTCTAATTGAACATTTCTTGTGTGTTTGGAAGGATGCTTAGAGTTCCGATAGCATTGTCGAGGGATAGGGAGATGTCGGATGATTTGATGTAGATCATCCATGAGGATCATCATGCATAGGCTGCTTTGGCATTGGACGAACTGTTGAAGTTCACCCAGGTGCCCCTTATGCGATCAACACGATTGTTGCTGATCAAGTTGATTGGGTTCTGGGATCTGACCATTTAGGCCTTCATGGTTCAAGGTGAGAGGTTGGACTTCACCTTGACATATGTTTATTTTCTGACTAGATTGCCCCGCTTAGGTGTGATAGGGGACACGCAGCCTAGGATACTGAGGGATGTCAATATAGAGGATCTGCTGGAGATATTTTTCCATCTAGGGTATCGTGTGCATGCGAGTGCACTGTTAGTTATTGATTTGTGGGATCCGACGATGTGAGTAGTCACGGCTTGTGTACTACGAGTACTTGGAGCATAGGTGACCAACCGATTGTCGGGGGGCAGATGTTGTTGGTTTATTAGGTTATGACTGGGACATACTATGCTTGGGGGCAAATGTTCCTTGTGTTCTGCGAAAGCTGAACGAGGTGAGTCAGTTCGGGGGAGAGTTTAGTTATGCGTTGTTTATATGTTGTTTCCTTTTTGAGCGGGTGCCTACGTTACGGCCCCATGTGCCATTCTGGGATGGTGGGATCAGTGAGTCGTGGATGGTGCGGTGGGGAGAGATGATGTGCCGCAGTGGTTGCGGGGTATTTGGACAGTTCTTTACTTTGGAGATGTACCGATAGTGGGAGCAGATGTCGGTTCTATTTGATGATTATCTGTACCAGGATATGGATTACCGGGGGGATGTTGACATGTCGCGTGCATTAGAGGAAATTTCAATTTAAAATGAGCCTTCCAAAAATAATACAAATTCCATGTCATCATGTATTAGCTAATCAAAAATTTTTAAAATTTAAAAAGGAAGCACCTAAAAAAATTGGAGCGAAAAAATAAAAACTACTTTTTTGGATCATATTTTCAACTTATCTCCTTGTAGGTTTACTCAAATGTGACGCGAGAAGACTCATTGGATGCATAATTAAATTATGCATCCAACGAGTACCCATGTTGGATACTTTTAACATCCACACCATGAAAAAATTAAAATACATTAAAAAACGTGTTTCTAGTGCGAGAAAACATGCTTTTTAATGTATTTTCAATTTTTCACGGTGTGGATGTTAAAAGTATGCAACATGGGTACTCGTTGGATGCATAATTTAATTATGCATCCAATGAGTCCTCTCATATCAAATTTGAGTAAACCTACAAGGAGATAAGTTAAAAATACAATCCAAAAAAGTAGTTTTTTACTCTCTCACTACTATTATTTTATTGTTTTTTCTTTATTTCCTTAGGAGGTCCATTTTTTACCCAAATTTCCTCTAATGCTCCAGGCCAAGCCTCAGGGTATATGGCGTGTATTTTTTTTTGTTTTTCTCTTTAGCATATCATGTTTGTATTTGTTTCTATACAGTTTATGATGATATCTAGATGTGTTTTTATGGTGTTTGACATTTTCGAGTGTTGGTTATTGTAGATGTGGGTCCACAGCCTCCACCGGGGCTTCAGGGCCACAGGGGTCATGTAGTGGTGGTGGCACCTCCACCACTTGTGCGAGGAGTCGTACACTCTTGGGGAGATGATGTAGATGTACGGGCTACCATTGATCAATCATTGGATGGTGTGGAAGATGATGGCTGGAGGGATGTAGACCAAGAGGTGTTAGACCTATGTTTTGATGCTCCATGAGAGTGGAGGTTGATTTTGAGGCGGATTATTGTGTTGGCAGTGGAGAGGAGGGCTAGGGACTAGGATGATATAGAGGAGGAGGATCCTGAGGAGGAGGCAGGCCGTGATGATGAGGATTAGACTATTTATTACCCACCCCCAAATGCTGATGAGCATATGGGAATGTTTTTTGTGGACATGTATTATGTACGGCTGATGTATTTTTTTGTATATTCAGGTGTTGAGGGCACTCTTAACATTATGATACAGTCGTGTATGCATGTGGATGCACATCTATCATTTTTTTTATGTTTTGTTGCACATGGATGCAATTGTGTTTTTGTATGCCAGTGGAGGCACATTCTATGCACGTGGATGCAATATTTATGTTTTTGTATGCCCATGGAGGCACATTCTATGCACGTGGATGCAATACTATGATGGATTATTTTGTTTGTTTATATGGCTTTTGATGCCTATGTGATGTTATGTTGATGCATGTTTTGATGTCCTTCATGGTTTGGTTGACTTGTTAATGTACAATGTTGTTAGCCATTTGGTCTACTAAACTATTGATATTTCTTGGGACATGAGTGAATGAAATGGATTGAAACTGTCGAATCATTTGTTTAGTGCGTAGGAATTTTCTAAAGAGATAGGGTTGCATACATAGTAATATTTGTTGAGTTGGGAAACAAGAAGCTCAGATTTGAGGAAGACGTGAAGGTGACTTATGCCCATCTGGAGGGCAGCGGTCAGGAGACTGGTCAGAGTATTATACTCAGCCTAGTTATTTGTAGCAGCACCTATGCATACTCCGTCGAGGTGAATAAATTCATGTGAGGGGGAATAGAGTACCCGAGCTACGGAGGTGAGATTTGGAGACTAGCGACTGGCACCTTCGGCAAAGCCAAGGTAAAAAAGTGGAATAGGACCCATCTGTGGTCATGCAGGAAAAACAAAAATGTAAGGTTTTGAATGTTGATGGTTTAAAAAAGAATCAAAACTGTACAATATGGAATGTGGTGTCCAAAAGATTTTATGGGTAAAATCATTTGAGGTACAACCTGTTATGAGGCTTGCATGGGGGGTTTACCTTCTGAGTCGGCCAGGATGTATGCCCCATGTCCAGGGCAAGTATGTATGATGTATGGGGCTTACCACAGGGATTCAAATTTTCCTTTGCCCATTTTTTCATGAGCTTGATCGTAAACGAGTACAAGGTCTCCTTAACTAAATTCTCATGGGTGAACGTGTTTATCGTAACTAAATTTTGATCGGTTCTTCATGGCTTCAATGGTTTGGAAGGCCATGTGGTGATCTTAGTTAGCTTGCTCCAATAGAAGCAAGCATTGTTCGATTAGTGAAGTATCCGGGAGGAGTTCGATAGCGATATGTAATGTCGGGATCTAACACTCAATGGGGAGGACAAATTCTACGCCATGAACTAAATGGAAAGGGGTAAAAATGGTGGCAGTTTTAGTGGATGTGCGGTAAGCCCACAGTGCGGAGAAAAGCATGTGATGCCTGTTGGATTTATGTCGGTCGATAGTGCGTTGGAGGATTGTCTTCAAAAAAATTTTAATGGCTTCGACTTGGCCATTACCTTGGGAGTAGTATGGGGAGGTGTATTGATTTTTGAACTTGATGAGGGTTGACAATTCATGCCAGATAGCATCTTCGAAGTGAGAACCATGGTCTGAGATGAGTTGTTTAGGCACTCCAAAATGAGTAATAACATCGTTGAAGAAGAAGCAGGTTGCAATGTCGGTTGTGCAGTTGAAAGTAGGCATGGCTTCTTCCCAATTGGTAAAGTAATCGACAGCCACAATGATGTATTTATGGCCGCACAGCTGATGCCAGATTACACTCCATGTAGTCGATGGTCCATTTGCAAAAAGGACCAATGGTGACAACTGGATGAAGGGGGGTGGGGGGTGTCCTTGCATTGGGGGAAAAGAGCTGGAAATTTTGGCAATGTTTGACTGCTATGGTGACTGCTATGGTGCAATCGATAAATCATGAGGGCCAAAAATACCCTGCGCGGATCACCTTTTGGGCAGTGGCCATTCCCGAGAAACGGCGGCCGCAGGAACCTCTATGACAATCATTAAGAACTTGTTATGCTTCTTCTCATGAAAGGAAACATCGTAATATGGTGTCGACACCGCGTCGATATAAGACATCGCCTAGGAGGAGATAATGGGAAGCACGATGACGGATACGACAACGTCTGTCATGGTCAACATTGGGTCAAAATTTTTGTGTGCCTAGGTAACGCAAAATGTCGCCATACCAAGGATCATCTGACCAGATAATGAACAAATGGTCATCAGTTAGATTAGTATTGACCGAAGGTGATGGTGATAGGGATTGTAGGTCTGTGATTAGTTAAGCAATATCTAGGGCTTTGGTACTCTTATGGGCTATGAAATCTAGGTCATATTCTTATAAGATAATAACCCATTTCGCAACATGGCCCTACAAGAGGTGATGGCTCAAGAGGTATACCATGGGGTTGGAATCCACAACAACTTTAGTGTCACTCATGATGATGAAATGTCACAACTTCTATACTGAAAACACGATGGTGAGGGCCAGTTTCTCTTCATATGGGTAACATAGTGGCAGGCTAGACAAGGTTTGGATCACATAATAAACAACATGCTCTTGATGAATAGGGTCTTCTTGAATGAGAACTCTAGAAACGACATAGTTAGATGCTAAAATGTAAAGGATGAAGTCTTTAGAGAAATCTAGAGGGGAAATCAAAGGAGCATTGGTAAGAACATTATTCAGGTCATCGAAATCTCTTTGCGCTTAGTCATCCTGCACAAAAGGAATGTTGGTACGAAGCAAACGAAGGAAGTCGTGAACCGTCGTGCCAAAATCGGAGACAAATCGACGGACAAAATTTGCCTTCCCCTGAAGGCTCTGTAACTGCTGAAGCCTACGTGGTGATGCAAGGTCTAAGATGGCTTGGACCTTTAACAGATCGACTATGATAACTTTCTGTGAAATGATAAAACCCAATAACCGGCCCACTAGAATGCAAAATAAACACTTGAGTGGGTTCAAGTGGATGTGATATTGGAAACAACGTAGAAAGTTGTTGGAGTTCATTCATATCATCGGAACATTTTTTCGATCGGGCCGTGAGGTTGTCAAGGTATACTAATATAATCTTAACCAAATCATGGAAACAATAGGTCATGGCCCACTGAAAGGTTGCTCCAACATTTTTAAGACCGAAGGGAATAACACAGTAAGCAAAAGTGCCCCATCGGGTGGTGAAGGTAGTCTTGTACTGATCTTCCTTGTGAATGTGAATTTGGTTATACCCGGAGAAACCATCCATGAAAGATAGTATCTCGTGCCCCACACATGCATCGATAAGTTGGTCAATAAATTGTGTGGGAAAGTTGTCTTTAGGACAAGCTTGGTTCAGGTCGGGGAAGTCAGTACAGACACGGATAGTGCCTTGCTTCTTGTTAACTGGTACTAGGTTAGAAACCCAGGTGGTGTAGGATATGGGGTAAATGAAACCCCCCTGTACGAAGCTTCTCAATTTCTGCTTTGACAGCGGGGAGCTTAGATGGGTAGATGGGGCCTTGTTTTTTGCAGATAGGTGGTATGTTGGGCCAAGTGTCAATATGGTGTTCTACTATAGCGTGGTCAAGACCCAACATCTTGGTATAGGACCATGCAAATACGTCACGAAACTCTTGGAAGAGCTTCTTGTAAGCTTGTACCTCATCCTCAGTGCATGATGCATCGAAAGAAATGAGTTTGGGTGTTCCGGGCATGGTAGAGATGTCGACTTTAATAATGGGTGAAAGATTGGCCATATTGCCTTCTTCGAAGGCATTGGGAGCTGGGATAGGATCCTTAAACCAGTCAATTTTGGTGGGAGGGAAATCTTTGGATTCAACGAACAATTGTTTGGCCATGACAGGGGTAGACACCTCGGGGATGAACTATGATTGATGGTGCATATCATCCCAGGGGAAGTAGTGTGCAGTAAGTGCTTCGAGTATTTCTTCATCATTGCAAAAAAACTGTGTTGTCAAATCGGCTGATTGAGGTTTGCTAGTGGATGAAATCATATAAATGGTATTAATTTCTTCCGAGGATGAAGATGTTGCGGGGTGTATTTCCTTAATAAGAGGAGGGGATGTCTCTAGGTTGGCATTATTTAGTTCATATAGAGATGTTCTGTAATCTGGGAGATTAGGACAATGATGTGAATAATGGCCATAAATGTCACATATTGCACAAGAGTGATTGGTACGCAACAATTTATTGCGAGGTTGGGGGGCCAGTTCAAGTTTAACAACTAGGATGTTAGTATCATCATCCAACATTTGCACGTGTTCTTGAAGTGCTGGTAATTGTGGACATTGATGGGTAGCATGGCCTATGTCATTGCACAAAGACTATTTGGGGGCAGCACGAAATGTTGGGGAATTCTTTGCCATCTTTGGAGTAGGTGGGGTGGTATGGGTTGCAGCGATTTAAGTTTGTGGGCCTCTGCCCCCAGTGTGATGAGGAGGAGGAGGTGCATTACTAGCTGTTGATGCGGTTCTTACTCCTGGAGGTGGTCAATTCATTATAGTGATAGGTTGGACCGCTTGTAAAATGAAATTTGGTGTTGGTGGAGGGTTTGGGTTGGGAAGGTACCATACAGGTAGTCCTAATGTTAACCCCGAAAGATTGAGTGTGGCCATTACTGGGGTGCTAACGGCTCATGAAGGGGGAAATAGGAATGGGATAGTGTGAATTGGTGTTGCTCCGATATGACTAGGTATTGAGGGTGGTTGTGGCAATAAAGGGGGTTGTTGGTTAGGTGCCTATGTATTGTGTGAGAGGGTGCACAAATCAAATATCTTGGTTGTCCGCATAGGAGGTTGAATGGATTGGAACACGGAATTCATTGGTGAATCCAGGTAGATCCCGATTCTGACTATTGAGATGAATGATGTAGGTGCATTTTAGACGGGTTGTTCAATCATGGTGAGAACATTTTCGGAAGCAGCGGGGGCGTTAGGATCATAGTATTTTATTTGATCAATCTTGACAACACATCCCTCATTGGGGAACATCATGATGTGGAAGATGGATGAAGCGATGGCCTTCATAGCATACATGTAACTATGCCCAAGTAAGAGGTTGTAATCAAGCTGGGCATTGATAACTTCTATATCGATAAGGATCATTTTGTCACCTAGTTGAACGGGAATGTTGGCCAAGAGGCCTTGGGGTTGAGCTGAATGACCATTGCAAGCTCATAATGCGGTTGTGGATGGATGCAGTGTGGGGGATCCAAGCTTATTCTAGAAAAATGTCGACATCACACAGGTGGAGGCACCTTCATCGATGATGCATCGATGAATGACAAGGTTTCGAATGGATACAAAAACTTGAAATGATAATGTCAAAGGGAAATGTGGTTCAACTTGATCCAAGTCGAATGCCATCATTCTTGAGTCATTAGGGTCTATTGAACCAATGGAGGATAACAATATTTTTCTCTGTGCAGGATAGTTTTTTAGGACTTCCAAGGAAGACATAGCAGTAGGGGACTGAGCTTGGTCTTCTACAATATTATAATTTGAGATGACACAAGTGTTAGGATAATTATTGATCCATCGTAGAGGGAATCGAGGGGCTTTAGGACCATCATCTAACGGTAAAGTTGGTATACATAGTGGTTGATCAGTTGGAAGGGAGGTAGTATCTAGATCAGCAAGCATGGCCTCAATGGTGAGGCTGTATTGGTTTTGGCGTGTTTGGAGATGGACATCAGCCGATGACATCATTAATAGATGGTGAGTACCTGAATCTGTGCATTGGTAATTAGTTGTAGCATAAGTGATTTGCTGCTATGGTGCTGCAGATCCTTATGGGGGATCCATTGGATGAGAATTCACTACTTCTTGTGTGGGTAAAGGATTTTGCAATATCATGGGTTGCAGTTGAGGAGGTGGTATTGGCTGTGACGTGTTCCCTTAGCATTGGGCATCATCAATCCATAGTTGGCGCTCTCGCTCAAAATGAGGACATGAGTGTGTGTCATGGTCATATACCGCACATATGGAACACAAATAGTTTGTTCTTAAATTAGGATTTTTTCCATATTTCGCTGGAAGATCAGGGTTTTGATTGGTGGGAGCAGCGTTATTATTATTCAGAGAATTGAGTGGCTAACCGCCTTGGTTTTGAGGTTGATTGTTCCCGTGGTTGCGTCCTCTTCCACGGTTCTGTTGACCGCCTTGATTATGTTGGTTGTTCTTGTTTTGGGGCTGATTTTGCTATGCATACACTTGCCCTTGGGAACTAGGGGGATTTCGAGGTCGCATAGTTGCTGGAGTAGGCTATGGTGGATAATAAGTGGGAGGGTTTGGAGGTGGTCTAGGTGCTTTTTGTGGTTTTTGATACGTTTGAGCTATTGGAAGTGTTGGGGCAGCAGGTGCTGCCAGTGGTTGGTAATATGCCGATGGGGCTCGTGAATGACCAGGAGCATTAGTGGCCTGCTAGTTATAATATGTAGGAGGTGCATAAGCTGAAGGTGCATGATAGTAACACTATGGTGGACATGAGGATCCATGAGTGTGGTTAGAGTGTGCCATGGGAACATACTAGGTTGTAGCTCTGGAATGTGATGTGGCATGCGAAAGTTCGGGGCTAGTATTATTAGGAGAAATTGAAAAGGGTTGGTTGTGTGATACAACATGACCAATGATACCATTGGTGGCATGGCATACCCGCAGCATATCATTCCGGGATGGATTGCTACGGGGGGGCATCAAGTAAGATGGTGTACAAATAGCCAGACTGAGCGTAGATCAAATCAAACCACTGGGCTTTGAGGATGGCTTCTTTCTTCCAACTGGGGTCGTTCAGAAGTCACGTCTTTAGAAATGGATGGAAAGAGAGATTTTAGGAACCAATCCAAGAAAATTCGGTCATCTAGCTTGACCTTGCATAGACTTTGGCATTTACCCCACTCATGAATGTGATATGTGATGTCGTTAGCCGTGTTCTGTCTATAAGACAAAAGGATTTCTACTCCTGCATCGTAGCAGGCGAGTAGTTGAAAGAACTGTAGGAAGGTCGAGGTGAGGGATGTAAAGGTGGGGTGTGTCCCATGAGGTTTCTCGATATACCACTTGGTTTTCGAGCCAATGAAAGTCCTTTACAAAAGACGTAAGTGAATGGAGTCATCTACAATGGAGTTTGAGGAACACCATAGATAGAATGAGATGATATTATTTTGGGGGTCTTCACCAGCCTTCCCCTCAAACTTAGGGATGTCTGATGGGAGTTTAGTACGCCTGTGAGGCCAAGTAAGATCATGTCTAATGGGATCGTTAGTTAATCTTGCCAAGTCTAGTAGATTGAGACTTGCCATCAATGGAAAACTAGTAGAGGAGTGTGACATGGTAACTAGTGCATATGTGCTAATGGTAGCATTATGGATTAGGACACTACCCCCAAAGGGAATATTAGCTGTGAGGGGGATCTGACACCCAAACAGAGGTGTGGGGTTGGTGTGGTTGGGGTCTATGCCTCCAAGTGTAACATGGTTTACAGATGGGTTTGGATTAGGTCCTGTAGCCATCAGAATCAGATTAGTAATGGAGATGGTAGGTGTGGGTTTTGTTGAGGGCATATCCAAGGTAGGTGTGGGTCACATTGAGGGCATACCCAGGGTAGTGGTGGCCACTGTAGTGGCTGGAGTAGTGCTAGATGTTCCACTAGTAGTCCCTGTAAAGAAGGGGTTGGAAGTCATGCCAGCCATGAGGCTAGTCGGTGCTGTGTATGTGGGGTTTTCTAATTCTACCTCAGAGTCAGATGTGAAATGAGGCGCATCAGAATTGGGTGGTGAGGCTTTATGTCAATGATGTGTGGATTCAAGTGATAAGGATCTATGTCTGTGACGAGTTTTGTCGAGTGAACTGTACTGCGGGGGTTCTCCCTAGAAGCACCAAGAATATCTCGAGGACTTAATGGTTACAGATGGCTGTAAAACTAGTAGGAAGTGGGGAGTGTAAAAGCTCAAAAACCCAAATGCAACCATGTGTGCAGGAGGGGAGTGCAAAAAACTATGGTGCTCAGGACAATAACCAAACTCAAAACACTTACTGTAATAGTTGTGCTACAATAAACAGATTGATAAAAAAGGGAGGTCAGAAAACCAATAGGAAAATAGTTCCTACAAAATAAAAAATGGTGTACTTTCCAAACCAAGCGGAGCTAAGAGAGCATGCAAGCACCTAACTAAAAAGGTATTATGATTCGAACAAGATGTATCCTCTACAAGGTGATGAAATCCAAGTTAGACAATACAAAATGTATAACCAAGGGCTAATGATATCCCCCTACCAGGAGGGACACTAGGTAGACAATCCTAGAAGTAAGGCCAGTAGATACCCCGTTCATGACACGTCTAGAAAGGTAAATCCGTAGCTCCTATTCTATCACCGTTGTACTCCCACAAGGGTGGTACAATGAGAACAAAAAGTAGGTATCCTTTGGTGACTGAATGGATTGCGGTATTCCAATCAGGCCTCTAGAACTAGTCTTGCTACTTTCCCTCCCAACGGAGAGGCCTTTCCAACGAATTGGTATATAACCGTGTCAATAAGTACTAAGGGATTTTGGTACCCTAATAGACAATAACTATGTTTCAAGTGAAAAGTGACCAAGGGGTGTTATTTGGATTCCTATCGCCTCAATCCTACCTAACTACAATGTTCTTTTGATGTTCCCCAAGTGGGGTTAGAAGGTTGGTTGAGTTAAATAGGTTTTAAGGCTCACTTGATTAATGGTGACAGAGTGTGTGTAAGTTTGGTTATGTAACAAAATAAAGTGCTTCGCTTGGGAAAATATTTATCAAATTAAAATGTTTATTTCAACTTGCAAATATGAAAAATTTAATGGTAAATGCTTTAACAACTTTCTTTTCAATAGAAATACTGATATTTTTTTTAAATGGTAAAGTAAAGCAAATAACAGAAAAAATGAATGAACATATAAGGCTACGAGTAAAACAGTAGGATGTCAAAGTGCAGGGGAGATGGCCGAAAAATATGGGCCGAAATGAGTGAGAAAAGATCGAGAAAGCAGATTGCAAGGTGCAGGTCGAAATCACAACTGTCTGAGGCAAAACTTACGATCTGGATTGTGGATTTTTGGGAAAATCTCATGATCTAAGTCGCGGCTGGGGGTCAATAAGTAGCGATTTGGAATCGCGGCTATGGGTCGGAAACCCGTGATTTGGATCGCGCTTAACTGGGGAAAACCCACGATTTGGCACTAGGTTTAGGGTCAAAACTCTGAGTTTTTGAATTGTGGCTTTCTGCTAAATAGCCACGATCTGGATCATGACTGTGGGTTAAAAAAGATGCGATTTACGGGATGGAAAAGGTCACCAAAAATGAAAGTTGAAATCTAAAGAATGGGACTGTAGAGGCTGCAGAAACAACCAAGGGCTAGGGAAGCAAGCTAAAGGCTTAGTGGTGAGCTAGATCTACAATAATAAAGCTAAATAACAACAAAAATAAGAAGAATTCTAGATCTAACCAAAGATTAAAAGATTCAAAATAAAGCGGATTCGCCAAAAATTGTGACTTGGGTTTTCACCCAAGCTTGTGCAAATGAGCACCTACTAACTTCATAGTAGTAGTTTAGATCAAATAGTAAAAATTAATGTAAAAAATAAATATTAATCTAACATGTGCAAGAAAGTAAATCTATATTAAGAACAATAAAACACTACATCCATGAGAGAAACAATAAAAAACTGGATATTTTCTATTAATGAGCAAACAATGGTTTGCAATGACTTACCTCAATGGTGAGGTTGCTGGAGTTCTTACAGCAGTATAGGTGTAGTGCTCCAGTGCTCCAATAGTCTCTCTCTTCTCCAAGATGCTTCAAGGGTGGGCCAAATGTTCACTCTCAATGAGGAACTTCAAGCTCAAAAAAGATGGGCAAAGCTTAAGAGGAATTTTGGTAGCATGAGGATAGGATGAATATGGATGAATAGTGAGGGGCCTCTATCACATTTTTATAGCTTTTTGGGTGATGGAGAATACAACTATGGCTTAAGGAAACCAATGGTATTGGTAAAAATGGTTTAGGTTTAGTTTCGTCTTTTTCCTTTTTTGAATATATTTTTGAATTTTATTCCCTTTTAATTGATTTTTGGGAATTTTGGACCCCTTTGGAGGGTTTTTTTTATTTGTTGAGGAAAATTAAATATTTTGAGGAGAAAAAGATGGATTTTGGCCTTTTTGGTGGCCTTTGAGGGTTTTTAGAGGTTTTTAGAGGCAAAAATTGTAGGAAACGTGGACAAATGGGTCATGTGACTAGGGAGATGAGATAGTGAGCATTTTTTGGGTTTCAACATATCCCTCTCTCTCTATCTCCCTACACGTAAACCTCTCTTTATATATATTTCCTACCCCCTCTCCCCCTACAACTTAACCTACCTCTCTCTCTCTTCCCCAATGATACACCCCACCTCCCTTATAACTTCCCTATTCATCCATAAATCCCTACCACTCTCCCCAATGTGGCCTCTATGTATTTCTCTCAGCCAATTTTTTCCCTCTTCCCTACCCCTTCTTCCCTAAATCCCTCATTACACCTCGATCTATATCAACTTCTATCCCACAAACCCTCTCCTCTCCCTACCTATAATCACCCATAATGTCTCAACTAGCACCATTGGTCCTCTCTTTCTCTCTCTCCCTCTCTCTCTCTCTCTCTCTCTCACACACACACACACACACACACACACACACACAAACACCTCTTTACTACTACAACTACCCTTAAACCCTACCCCCTCTTTGTCTCTAGAGCCATGAAAACCTTGCCACCACCCCCGTGTTCTTTGTCTCTTTCTATCTCCCTTGCACACCACCTTTCTACTCCCTTACACTAACCACGCTCCTCCCTCTGACTCACTTCCTCTCCCTAACCCTTACTAACACCCTATCTATCTCTTTCACCCCCTTCCTCTCTTCCTCCCTCTCCAAATTTAAACCTCCATTTCTCTCTCTCTCCTCTACTCCCCCACATACCCTTGAACACCACCCCTCTCTCTCTCTCTCTTCCAACTAACCTCCTCTCTTTCTCTATCCCCTCCTATCCTTAACACCTCCTTATCCTTGAGCTAACTATCTCAGCACCCTCTCTCTCCCCTACCTCTAACAATCCCTCTACCTCTCTCTCTCTCTCTCAT
The DNA here is from genome assembly GCA_027924585.1 of Larix kaempferi. NCBI lineage: Eukaryota > Viridiplantae > Streptophyta > Pinopsida > Pinales > Pinaceae > Larix > Larix kaempferi. The sequence goes on along the minus strand of BSBM01000898.1, from coordinate 3,810,890 downwards.
CTCTTCCTCCAAACCCATATTAACCCTCTCTCTCACTCTCTGTCCCCCGTTCATCTCCACCTACACAAAAATACCACCCCTCTGTCTCTCGTACAACCCCCTAACACCCCCCATATCTCACTCTCACTACACCCAAACACCAACTCTCTATCCCCAAACCCCCTGTGACTCTCCCTACCAATAATCACCCCATCAAACGCTCCTCTCTTTCTCTTCTACTAACCTAACTACTGACCCTCTCTCTCTCTTTCTCTCTCCACCCCCTAATTCCCCATATCTCTCTATATCTTTCTCTCTCTCACTTCTACCCACTAACCCTTCCTAAACCCCTTTCTCACTATCCCTCTCCCAGATTCATCTACATACACCTTGTTAACATTGAAATTGTTCCCCATTTTTATGTGTTTCTTTTAAATTGTTTGTTCTTTATTTCCCTTCTTTTTTATGATTTTGATTTTCTCTTTAGTTTCATGTTATAGTTTTCCTTTGTTTTAATTAATTTTACCCTTAGTGGCTTATCAAACATTATATTTCTCTTCAAGGTTTCCAGATAGTGTCGCAAGTGGACAGGGTGGTATACAAAATAGTTTGAGAGGATGTGATACCACCAAAGTAGAAAAGGTATGTGGCCGACCCCGTGGAAAACCAATATGAGCCAAGGGAAATCCTGCGGTTAAAAGGTAAAGTTTCAAAAGCGCGTGAATGCAGCTAGGAAATAGTGGTCTGGATTGTCCTATAAAGATCGATGGTTCTATATGATTAGCGCATCAGGAAGATGCACGATAGTTAAAGGATATAGTGGATGCGATAAAACAAAATTGCTTGATAGGTGTCAAGGCCAGGCTTTGTCGCAAGAAGAGAATGTGGTAATGCAAACAACTTTGAAGGTTCGCGACTCCACTTTGAAGACATATGGTATTGAATTAAGCGGAAGAGATTGAAACTAAAGATGTGATCAGATGGTTGACAAAGACATAGTATCATCGCAGCATAAGAGATCATATTCAATGGCTAAGAATGCCGCACGAGAGATCAACGGATGAAAAATGTGATCACTCGCAAAAAAAACTGAAGTATAAGGGAGAAAGAGTTATATATACTACATTCGTCAGGTAAAGTTGACATTTGTTCCTGGGACTTGTCGAAGTCAGGAGCTTCTAGATGAATGGAAGATGAAGCAGGAAATAGGACATTCTTAGAGGTTGCTAGCAATAGAAGATTGAAAAATTTACTTATAGAAGCCAGAGGAGTGGAGTACCCCTGAAATCCCAGAATTCCAGGAAAAGCATCAACAAGTGGAAAAATAATAAATAGCAATTGAAGAAGCAAATAGTTAGAGACATCGGATAGTCCTCTTCTAACTTCTGGAGTTATGACAAAACAACATTCCAAATTTTTCGTCATTTATGGTTAAAAAACTAATTCTTGTAAAGTAATGATTAGTTATATGATTGTTATTATTTCAGTATCAATTGTTTATTGTTAGGAAGGGTAGTTAGGGTTTGCTCATGAAGCATTTGAGTATAAATATGTTTTTCAAAATGTAATAGGGGGGATTTTTTGTTTAAGGAAGCAATATACACACTGGAGCATTAAGATATAGATTGAGACTAATGCATATGGCTCTCTTGTAAGTTTTGAAGACTGAGATTGATGTATATATGAATATAAGCCACTATCTTTTGTCTATTGATTTTGTTTATGGTCGTTTTGACCACTCAACTTGTGATTTCATTCCTTGTTGAAGGTTTTTATGTTAGGATATCTCATCATTCACTTTTGTACTTTGCATGCATGCATGCATGCATGCATTACATGCACTTTGCATGCATTGCACACACTCTACATGCATTGCCTGCACTCGCATGTTGCCCAGTCATTAGTATGGTACCTCCAGCCCCTAGTCCTTAGTCTCCCTGCACTTAGGAGCTACTTTCCACTCAGTTTAAGCCCTCCTAGCCTATCATGCACCTAGTTCTCACCTTCCACTGAAGAAGGGAACCTTTCTCACCTACCAGTCCAGTTACACTTGAGTTATCACTTCGATTTACCTCTGATTGACCCATAACTGATGTTATCACTTTAACTGGCCTCTGATGAGACATGACTGACAGTTCTGAGTGTAGTTAACTCCTCATGTGCCCTCCACTGAGCCTCCATCCCTAGATTAGTGCCACTTACCATCAGTTACACTTATTACACTCAGTTAGACTCAGTTGGACTCAGTTTGACACCTGTTTGACAGTGACTTGTGCATTGATGACCACCACTGATTGATGATGAGGACTCCTAGTTGGAGCCAAGCTATGCCTTTTAGTTAATTCGAATGACCTCCTTAGGAAATTCGAATTTCTCACTCATTATGATAGTATTGTATTGTATTTTCACCCTTGTTGGGATTATAGAGCATTGATGCATGCTTTTGCACAGTTTACACCATATTTTCTGAGTTTCATCTATTGTGATTGATTTACTTGTTCATTGGATCTACTATGACTAATTTTACATGGTATTAGAGCCATTGCAGGGGCAATATCTCTCTCCTACAGGTGTTCTACATGAGGATTTGAGTGAATTTGCTCAAAATTACTGAAGTTTTGGCTTGCAAAATCTCATGTGCATGCAAGGCAGAAAAATACACTCCAATCCACTCCAGAAGCTTGAGTTTTCCACATAATTCCTGGATTTGATACATTGGATCGATTCAAGCTTGCTTGATCTCCAATCCCAGGTGTGATGCAACTCTAAAAGGGTGGATTGTTCGACCTTATGGTTATTGCTTGTGTGTGATTTGTAGGTTTCTTACTTCCTCCATTTGCATTCGCTAATGCAGAGATGGAGACTTATTCTTAACAAAATATTCTTACTCCATTCAACTATGATGAATGGAAACCAAAGATGATTGCATTCTTGAAGAGACAGTGTCTTTTTTATATGTGCATTGGTGATACAAGAGATTTTGATTCCGATGAAGAGGAGAATGATTGGCTCAATGATTGTGATAGAGCTTTTGGAGAAATATGTTTTGCTATGTCTCCTTGTATGCACTACTTCAGTATTACTGATGAAAATACAAGTGATCTATGGGTCCATCTTGATAGAGAATTTGGAAAGCAGGAAGAAGAGGATCATGCTAGCCTTTTGGAGAACAAGCCCAGTAAGATCTCCTTATGTGTTCTTTCTGATCATGTATTGGCCTAAAAAATTGTTCAAGATGAAGAAGAAACTGTAGATTCAATACTCATTCTCTCAACATCTTCTATTTTGAATTCTGAGCAAGATAAACCAGCTAATACTCTAGACTTCATAGAGGTTTTTGAATCCTCTCCTTCATGTGAGTTTTCCGTCATGCACAATAATGATCTACTTGATGTTTTGGAGGTAAAATATGATTTTGGAGGTGAAGCATTCATCCTCCTTGATTACATGCCTCCTATATACTTATGTTCTATAATTTGCAAAGTTTCTCATAGCTTTAATGAAGATGAAGAGCACTGCCATTCACTTGATTTCAATTCTCATGCACCTTTTGCTGATTTTGGTTTTGATATCATCCTTGCTGGTTCAAAGGAGATCTCAAGAAACCATTCATCTATTTTTGGAGCTGATTTAACTTCTATTTATAAAAAGTTCAAGTTTCAAGATCTATTTGATCCGATTGGAGCTATTCCTACCTCACTTGGTTCGAATCACAGGTTCCAGGATCATCCTCATATTTTCATATTTGTTTTCACCATTTTCGGTATGAAGAGAAAGTTCATAAAGTCTCCACATTCGCTTCCATCCACTGATGGAGAATTCAAGCACATGTTTTTGGAGCATGATCCATTGACTCCCAAGAGTAAGATACCTCCAGACATATCTACTTGAGTTTGGAGCAGTTAAATCTTTTGGTGTGTTACAGTCCATTTTGAGGGGGGGGGTTTCCCATGAGGTTTTCTCCATTTCCTCGATTCATGAACTGTTGTTTATTTTGGATTATTATTGTATTGGGGTGACCTTTGGTCTCAGTTACCAGGGCCCTATATTTTATTTTTTTACATCATAGTATAACTTGAGGGGGGGTGTTAGGATATATCATCATTCACTTTTGTACTTTTCATGCACCATGCATGCACCCGCATGCTGCCCAGTCATCAGTATGGTACCTCCAGCACCTAGTCCTTAGTCTCCCAGAACTCGGGAGCTACTTTCCACTCAGCTTAAGCCCTCCTAGCCTGTCATGCACCTGGTTCTCACCTTCCACTGAAGAAGGGCTCCTTTCTCACCTACCAGTCCAGTTACGCTTCAGTTATCACTGTGATTTACCTCCGATTGACCCATAAATGATGTTATCACTTTGATTGACCTCCGATGAGACTTGACTGATAGTTATGAGTGCATTTAACTCCTCATGCGCCTTCCAATGATCCTCCATCCCTAGATTAGTGCCACTTACCATCAATTACAGTTATTACACTCAATTAGACTCAGTTTGACACTTGTTTGATAGTGACTTGTGCATTGATGACCAGCACTGATTGATGATGAGGACTCCTAGTTGGAGCCAAGCTATGCCAACCAGTTAATTCAAATGACCTCCTTAGGCAATTCGAATTGCTCACTCATTATGATAGTATTGTATTGTATTTTCACCCTTGTTGGGATCATAGAGCACTGATGCATGCTTTTGCATAGTTTACACCATATTTTCCGAGTTTCATTTATTGTGATTGATTTACTTGTTCATTAGATCTGCTGTGACTAATTTTACATGGTATCAGAGCCATTGCAGGGACAAGATCTCTCTCCTATAGGTGTTCTACATGAAGATTTGAGTAAATTTGCGCAAAATTACTGAAGTTTTGGCATGCAAAATCTCATGTGCATTTGCTCATGTGCATGCAGGGTAGAAAAATACACTCCAATCCACTCCGGAAGCTTGAGTTTTCCATAGAATTCCTAGATTTGGTACATTAGATCCATTCAAGCTTGCTTGATCTCCAATCCCAGGTGTGATGCATCTCTAAAAGGGTGGATTGTTTGACCTTATGGTTATTGTTTGTGTGTGATTCGTAGGTTTCTTACTTCCTCCATTTGCATTCACTAATGCAGAGATGGAGACTTATTCTTCACAAAATATTCTTACTCCATTCAACTATGATGAATGGAAACCAAAGATGATTGCATTCTTGAGAGACAATGTCTTTTTTATATGTGCATTGGTAATACAAGATATTTTGATTCCAATGAAGAGGAGAATGATTGGCTCAATGATTGTGATAGATATTTTGGAGAAATATCTCTTGCTATGTCTCCTTGTATGTGATACCTTAGTAATACTGCTGAAAATACAAGTGATCTATGGGTCCAACTTGACAGAGAATTTGGAAAGCAGGAAGAAGAAAATCATGCTAGCCTTTTGGAGAACAAGCCCAATAAGATCTCCTTATGTGTTCTTTCTGATCATGTCTTGGCCTCAACAATTGTTCAAGATGAAGAAGAAACTGTAGATTCAATACTCATTCTCTCAATATCTTCTGTTTCAAATTCTGAGCAAGATAAACCAGCTCATACTCTAGATTCCAAAGAGTTTCTTGAATCCTCTCCTTCACATGAGTTTGACAGCATGCACAATAATGATCTACTTGATGTTTTGGAGGTGAAGCAATCGTCCTCCTTGATTGCATACCTCCTATAGACTTATTTTCTATCATTTGCAAAGTTTCTCAGAGTTTTAATGAAGATGAAGAGCACTACCATTCACTTGAGTTCAATTCTCATGCACCTTTTGCTGATTTTGGTTTTGATCTCATCCCTGCTGGTTCAAAGGAGATCTCAAGAAACCATTCATCTATTTTTGGAGCCGATTTAACTTCTATTTATAAGAAGTTCAAGTTTCAAGATCTATTTGATCTGATTGGAGCTATCCCTACCTCACTTGGTTCGAATCACAGGTTCCAGGATCATCCTCATATTTTCAGATTTGTTCTCACCATTTTCGGTATGAAGAGAAAGTTCAGAAAGTCTCCACATTTGCTTGCATCCACTAATGGAGAATTCAAGCACATGTTTTTGGAGCATGATCCATTGACTCCCAAGAGTAAGATACCTCCAAACATATCTACTTGAGTCTGGATCAGTTAAATCTTTTGGTGTGTTACAGTCTATTTTCAGGGGGGGGTTTTCCCATGAGGTTTTCTCCATTTCCTTGGTTCATGAACTGTTGTTTATTTTGGATTATTATTTTATTGGGGTGGCCTTTGGTCTCAGTTACCAGGGCCCTATATTTTATTTTTTTACATCATAGTATAGCTTGAGGGGGGGTGTTAGGATATCTCATCATTCACTTTTTTACTTTGCGTGCATGCATTGCTTGCACCCGCATGCTGCCCAGTCATCAGTATGGTACCTCCAACCTCTATTCCCTAGTCTCCCAACACTCGAGAGCTACTTTCCACTCAGTTTAAGCCCTCTTAGCCTATCATGTGCCTAGTTCTCACCTTCCATTGAAGAAGGGCGCCTTTCTCACCTACCAGTCCTGTTACACTTCAGTTATCACTCCGATTTACCTTCGATTGACCCATAACTGATGTTATCACTCTGATTGACCTTCGATGAGACATGAATGACAGTTTTCAATGCATTTAACTCATCATGCACCCTCCAATGAGCCTCCATCCCTAGATTAGTGCCACTTACCATCAGTTACACTTATTACACTCAGTTTGACTCAGTTAGACTTAGTTTGACACCTATTTGACAGTGACTTGTTCATTGATGACCACCATTGATTGATGATGAGGACTCCTAGTTGGAGCCAAGCTATGCCATTCAGTTAATTCGAATGACCTCCTTAGGTAATTCAAATTGCTCACTCATTGTGACAGTATTGTATTGTATTTTCACCCTTGTTTGGATTATAGAGCACTGATGCATGCTTTTGCACAGTGTACACCATATTTTTTGAGTTTCATCTATTGTGATTGATTTACTTATTCATTAAATCTATTGTGACTAATTTTAAATTTTACTCATGCGAATGCTCATGTGTTGTGGACTGAACCAGTACTATGAAAATGAATGTTTAGGGTTTATGTTTATCATCTTACATTGTTTTATCTCAGTTCTTGGATTTACATGATTTAGTTTTTGCATTGGTTGAATGATTGATTGTCTTCTTGAATATGAAACCCTCAAACCGAAAAAACAAAAAAACAAACCTTATTTTCTATGGATTATTTTGAGATTGTACTAGCTTGTTTCCTCTATAGTATAGGGACAATTTCTAGCACCAACATCTTTGGCACCGTTTCCGGGGATGGAAGTGAATATTATCTTCCCGAGATGAACCACAATGACATAGATCTGACTCTTGATGGCATACAAGAGAAGGACATAGAGATAGACTGCAATCATCTTCCCGACGACTCCACGATTAAAGAATCCAATGGAAGGAGAATTTTGCTTACATAAAAATGAAGAAACCAAATGGAAAGACCAGGTATCATCTTGTTAGTTTCTTCCATGAACTCTTGTTGTTATTCATCATTTCTTTCCTATCTTTCCCATTGCATGTCAAAAGAATCCTTATTTGCTTTGTCTACTCTGAACCTTCAATTATATATCCCTCTTTGGAAGAAGAAAGTTTGCATTCCTCCTGTGTTGTAGATGTTGATCCTATCCCTTCATATTAAATCCATTAGAAAAATGACATGCGTATACTCATATCTCCCAAGCTTGATTATTCTTGTCATCCTGTAGGTAATAAAGCTGATCTATTACCTTCTACCATCACTAGTGAAACTTGCAAACAACTTGTTGAACTTTACTTTCAGCCCACTAATTTTCAGTCTAGAATTAGACAGAAGATGTTTCAACCTCTTAGGCTTTCATCTCACTTAAATCCTTATCCTTCCTACTTTGTTGAGTATATTCCTCGGTTTACTGGAGAGGACCATATCACAGCAGATAAGCATTTGGGATCTTTTCATAATTTCATTGATAATTTTGAAATCATGCATGAGGATGTCATCATGAGGTTATTTTTTAAATCCTTAGCTGGAGATGTCGGGTTCTGGTTTTGGAATTTAAAAGCTAATTCAATTGGATCATGGGGAGATTTACACAATGTCTTCTTCAAGTATTGGGGTAAGCATAAATCTTATGATCAATTTCTTTCCGAATTTTATGGTTTGAAAAGGGAGAATGATGAGCCAATTAATAAGTTTAATTGGAGGTTTCAAAGCTTTTATATCAGTATGCCTATGGAGATCAGACCTTCAAAAGACTTGCTATGTTATATTATGAATTACCTCATCAAAATCCATAGTTAGTCTTCTATCTCAGAGAGAGGAAGTCCTCTTACAACAAATGTTTTCAAATGCTAAAGTGGTTGAAGAGAATTTACTAGCTTGTGGAAAACTAGTAGCTCAAAACAAAGATGAATATTTGAAAGATGAACAAATTTATGAAGAGCAAAGACCAGACTTGGATGCTAGAGAATTCAAGGAGAATATACGAGCTTGAAAAATGCTTCGAGATTGGGTTCATGTTGAAGGTATACAAGCTTATGAACATGATGAAGAATGTAGGTATCATTCAGTTTTATGACAAATTTCTTCATCATTTTCATATTTTCCTATGGACAATAATATAGATGATGCTTGTGCTCATTCTTCATATCAATTTGATGACTTTTTAGATGATAGTATACTTCCAGTTGATCGTAATAGAAATTTTCTTTCTCCTGCTATGAAGAAGAATTTGTAGCTCCTCAACATCTTATTCTTGATATAAAAAATCAGTAGTCATTCTTGTCTTATGATGAGTTTCATGAAGAGTTTGTAAAAGGTGAAAATCAAATTATTTCCATTGACTAGTCAAATGGTAATGAGAAGATTAATATATCGGCATGTGATAATTTTGGATCTGAGTCACAATAATATGATGAAGGTGATAAAGAAGGATTATATGAGTGATTGTTGATCCCTATCCCATTGATAGTTGTTTAACAGAAAGTTAAAGAACTTTTTGAACTTGAAATTAATACACATGATAAGGATTATCTTGAAAATCTGTATGCACATGAATAACAAGAAGTTTCTAATCATAGTCAAAATGATTTAAGTACTGCTATACATTTATCATATGATCATTTCTATGAAGAGGAAACTGTCATTCTTGATGATCAAGAGCTAATTTCAAAAGAAAAAAAAAACTCATTTCTTTTTCAGCAAAAGGGAATCTATGCATGGGAAGTCGTTTTGTCTGAATCAACACGTCCCTGAACATGATTATGAGGTTCCAGTAGAAATTGTATTGGAGTTGTATCTTTCAGATTCTTTGAAGATTTTAGATTACATTATATCATCGGCATTTCTAGGTGAGTATGATTTTATCAAGGAGTTTATATTGTTGCTATTGTATTTATGTTATTCTCTCTTCATCAGTGGCAGATATGAGATCATTTCAGTTATCAAGTTGCTTGAATGGTTACTGTGGAAGTTTTCATTTACTTCAGTAAATTGGAGAGCTGGTTAGAGTAGGGTATCATAATTAATAAGCTCACTTCCCAAGCATTTTCTTTTCTTCAAATTTCATAGTATGGTCAAATTTACACAATGAAGTTAGTTTGCAGCAGTTTTACGAGTTTGCTTGAAAAAGTGGCATATTTTAGTAGTATGTTCTCAAGTTTTTGAAAAGTTGCAGAAGGATGAGAACCAGATGCAAATTACTCCATCACCCAATGAATAAGGTGGAAGGTCTACAGGTTCTTGAAACCTCTCAAGGAGGATTTCATCCCTCAGTAGGAGCTAGATGTTAACACTGAAATTGTTCCCCATTTTTATGTGTTTCTTTTAAATTGTTTGTTCTTTATTTCCCTTTCTTTTTTATGATTTTTATTTTCTCTTTAGTTTCATGTTATAGTTTTCGTTTGTTTTAATTAATTTTACCCTTAGTGGCTTATCAAACATTATATTTCTCTTCAAGGTTTCCAAAATGCTTACTTTACTATATGCTTATGGTTTACATTGAAAGCATGAGTGGGAGTGGTGCTAAGGTGTGAAAAGAATTGATTTGGAAGAAGTAAGTATAAGAGAATTTGAAGGAATTTCAAAAGAAAATATTAAAATGCAATCAAAATGATAAAAAAAGGCCAAATATTATAGTATAAAACCAAAATGTTATAAGAGCTAATCATTATGTAGTTCGCACCGTTGATTGAGCGCTAATAGAAGAGCCAATATGCACCGGAGAAAAAGGGCATAGGTGGTTGCGATAGGGAAAACTGGGCGCTATGTGTCAAATGGAGATAGTGTCACAAGCAGACAAGGTGGTATACAAAATAGTTTGAGAGGATGCGATACTCCCAAAGTAGAAAAGGTATGTGGCCGACCACATGGATAGCCAAGATGACCAAGGAAAGTCCTGCGATTAAAAGGTAAAGTTTCAAAAGTGCATGAATGCAGCTAGGAAATAGTGATCCAGATTGTCCTATAAGGATCGATGGTCCTTGATGATCAGCGCATCAGGAAGATGCATGATAGTTAAAGGATATAGTGGATGCCATAAAACAAAACTGCTTGACAGGTGTCAACGCTAGGCTTTGTCGTGAGAAGGGAAAGTGGTAATCGAAACCACTTTGGAGGTTCACGATACTACTTTGAAGACATATGGTATTGAAATAAGCGACAAAGATTGAAACTAGAGATGTGATCAGATGGTTGATGTAGACATAGTATTAGGGAAGCAAAATAGATTAGATCCAACGGCTAAGAACATTACACAAGAGATCAATCGATGAAAAACTTTATCCCTGGCAAAGAAAACTGAAGTATAAGGGAGAAAGTGTTATATATATTACAGTCAGCATGTAAAATTGACATTTGTTCCTGGGACCTATTGGAGTCAGAAGCTTATGGGCAAATGGAAGGTGAAGCAAGTGACAAGACATTCTCAAAGGTTGATAGCGATAGAAGATTGAAGAATTTACTTACAGAAGGAAAAGGAGTGGAGTACCCCTAAAAGCCCAGAATTCCAGGTAGAGCATCAACAGGTGGAAAAATAATAAAGAGCAGTTGAAGAGGTGAATAGTTAGAGACAACGAACAGTGCTCTTCTAACCTCCAAAGATATGACAAAACAACATTCCATATTTTCTGTCATTTATTGTTAAAAAACTAATTCTTGTAAAGCAGGGATTAGTTATATGATTGTTATTATTTTAGTATTGATTCTTTATTGTTAGGAAGGGTAGTTAGAGTTTTCTCATGAAGCATTTCAGTATAAATTTGTTTTTCAAAATGTAATAGGGGGGATTTTTGGTTTAAGGAAGAAATATACAGACTGGAGCATTAAGATATATATTCAGACTAATGCATATGGCTCTCTTGTAAGTTTTGAAGACTCAGGTTGATCTATATATGAATATAAGCCACTATATTTTGTCTATTGATTTTGTTTATGGTCGTTTTGACCACTCAACTTGTGATTTCATTCCTTGTTTAAGGTTTTACTCATGCGAATGCTCATGTCTTATGGAATGAACTAGTATTGTGCAAATGAATGTTTAGGGTTTATGTTTATCATATAACATTTTTTTATCTCAGTTCTTGGATTTACATGATTTAGTTTTTGCATTGGTTGAATGATTGATTGTCTTCTTGAATATGAAACCCTCAAATCGAAAAAACATAAAAACAAACCTTACTTTCTATTGATTATTTTGAGATTGTACTAGCTTGTTCCCTCCGTAGTCTAAGGACAATTTCTAGCACAAACACACCTAACCCTACAACTCTCTCTCTCTCCAGCTCCTAAAACCCTCTATCCCTCTAACTCAATATACAACTAACCCCCACTCTCTCTCCCTAACCCCTCTCTCACTATCCCTATAGATAAACATGCCCCCCTCCCCCCTTATCTCTCTCTTTCTCTCCTACCCCACCTACCCCTAAACCTCTCTCTTTCTCTCTCCCATAAACCCCTTACACCAACCATTGAACACCCCCAATCTCTCTCTTGCTCTCTATATCCCCACCCCTCTCTCTCTCTCCCTGCAACTCCCAAACACCCACCCACCTCCCCATTCTCTCTCTCTCTAACACACACATAGACAAACATGTCGCTTTTCTCTCTCTCTCCACTCCTCTCTCTGCCTCTCCACTCATCTCCCTGCTCCTCCACCTACACCTAACACCTACATTTCTCGCTCCCCCAATCCCCTAACACACCACCTCCCTCACACACATACTCACACAATCCCTGAACCAACCCCCCTCTCCCTAAAACCCTCCTACTCTCCTTACCCATAACCATCTTCTCCCCATACCCCTAAAAATATCTATCACACTGTCCCTCCACTAGACCCACTCCCCATACAATTCACAACCTTGAACCACTTATTAAACCCCACATCTCTCTCTCTCTCTCTCCCCACCCCAATATCTACCCCCCTTCTCTCTATCTTTTTACAATATTCCCTAAATTCCTAACCCCCATCCCCCTACTTCGATCTCAATCCATTTCTCTCATCCAATCTTGCACCTCAACCCTACCCTTTGTAACCCAAATCCTCCCTTCCTCATCCCCAACTCTCGCTCTCTATCCACCCCCCAATTCACCGCCTACAACCACTTAATAAACCCCTCATCTCTCTGTCTCTCTCTCCACTCCCACCTCTACGCCCCTTCTCTCTAGCTTCCCTAATATTTCCTAAATTCCTACCCCCAATCCCCATATCTTGATCTATATCCCTTTCTCTTATCCAACCCCCCTCCTTTACCCTACCCCTTGTAAGCAACAACCTCCCCTCCTTATCCCCAACTCTCTCTCTCTGTCTATCACACACACACACATGCACACACACCATCTCGTCCCACTACTATTAATATCCCTCCTCCTCTATCTATCTCCATTCCTCTTCCTAGACCTTACTAACCCACTCTCTCAATATCTGACATCATACTCCCCCTACCTCTAACACAACATCCTCTTCTCTCTCTCTCTCTCTCTCTAACCATTTCTAACCACCTCTCCATCTATCTCCCAACCTTTCTCCTCTATATATAAAAAACCACAAAACATATCTCTTTAACACAAGGCCCCCACAACCCCCCTCTCTCACACACACTCTCACTAACCCTATCCCACACTCTCCCTCTCCCTTAACCTACTCACACTTTTTCTAATCCACTCTGTCTCTCTCTTACTCCCCATCCCCCTAATTCCATCTCTCCCATTGCCATGAACCCTCCTCCTCTCTCTCTCTCCCTCTCTCTCTCTCCCTCTCTCTCTCTCTCTCTCACACACACACACACACTTATGATCGTCCATCTACCCTAAAACCCTGAACACCCCACTGGCCCTCATTTTCTCTCTCTCTCTCTCTTATTACCGAAAAAACTAACTAACTTCCTCTCACACTCTATTTGTGTTAAGATTTAATATGCTAAGATAGAAAATAGCCGCATTACATTCCATTTCACAATAATAGCATATACATGATCACTGAAGAAACAACAAGCATAGCATAAACACAAGAGACACAGATTTATCCTGGGAAACCCTCACGGGGTAGAAAACCCAGTAAAGCTTCCTCAATATAGATGACCAGCAATATACAAAGATGCAAACCAAAGACATGATATCCTCCTCCACCATAGCAGACCTCTCCTCCACAAGTGCGCCTCTCTCAAGTGTGTGAGTGTATCAAATGAGGAATACACCTCCTCTATTTATACACTACTCTGACATATCTTTTACACAAGTACATGTAGGCTCGTATTTAACCAATGGGTTAAATACCCCACTACAACTGACTGGGTCGACCCCTCTAGGGTGGTCTAATAACCCTTTGACCCACATAACACATACAGGGCCGACCTCCACTAGGGAAGTCTAATAACCCGAGTTACCACATTCTAACGGAGGAATAAACATCTCCGGATATACAATAAGATCTTTATGGAGGAATGAAACATCTCCGGAATAATAAAGTACAATTATAATATTCTTTGAAGTTACAATATCTCAACACTCCCCCTTAACGAGAAGGATATTATAACAGCATTTGCATGAGCAAGGAGTCATCAGCATCATACATGAAACATCTATAAATCATTGGAAGCTTTCTCAACATCATCAGTAACTCAACCAGTTACTGGAACATCTTCAATATTGGAACATCAACATCTTCAGTACTGAGTCTTTATCTTCTGCAGTACTCAAACAGCTACAGCAACATCAATATCTGAATCCTGACGATCGTCAGCATTGTCATCACACGATCATCAGCATCGTCATCATATGATCAATCAACATCGTCATCATATGATCAACAACATCGTCATCAGAATCGTCATCATACGATCAACATTTTCCAGGGTGATCAATCCTGCTCTCTTTAGGACATACGTCCATGGATGATGCAATCCAGTCATGTACCTTTTGAATCGAAGTCCAGGGATGATCCAGTCCTGTCATGTACCTTTTGAACCGAAGTCCAGGGACAATCCAGTCCTGTCATGTACCTTTTGAACTGAAGTCCAGGGATGATCCAGTCCTGTCATGTATCTTTTGAACCAAAGTCCACGGATGATCCAGTCCTGTCATGTACCTTTTGAACCGAAGTCCAGGGATGATCCATTCCTATCAATTCTTGGAGACCTCATGTCTACGGATCAGTTCATAGGACCAAAGTCCAAGGATGATCCAATCCTTACCATACATTTAGGACCACGTCCAAGGATGACTTAATCCTCAACCGTACATTTAGGACTATGTCCAAGGATGACTTAATCCCCCACCGTACATTTAGGACTACATTTAAGGATGACTTAATCCTCCACCCTACATTTAGGACCACGTCCAAGGATGACTTAATCCTCCAATGTACATTTAGGAATACATCCAAGGATGACTTAATCCTCAACCGTACATTTAGGACCACATCCAAGGATGACTTAATCCTCCACTGTACATTTAGGACCACGTCCAAGGATGACTTAATCCTCCACTGTACATTTAGGACCACATCCAAGGATGACTTAATCCTCCACCGTACATTTAGGACCACGTCCAAGGATGACTTAATCCTCAACTATACATTTAGGACTACGTCCAAGGATGACTTAATCCTCAACCGTACATTTAGGACTGCGTCCAAGGATGACTTAATCCTCCACCATACATTTAGGACCACGTCCAAGGATGACTTAATCCTCAACCATACATTTAGGACTACATCCAAGGCTGACTTAATCCTCCACCGTACATTTAGGACCACATCCAAGGATGACTTAATCCTCCACCGTACATTTAGGACTACGTCCAAGGATGACTTAATCCTCAACCGTCCACCAAGGACTTCATTCTCAAAGACATACATCTACGGTTCTTCTTTCGGACTGAGTCCAGGGATGATCCAATCCCCTCACATGTTCTCCAAGAACTTCATTCTCGAAGACATACATCTACGGCTCTTCTTTCAGACTGAAGTCTAGGGATGATCCAATCCCCTCACATGTTCACCAAGAACTTCATTCTCGAAGACATACATCTACGGCTCTTCTTTCGGACTGAAGTCCAGGGATTATCCAATCCCCTCACATGTTCACCAAGAATTTCATTCTCGAAGACATACGTCTATGGCTCTTCTTTCGGACTGAAGTCCAGGGATGATCCAATCCCCTCACATGTTCACCAAGAACTTCATTCTCGAAGACATACGTCTACAACTCTTCTTTCGGACTGAAGTCCAGGGATGATCCAATCCCCTCACATGTTCACCAAGAACTTCATTCTTGAAGACATACGTCTACGGTTCTTCTTTCGGACTGAAGTCCAGGGATGATCCAATCCCCTCACATGTTCACCAAGAACTTCATTCTCGAAGACATAAGTCTATAGCTCTTCTTTCGGACTGAAGTCCAGGGATGATCAATCCCCTCACATGTTCACCAAGGACTTAATCAAAACATGTGTCAATCATGTATCCTCATCATCAAAACATGTATAACAAAACATGTATCCTCATCAGCAAAACATGTATAACAAAACATGTATCCTCATCATCAAAACATGTATAACGAAACATGTATCCTCACCATCAAAACATGTATAACGAAACATGTATCCTCATCATCAAAACATGTATAACAAAACATGTATCCTTATCATCAAAACATGTATAACAAAACATGTATCCTCATCATAACATCTATCATCAAAAGCATGTATATCTAACATCAAAAGCATGTATATCTATCATCAAAAAGCATGTATGCATCTATCATCAAAAGAAAAAATATAAGATTCCTAAATCTAAATAATTCTAAGTAACTAGGTGCAGTAAATAGGTAACCTCATCATTGATGAGACAAACTTGTTATCAGATACTATGCTACTCCCCCTTTCAAAGAGGGCCCTATTGAACTATACCAAGCTTGTCTCGAAAGTATTCAAACTTTACTCGAGACAGAGGTTTAGTCAAGATATCAGCAATCTGATCCTAAGTGCTTATATATATGAGCTTGATAGCTCCTCTTTGCACCATATTTCGTATATAGAAGTATCTGATCTCTATGTGTTTTGACTTATTGTGGAACACAGGATTTTCAGTCATCTTAATGCAGCTTTGATTGTCACACATAATCACAGTGGGATCCATTTCTAAGTCAAACACTCCATATAATAGCTTTTGAATCCACACTGCTTCACAGCTGGCAGAGCAGACGGCCATATATTCTGCTTCAGCAGCACTGAGAGCCACACTAGATTGTTTCTTGCTGAAACATGAGATCATGGCAGATTCAAGACTATAACATCCACATGATGTACTCTTTCTGTCTGAGACACTTCCTGCCCAATCAGAATCTGAGTAACCATGTAAACGGATTTCATGACCTCCAAGATAATATAGACCAAAAATCTAATGTACCTTTTAGGTACCTCACTACATGCTTTGTAGCTATTAAGTGCACCTTTCTAGGTTCTACTAGATACTGACTTAGGGTATTTACAGCAAAGCATATATATGGCCTAGTATTTATTAAATACATCAATGACCCAATGATTTTTCTATATAGGGTTAGGCCCACTAAATACGATGAGTCATTAACTAATAACTTCAAGTTGCAGTCCATGGGAGTGGCCATGGCTTTACACTCCAACATATCAAATCTTTTTAGAAACTTCACAGCATACTTACCTTGATTTAAAAGATTCTTTTTGGATCTTGCCATACTTCTAGACCTAAGAAGTAGTGCATTAATCTGAGATCTTTCATTTTCATTTCTGCAGCCATTTTTCATGACCTGTTTCTCATTCCTTGTCAGAAAGAGATCATCGTCATACAATAATGGTATGATAGGTTCGTCATCCACAACCTTAATGTAAAGGTTAGGAACAGCTTTACTTCTGGTAAAGCCCAAGCTTTGTCATGAAGCTGTCAATTGTCCAATACTCAGCATTGAGTGATCTTCTGCATATCTATCTGTGCCATCTCTCGTCAGATGGGTCTACTAATATGAGCCTCAAAATCATTCAAACTCTGTGGTGAGTTCCTTCTTGCATCCATGTCATATGTGTATAGAAGCCATATTCAACCTTGTAGAAAAGGTTGAGATCCACATCACCCATGATGATCATTAAGCTCATCAATTGACTACCGATCCTGGGTACCCATACAGAACCTGATTACATTATTAAGAGAATGGTCTTATCTAGTCCCTTGGAGCAAAACATCTCATCATGATTCTCTTCCTCTTTCTAAGAGAATCTCTTAACCACAAGCTTTCTATAGTGTGTTTGATTTGTAAATCTTTTGTTGAACATCCAGCGCTTGTTCAGATTTCATCATTCATCATGATCTTTCCTACAAATCAAAATTAAGTACATGATTAGTAATACTTCATAATCATCAAATCATATTGACATGATAACCTATTATGCATACAGATATCATTTACATAGTTATGCAACTATTTTGACCAATACTTTGGCACAACACTTTCCCATATCCTGTATGCATACAGTGGCTATCTAGATGCCTTCCATCTCTACCAAAACATACTATCGAGAGTGTGCACAGCTCTTAGCATGTCAGCAAAGAGGTTTCATTCTAGACAAGCAACAATGGAATGTTTGTCCAACTTACCAATCATATGCATATTAGTAGTATACTGTTCAATGCTTTATGAATGTTTACACTCAGCATGATATATTCTAGGAATACAAATATGCATACAAGCAATATCATTTACTATTTCTAATAACAACTCAAATACTTATCTTTTATGTTTGTGTGGTTGCCTCCCGCTTGATCTTCTGTATGTCTTATGAACTTCTATTCATTCTGTACCACTGTGCATGCTCAAGTGTACACTAGTGTCATCCTCATGATCTCATACACAAACATACATTCATTAGTATATTCTCAATATTATCAAAACATTCTAATTCTAAATAATCTTGAATATGTACAGTCATGATCATTAGTATTCAGGGTTTCAAGGAAGTCTTCTTTTACTCATGCATATTCTTGTTTGATCTAGTTAGTTAAATCATCAACCAAGATAAGAGACATAATATGCATAAACCCTTGATTACTAACCAATCATACCAAGTATACTTACACAAGGTAAGATTCTAACATGACATAGGAAAACATACCTGGATTAGTATACCTGCTTAGTTATGTACAACATACCTAAACAATCTCTTCAATGATTTAGAGATCCTGAGCTAGAACCTGCATGTCTCATAGGTTAAACATAATATAACAAAGTCATACATACCTCGTGAGTCTTTGTCTTCATGTTGTCATGGTCATGGAACTTGATTTGTCTTTTGTGATGTACCTGTATCTTGTTAGCAGACAACATCAACCTCACACAACACCATAATGCATAAGTACAATCATGTATCCCTAATCAATGAATGTCTTCGATCATTCACATGCATTCATATTGTTACTAGGGTGATAAGACAATTAATAACATTAATAAATATTGTACTAATAAATAACATGAAGACAAACACATTATGAACTTAATCAAGAATCAGATTTCAAGGCATACCTGAACCTCCTTAAGTCATACCTATCGAGACTTTT
This sequence comes from Larix kaempferi, assembly GCA_027924585.1. Taxonomy (NCBI): domain Eukaryota; kingdom Viridiplantae; phylum Streptophyta; class Pinopsida; order Pinales; family Pinaceae; genus Larix; species Larix kaempferi. The sequence goes on along the minus strand of BSBM01000898.1, from coordinate 3,791,795 downwards.
TATAGTCTTCTTATGTAAGGCCTTAGCCTCAACTCCCCCTGAAGCTTGATCTAGAGCTTGATTAGGGTTTGCTAGAGAAACCCTAAAAATTCAATCTTTGACTTTCACACTTCTGAATGGATAGAAGAATGTGTCTTGTTGAGCTGATCAAACTAGCATTCTTCAATTTTGAAATCTCCAAAATTTGACCCCTCAAAATTGCCTTCGAAACTTCTGGATCTTCTAGACAGGAACTTAAACTAGGGTTTGATGAAGCCCGGTCTTCTACCCAACAAAAAGTTCAATCTTGGTCTCTAAATTTTGATTTTCCTAAGTAGCATTCAGTCGTGGACTCTGATTCCAAAAATTCTAACTTTCTCCGAAACCCTAAATTCCGGAAGCCATGAATAAAGGTGCTCCAAAAATAATTTTGTTTTGATAGAAATATGTGCCTGATTGTTTCTGCTGTAGCTCTGAAATTTTCACTCCACAGGGTCTGAAAAATTTTTCTACAGTAGCCTGACTTGTCATATTTCCATCCTAATAGGTCTGACCTCAATTGGATTTTCTGAGAGAGAGTTATGCCAAGTGTCGCAACGTGACCTGTTTATGGGATAATACAGGAGAGATAACTTGTACGGCATGCCACTTGTCACTGTTTGAACTTCGGCCTCTAAAAAATTTTCCTGAGATAGATCGCTCTGTTATCTTTCCATCTGGATAGTTCTGACCTCAATTGGACTCTCTGAGAGAGATTTATGCCAAGTGTCGTAACGTGACTTGTTTATGGGATAAAACAGGAGAGCGAACTTGTACAGCATTCCACGTGTCACTGTTTGAACTTTAGCCTCTGAAAACATTTCTTGAGATAGTACAGTCTGTGCACTACCTTTCACTTTTTACGAAATTTCATTTGGAGCTTCCTATCCCAAGTTATGACCTTTTTTTCCTAGGTCACCTGATTTTGACTAAGATCTGGAAGAGGCAGAAACCCTAACTTGTAATGATCATAACTTACAAAGTACAACGAATCTAAGGGTTCCCTTTGGACACAAGATACCTGGAGATGTTATCTAAAACTTGTAAAGGTTTCATATCCTTAACCTTTTCCAAAATGGATTTATAGCGAAAGTTCCATGATGACTAGTTTTTTCTATATAAAACCCTAACCTTCAAATTGTCGTAAGTAAAGCAAGTGTCGTAAGTGCCATACCTTGCCTTCCTTCAGTTTAGCTCTGATACCATGTTAATATGTAATATGCTAAGACAGAAAATAGCAGCATTACATTCTGTTTCACAATAATAGCATATACAGGATCACTGAAGAAACAACAAGCATAGCATAAACACAAGAGACACAGATTTATCCTGGGAAACCCTCATGGGGTAGAAAACCCAGTAAAGCTTCCTCATATAGATGACCAGCAATATCCAAAGATGCAAACCAAAGACATGATCTCCTCCTCCACCATAGAAGACCTCTCCTCCACAAGTGTGCCTCTCTCAAGTGTGTGAGTGTATCAAATGAGGAATACACCTCCTCTATTTATACACTACTCTGACATATCTTTTACACAAGTACATGTAGGCTCGTATTTAACCAATGGGTTAAATACCCCACTACAACTGACTGGGCTGACCCCTCTAGGGTGGTCTAATAACCCTTTGACCCACATAACACATACAGGGCCGAACTCCACTAGGGAAGTCTAATAACCCGAGTTACCACATTCTGACGGAGGAATAAACATCTCTGGATATACAATAAGATCTTTACGGAGGATTGAAACATCTCCGGAATAATAAAGTACAGTTATAATATTCTTTGAAGTTACAATATCTCAACAATTTGTCACCTACTCCTCCGCATACACCTAGCTCCCACCCCTAACACCCTCCACTAGACACCTAACACCTCTCTCTCACATTCTCATTAGCCCTAACCCACCACTCTCTCCACATAACCCCCCTCCTACTCTCCATATCCATAACCAGCTAGTATAATTCTCACTCTCTTTCTCCTACTCCCCCTACCCCTAAAATCCCCCTCTCACTCTCTTAATACCCCTCCCCTACAATTCACCACTCTTAACTAACTTCGCTATTATTCCTTAATCCCTTGGCCCCCTCCCCCCACCACAATATCTATCTGTTGCACTCCCCAAATCCCGTCCTCCCCCTTTCCCCTAATCAGTCATACCCTTCCGTCCTCTATCCATGACTATCTCTCTATTTCTCCCTCTCTCTCTCTCTCACATATTATAACCCCTCTACTCCATGTACCTCTAACTCTCTCTCTCTCTCTAATCCTCCATTTACCTCGAACCCCACAACTCCTCTCCTCCAACCCTCTTACACCTCCCCTTTCTATGTCTCTCTTTTACACACGCATGCCCCTTCTTACCCCCTTACAACTAAGACCCATCTTCTCTATCTCTCTATATATATCCCTCCCTTGCATAACCCTTACTAACCCACTTTCTCACTTGCCCTCACAATTAATCCTAATCCTCTAGTCCGCATTGCAGTTGGAAAGTCATCGACGTTGATGCAACTTCGACGAGTTTCAACTTTGACATAACTTCTTCTGGACATGTTCCAATCCAACAAATTAGATCTAATAGGTCCTGAACTCAACACAATTCTAACGAGTCTCGACATCGACACACCTCGACACATTCGCACCTTCGAGATGTTCAAAAACCTTACAATTCACGACATCGACAAGCAATGTCTACATGCGACCAACGACTGTCGAACTTCGACAGACTGTCTCTCTGTCTTCTAGTCGACTGTAACGGTTGAACTGTTGAACTGTTCTAACTTCTTCTTTGTAACTGAACGTAACGGGAAGGCAGCCAAGCATCTTAGAAATCTATATAAGCATGTATAATATTCTATCATACGTCAATCAATGATTTGCCTATTCTACGTCTAATAGAAGAACAATTCGTATTACTGCATATTGTTTGCGCGTACTTGTGTTTATCTGTGTAGTGTAATCCTGCTTTGCTCATTATGCTTATTCTTAATTGCTTCTGCCATAACAGAGCTAACTCATTCAGTTGAACTGTTGTCCCCCTTGTGCTTCCTGGACACGACCCAGATCATTGGTATCAGAGCAGACTCAAATCATAGCATTCAGTTTCATGCCTAGGTTCTGCGTATACACTTCTATCGAAGTTACCTGACTTATGTTGGTTCAAACTCACTCACAATCTCAGCAATCCAAGTAGACGCTACCTTGAAATATGATAGAAGAAATAGACAATAGACATGTAGTTGATGAGATATCACAGCTTATTGAGCAAGCTCTGGCTCGACAACGGACTGAAATGTTCACCTAGTTTAACGAGATTCTCATGCGATTCACTTCGACATCCAGAGTATCTTCGATGAGAACTCACTTTGATAAAACCAGCCCCTTCAAAGTGCAAATAAATTTGGACATATTGAATCTTGAAGGTAAAATTGACACTGAATCCATCGATAATTAGGTACTACAATTGGAATCCTATTACATTGTAAATCAACTCTCAGAATATGTAAAGATCACCATTGCATCCTTAAAGATGTCAACCTCTACGCACTGATGGTGGGAGAACCTCTCGACAAAGACGGAGAAAAGCGAAGACCCCATTGACACATGGGATAAATTTGTTAACCACATCCAAAAGGAATTTTACCTACCTAAATGCCTCGAGCAGTGGTATAAGAAGTGGCAGCATCTAAGGCAATGGAAAGACCAATCAATATAAAGCTACACCGATGAGTTCTATGAACTAATGGCAAGACTTGGCATCCAATAAGAAGATAAATTGCTTATTTTGAAGTACATTAGTGGATTGTTTGAGTACATTCAGCAGGAGATGGAATTTCTGACTCTCAATATGCTTGCGGATGCTTTCCACCATGCCAACAAACTAGAAACCAAGCAGAAAGGAAAAGCACGTTTCACGACAAAGTCGACATCAGGATGACCACTCGACAAGAAGGCACCAACCAACTTTGACAAGTTCAAATGTGTTAGTATTTTGATCACAGTAAGATCTAGGAGCTATGGATAACCTCACAAAATCGAATTATTTGCAAAACCAGTGAAAAAGCTTGAAAAAGGAGACAATTTTACACACAATGTGAGCTTAATCTTTGCATTCACTGACTATCTAACATGTGAAAATGTTAAGAATAGGTTTTTATTACATCCATGAGAAATTCAAGAGCATTAGATAGCTCAAGATGAATGTACAAGTCAAAATCGCCAAATTAGCCTCAATCCCCCCTAGGTGGGTCCAACTCAGTCCCAATCATCCCAAATAGTCACGAATTCAGGTGTGAAGGTGGCTGAACCATGCTGGGTCATAAATGAGGCCAAGGCAGGCATGGGTGAGCAAATAGAATTGTTTGGGAGGACCAAGCGAGCAATAAATGCTCAAAATCTAGCCAAAATTGGGCAAAATCCACCCTAGTGCTCCTAGTCAATAGCAATTCCCCAAATCAAGGAGAGAGAGCTCTCCAGCATTTAATGAGGGCACACTTGTGCACAAAACAGGAGGTTGGGTGAACTAGTTTGCATGGAAGTGGGTGTGAACACTCTCAAATGTGGGTATTTGACCAACTAAAGTCACCTAGTCCAAACTATGGTGTAATGAAGCACATGAGCAATAAAAATTGACTATGGTTATGGACTATGGTACTAAGTATGGATTACTATTCTAACACCCCCCCTTAACCAAAACTTAGTACAACTCATGAAAAAATAAGTGGGAGGCCTTGGCAACAAAGGCTCAAGTCACCTCATTACAAACAAAATTTTTATTTGTCCATATAAACCGAGGACAAGAAGTAAAACCACATGGGATAAAAAATTCCCTCTAAAATGGACATGGGGCTGAACCTGCAATTAAATTGCAGCAATCGCCATCCATCACTCACTCCAAGCAAATCTCTCAAGTGAGTGAAGGTCTTCTCAGTAAAACACTTGGTGAAAATATTTGCAGTTTACTCGGTGGATTGGCAATACTGCAAGGAAATCACCCTGTCATGCACCAAGCCCCGAATGTAGTGCATATGGATTTCAATGTGATTTTTTCTTTGCCTCTGTACTAGATCAGTAGATATCTTGATGGAACTTTGATTATCCACCCAAATGTTGGTTGGAGAATCAATAGCAACACCAAACTCTCGAAGAATGCCTTGCAACCAAACACACTGTGTGGTTGCGTTCACTGCTGCCCTGTACTCGGCCTCTGCTGATGAAAGTGAAATGGTATGCTGTTTCTTACTTGACCAGCAAATGGGACCTTCAGAAAACATAAAAATAAAACCTGAAGTGGACTTTCTATCCATGGGATCTCCAGCCCAATCGAAATCAGAAAATCCAGCTAGTTGTAGTGAAGAACTAGCTGCATAGTGCACCCCAAAGATCTTTGTTCCTTGGACATATTGAAGGATACTTTTGGCTGGCTTCCAATAGATATCATGTGGCTGCTGCATATATCTTGCTACAACACTTATAGCATAAGACAAATCAGGTCTTGTATGTGTGAGGTACAACAAGCTTCCAACTAGCTGCCTGTAGAGTGTGCAATCCACCAATGGAGAGCCTTCAAATTCACCTAGTCTTATGCATGAAAGGAATGGGCACTTGGATACCTTACATTAAGCCATTTTAAACTTCAATAATAGGTCTGAAGCATACTTAGGTTGACTTAGCAATATACCTCTCTCAGATTGCTCAATTTTCAAACCCAAAAATTGCCTTAGTAATCCTAGGTCGCTCATGGCAAATTCATTGTGCAAAGAAGCTTTAATTGAGACAATTTGTTTGTTGCAGCTCCCTGTAATTAAAATATATTCAACATACAGTACAATGACCTGCAAATTATCATCACATTGCTGCAAATAAACATTTGGATCAGACTTGCATCGACAGAAACCAATTGAGAGCAAAAAAGCATCCATTTTGGCATACTAAGCCCTGGGGGCTTGCTTGAGTCCATAGAGTGACTTCTTCAACCTGCAAGAAAGCGTGGGATCCTCTTGGAATCCTTTAGGTTGCTGCATATAGATCTCTTCCTGTAGCCCACCATGTAAGAATGCACTTTTAACATCCATATGGTGAACTTCCCAACCCTTATTAGCTGTCATGGCTAGAGCTAGTCTAATTGAGTCCATCTTTGCAACTGGTGCAAAGGTATCTGTATAATCCACACCATGGATCCATGAGTAGCCCTTAGCCACTAAGCTATCCTTATACTTTATATAAAAACCATCAGCAACAGGTTTGGTTCAAAAAATCCACTTACATTGCACAAGTTTCCTCTTGGGAGGAAGAGGCACTGAATCCCATGTTTTGTTCTCTTGGAGAGGTTGGAATTCTTCTTGCATTGTTGTTCTCCACATTGGATCATGATGATATTCTTGATATGATGTTGGATCAGATCCAATCATCATATAACAGTGATCAGCAAGTTCACCTTCATTTGCAAAGGAAGCATTGATTGTTTGAGATCTAGTCTTCCTAGGCTCTTGGGGATTTCCTGCCAATTCTCCTACAGCTTGTATGATTTTTTCAGCCCTCTTGGGCCTTGATGGTGACTCATGTATAGCAATGTCATATTCAGCCATGTCATCTTTAGAAATATCAGAAAAATCAGAAGTGGAATCATCACTAATTTCATTAAGGTGTGGAGGAGAAGAGCTTTCCCCCGGTGCAAGCTCAAAATCAGGAATTTGTTCTTCTTTGAATTGCACAATTCTCTCAATGAAAGTTTTGAGTGTGGATGTGTCAAAGAGCTTGTAGCCCTTTGTGTCTTCACCATATCCAACCATGATATATTCTCTGCTCTATCGCTCCAAATCCTTCCTCTTTTCTGATGGAATTCGAGCCCATGCTCTAGACCCAAAAATTCTGAAATTTGACACATTTGGTGTTTGGCCAAACCATGCCTCATAGGGGGTTTTTCCTTTGACTGATTTGTGAAAGCATTTGTTCTGAATATGAGCAGCAAAATTGATGGCTTCAGCCCATAGATTAGGGATTAGATCCCTAGCTTCAATCATGCAAGTGGCCATCTCCTTGAGAGATCTATTTTTCCTCTCTGCCACACCATTTTGCTGAGGTGTGTAGGGGATTGAATGTTGCATTTGGATGCCACGTTCCTCACAAAGATGCTGAATGTTATTTTTCACATACTCCTTTCCATTATCAATCCTAAGGATATTTATCTTATTACCACTATGATTCTCCAATAAGGCCTTCCAAATCTTCAATTTCCCAAACACTTCTGATTTCAATTTAAGGAAGTAAACCCAGCAGAATCGAGAGTAGTCATCTATGAATGTGAGTACATACCTTGATCCACCATATGATGGAGTGGGAAGAGGACCAATGAGTTCTGAATGTACCAATCCAAGTGGTTGAGTGGCTCTCCTTACCATTCCCTTCTCATAGCCGCGCTGAGGATGCTTTCCAACTACACAACCAATGCATGCACCATTTGAAGATTTGATTTCTGGAAGCCCTTCCACCATCTCGTCCTTGTGCAATGTTTGGAGATATTTGTAAAAAATGTCGCCAAATCTTTCATGCCACAACTTGGAGGTCTCGTTGGCATGAGAGACAAGAGCATGGTCACTAGAATTTGGAATGAAATTGGAGAATTTGTGCATTCTCTCTTCATGATCAGCATACCCCACTGCCACAACTTGATTTGAAGAAATTTATGAGATTTCTACCAAATATGGAGTAAATGTTACTCTCTTGGCTTCTCCTGTATGGGTCATTTGATAAACTGATAGCAAATTTGCATCCAATGAAGGTACATAGAGCACATCACTGAAATAGCCATGCTCCATGTCAATCCTACCAATCCCCTTGGTCTGGATTTCTGAATCATCTCCCATTCGAACTGTTGGGCCACCATTTGAATGCATACAAGAGAAGAGCTCTCTGGATGAAACCATATGACTGGAAGCTACTAAATCAATGATAAAGGATGAGGGTTTTGAAATACCTGCTACCAAAGCATGACATTTCTCCTTATTGTCAGGATTTGAGGTTCTCTCTTTCTTCCTTGCACCCTCAGGGACTGGGATGTTGTTCTTCTCCAACAGCTACGCCATTGAGTCAATGGTTTTCTTCATGCATGAGCTCTCTGGATGCCATCCCTTATGACAATAGGTGCATTTGGTCTTTTCCTTTCCCTTCTTGTCCTTCTCCTTTGACATATTCGAACCTCCATCTGCAGACTTGGTCTTGTCAAACTTCCTCTTCTCTGGCTGCTTCGAATTATTGGCTTTCTACTTGCCTTTGTTGACATTTGAAACACCCATTGCTAGTGCTTGGTCATTTGATTTTATGGTGCCCATCTGAACTAGTTTGTCCTATTCCTGGGTGAGACACTCCATGAAGGTAGCTAGTGATGGCATTTTCCAATTTCTAAGGGTCATCTTGGCTGAGTGAAATGTGCTAACAAATACAGAAAATTCTGGGCCTAGCTTCGAAAGGATGGCTAGAATCAGTTGTTCCTCCTTCTTAACAATTCCACATTGTTGCAGTTGAAGCACTAGTGACTTGAACTTAGTGAAGAACTCCTGGATGGTCTCAAAATGTGCTGGGCTCAAGCTAATGAGCTTGTTTTCAAGCTGGTGGCCTCTCAGTTCATCAGTTTTCCCAAAGAGTGATTCTAGCTTCACCCATACTTCATTGGGGGTTGTCAAACTGTCTGTATGAAACAAGATTTACCTCGAAATGCTCAGGCATAGCAATCCATAATCTTCATCAAGTCGATTGTAGTACTTTGCTTTCTCCACAACAGAGTTTGGCTCCACTTCTGTGCCCATGGTTACTCTATAGAGACCCTTCGATCTCAGCTTGATAACCATTTCATCCTTCCAATCGAAGAAATTGAAGGGTGTGAGCAACATTTGGTTTGCTTCCATTACTGCTACATTAATGGTGAGAAAACTACTGAAACACCTGTAAAAAACACTCAATTTTTATCTGGAAATCCTCTCTAGAATGCAGTTCAATGCTCAATATTGACCTGCAACTCACTAACTCCACAACGGATCTGATACCATGTGATTATTTTAATCAAAGTAAGATCTAGGAGCTATGAAGAACCTCACAAAATCGAATTATTTGCAAAACTAGTGAAAAAGATTGAAAAAGGAGACAATTTTACACACAATGTGAGCTTAATCTTTGCATTCACTGACTGTCTAACATGTGAAAATGTTAAGAACAGATTTTTATTACATCCATGAGAAATTAAAGAGCATTAGATACCTCAAGATGAGTGTACAAGTCAAAATTGCCAAATTGGCCTCAATCCCCCCTAGGTGGGTCTAACTCAGTCCCAATCATCCCAAACAGTCACGAATTCAGGTGTGAAGGTCGCTGAAGCATGTTGGGTCATAAATGAGGCCAAGTCAGGCATGGGTGAGCAAATAGAGGTGTTTGGGAGGACCAAGGGAGCAATAAATGCTCCAAATCTAGCCAAAATTAGGCAAAATCCACCCTAACGCTCCTAGTCAACAGCAATTCCCCAAATCAAGGAGAGAGAGCACTCCAGCATTTAATGAGGGTACACTTGTGGACAAAACAGGAGGTTGGGTGAACTGTTTTGCTTGGAAGTGGGTGTGAACACTCTCAAATGTGGGTATTTGACCAACTAAAGTCACCTAGTCCAAACTATGGTGTAATGAAGCACAGGAGCAATAAAAATTGACTATGGTTATGGACTATGGTACTAAGTATGGATTACTGTTCTAAAAATATGTTCTCAGCCAACACTACCAAAGCCAAACTGTAGAAATAAGCCTTTTCACAAGAGGGAACATAGAAAACAACCGTCAACCGCAAAATTGTACGATTACCACCACTCATCTTGGCATGATACGTCTGAAGACAAAGATCAGAAGACATTTTTGGAAAAAGTGTTGACCTCCACGCGTTCGAAAAGACAGTGGAAGAATATGATCGAGGTGCAATGACCCTTTTGACCTCGACCACTCCAGCAGCCTTGACTATCGTCGACGAGCAAGAACAAGAACGCCTATTCCATACACGAATATGGGTCCATAGCAACCCATTGCATCTGATTATGGACAATGGGAGCCAGAAGAACTTCATTTCTGAAGATCTCAAGAAGAAACTAGGTCGTGTTACCCCTCTGCATCCTCATCCTTACAACATTGGTTGGATGAAGGATGGAAAAGAACTTTAGATCACTCAACAATGCAAAATTGCTTACTTCATAAATCCTTTTGAGGATGAAGTACTCTGCGACGTGGCACCACTCTCCGCAACTGATGCCCTGTTTGGGAAACCTTACCTCTAGGATAGACATGGAAGTTATTAGTGACAGCCTCAGAAGGTGATTGTCAGAATCCAAAATTGATGGTTCAGCATACCGGAGCACCAACCTGCACCGATTGTTGGAGTGATATCTTCCAAACAGACAAAGAAACTCATCAATCATGCTCAGAAGTTCCCATTAATCATGACCATGCCGCAACATTCTAAGAAGACTATAGCAATGAGTCAAGTCAACGACCAATGCATCTATTGACAAAAGCAGCAAGTCGATCATATTCTCGATGAGTACCACAACCTCTTTCAAGCTCCAGATAGAGTACCTCAACATTGTCAGGTAAAACACTCGATTGAACGTGTTCCTAGTTCTTCTTTGCCTAACGCATATGTTTACAGAAGATCTATTCTAAAAAATGAAGAGATTTGCAGACAGATTCAAGAATTAATCAACAAAGGTCATATCCAACCCAACAGCTCTCCTTGTGGAAGTCCAATTGTCCTATTTCAAAAGAAAGAAGGGGCTTGGCCCATGTGCATCGACTACATAGCTCTCAACAAAATATTGGTGAAGAATCAGTACCCTCTACTGCGGAGAGACGAGCTCATCGATTGTCTGAAAGGTGCTAAATTCTATACTAAAATTGACCTCAGGTCGAGATACCATCAGATTCCAATCAAGCCCTCATATGTGTGGAAAACTGCTTTCAAAACCAAGGAAGGAATGTTTGAATGGTTAGTCATGCCTTTCAGCTAAACCAATGCAACTGTGACCTTCATGCGACATATGGATAGCCTTCTTTGACCTTTCATCGACAAAAGGATTATTGTCTATCTCGACGATATACTAATATTCAGTTGATCATGGGAAGAACATGTCGGACATCTTAGACAAGTCCTCGACACTCTCAAGCAACATCTTATTTATATGAACATGGACAAATTCTCTTTTGCATTGACCAACATCAAATATTTGGGGTATGCAATTGACTCTACAGGCATTTACGTCGATCCAGAAAAAGTACAGATCCTCAAAGATTGGCCCATTCCTAGAAGCATTCAAGAACTAAGAAGTTTTCGTGGTTTGGCGAATTTCTATCGACGATTCATACTCGGCTTCAGTCACATAGCCTAGCCCTTGAATATGTTGACAAAGGGAAATGGGAAAACTATCTTCCAATGGATAACAACACAACAAGCAGCTTTTGAACAACTCAAACACAAGCTCTGTACTGCACCAGTACTTGTGTTACCTGATTTGCATCAGCCCTTTGAGATTGAGAAGGACGCATCGGACTATGCCTTGGGAACAGTGATCACTGAGTCTGGTCACCCAGTCTCTTTTCATTCTGAGAATTTTAAAGACACAGTTAGAAGATACTCAATGTATGAAAAAGAACTGTACACCACTGTGCAAGCTCTCAAGCAATGGATGCATTGCATCCTTGGCAAGGAAACAATCATTCTCACTGAGCATAAGCCTCTATAGTTTGCTTTGACACATTCAAAGTTGCAGACAAATCGACAACTCAAGTGGATTAATTACCTACAACAATTTTAGTTGGTGATTAAGTATCGGAAAGGTAAAGCTAACAACACTGCCGATTGCCTCAGTCGACCACCCATTACTCTACTTTTGATAGTGATGAGTATGCAGGGATATGACACGACCACTTGGCCATAGTTGTATGAGGACAACAATGACTTCTTAGAATTTTACCAATAGTTACATACTAATAAGTCATCGACCTCAGACTCTGACTATTTCTTTAAAGACACCTTGCTATACAATCTTAGACAACTTTGTGTACTGACAGGTGAGCACCAACAGCAGCTCATTTGGGATGCACACTACAACAAGACTGCAGGACACTTTGGAGTAGCAAAGACACTTGATATTCTGTAGAAGTATTTCTTTTGGCATACACTTAAATCTGACATTAACAAGTACATTCAATCATGCATGGTTTATGCCATTGCTAATCCACCTAATCGACGACAGTGATTGTACACACCTTTACCAGTTCCTAGTCGACCATGGGAATCTATTTCTATGGACTACTTGATGGGTTATCCTACTACCAGACATCAGCATGACGTGATATTAGTAGTAGTCGACTGATTTTCCAAGATGGACATTTTCATACCATGTAAGAAGACCACAACAATGTAGCAAACCACTCAACTCTTCTTTACAGATGTTTGGAAACACTTTGGTTTACCCACAACCATTATTTCCGACCGAGATGCCAGATTCGTCAGCATCTTTGGAAGACCCTCTCGCAATTGCTAGACACATGACTCCCATTGTCAAGAGTTTTCCATCCTCAGACCGACGGACTGATGGAAGTTGTGAATCACTTGGTAGTACAACTGCTTCGCATGTACAGTCACCGACATCGATGCACATGGGATGAAAGTATTCCATACATCCAACACAACTACAATCATGCTCAACACAACTCTACAAGCAATATTCCATTTGAAGTCTTTTAGGATTTCAGCCCTCAGCACCTATCGACTTAATCAGCTCCTTGACATAGCCGATCGACACCGACTTGTTGATGTATATGTAACTTCAAAATGTATTTCATATATGTATATTGTATCCCTACAGAGAGGTTATTATTCCTCTGTATGGAAGTGTCGTAACTTATAATTGACGGGTTATTAGACCACCTTGATGGGGTCGGCCTTGTATGAGTCTTGTGGGTTAAAGGGTTATTAGACCACCCTAGTAGGGTTCACCCAGTTAGTTTTATGTTAAGTGGTTAAGTTGGGGCTGACCTAGTTAGAGTTAAAAGGAAAGTCAAGTTGTGTATAAATAGAGTGCGGGAGGCACTCTATTTTATCATTCACTTATTCATATATCTCTCTCATTTTGAGTGATGCACACTAGTGGAGGAGGAGAAGCTGCTAGGAGTCTATCTCTTATGCTTGGGTTATTGTATCATTTCTCTATCTATCTCTGAGGAAGTTATTGGGGTTTTTCACCTTCTTGGTTTTCTCCAAGGAAACTCTGTGTATATTGTATCTTGTGATTGCTTCTTGTGATTGATATGTTGTACATGTTATTCTCTCAGATAATATACTAGATCATATTGAATTGATGCTTAAAATATAACATGGTATCAGAGCTAATCTGAGAAGAAGACACTATGCAGTTGCGGAAGCTAGGGTTTCTCTCCACATATATTCAAAGGCAGAAGGCTATATTGACTCTCTTCAGCAAGGCAGATCTTTCTGTTGAAACAAAATTCAATTCTGAGCATTTTTAGATTTTGACCTAAAACTTAGGGTTTCCACAAAAAGTGGAATTTCTGAAATCTGAGACCACGGATGGAAGCTCCTTGAAAAATTCGAAGTTTAGAGATTTGGATCGAACTTTTTGGTTGGGTAAAACTCCGGGAAAATCAAACCCTAGTTTGGGGTCCTGTTTAGTGAATCCGAAAATTAGGGTGTCTACAAAATTTGGAATTTCTGAAATCTAAAACCACAACTAGAAGATCCTTAGAAAAATCAAATTTTAGAGCTTTAGATCAAACTTTTTGGTTGGGTGAAGCTTCAGAAAACTCAAACCCTAATTCAGGGTCCTCCCTAGTGAATCCAAAAATCTAAAAGGCAATTTTGAGGGGTGAAACTTTGCAGTTTTCAAATTCTGAGTATACCAGCTTGATCAGCTCATCAAGGTGCATCTTTCTATCCTTTCAAAAGTTTGAAATTCAAAGTTTGAAATTCAAAGTTTTAATTTTTAGGGTTTCTCAGACAAACCCTAATCCAGCACCACATCCAGTTTTCTGCAAGCCAAGTGGTAAGATTTAAATATTTTCTATTTCCATTTGAAGTACTCTTTAAATATGTCTCACCACACCAAGCTTGAAGGGGCTGATAACTGTCGATCATGGAAGTATAGGATTGCATTAATCATGGAAGAAAATGAGTTGGACACTTACATTAGTGAAGAGGTCCCTATCCTAGAGGGAGAAGAGGCTAAGGCCTTACACAAAAGGAATTTGGTCAAGGCTAAGAGGATAATTTCTATTTATATCAAAGACAATCTCATACCACATGTGTCATCTCCGAAGACACCCAAGGGAATGTTTGATTCCTTAACCAAGCTATTTGAAGGAAAGAACATAAATTGAAAGATGACCTTGAGGAATCAATTGAAGAATATCAAGATCAATGTGAGTATTTTGATTCACAGTAGATCTTGGAGCTATGGAGAACCTCACAAAATCGAATAATTTTCAATAACCAACAAAATAGCTTGAAAAGAAGAAAAATTTACAGACAATGTGAACTAAAACTTGGCATTATCAGTTTGTCTAACATGTGAAGATTCTTAGAGTAGGTTTTTATTACATCATGGAGAAATTCGAGAGCATTAGATAGCTCAAGATGAGTGTACAAGCTAAATTGCCAAAATTGGCCTCAGTCCCCCCTAGGTGGGTCCAACTCAGTCCTAATCATCCCAAACAGTCACAAATTCTTGTGTGAAGGTGGATGAAGCATGTTGGGTCATAAATGAGGCCAAGGCATGCATGGGTGAGCAAATAGAGGTGTGTGGGAGGTCCAAGGAAGCAATAAATGCTCCAAATCTAGCCAAAAATGGGCAAAATCCACCCAAGCGCTCCTAGTCAACAGAGATTCCCCAATTCAAGGAAGGAGAGCACTCCTGCATTTAATGAGGGCACACTTGTGGACAAAGCTGGAGTTTGGGTGAGATGGTTTGCATAGAAACATGTGTGAACACTCTCAAAAGTGGATATTTGACCAACTAAAGTCACCTAGTCCAAACTATGGTGTAATAATGCACATGTGGCATTAAAATTGACTAAGGTTATGGACTATGGTACTAAGTATGGATTACTGTTCTAACACCCCCCCTTAACCAGAACTTACTACATCTCATGAAATTAAAGTGGGAGGCCTTGGCAACAAAGGCTCAAGTCACCTCATTACAAACAAAAATTTTATTTGTCCAGGTAAATTAAGGACAAGAAGTAAAACCACATGGGAAAAAAAATTCCCTCTAAAATGGACATGGGGCTGAACCTGCAATAAAATTGCAGCAATCACCATCCATCATTCACTCCAAGAAAAGTTCTCAAGTGAGTGAAGGTCTTCTCAGTAAAACACTAGGTGATAATATCAGTGGTTTTCTCGATGGATGGGCAATACTGCAAGGAAATCACTATGTCATGCACCAAGTCCTGAATGTAGTGCACATGGATTTCAATGTGCTTCGTTCTCTGTATCTGTACTGGATTAGTAGATATCTTGATGGTACTTTTATTATCCACCCAAATGTTGGTTGGAGAATCAATAGAAACACCAAACTCCTGAAGAATACCTTGCAACCAAACACACTGTGTGGCTGCGTTCACTGCTGCCCTCTACTCGGCCTCTGTTGATGAAAGTGAAATAGTGTGTTGTTTCTTACTTGACCAGCAAATGGGACCTTCAAGAAACATGAAAACAAAACCTGAAGTGGAATTTCTATCAATGGGATCTCCAGCCCAATCGGAATCAGAAAATCCAGCTAGTTGTAGTGAAGAACCAGCTGCATAGTGTACCCCAAAGCTCTTTGTTCCTTGGACATATTGAAGGATCCTTTTGGCTGCCTTCCAATGGATCTCATGTGGCTTCTGCATATATCTTTCTACTGCACTTACAGCATAAGACAAATCAGGTCTTGTATGTGTAAGGTACAACAAACTTCCAACTAGCTACCTGTAGAGTGTGCAATCCACCAATGGAGAGTCTTCAAATTCACCTAGTTTTATGCCTGAAAGGAATGGGCACTTGGCTGACTTACATTCAGCCATTTTAAACTTCAATAACAGGTTTGAAGCATACTTATATTGACTCAACAATATACCTCTCTCAGTTTGCTCAGTTTCCAAACCCAAAAATTTCCTTAGCAATCCTAGGTCGCTCATGGCAAATTCACTATGCAAAGATGCTTTGATTGAGCCAATTTGTTTGTTGCAGCTCCCTATAATTGAAATATCATCAACATACAATACAATGACCTGCAAATTATAATCACATTTCTGCAAATAAATATTTGGATCAAACTTGCATCGAAAGAAACCAATTGAGAGCAAAAAATCATCCATTTTGGCATACCAAGCATTGGGGGCTTGCTTGAGTCCATAGAGTGACTTATTCAACTTGCAAAAAAGTGAGGGATCCTCTTGGAAACCTTCATGATGCTGCATATAGATCTCTTCCTATAGCTCACCATGTAATAATGCACTTTTAACATCCATATGGTGAACTTCCCAACCCTTACTAGCTGCCATGGCTAGAGCTAGTCTAATTGAGTCCATCTTTGCAATCGTTGCAAAGGTCTCTGTATAATCCACACCATGAATTTGTGAGTAGCCCTTAGCCACTAACATAGCCTTATACTTCATATCAGAACCATCAACAACAGGTTTGGTTCGAAAAATCCACTTACATTGCACAAGTTTTCTCTTGGGAGGAAGAGGCACCGAATCCCATGTTTTGTTCTCTTGGAGAGATTGGAATTATTCTTGCATTGTTGTTCTCCACCTTAGATCATGATGAGATTCCTAATATGATGTTCGATTCGATCCAATCAACATATAATAGTGATCAGCAAGTTCACTTTCATTTGCAAAGGAAGCATTCATTGCTTGAGATCTAGTCTTCCTAGGCTCTTGGGGATTGCCTGCCAATTCACCTGCAGCTTGTATGATTTTTTCAGCTCACTTGGGCCTTGATGGTGACTCATGTACAAAAATGTCATCTTCAGCCATGTCATCTTCAGAAATATAAAAAAAAACAGAACTTGAATCATCATTTATTTCATTAAGGTGTGGAGGAGAAGAGCATTCCCTCGGTGCAAGCTCAAAATCAGGAATTGGTTCTTCTTTGAATTGCACACTTCTCTCAATGAAAATTTTGAGTGTGGATGTGTCAAAGAGATTATAACCCTTTGTGTCTTCACCATATCCAACCATGATACATTTTCTACTCTGTGGGTCCAAAGCCTTCCTCTTTTCTAATGGAATTTGAGCCCATACTCTAGATCCAAAAATTCTGAAATTTGACAGATTTGGTTTTTGGCCAAACCATGCCTCATAGGGGGTTTTACCTTTGACTGATTTGTGAAAGGATCTATTCTTAATATGAGAAGCACAATTGATGGCTTCATCCCATAGCTCAGGGCTTAGATCCCTAGCTTCAATCATGCAAGTGGCCATCTCTTTGAGAGATCTATTTTTCCTTTCTGCCACACCATTTTGCTGAGGTGTGTAGGGGATTGAATGTTGCATTTGGATGCCACATTCCTCACAAATATGCTTAATGTTATTATTCACATAATCGTTTCCATTATCAGTCTAAAGTATTTTTATCTTATAACCACTATGATTCTCCACTAAGGCCTTCCAAATCTTCAATTTCTCAAACACTTCTGATTTCAATTTAAGGAAGTATACCTAGCAGAATCGAGAGTAGTCATCTATCAATGTGAGTACATAACTTGATACACCATATGATGCAGTGGGAAGAGGACCAATGAGTTCTGAATGTACCAATCCAAGTGGTTGAGTGGCTCTCCTTACCATTCCCTTCTCATAGCTGCACTCTGGATGCTTTCCAACTACAAAACCAATGCATGCACCATTTGAAGATTTGATTTCAGGAAGCCCTTCTACCATCTCATCCTTGTGCAATGTCTAGATATATTTGTAGTTCATGTGGCCAAGCCTTTCATGCCACAGCTTGGAGGTCTCGTTGGCATGGGAGACAAGAGCATGGTCACTAGAATTTGGAATGAAATTGGAGAATTTGTACATTCTCTCTTGATGATCAACAAACCCCACTGCCGCAACTGGATTTGAAAAAATTTCTGATATTTCTACCAAATCTGGAGTAAATGTTACCCTTTTGGCTTCTCCTGCATGGGTCATTTGATAAACTGATAGAAAATTTTCAGCCAATGAGGGTACATAGAGCACATCACTGAAATAGCCATGCTCTGAGTCAATCCTACCAATCCCCTTGGTCTGGATTTCTGAATCATCTCCCATTCGAACTGTTGGGCCACCATTTGAATGCATAGAAGAGAAGAGCTCTCTAGATGAAACCATATTCCTAGAAGCTCCTGAATCAATGATAAAGTATGAGGGATTCGAAATACCTGATACCAAAGCATGACACTTCTCCTTATTGTCAATATTTGAGGTGCTTTCTTTCTTCCTTACGCCCTTAGGGACTGGGATGTTGTTCTTCTCCAGCAGCTGCGCCATTGAGTCAATGGTTTTCTTCCTACATGAGCTCTCAGGATGCCATCCCTTATGACAATAGGTGCATTTGGTATTTTCTTTTCCCTTCTTATCCTTCTCCTTTGAAGGATTCAAACCTCCATCTACAGGCTTGGTTTTATCAAACTTCCTCTTCTCTGGCTGCTTCGAACCCTTTGCTTTCTGCTTGCCTTTGGTAGCATTCGAAACACCCATTGCCAGTGCTTCGTCCTTCAATTTTATGGTTCCTATCTGAAGTAGTTTGTCCTGCTCTTGAGTGAGACACTCCATGAAGGTTGCTAGAGATGGCATTTGCCAATTTCAAAGGGTCATCTTCGCTGAGTGGAATGTGCTAAAAAATACAGAGCACGCTAGACCTATCTTAGATAGTATTGATAGAATCAGTTGTTCTTCCTTCTTAACAATACCACATTGTTGCAAGTACCAGTGACTTGAATTTGGTGAAGAATTCATGGATTGTTTCAAAGTGAGCTGGGCTCAAGTTGGTGGCCTCTTATTTCATCAGTCTTCCGAAACAGTGATTCAAGCTTCACCCATACTTCATTGGGATTTGTTAGACTGTCTGTGTGAAACAAGAGTTCCCTTGAAATGCTCAAGCACAGCATACCATATGCTTCATCAAGTCGATTATAATACTTGGCTTTCTCTACAGCTGAGTTTGGTTCTACCTCTGTGCCCATGGTTACTCTGTAGAGACCTTTCGATCTCAGTTTGATAACCATCTCAGCCTTCCAATCGAAAAAATTGAGGGGAGTGAGCAACATTTGGCTGGTTTCCATGACTGCTGCGTTGGTGAGAAAACTGCTGAAACACCTGCAAAAAACACTCGATTTTTATTTGGAAATCCTTACTAGAATGCAGTTCAAATGCTTAAGGAATGATCTGCGACTCACTTAATCCACAAGGCTCTGATTCCATGTGAGTATTTTGATTCACAATAGATCCTGGAGCTATGGAGAACCTCACAAAATCGAATAATTTGCAATAACCAACAAAATAGCTTGAAAAGAAGAAAAATTTACACACAAAGTGAACTGAAACTTGGCATTATCAGTCTTTCTAACATGTGAAGATGTTTAGAACAGGTTTTTATTACATCATGGAGAAAATTGAGAGCATTTGATAGCTCAAGATGAGTGTACAAGCTAAATTGCCAAAATTGGCCTCAATCCCTCCTAGGTGGGTCCAACTCAGTCTTAATCATCCCAAACAGTCACGAATTCTTGTGTGAAGGTGGCTGAAGCATGATGGGTCATAAACGAGGCCAAGGCATGCGTGGGTGAGCAACTAGAGGTGTGTGGGAGGTCCAAGGAAGCAATAAATGCTCCAAATATAGCCAAAAATGGGCAAAATCCACCTAAGCACTCCTAGTCAACAGAGATTCTCCAATTTAAGGAAGGAGAGCACTCCTGCATTTAGTGAGGGTGCACTTGTGGACAAAACTAGAGTTTGGGTGACCTGGTTTGCTTAGAAATAGGTGTGAACACTCTCAAAAGTGGATATTTGACCAACTAAAGTCACATAGTCCAAACTATGGTGTAATAATGCACATGTGGCAATAAAATTGACTAAGGTTATGGACTATGGTACTTAGTATGGATTATTGTTATAACAATCAAGAATGTGGAAACCATGCAATCTTATTTCTCAAGGGTCTCCCAGATAAAAGAACAACTTGAAGCTGTGGGAGAAGATATAGAGAATGGAGAAGTGGTAATGACCACTCTTAATGGCCTTCCTAGGTTATGGGATTCCTTCATCCAAGGAATTTCTGCTAGGAAGAAACTTATCTCTTTCAGTAGAATGTGGGAAGAATGCTAATAGGAAGAAGCTCGGATTGTAGCTCGAGAAGAGAAGATGGGGAATGAAGACCAAGCTCGTACAATACACTCCAAGAAGTATGATAATAAGAAGGGACATCACCACAGTAAGAAAGAAAAGCACCACCATCAGAATCAGAGCGGTAGCTTCAGATCTCGAAGAAACACATCACATGATCGATGCTTCACATGTGATGAAAAAGGGCACTATGCCAAGGATTGTGCCAGAAACAATAAAGATAGTTCCCAAAAGAAAAAGAATAACATCATGCTCATGTTGCAGAGGATGATGAACCTCCCAAGAAGAGGGCTAGAGAAGAAATTAAAGATTCTTCAAGTGATGAAGAGTATGTTTTGATTTCTGCTCTCACTGGAACCATTACACATGGAAGTAATGATTGTCTTATAGATAGTGGGGCTTCCAAACACATGACAGGATTCAAGGAATCCTTTATGAACCTATCTAAACATGAATCACCCCACAAGGTGAAACTTGCGGATGACTACCAATATCCAATAAAAGGAAGTGGTGAAGCCTCCTATAAGCTAGACTTTGGAAAGTCTATGAAGATGAAAGGTGTACTATATCTTCCAGGACTCAAGAAGAACCTACTCTCCATATCGCATTGGATGCAAAAGGCATGAGGGTTGCATTTTTAGATGGCCAAGTTCTAATGTGGCCAAAGGGTAAAACTATAGATGATGCAGTGGTTATTTGAGAGCAAGAGGGAGGATTATACAAACTGAAGGGATAAACTGAATGAGCCATGGTACATGAATCCATGGAGCCAAATGAACTTTGGCACAAAAGGATTTCACATATGCACTACCAATTGCAAGCAAAGCAGTATAAGGTCTTCCTGAAATCCAGTCAAAGATGAAGTGTTTTGATAAGTTCAAGGAATTCAAAGCCTTGATAGAAAATCAAACTAATAAGAAGATCAAGATCTTTAGATCTGACAATGGCGGAGAATTCACTTCAAGGGACTTCAAGAAGTTATGTAGTAATTCAGGGATTAAGAGGGAGCCAACCACTCCTTACAATCCACAACAGAAACGAGTAGAAGAAGCTACTTCAAAGTCAGACTCCAGCAGCTCTTGCAAGGAAGCAAAGATTTAGAGGGATTCCACCCAACAAACAAACAAAGATAAGTATTTAATTGCCATTTCTTGTATACTATGTTTGTTTAAATAATGATATTCAATGATGTATATGCTTATGTTCCTAGACTTAGGTTGTGTATTATGCATATTAGAATAATTGCATTAATGAACAAGATACTACTAATATGCAAGTAATGGGTAAGTGGCCTATGGTACTATACAACATTCCATTGCTACTTATCTAGAATGAAACCTCTTTGCTAACATGTTCGGAGTTGTGTACACTCTTAACAATGTTCTTATAGAGATGGAAAGCATCTAGAAAGTTACGGAATATGGATAAATGTTCTATTGAAGCATTGGCTAAGATAATTGCATGACTGTATGACATATGTCTTTATGATTAAGAATTTGTTCTGAAATATATAAGATGTTTCTAATCATGCAATTGAACTTGTCTTATAGGAAAGACCATGTACCATCACCTACAAAAGAAGGACTACAACATTTGTTCAAAGAAAACTATCTATTGAAGATATTGAAGAATCTGAAGTTCCCGGGATTCAGGATGCAGTAATAGAAGAATGCCATGGTCAAGGAATACCAGTCGATCATGAAGAATGATGTTTGGAATGTGGTCCCAAGACCAGATGGGAAGCCTGTGGTTACTTCCAAGTGGATCTATAAGATCTAGCATGTTGCAGATGGTAGCATAGAAAAATATAAAGCAAGGTTTGTAGCTCTTGGCTTCTCCCAGAAAGAAGGGATTGATTATGAAGAGACTTTTGCACCTGTATCCAGATACACTTCCATTAGATCAGTACTTGTTCTTGCTACCGTAATGAAATGGAAGGTACACCAGATGGATGTCAAGACAACTTTCTTGAATGGTGTAGTTGAAGAGGAAGTGTATGTGGAGCATCCTCTCTGGTTTGAGGCACATGACAGAGGGACTCATGTGTGCAAACTGAAGAAAGCCTTGTATGGTTTGAAATAGGCACCCAGGACTAGGTATGGCAGGATAGCTAGCTTCATATCCAGCTTGGGCTTTAACAAGAGTAAAACAGATTCCAACCTTTAATACAAGGTTGAGGAAGGGAATCAAGTGATACTACTATTGTATGTGGATGACCTATTTATGACAGGTGAGGATGGATTGATTGCCGACACAAAGAGAAAGCTTGTTGCTGAGTTCGAGATGAAGGACTTGGGTATGATGCACTACTTTCTAAGGCATGGAGTTGAGGCAAAGTATGGATGGAATCTTCCTTGGACAAGGGAAGTATGTAGTAGAGATCCTGAAGAGGTTTGGGATGATGAACTGCAAGGCCATGGCCACACCTATGGCATCAAACTTGAAGCTTCTGTGTGATGCTTCATCTGAGTCGGTTGATGCCATGATGTATCATCAAATGATTAGTTCCTTGATGTACCTCACAAATACGAGACCAGACATATACTTTGTGGTGAACACCTTGAGCCAGTATCTGACAGATATGAGACATGTTCACTTGATAGCTACAAAGCATATTCTGAGGTACCTGAAGGGTACAGTTGACTATGGGCTCAAGTATGATGCGAATCATAAATTTAACCTAGAGGGTTATGTTGATTCGGATTGGGCGGGCAGTGCCATTGATCGGAAGAGCACTTCAGGGTGCTACTTTAGTATGGTATCTGATATGATCTCTTGGTTTAGCAGGAAGAAGTCCTGTGTGGCACTGATTACAACCGAAGTAGAGTATGTTGCAGCTTGTTCGGCTAGTTGTGAGGCAGTATGGCTTAGGAAGCTATTATCTGATTTGTTTGATCTCCAGTTGAGTGCTACTTGTATATATTGCGACAACCAGAGCTGTGTGAAGTTGTCGGAGAACCCGGTGTTCCATGACAAGTCGAAGCACATTCAGATCAAGTTCAACTATATCAGGGATATGGTGTAGAGAAGAGCTGTGAAGCTCTTGTATGTTGCGATGGATGAGCAGATAGCTGATGTGTTGACCAAGCTAGTGGCCAGAGTGAATTTTGAATACTTCAGAGAGAGACTTAGTGTACTTCAGATCGAGATTCCCTCCAAAGGGAAGTGATGAGTCTAGAGACACAGATGCACATGAGCCATTTCGACATGGTTGAAGTTTGTCTTTCCATGTTCGTTGATGTAAGTGATATGGCCCTTCGAGCATGGTTTAAGTTTGTCTTTCCATGGCTGTGATATAAGTGCTAGGGCAATTCTCACATGGTGGTAGGTAGGTCCTGCCATGGTGAGATGTAAGGGCTGAGGGGGCTTTTCTGACATGATGATAGGTAGATCGTCCCATGGTGACATGGTGGTAGGAGAGTCCCCTCATGGTTATTGATGTAATTGTTGGGTTGTTCCGACATGATGGTAGGTATTTCCTCCCATGGTGACATGGTGGTAGGAGAGTGCTCTCATGGTTGTTGATGTAATTTTTGTGCCTTTCCGACATGGTGGCAGGTAGTTCCTTCCATGCTAACATGGTGATAGGAGATTCCTCCCATGGTCATGATGTAAGTGCTATTCCTTTCTGACATGGTGGTAGGTAGTTCCTTCCATGGTGACATGGTTATGGGAGAGTCCTCCCAAGGCCGCGATGTAAGTGCTGATCCATTCCTAGATGGTGGTAGGTAGGTCCTCCCATGCCAGTGTATATAAGTGTTGTGTGTGTGCATCTGGGTTGCACTCTGTTGACATGGACGATGACGATGATCTCAAGACAATGATGTGACAGTATGGTACATAGGTTTTGCAGAGGCATATAATTGGTCCTGAGATGCTCTTGGAGGTTTTGCAGAGGTAGTGTAATCAGTCCTGGGAGATCTTGTAGGTTTTGCAAAAGCAATGTAATCAGTCCTAAGGTTTACCTACTTGATAGCTTGCTCGCAGAGATGATGAAGACCTACATGGAGGCTAGGCCTACAACTAGCATGAAAAAGGGTTGGCTCTATAGAAATTTCTATGACGAGTAGATTGGAGATTGATTGAGATAGCAGTGACGATGACGATGATATGATGATGATGATTTGATGATCCAGAGAAGAAGACTTGTGCTAGAAGACCTGTGTTGAGAAATACCTTCCTAGTTAAGAGTGATTGTTGATGTATATGTAACTTTGAAATGTATTTCATATATGTATATTGTATCCCTACAGAGAGGTTATTATTCCTCTGTACGAAAGTGTCATAACTTATACTTGATGGGTTATCAGACCACCTTGATGGGGTCAGCCCTGTATGAGTCTTGTGGGTTAAAGGGTTATTAGACCACCCTAGTGGGGTCAACCCAATTAGTATTATGTTAAGTGGTTAAGTTGGGGCCAACCTAGTTAGAGTTAAAAGGAAAGTCAAGTTGTGTATAAATAGAGTGTCGAAGGAACTCTATTTGATCACTCACTTATTCATCTATCTCTCTCATTTTGAGTGATGCGCACTAGTGGAGGAGGAGAAGCTACTAGGAGTCTATCTGTTATGCTTGGGTTATTATTTCATTGCTCTATCTATCTTTGAGGAAGTTATTGGGGTTTTTCACCTTCTTGGTTTTTCCCAAGGAAACTTTGTGTCTATTGTATCTTCTGATTGATATGTTGTACATGTTATTCTCTTAGATAAGATCCTAGATCATATTGAATTGATGCTTAAAATCTAACATGACTATAGCCAGTGAGAAGTTGATAAAGCAGTCAAGTTCAGAGATCAAATATGTGACATCCAGAAGCAAGCACAGGAAATCTTTCACAGGGCAATCAAGAAAGCTAAGGCCAGACATGACAAGCATCGTATTCTTCATTCATTCCAAATTGGGGATAAGGTCTGGTTACATCTCAAGAAGGATCCCTTTAGAGGCCCATTCAAGAAGCTCAAGCCTTTGTGATATGGTCCATATAGTATTCTTCGATAGATTGGCGAAAAATGATTTCCAGCACGATATTCCTGCATTCCTGGGTCTATATCCAGTATTTAATGTGGATCTACTTCGACCATACAATGCACCCTTGTTGGAACATAATGACTTGTAGACAACAGAACTCGAAGACATCCATCTAGATGTTCAAGAGCATCTTCTTTGCAACACCATTGTGGGATGATGAGTACGCCATACAAGGATGAACATAATCCCTTATTTCAAGTTGCCAAGGATGGACACATCCTATATCAAGTAAAGTGGTACTCTGTTACTAAATTAATTGAGAAGTTTCCTCATATTCGTGAGAAAACAACGGGGTCCATTGTGTTAGGAACCCATGTCTTTACCTTGTTAGTATGTTGTTGTTGGATGCATATGCTTTGTAAGTCATCTCGTAGTATTTGTTGATCAATAGTTTGTGTTATTTTTGTTGGCGCATATGCTTTGTAAGTCGCCCGTAGTATTGTTGATCCATAGTTTGTAACGGCCCATGGTTTTGATCCATAGTATTGGCGCCTAGAATTAGTATATAAGTGTGTGTCGAGACCTATGAAGGCACCGTGAAGTTAATTGTATTGAGCTTGCTCAAAGGAGGTTGCCCCCTCGAAGTGGCCTGTGATCAATATAAAAGTGATTCTGAGTTCTGTCATTTCTGCTATTTCACATATTCTTGTTAATTAATTGTTGCAGGTGCATCACATCTGGTATCAGAGCACTTTCTTGGGCTCGCTGGGTGAAATTTCTGCCAAATTTTTTTTCGCATCTGTTGCATGTTCGGATTTGGGAATAATCCCTATCCGCTTAACTGTGGGAAGTACTTGGGCATAAGCCCTAAAACTCATTGTGATGAGTACCACAAGAACCCCGAAGTAGCTGGCCCATTGAGAGGACCTACCAGCGAAAAGGGCAACGACCCCTACCTGATTGACTAGTTCCCACCCGTGAGGTAAACCAAGAGCTGTCGTTTGTGGCAAAGCAGTTATCAGTTTTACCTAAGATGTGGAGTGAGGGGTACTGTTCCAATACACAAGCCGTCAGACAGCATTGGTGGCCGAGTGAAACCCCTGAACTATTAGGAAGCCACACATACCTGGGGTCCATATCTACTTTTAGCTGAACTATTGTTGATCACTGCTGCGCCATTTCAGATCCATTTTGCAAGCCGTTCCAGATTCAACCGTTTTCAATCCATTCGGCACTATTTCAGTTTTTTCTCCATATCTCCCTTATTTTTACTCTGTTTCCCTTGAAATTTTCGGGGAACCCCTGTCATCCCATTCTGCATATTTCAATCCTGAGGACCCTATCCCCAATTCCCCTTCCCAAAGCCCAAAATCCCACATTTGTCTATTTTTAGGGTTTGCCATAACTTCCTCAAATTTCACCCAATCACCGTCAAATTTGACCACAGAGTTCCTTTCTAAATTCTGCTTCTTTGTTCCCCTCTGCCAAATTTTCCCATTCTTGCACCCCGCTTTAGAAATCCTCATTTTTGCTTCCCTGTCTATCCAACAATGTCCAAAGCCTAATCAAACCCCAATTACCCTTCTAATTTTTTCCCAAGTCTAGATTTTCCTTTACTAAAGTAGCTTCTGTTTTTGTTTTCCTACCCAGTCAATCAAAAAAAAAAAAAAAAATCCTGGTTATGGTTGTCACCCATGCAGGAGCAAAAACCATGGAGGACGCACTTGCAGCCATCCAAGCCAAACTCCAGGATCTGGATGAAAAATTTCTTGGTCTCCATCTTGAATATTCAGCTATGAACAAAAAACGACAGTCTGAGTCTTCAACAGACAATGGGTTCTCTTCTTCCAGCAATTTTCGTGGTCCGAAGCATGATTTTCCTCGCTTCAATGGTACCGATCCAACTGGATGGATCTATCGTGCAGAACAGTATTTCAGTCTACATAATACTTTTGATGTCAACAAAGTTCCGTTGGCATCCTTTCATTTGGAACAGGAAGCTCTTCAATGGTACCGTTGGTACATCAAGGCTCGTCCAGAGCCCAAATGGATAGACTTTTGCCAACTCCTTTTGCAATGATTTGGTCCTAGTGCTTTTGATGACTTCACAGGAGCCCTCACTAAACTTCGCCAAACTGGCACTATGAGAGAGTATCAAACTGATTTTGAGAATCTAGCCAACCACACCGAAGGATTGTCTGATGACTTTTACCGGAGTTGTTTTATCAGTGGTCTAAAGGATGCCATCCACTCTGAGGTCAAAATGTTCTGTCCCAACACAATGATGGAAGCACTAGGGTTGGCTAAGTTGGCAGAAGACAAGATTGCATCCCAACAACGCTCCAAGCCCACTTTTGTTCCCTTCTGAAATATGGGTTCTCAGCGACCACCTATACCATAGGCTCCTCGACCAACTCTTATCAAGCGTTTGTCTGAAACAGAGATGTAAGCACGCAGAGAAAAGGGGCTTCGCTATAATTGTTATGATAAATTCACTCGGGGACATAGATGTGTTCAACAAAAGCTCTTTCTCTTGGATGTGGAGTCTCCGCCTGCCTCTGAAATTGGTGACGAAGATCCAGAAACACTGGATGCTCCGGTCGACATTCAGGAACCGCCTATTGACCCTCCATCTCATGATGACCAGCCAGAGATATCTCTCCATGCTTTAGCCGGAATCACCACCCCCCAAACAATGCGGGTCAGGGGTTACTTCAAGAAGCTTCCTCTTACAATACTCATTGATTCTGGGAGCACTCATAATTTCATTGACCCTCAGATCGCCAAACAAGCTGATTGTTTTATCCATCCTTGCTCCAACTTTGAAGTCATGGTTGCCAATGGGGGCACCTTACCTTGCAAAGGGAAGTGTCAAAATGTGCCTATCTCTATGGGAGATTATACCTTGCGCTCTAACATGTTTGCCTTGCCCTTACGTGGATGTGATGTGGTTTTGGGTGCTCAATGGCTACGCACACTTGGCCCTATCTTATAGGATTTTGCTGAACTTTGGATGCAGTTTTCCCTCAATGGACAAAAACACACATTGATAGGATTACAACCAGGTTCTCTCAGCATCATCAATTCACATCGCATGGAAAAAATCCTCAAGAAGAATTCACATGGTGTCATCGCTCAGATCCATTCCATCCAGATGCAACCATCAGCAGTCTCCACTACTCCTTTGGATCTACAACAAATTCTGGATCGATATACAGGTGTCTTTGCTGAACCAGTGGGATTGCCACCTTTCAGGCCAGAAGACCATCGTATTCAGTTCCTTCCTGGCAGCGTTCCTCCCAACATCAGGCCCTATCGCTACCCATTTCACCAAAAAACGGAGATTGAAATTCTTGTTCGGGACTTATTGAAGCAAGGTATTATTCGCCCAAGCACTAGTTCCTTTTCTTCTCTAGTTATTCTTGTCCGCAAAAAAGATGGGTCATGGCACCTCTGCATTGACTTCCGAGCACTTAATCACCTCACCATCAAGGATAAGTTTCCAATTCCTGTTGTTGATGAGCTTCATGGGGCTCACTTTTTCTCCAAGTTGGATCTTCGTTCTGGGTATCATCAAATTCGGGTTCATGAGGATGATATCCCTAAAACAGCTTTCCACACACATGATGGCCATTATGAGTTTTTGGTCATGCCCTTTGGCCTCACTAATGCTCCTTCCACATTCCAGGCCTTAATGAATAAAATATTTAGACCCTGCTTGTGGAAATTCATTCTGGTATTCTTTGATGATATCCTCATCTACAGTAAAACATGGGATGAACATCTCCAGCATTTGGATCTTGTCATGCAACTTTTCTCTGACCATCATCTCCATGCTAAGCAGTTTAAATGTGTTTTTGGACAGAAGGAAGTTGAGTATCTCGGGCACATTATCTCAGCACAAGGGGTTCACGTGGATCCTACCAAAATCGACGCCATGAACAATTGGCCGCATCCTCAGACACTCAAGAGCCTTCGTGGTTTTTTGGGGTTGACTGGCTACTACCGCAAGTTTGCCAAGGATTATGGGAAGATTGCAACTCCATTAACTGCTCTATTGAAAAAAGATGCCTTCACATGGACACCTGCTGCTCAATGTGCATTTAACAAACTAAAACAATCTATGTGTACTACACCTGTGCTAGCTATGCCCGATTTTTCCAAGCCCTTCACGATTGAGAGTGATGCTTGTGACAATGGACTTGGTGCTGTTCTCCTTCAAGATGAACACCCCATTGCGTTCACCAGCAAAGCCCTTTCAGGTAAGAATTTAGCTACCTCTACCTATGAGAAGGAAATGATGGCTATTTTGCATGCAGTTCAGAAGTGGCACCCATACCTATTAGGTAATCATTTCTGCATCAAGACTGATCACCAGAGTCTGAAATATTTCTTGGACCAGCGTGTCTCCTCCCCGGCACAACAGAAATGGGTTGGAAAACTCATGGGTTATGACTATGAGATCACTTACAAGAAGGGTAAAGACAATATTGTGGCAGATGCTCTTTCTCACACATTTGATGCCCAAGGTTCTCTTTCAGCTATTTCTATGCCTATTCAAAATTGGTTGCAATCTGTTCAACAGGGTTATGTCAATGACTCCTCCTTATCTCAAATCATCCAATGCTTGACCAACAACCCTTCTGCTGTACCACATTACTCTTGGGATGGTGCTTATCTGTGATACAAGGGTCATCTGGTGCTTCCCCAGAGCACAGATCTTCAACAGGCTATCTTCTATGAACTCCATGCTTCTCCATCGGCAGGGCACTCTAGGTTCCTCAAAACGTATAAACGAGCACGGTGTAACTTCTTTTGGAAGGGCATGAAAAGGACAATTCAACAGATGGTGGCCGAATGTGATACCTGCCAGCGCAATAAGGGTGAAACAAAACTCCTTCCAGGATTGCTTGAACCCTTGCCCATACCTACACGGATTTGGACAAATATTTCTATGGATTTCATTGAAGGGCTCCCTAAATCTGGCGGAAAGACAGTGATTCTCGTTGTGGTTGATCGCCTCTCCAAATATAGTCATTTTTGTGCTCTCAGCCATCCCTATACAGCCTCCTCCGTCCCTCAAATTTTTTTGGACCAGATCTTTCGTCTTCATGGAATCCCTTCTTCCATTGTCTCGGATCGTGATGCGACTTTCACCAGTCATTTTTGGACAAAACTATTTCGCCACACTGGCAACAAACTGAAGATGAGTTCAGGGTATCACCCACAAATAGATGGTCAGACTAAAATTATCAATAAATGCTTGGAAACTTATCTTCATTGCTTCACCTCGGAACAACAACATCAATGGGTAAAATGGCTCCCTCTCGCTGAATGGTGGTACAATACCTCTTACCACACTGCCTCTAAAATGACCCCATATGAAGCAGTCTATGGTCAGGCACCTCCATCTCTTCTTCCATACACCCCCACTAGTTCACTAGTTAAGGAAGTTGACACGGTCCTTCGAAACCGCGATCAGATTCTTAGCATTTTGCGGGACAATCTTTACATGGCAAGAAATTGCATGAAGCAACAAGCTGATCATCACCGTTCTGAGTGCACTTTTCAAGTCGGCGATATGGTTTTTCTTCATCTCCAGCCATACAAACAATCATCCTTGAAACTCAAAGGGCGTCATAAGCTCGCTCCGAAGTTCTATGGGCCATATCGGATTCTTTAGAAGATTGGGTCCATTGCTTATAAATTGGAACTTCGTCCTTCTTCCTGCATTCATCTAGTCTTTCATGTCTCTTGTCTGAAGAAAGTTCTTGGCACCAACATCAGTGGACAAATGATTTTACCTGAACTGGATAATGAAGGATCCATCCTTTTGGAGCCAGAGGCCATCCTCAATTGGTGCACGCATCAGCTTCGCTCTCGCTCTATCACAGAGGTCTTAATTCAGTGGCACGGCATGCAACCAGAGGATGCTACATGGGAACCACTCCTTCAGATTCAACAACAATTTCCACATCTAAAGCTTTGAGGACGAAGCTTTTTTTTAAGGGGGAGGGGATGTTAGGAACCCATGTCTTTACCTTGTTAGTATGTTGGTGTTGGATGCATATGCTTTGTAAGTCATCCCGTAGTATTTGTTGATCAATAGTTTGTGTTATTGTTGTTGGCGCATATGCTTTGTAAGTCGCTCGTAGTATTGTTGATCCATAGTTTGTAACGGCCCATGGTTTTGACCCATAGTATTGGCGCCTAGAATTAGTATATAAGTGTGTGTCGAGACCTACGAAGGCACCGTGAAGTTAATTGTATTGAGCTTGCTCAAAGGAGGTTGCCCCCTCGAAGTGGCCTGTGATCAATATAAAAGTGATTCTGAGTTCTGTCATTTCTGCTATTTCACGTATTCTTGTTAATTAATTGTTGCAGGTGCATCACACATTGTTTCTTAAGGAAGGAGGTCTGATCCGCATCGCAGTTGGCTAGTCAACGATGTTGATGTAACTTTGACAAGTTCCAACTTCGACATGACTTCGACTCGACAAGTTCTAGTTCAATAGATTGGATCTGATAGGTCCTGAACTCAACACAACTCCGATGAGTCTCAACTTCGACACACCTCAACACATTCGCACCTTCAACATGTTTAACAAGCTCCCAATTTGGGACATCAACAAGCAGTGTTGACATGTGACCAACCACTATCGAACTTTGATAGACTGTATCTCTGTCTTCCAGTCGACTGTAATGGTTGAACTGTTGAACCGTTCTAACTTCTTCTTTGTAACTGAATGTAACGAGCAGGCACCCAAGCATCTCATAAATCTATATAAGCATGTATAATATTGTAACATACATCAATTAATGATTTACCTATTTTACATCTAATAGAAGAACAATTCACATTCCTGCATATTTTCTATGTGTACTTGTGTTTATCTATGTAGTGTAATCCTGCTTTGCTCATTCTGCTTATTCTTAATTGCTTTCATCGAACTAGAGCCAACTCATTCAGTTGAACTGTTGTCCCCCTCGTGCTTCCTCGACACAACCCAGATCATCCTCTCTCATTCCCCTCTCCCCCCTAATCCTTACTAATCCCATGTATGGCTCTTTGTCTCCCCTACTACCCCACCTACACCTAAATCCACCCCTTTCTCTTTCTCTTAACCCTCAACACTGCCCTTTCTCTCACACACAATCTCACTACCACTAAGCCTTCCCTCTCTCTCCCTGAGAACCCTCCTACTCTCCCTACTAATAACCACCTCCTCTACCTCTCTCTCTCTCTCTTTCTCTCTCTTCCTACACCTAAACCTCTTTTTCTCTATCTCTCCTACACCCTGTCTCCCTACAACTTAACCACCCTCTCTCTCTCTCTCTCTTGCCCCACCCTACACCCTGCCTCCCTTATAACTTCTCTAATCATCGATAAACACCTACCACTCCCCCCATCGTGGGCTCTATCTCTTTATTTCCTACAAGTGTTCTCCTTTTCCCTAACCTTCCAACAATACCACTTATTCCTCAAATCCCTATCTACACCTCGATCTCTATCAACTTCTCTCACATAAACGCCCTCCTCCCCTAAAAGTAATCACTTACAATATCTCAAATAACCCCATTGACCCTCTTTCTCTCTCTGTCTCTCTAACACACACACACACACACACCTCTCTATTCTTCCAACTACACTTAACCCCCAACCCCCCTCTCTATCTCCAAAACCATCAAAACCTTGCTGCCACCCCCATGTTCTTTCTCTCTATCTCTCTCTCTTGCACACCACCTTTCTACCCCCTCTACCACTATCAACAGTCCTCTCTATCTCTCTCACTTCCTCTTCCTAACCCTTACTAACCTTCTATCTTACTCTCTTACCCCCCTTCCTCTCCTCCTATCTCTAAGCCTCGCCTCACCTCTCTCTCTCTATCACACACATGCACACAAACACCTCTTCCTCTTAACCCTTATTAACTATCTCTCTTACTCTCTCTTTCCCCTTCTTATCTACCTACAACTAACACCCACACCTCTCTCTCTCCCCCAATTCCCAAACACTACCCCTCTCTCTCCCTCACTCTCACTATCCATAACCCCCAGAATACCTCTCCCCGACCCCCCTCCAAGTCTCCCTACCTATAATCGACACCTTTACCCCACTTTCTCTCTCCTACTCCTCATACTCTTAAACCTCTCTCTTACTCTCACTCTCTCCATCCTAAACCCCCTCCCCCTACAACTTGCCAACCCCATCTCTCTCTCTCTCTCTCTCTCTCTCTCCCCCCTTTGCTCCACCACATACCCTTGAACACCACCCCTCTCTCTCTGTCTCCCAACTAACCTCCTCTCTTTATCTCTCCCCTCCTCTTCATAACACCTCCTA
This sequence comes from Larix kaempferi, assembly GCA_027924585.1. Taxonomy (NCBI): domain Eukaryota; kingdom Viridiplantae; phylum Streptophyta; class Pinopsida; order Pinales; family Pinaceae; genus Larix; species Larix kaempferi. The sequence continues at coordinate 3,758,043 of BSBM01000898.1, read as the reverse complement.
ATCCCTTGTCTAACTTTCTCACAAGCCTCCCTCTCCCCCTACCTCCAACAACCCCTACACCTCTCTCTCTCTCTCATCTCTTCCTTTGAACCCATATTAACCCTCTCTATCACTCTCTCTCTTCCCTACTCCTCCACCTACACAAAAATACCACTCCTTTGTGTCTCCTACAATCCCCTAACACCCGCATCTCTCTTACTCTCACTACCCTTAACCCCCAACTCTTTATTTGTAACAACCCTCCTTTTTTCCCTACCAATAATCACCCCCTAAAACCCCCCTCTCTTTGTATTATCCCACCCTAACTACTAACCCTCTCTCTCCTTTCAATGTCCATCACCCCTAATTCCCCATCTCTCTCTATCTCTTTCTCTCTCTAACTTCTACCCCATAACCCTTACTAACCCCCTTTCTCATTGTCCCTCTCGCATATTCCTCCACATACACCTAACCCTTACAAATCTCTCTCTCCCCAAATACTGAAATCGCATCTCCCTATAATTCCATATATAGCTGACCCCCACTCTTTCTCTATAATCCCCCTCTTACTCTCCCTACCCATAAAAAAATCCTCCTTCCCGCTTCTCTCTCTCTCTCTCTCTCTCTCTCTCTCCTACACCACCTACCCTTAAATGTCTATGTTTCTCTCTCCCCTTCACCCCTCACACCTACCACTTAACACCCCCCATCTCTCCCTCTCTATGTCCCCATCTCTCTCTCTCTCTCCCCCAACTCCCAAACACCCACCCACCTCACCATTATCTCTCTCTTACTACCTCTCTCTCTCTCCCCATCATATCTCTATCCCTCCACCTCTCTCTCTCTCTCTCTCTCTCTCTCTCCACTATTATCCCTCGCTCTCTAAACCTCCTTGTCTTCCCATACCATAAAGTACCCTCCTATTTCTCCCTAACTCTCTCTCTCTTCCTTGCTCCTCCACCTCCACCTAACACCTACCTCTCTCTCTGCTCCAATCCCCAAACACACCCCCTCTCTCACACACAAAATCTCTCTATATCTAAACCAATCTCCCTCTCACTAAGCCCCTCCTACTCTCCCTACTCGTAACCACCCTCTCCACCCCATCTCTCTCTCTTCCTAATAAACCTAAAAATATATCCCACACTCTCTCCAAATAAGAGCCCTTACCCTACAAATTGCCACCCCAATATCTCTCTCTCTCCACCCCCCAATTCACCACCTCAAACCACTTACTAAACCCCTTAGCTCCCTATCCCTCTCTATCTCTCTCTCTATCTCCAATGCCATCTCTGCCCCCCTTCTCTCTAGATTTTGTAATATTCCACCCCTCATCTCTCTATCCCTCACTCTCTCTCTCTCTCTTAATACCCCTCCACCTACTACTTACCACCACTCATCTCTCTCTCACCTAGCCCTAACCCACAAACACCCCACCACAACCAATTCCCCATCTCTCTCTATAACTTCTTCTGCTCGCTTTAACATTAACTCCTCTCCTCTCTCTCTCTCTCTCCCCTCCTCTATCGGACCCTTACCAATGCCCTCTGTAAATATAACCCTTACAAACCTCCTCTCCCTAACTGTTACCAACCTCCTCTCTCTCTCTCACTCTATCTCTCACCCCTTGTCCTCCAATATCATTAACCTCACTCATATCTCTCTCATTGTCTCTCTCCCATACTCCTCCACCTAAACCTAACACCCACCCCTCTCTCTCTCCCTTAACCCCTTAATAAGACCACTCTCTCTCACAAAAATTCCCAGTACCCCTACACCCCCCCTCTCTCTTCCTAACCCATCTCTTACTCTCCCTACCCATAACCACCCTTTCAACCCCCTATCTCTCTCCTACTCCCATTACCCCTAAAACTCTCTCTCTCTCTCTCTCATTGTCTCTCTCCTAAACCCCATCCCCACACCCCTTAACACCACCCCATATTTCCCTCTCTCCCTCTCTCTAATACTTCATAACCCCCTATATCACTCTCTCACCCTACCTCTCAACTACCTCTAACACCCACTCCGCCTCTCTTTCTCTCCCTCACCTATTCCCCCTAGCCATTATTTACCCCCTCTCTCACTCATTCTCTCCCCTAGTCCTCCACATACACCTAACACCATCCCTCTCTCTCTCTCCTCCAAACCCGCATCATCCCCCATATATATCACTCTCATTACTCCCAACAACCAATTGTCCCTCACTAACACCCCTCCTACTCTCCCTACACATAATCACCCCCTCCAACCCCCATCTCTCTCTTCTATTTCTCCTACCCATAACCCTAATTCCCCACCTCCTAGTGCTTACTATCCCCTCATCTCTCTCTCTCCACCCCCACCTATATCCCCACTTCTCTCTTACTTTCCTAAACTTGCCTAAATGCATACCCCCCATACCCCCACCATGATTCCTATATCTTTCTCTTTGCTAACCCCCCTCCTCCCCCCTACACCTAATAACCCATACAAACCCATCCTCAATGAAGTCTCTCTCTCTCTCTCTCTACCCCAACCCCATAACACAAAATCTTGAGCCCTCTAGATACAAAAAACTTCAAGCCCTCTCTCTCTACCCCAACCCCATAACACCCCCCCTCCCTGTCACATTCTCACTACCCCTAATTGTCTCTCTCTCACACTTACCCCACTAATAATTTTTCTAATCCCCCCTCTTTCTCTCTCCTACTATCCACCACCCTAACCCCATCTCTCACCTTACAAATAACCCCTTGATCTCTCTCTTTGTGACCCACACATACACCTATTCTCTTGCACCTTCCCCTAACACCAACCCTCTCTCCCTCTGAAACCCTAGACACCCTACTTCCCCTTTTTCAGTCTCTCTCACTATCTCTCTCTCGTCCACCCACCCACCTACTCCTCCACCTAACACTAACCTCCCTCCTCCTTTATCTCTCTCTCTCTCTCCCCCAACCTATAATACCCCCTTTATCTCTCTAACTCCAGCTAAACAAAACCCCCATTATCTCTCTCCAACCCCCCTCTTAATATCCCTATCATAAACATGCCCTTCAACCCTCTCTTAGTCTCTACCTCTTTCTATCATATTCCCCATCCCCTCTATCACTTACAACCCCCCATCTCTCTCTCTATCTCTCTCTCTTTCTCTCTCTCTTCCCCGACCCCTCTTCTTCTTTCCCAACTCCCAAACATACCCTCACCTCCCACCTACCATACTCTCTCTCTATTTCTCTCCCTCTCACCCCATTTCCTTGCTTTACGATTAACCCTCCTCCCCTCCATGATCCTTACCAACCCCATCTCTCCCTCTCCTATCCCCAACCTTTACCAACCTCCTCTCTCTCTCTCTCTCACAAACACACACAACCCTACTTATCCCCTTCAAACTAAAACCACTCCTCTCTTTCTCTCTCTCCCCTCCTCTCTCTAACCCTTACTAACTCCCTTTCTCACTCTATCACCCCGTCCTCTTCTCCTACCTATAATAACCCCTTCTCTCTCTCCCTCTCTCTCTCTCTCTCTCTCTCTCTCTCTCTCTCTCTCTCTGTCTCTCTTCTCCCCTAGACTATTTGAAACCCACCCTCTCACTTTCTAATCTACTCTACTCCATATATACCTAAAATCCACCCCTCCCTCTCTCCTCAATCTCCCTAATGCTCGACCTCTCTCTCATACATTGTCAGTAACTCTAATACCCCATAATTCTCCCTAACCCCTCTCATACTCTCCAAAATATCCTCTCTCTCTATCTACCCCTACAGTTTACCCCCCCTTCTCTATAAATTCCCTTGAAATATATCCCCTCCCCCCACCCCAATCTCTATATCTTTCTCTACCCAAAATCCCTTACCCACCATACCACTAATCAACCACATCCTCCTCGTATTGCAGCCCCCTACTCTCTCTCTCTACTCTGCCACTTACAATGAACCCCACTCCTCTCCCTCTCCTCCAACCTTCAAACAACTCCTTGTTCTCTCTCTCTCTCACACACATTAACAAATACTCCTCCCCACACCACTAAGCCACATTATCTCTCTCTCTCTCTCTATCACTCTCTCTCTCTCTCTAACTGCATTTGTACTCTCCCTAATCCTCCTCTCTCTCTCTGCTACTCATCATCCCCCTAAACACCTCTCCATATCTCTCTTTGTCTCTCTTGATCCCCCTAGCATTATCACTTACAAAAAAAACCATTTCTCTCCCCTATAACCCCATAACATGTCCAATTCTTTGACTCTCAAACAAACAAACAAAAAATCCTACTCTTCCTCTTACCACTAAACCCCCTCATCTCTCTCTCTAATGGTAACCCTCTCAATCACCCTCAAACACCCTACTCACACTATCTTTTACCCCCTCCTCTCTCTCTTGCATTCTCTCTCTATTCCTCCCCCCCTCTCTCTCACTTATTCACCATAACACTTACTAACCCCCCCTCTCACTCTATCTCTCTCCTACTCCTCCAACTACACCTAACGCCAACCCCTCTCTCTCTCTCCCTAAACCCACCAACACTCCCCCTCTCCTTCTCGCACTCTAACAATAGCCAACCCCCCGCTCTCTCTCCCTACCACCCCTCATACTCTACCTACCCATAACCACCACCTCCTCCCATCTCACTTTGTCTTTCCTACTCCCCTTACACCAAAACACCCCAAACCCCCCTCTCTCTCTCCTAATCCCCATCCACTATCACTTACTCCCCCATCTCTCTCTTTCTCTCTTCTTCCCCCTCACAAACACTCCTCTTGTTTCAATCTTTCTATACCTTACTAACCCCCTCTCTCACCACTGTACACCTCACTATACTTTTAACTCCCCCACCCTCTCTCTCCCTAATTTTAGAAAACCCTAACTAACCACCTATTTCACTTTATTTGTCACTTATTCCTCCAAATATTACTAACCCCCACCCTTTACTCTCTCCACCAACACCCTAACATTGCCCCTCTCTCTCATTCACATTCTCACTATCCCTAACCCCTCGTTGTCTCTCCCTAACCTACCTTCTACTCTCCATAGACATAAAACCCCCTCTGCCTCTTTGTCTTTATCTCTCCTACTCCCCTTACACCTAAGCCCCCTCTCTCTCTCCTAATTCACCTCCCTTATCACTTACCACCCTCGATCTATCTCTCTCTACCCCCAACCTATAACCCCCATTTTCTCTAAGTTACCTAATATTCCCTAATCCCCTCCCCCTATCCCCCCACCATGATCTCTATATCTTTCTCTCCCAGAACCCCCAACCTCCTGCTATCCCTAATCACCCACACCCTTCCCCCCTTAATCCCCAACTCTCTCTCTCTCTCTCTCTCTCTCTCTCTCTCTCTCACAGACGCACGCACACAGACACACACACAGACACACACACACACACACACACACACACACACACACACACACACAAACACACACACACACACACACACACACACACAACTCTACTCCTCCACCTACCCCTAACCCCCAACTTCTCTCTCTCTTAGCTCTTCCCCCTAACCCTTGTCAACCCCCACTCAATATCTCTCTCTCCCCTACTACTCCACCTAAGGCTAATCCACACCCCTCTCTTAATACCCCCACCTCCAAACACTCCCACCTCTCATTCTTACTACCCCTAACCTACCAATTTCTCTCCTTAAACCCCCTTCTACTTTCTATATACATAACCACCCCCTCCACCACATCTCTCTCCCTCCAATACTCCACCTACCCCCAACCCTATATCTCCCTCTCTCTCTCTCTCCCCCCTAATTCTGCATATCATAGCAATTACTACCCCCCATTTCTCTCTCTCTCTCTCTGTGTCTCTCTAACTCTATCACCCCTATACGCTTCCACCTACCCCTAAACCCCAACCCCTTGACACCTAGATTCCTCGCATTCTCTCTCTCTCTCTTGCACACAACAACCTACTCCTCCCCTACAACTAACCTCCCTCATATATCTCTCTCAAATACTCTCCCTAACCCTTACTTACCCCTTTCCATGTCTCTCCTAATCCCCCTTACCTTACAACTTAACACCCACCCCATACTGTGTCCCCCAACCCCCAATCAATCTGCCCCTCTCTCTCTCTCATAGAGACACACACTCCTCTCATGTCTCTCTCTCTCTATATCCCCTACTTATCCCACATCTCACTCTTTCACCATTATAATCCTCACCCTACCTTTAAACTTGCTTCCTCTCTCTCTCCTATTCCACCTTACCCTTACTAAATGCCTCTGTCAGATTGCTTCCTCTCTCCCTCTCCTATTCTCCCTTACCTATACTAGTTGACTCTCTCACTTTCTCTATTACATATTCCTCCCCATACACCTAACCCCAATGCCCTAACATCACCTGTCACCCACAAACTCTCACTAACTCTTATCCCTCCCTCTTTCTTCCTAACCCCATCCACCTATCTCTCTCTCTCTATCCTACTCCCCCTACCCCTAACCCTCTCTCCCTCTCTCCTAATCACCTTACCCATATAACTTACCACCCACATCTCTCTCCCAAGTCCCTCTCTCTGTGTTGCCACCATATGCCCCAATTCTCTATAATATCCATAATATTCCCTATGTCCCAACCCCCCTCCCCTCATTGCAATCTCCATCTCTTTCTCTCCCACAAAATGACTCCTCCTCTCTGCACCTAATCACCCTCTCTCTCTCTCTCTCTCTCTCTCTCTCTCTCTCTTAGACACACTCTCACACACACACACCCCTTTAATCATCCACCTAACCCTATCCCCCACACCTATACCTCTATCCCCACATCCTAACATTTGCACACCCCCCATTATCTAAATTTATCTCTCTCACTCACTCATCCCCTACTCCTCCCCCTAACTGTCATTTACTCTCCTTAACCCTTACTAACCCCACATCTCTCTCTCTCACACACACACCCCATTTCTCCTCCCCCTCCTTGTCTTTCTCTCTATCCCCCTATTCCTCCTAACCCTTAACAACCCCCTTTGTCACTTTTTTTACCCATCTCCTTCAACTATGGCTAACCGCCACACCTCTCTCTCTTCTATAACCCCCTAACACCCTCCCTCTCCCACACACACACTTAATACTCCTAACCCATCCTCTCTCTCCCTAACCCATACCATATTCTCCCTAATCCTCTCTCTCTCTCCTTTGTTACCATAACCCTTACTAAAACCCTCTGTCAAACTTTCTCTGCCCCACTCTTCCAACTACAACTAACTTCAAACTCTCTCTCCATAATCTATCCCTCTAATATGCCCCTCCTTGTTTCACTCCCACTACCCCTAAACTTCCCTCTCTCTCCCTAACCCCACTCGTAGTCTCCCTCAGCCCCCTCCCCTATATCTTCCACTCCCCCTCCCTGTAATCATCCCCATATCTCTCTCACCCCCCCTCTCTCTATCTCTCTCTCTACGTGTGTGTCCCTCCTAGTCACCTTCACATTTCCACCGAAGACCAAATCTTCCTACCACCCTCAATTTTCTATCTCTCACACACATGGCCATACTCCCCCCCTTACAACTAACCTCCCTTCTCTCTCCCTCTTTGTATCTATAACCCTTATCCCCTCTCTCAGCCTTTCTCCATCCTACTCTTCCCCTTATGTTTAGGCCTCCTCCTTGTCGGCCCCTATCCCTCAATCTCTCTCTCTCCCACACCTCTTCACCTGAACCCTTTTTATCCTCCTCCTCTCTCTCTCTCTCTGCCTTACTAACACCCTCTCTCACTCTGTCACCACCATAATCATCATCCTATATCCAAGCCCCCCTCTCCCTCTTCTATGCCACCTAACCCTTACTAGTTGCCTCTCTCACTCTCACTAGAACTTATTCCTCTACATAGAGATAACCCCCACCATTCAATGCCTCCATTAACCCCTTAACACCCTCTCTCTCTATCTCACACTCTCATTACCCCTACCCCTATGCTTTCTCTCCGTAACCCATCTCCTACTCTCCTATTCATAATCGCCCCTCTGCATCTCTCTCTCTCTCTCTCTTTACTGATACGCCCCATTCCCTAGAACATCCTTTATGCCTACCCCCATTTCACCATTACAATATATATATATGTTTATCTCCCACAACCCCTCTCCTCCCCCTATCCCTAATCACCCATACCCTCCCACCCTCGCTCCTTGAGTGTCTCTCCTTCTCTCAATCATTCTCTCTCTTTCTTAATCACACCCTCTCTCTCTCAGCACACACACATACACACACACACCCATATACTCCTTTGCTACTCCATCTACCTCTGTCATAGCCACATAACACCCCTTGAAAAACTCCATCCTCTATCACTCTCTCTAACAACCCCCTACTAATAACCTCCTTCCTCTCTCTCTCTCTCTCTCTATATATATATATATCCCTCCCTACTCTACTTTATTAAACCCTTACTAATCCCCTCTCTTTCTCTTGCACTTCTTTACTCCTCCCCCCTCTTCTCACTCTTTATGCCACCCTAACCCTTACTAATCCTCTTTCTCACTCACTCTCTTTGAAACTCCTCCATCTACACCTAACCACCACCCCTTTCTCTCTTTTTTGACACCATAACACCCACCTCTCTATCACACACTCTCAGTACCCCTAACCCATCCTCTCTCTCCCTAACCTCACTCATATTCTCCCTAAGACCCCCCCTCTCTCTCTCCTAGTCCTCCACCTACTGGTAGATGCAACTGATTTTCTCAATCTCTCTCACAAACACTCACCCCTCCTCCTCCTCCTCCTCCTCTCTCCCATACTCTCCCTAATCCTTACTAACCACCTATCTCACCCCCTACTCCTCCACCTACCTTCAACATGACCTCTTCCTCTCTCTCTCTCCCCCCTCTTATGCCTCACCCTTACTAATCCCCTTTATAACTTTTTCTCTAACCTACTTCTCCACCTACACCTAACCTAGATGAATCTCTCTCTTCCCCAACCCCCTAACACCCCCCTCTCTCTTAGTCTCACTACCACTAACAACCACTCTCTCTTCCTAATCTCCCTCATACTCTCTCTATAAATAACCACCACCTATAGCCCCCATCTCCCTCTCTCTCTTCTACTACTGCTACGCCTTTCCCTCTCGCTTTCTCATTCTCTCTCTTTCTCCCCTAATTCCCTTCCTCCTACAACTTATCCCCATACTCTTTCTCTCTACCCATATCCTACCAACCTCCTATCCCTCTATGTCCAATCCTCCCTCTCTTTCACACAGTCCCTTGTCCTACGATGCAATTAATCACCCTCCTATATCTCTCTCTAACCCTCTCCCTCCCCTAGGCCTATACCTACACCTAACACCCACACCTCTTTGTCTCCCCCAATTCCCTCCTACACTCCCTACCCCCTCCAGCCCCCCTTTGTCTCCTACTATCCCTACCCCTTCCACCCCCCCTCTATCTCCTACTCCACCTACCCCTAAACCTCTCTATACTAAACGTCACCCCCTACAACTTACCACCCCCATCTCTCTCTCTCTCTCCCTCTCTCTCTCCTTGCTACCTTCCTCTCACTCTCTCTCTCTCCCCTCCTCTCCCTATAACTTCCTAACCACCTATATAACTCTATCACCACCCTCCCTATCCCCCTACCTCTAACATGCCCTCCACCTATTTCTCTCTCCCTCTCTCATCTCTTCCTCCTCTCTCTTACTCTCTCTCTCTCCCCTCCCCCTCTAGGTAAACCTAAATACTACCCATATCTCTCCCCTACAGCCCCCTAACACCCGCCTCTCTCTATATATCACTATCCCTAACCACCAACTCTTTATCCCTAACCCCCCTCCTACTCTCCTTTCCCATAATCAACCCATAAAACACCCTCCTCTCTCTCTGTTAGCACCATGTTTGTACTAAGCTCAAGACCACCACCAAGGAGATTTACATGACGAATTTGCACACCCACCACATCAGCATTCAAGTCAAGTTAACAAGGAATAATTTTTTTTTAATCCCAATTAAGTTTTATATGAAGAACATGACAACTTTTGAGAAAAAGGACTTTTTTAGTCGTATTTTTCCACCAAACCAGCAGGAACCCTGGGAAAGAGAGGTTTTTCTCTATCACAGGCCAATCTATAATAACCTCCCTCAGAATTTTCATAGGTGTCATGGTTTGGGAGAACCAAAGAGATCTTCATAGTGTAAATGTCCAGAATTTACGTTTATTGCCCGAGTCATCAACTTCCGAAGGAGATCCCGACCAGTTGGAGGAGAATATGGGAAAATGGGAACATGGGTTTTGTCAAGCACGAGCCCAAATACAAAAACCTCTTTTAGTTTTTACATATGTGTCTCCATTTGAGATATACATCTGGGGATCCAAAGGGCAGTTTCAAGAGTCCATGACCAGAAATGAAGAAAGTGGTTGGAACCGACTCTCAAAAGTTGTTAAGCCTTCTATGCAGGTGTCAACATAGTTGTAGTCATCCTCCATTTAGGAAGCTCGGGCCTGAGGGCCAAGTAGATCTATAAATGCATTGTAATAGAAGAGAAAAGGGTTGGAAAATCAATGGGATAAGGCCCGGGAGGACTTGGTTTTGTTTTGAAAGCATAATCCTAATACATTTATAGTGATTAAAGCTGGTTTATGGTAGAGATTCTTGTGTCATTTAGCTTACAGTCTGTATCTTCTTCTTATGTGCATTTGTGCCATGTTATTTACTTTTGTGTTGTTTTATGTTCATATCTTAAACTAGTGTATGGTAATGCAGAATTCTTTTTATAAGACCTGTTTATTGTTTCAAATGTTCACCAACTATTTCTACTAAAGTTAGTGTAGGATTCATCCTAGTTAGATTCCCATGGTGATGGATTGTTTCATTCCTTCTTCCCTTATCACTAGACAATAGCCTTTTGATTATGAATGAGTGGCTATCTTGCCTCTATTTTAATATGCCATGCAACAACGCTATCATTTGCTTGATGTATTATGTTTTGACTACATTTCCCAATGTCTCTTCTCCTGATTATCTCACCAAACCTTTAAACAATTTGTCCTATCAAGAAATCTAACCTTCTGAATGTGCTTTCATTAAATATCTTAACTAAGAAGGCTGGTGTGTTTCTCATCGATTATTTTTCAGTCTTCTATCAAATCTGTGTGTTCCTCATGGCTACAATTTTATTGATTATTTTCAGTTTTTTATGAATTTCAAGAGAGACCCCTCTGTGACTTTCTTGGGTCAGTAGCGCAAGTCTAAAGTGGTTTTGTGGTTACCCCATTTAGGCCTCTCTGCAACCTAGAGGTACGATTTGGGTGCTAACACTCTCTTCTACTACCTGGGACCCTAACCCTCTCTCTCTCCCATCAAATTATCCAACTCTTACCACTTAGCATCCCCCCATATTTCTATATCTCTCACCTATACCCCGATAACCCTTAGCAACCCCTTTAATTATTGTCAATCTCCAATATTTCTACACATATACCTAACCCCCACATATCTCTCTCTTCTCCATCTCCTAAACCCCCCCTCTCTCTCTAAAATGTTAGTTTTTTCATCATTTAATTCAATATGATCTAGGACGTTAACTGAAAGAACAACATGTACATCATATCAAGCATAAGAGACAAGAGACAAGAGACATAATCCCCAAAAGATAAATGTCTGCAGCAGCTACTCCTCCTCCACTTGTGCACACTCCTCATCTCTCTAACTAATGCGAGTAGGTCTTCATCATCTCTGTGAGTTGTCCATCCTATGGAATCATCAGGGCTTATTACATGCATAAAAAAAAACCTCGAAAGAGCATCCCAGGACTGATTACGAGCTTACTGCTCAACCTATCGAATCTCCCATGGAGGTATTACATGTGAAGAACACCCATCACTTCCATCACTTCCTCCTTGAAGTGTCTTCTATCTAAAGAACAACAAGCCTCTCTTTGAAGTACTCGAACATCACTCTAGCTAGTGGTTTGGTCAACACATCTGCAAGCTTCTCATCCATAGCAACATACAAGAGCTTCATTGCTCCTCTCTACACCATATCCCTGATATAGTGATATTTGATCTCGATGCGCTTCGACTTGTCATGAAACATTGGGTTCTATGACAACTTCACACAACTCTGGTTGTCACAATAGATACAAGTAGCATCCAACAGAAGATCAAATCAATCAGATAGTAGCTTCCTTAGCCATACTGCCTCACAACTAGCAAAACAAGCTACGATATACTCTACCTCGATTGTACTTAGTGCTATGCAAGATTGCTTCCTGCCAAACCAAGAGATCACACCTAATCCCATACTAAAGTAGCCTATCTGCAGCACTGCCTGCCGAATATGAATCAACATAACCCTCTATGTTAAAATTTTGATTCACATCATACTTGAGCCCATAATCAACCATACCCTTGAGGTACCTCAGAATATGCTTTAAAACAATCAGGTGAACATGCATAGGATCCACTACGAATTGGCTCAAGGTGTTCATCGCAAAGCAAATATCTGGTCTCGTGTTTGTCAAGTACATCAAGGACCCAATCATCTGATGATACATCGTGGCATCAATCGACTCTGATGAAGCATCACTTAATAGCTTCAGGTTCGATGCCATAGGTGTTGCCATGGCCTTCCATTCAATCATCCTAAATCGCTTTAGGATCTCTATTGCATACTTCCCTTGACCAAGGAAGCTTCCATCTGCACTTTGCCACACCTCCATACCTAGAAAGTAATCCATCATACCCAAGTCCTTCATCTCAAACTCGACAGCAAGCTTCCTCTTCATGTCAACAATCAACCTATCCTCAGCTGTCACAAATAGGTCATCCACATACAATAGAAGTATCACTGGATTTACCACCTCAACCTTGTAGTAAAGGTTGAAATCCGCTTTACTCTTGGTAAAGCACAAACTGGTCAAGAAGTTGTCTATCCTACTGTACCATGTCTTGGGTGCCTATTTCAAAATGACCTACTAATACGCCGCTATGAAACTCTCATATTAGGTTCTCCCTTATGGATCCTCTGGAAATACACAGCTATTATGCCTTGAATAGGTATCCCTCTTGGATAAAAGAATCCAAGTATGGAGTCTTGTCGAAACTCTATGGTTCACGACAAGCCTCCCATGCTTTCGCAAAATCCTTTTTGGTCGTATACTCAGCTTTCTGACACAAGTCACCCTACGGGATATTTCTTGCTTAACAATACACACAACACAAACCACAATGCTCACACAAAATAGGTGTAGAACAAGATGCCAGAAGTGGCTCACATTACTTCTCTAAAATCGATTACAATGTAAGATAACTATAAGCAAATAACTAACTATGATTGGCCTCAGCCGTTACAACTTAGAAGTAACTATGGTGTGTTCTACCTGTGTGTCGACCTCACCCTCTCCTAGTTCTCCATGGAACTTTGAGCTATGGTTCGATCTCAACACTGCACTCAGTCGGTGTGACTCTTCAAAACTCTTTCAGCTCTCCACTCTACTCTGTTTTCTTCTTCTGCTCTCCCTTGTCCCCAAGAATGAAGACCTTTTTCTTCCTCTTCTACTCTACAGGTGCTACACTATAAGCTTCTAGCCATGCTGCACAGCCTCTGTCCATGACGTCCTTTGTCATGTCCTTCACCAACTCACAATAACTATAATAACTTCCTCAGCAACCCCGAATGGCTACTGGTATAGTCCCTTGACTTTTCTGTCTTTCTCACCCAGCTGCAGCAGTCAGTCACATCTTGACTGTCCTATCAGTTCACTCCTTTCCCCATTACACTTGGCTTTGCCAACCCTGTCATTTCGTAGCTTGACCACTTGTCGACTACCCGACCTCTTACATCACTCGTCATCTATTGACCATCTCCTGTCGATCCTTGACCTCTCGTGACATCTACTATTTCTTCAGTTGGTCACACCCTGACTGCTTCTGCTTGACTTATTGACTTTGACAAGTCAACCTACTCTTCGCACCAGTGGTCGTCGACACTCCCACTGGTCGGCTCCCTTTGGTCGATCAACTTCGACTGATTTTCCTAGGTCCCAATGCTCCTACATCAGACTCCCTAGTTGAAAAAGAATTTGACTACTCCGTTAGTCTCCTGAGCTCCTCTTTGGGAATCCATGTCGCTTCCCACAACTGATCATTTGTCCATCACACCAAGTATTCTTTCATGCGCGATCTATGGGTATGCCCTACTTCACGTTCATCGATTACTTTTGTGATCCCTTCTTTATGCCAGTCTGGAATCTGTCCTATCTAGTCGATACTAGTTCCTTCCCATTTACTACTACTTGACCCTTCTTCAAACTTGTACAAGTCTGAGACGTTGAACATTGCTGAAATGTTCAAGTCTTCCACTAATTCCAAAACATATGCATTGTCTGAAATCTTCTTCAAAATCCTGCATGGTCCTATCTTCTTCAACTTCAGCTTATTGTATGCTCCTGTTGGAAATCGCTCCTTCCGCAAATATGCATAGACTAAGTCCCTCTCTTGGAATGACAGTAGCCTCTTCCTCTAGTCGTCTCTTAATTTGTAGGCCGCATTACTCTTCTCGATGCGCTTTCACACATTTTCATGAACTTCATGCATATGCTATGCGAATGATTCTGCCTCCGCACTCTTCCTGGTTTCTGTTGGCAATTCAACCAAATCTTCCACTACATGTGGACTCCTCCCTTGAAAAATCTGGAATGGGCTCAATCCTGTCGATCGATTCACAGAATTGTTATATGCAAACTCCGCCTGTGCCAACACATCTTCCCACTGCTTGGGTCTGTCGGCTGCTAAACATCTCAGAAGGTTTCCCAAACTTTTGTTTACAACCTCGGTTTGTCCGTCCGTCTGCAGATGATGTGCCAAGCTAAACTCTAACTTTGTGTCGAGTTTCTTCCATAGGGTTCTCCAAAAATGCCCCATGAAGTTTGTATCCCGATCCGACGTGATACTCTTTGGAAACCCATGCAACCTGACTATTTCCTAAGAATAGTACAGCAATTCTTGTGGCATCACATGTTTTCTTACATGGTACGAAATGTGTCATATTCAAAAATCTATCGACTACAACAAATATTGAGTCATTCCCTTGCTAAGTCCATGGTAATCCTAACACAAAATCCATGCTAAGATGCTCCCACGGGTCCTCTGGTACTGGCAATGGTGTATACAACCCCGTGTTTTGACTCCTTCCCTTTGTTAACTAGGAAATTTGACATTGTCGAACCCATCTTCCGACATCTGTCGACATCCTTGGCCAAAAATACTTTTCGTCAACCAGTGCTTTGGTCTTGTCAATTCCAAAGTGTCCTGCTAACCTCCCATGATGAAATTCTTGGATTAGGTTCTCTCTCACTGATCCTATGGGAATACACAACTGACTTCCCTTCAATAGGTAACCTTCTTGAATGAAATAACTCAAATATGGAGTTCTGTCGATGCTCCAAGGCTCATGACAAGCCTTCCACACCTTCGCAAAATCTTCGTCAGTCTCATACGCTACCTTTATCGACTCTATCCGTGTCGCCTCAATAGTCGTCGTTCTCAATAGTGCAACTCTCCTACTCAATGCGTCGACAACTTTGTTCGAATTGCCCGACCTATGTTGCAACATGAAGGTATATCTCTAAAGCAGCTCCACCCACTTTATGTGTCTCTGATCCAACTTCGACTGAGTATTCAAATACCTCAGTGCTTGGTGATTTGTGTATAACACAAATTCCTGCGGCAACAAATAATTCCTCCATTTCTTCAATGCTTGGATGATCACATAAAATTCTTGGTCATAGATCGAATACTTCCGCTTCGCTCCATTCAGTTTTTCACTAAAGAATGCAATTGGTCGGCCTTCCTGGCTTAACACTGCTCCAATTGCTATTCAACTTGCATCACAATCGACCTGGAAAACTTTGTCAAAGTTTGGGAGTGCTAACACTGGGCTCTTAGTGACCTTTTCCTTCAATACATCGAAATATTCCTGGGTCTTATCCATCCACTTGAACTTGCCCTTTTTCATGCATTCTGTCAATGGTGCACAAATTCGACTGAATCCCCGAATGAACTTCCAGTAGAAACTAGCAAGTCCATGGAAACTTCTCACTGCAGTCATACTTGTCATTTCCAGCCAATCTACTATTGCCTTCACCTTCTCGGGGTCCATCTCCAACCCTTTACCTGAAATTACAATCCCAAGTACACCAACTCCTTCTTCATGAAGAAACACTTTTGTAGGTTAATCATCAGCTTCTCTTCCTGTAATTTCTGTAATACTTGTCGAACGTGCTCCAAATGTTTTGACTTGGTCCAACTAAAAATAATAATGTCATCTAAATAGACTACGACAAACTTTCCTAAGAATGGTTTCAACACTTCATTCATCAATCTCATGAATGTACTAGGTGCATTAGTCAATCTGAATGGCATGACCAACTACTCATATAACCCTTCTGCCATTTTGAATTTTGTCTTCCATTCATCTCCTTCTCTGAACCTAATCTGGTGATACCCACTCTTCAAGTCTATTTTCATGAAGTATGTCACTCCACTCAGGAAATCCATCAAGTCATCCATCCTTGGCAATGGAAATCGATACTTGATCATGATCCTGTTGACGGCTCTGGAATTGGTACACATTCTCCATTCCCTGCCCTTCTTCGGTGTCAATACTACTGGCACTGCACACAAGCTCAAACTTTCTTGTATCAATCCCCTATCCAACAACTCTTGGACCTATCGGTTGAGCTCCTATCCCTCTGCTAGACTCATCCTATATGGTGCTTTGTTTGGAAGACTCGACCCTAGAATCAAGTCGATCTGATGGGGTATGCTCCTTGTTGGTGGCAATCTCGTCAGTTTCTCATCAGCCATTACGTCCCGAAACTCTTCAAGCAAATCTTCGACTTCGACCGGAATGCTCTCCTAATTGGTCATTCCATTGACATATGGTCCTTTTAGAATGATTGCAAAACATTCCGACTACTTTTCCTCCTCTGCGAGGAATTCTTTGGCCATGCTCATCAACACTCGCTTTTCCCAAAGTTTGCTCTCACCATCCTTACCATTGGTTGGCTCTCCTCGCCTCGGCCTAAGAGTCATTTTCACGCCATTCTTCCACACTGTGACTGTGTTAGCCTGACCGTCATAGGTCACCTTACGATCATATTGCCATGGTCTCCCTAACAACAGATGGCATGCATCCATGGGAACTACATCGCATAGTACGCTATTCTCCAATCCTTCAAATCTGAAGTTGATCAGGCACTGTTTGCTCACCTTAACATGGTGTCCTTTTTGCAACCATGAGCTCTTGTAAGGGTGTGGGTGTTCTCGACACTTCAACCCGATCTTGTCGATGAATTGTGTCGACACAAGATTCTCTGTACTCCCACCATCAACTACGGTCTTGCAACACCATTCTCCATTCTGCACCTTTGTTTGAAAGATTGCCTTCCATTGTGCTAGTTTCATCAAGTTGCGTTGATCTTCCTGGATCAAAGCTCACTGAACCTTCAAATTTTGGTTCTTCTTTTTCTCACCTCCACTGCTATCTGATGTCGACTCTTCCCTCTTGTTGACTTGCTCATCCTTTCGACGTCTGGGTTTCGACTCTTCTGCAGCATGTAGGTTTTCTGGGCATTCATATGCCTTGTGACCCGTTCTTCAACATTTGTAACAGATTATGGTTGGTCAGTTACCTCCCTTCTTATCGGATGGACCACTTTGACCATACACGCCTCGACCACGGTTCTCATGACCATCTCGTCGGTTCTCTTGTGCTCTTTCTTTCGTCGACGTTCCTTCTGTGCGTTGACTATCTTTGACACCTTCTTTCTTGTAGCCGCTACCTTGACCTTTCATGGATACAGTCTTTCCACCCAGACCAGTCATCCTGCCTCTGGTTGCTACGGACTTTCTTGACAGTTTCTCTTCCGCCTTTAGAGCTAACTGATAGGCTTCACTGACTGCTCTGAATCTCGACATGCTGAGTTCATCCTGCAGAGCATATTTCAAGTCGTTTACATATCTGGTGATAGCTTCTTCTCCTTCATTAGTTTGTCTTGACAGCATCAACAATCGGTATAACTCCTCTGTGTACTTTTTCACGATCATCTATTTTTGTCAAAATTTTTGTAGCTTTCGGAACAAGAAAATTACATAGTCGTTTGGAAAGAGCTTCCCCTTCAACTTGGCAACCATCCTATCAAAAGATTTAATTTTCTCCTTGCCTTTCTTGAGTCTATCAGCCTGTACATTGTCCCACCATAACGAGGCATGACCCTTCAACCTTAGACATGCAGTCTTAATCTGTTTAGGATCCTCGATTTGCTCTACATTGAAATATTTCTCCATCTCTCTGAGCCAGTCGAACAAGTCTTCTGGGTCTAGGCTTCCCAAGTATGTATGCACATCTATCTTCACCCAACCTCTCATTTCTGTTAGAAGCTTGATGAGTTTTTCCTCTGGTTCTTCTGCTGTGGCTTCTCGAGCTTCCACTTCCTTGACTTCCTCATCGCTGTGGTCTAGCGCTTCAGGAATGCAACCACGCCTCTGGTTTTCTTTGATCACTGCGAGCTCATTTGTCAAATTCCACATCATTCAGATGCATTCATCAAACATCTCACGATCTACTGTGATGGTTGCTGTGCCACGCACTCTTCGTCCTCAGACATTAACGCCTCTATGAGCCATTTTCAACCTCCGCTAAAAATTCTCACACCTTCTGCTAGACCTGATACCAACTGGCGCAAGTTAGGTTGGTATAGTCTTCTTCTCCAATCAGACTCGCTTCCAGGCTCCGATACCAAATGACGCAAGTCAGGTTGGTATAGTCTTCTTCTCCGACTGGGCTCGCTTCCGGGCTCTGATACCAACTGACGTAAGTCAGGTTGGTATAGTCTTCTTCTCCAACCGGACTCGCTTTCAGGCTCTAATACCAACTAACGCAAGTTAGGTTAGTGTAGTCTTCTTCTCCAACCAGACTCGCTTCCGAGCTCTGATACCAACTGACGCAAGTCACCCTACGGGATACTTTCTTTCTTAACAATACACACGACACAAACCATAATGCTCACACAAAGCAAGTGTAGAACAAGATGCCAGGAGTGGCTTATATTACTTCTCTAAAATTGGTTACAATGTAAGATAACTTAAGAAAATAACTAACTACGATCGGCATCAGCCGTTACAACTTAGAAGTAACTGTTGTGTGTTCTCCTTGTGTGTCGAACTCACCCTCTCCTGGTTATCCATGGAACTCTGAGCTATGGTTCGATCTCAACACTGCACTCAGCCAGTGTGACTCTTCATAACTCTTTCATCTCTGCACTCTGCTCTATTTTCTTCTTCTGCTCTCCCTTGTCCCCAAGACTAAAGACCTTTTTCTTCCTCTTCTACTCCGTGGGTGCTATTTCCAAGATTATCACAATCCTGAGACACATGTTCCCTTCCGTTTGTCAATCTTGTCCAAATCCTACGAACCTGCACTGTCAGCTTCTAGTCGTGCTGCACAGCCTCAGTCCATGACATCTTCTTTCATGTCCTTCACCAACTTGCAATAACTGTAATAACATCCTCAGCAACCCCGAATGGCTACTGGTATAGTCCCTTGACTTTTCTGTCCTTCCGACCCTGCTACAGCAGTCAGTCACATCTCGACTATCCTGTTGGTTCACTCCTTTCCCCATTACCCTTAGCTTCGCCAACCCTGTCGTGTCGTAGTTCGAACACTTGTTGACTACCCGACCTCTTACATCACTCAGCATCTGTCGACCATCTCCTGTCGATCCTTGACCTCTCTCGACATCTGCTATTTCTTCAGTCAGCTACACCTCGATTGCTTTTGCTCGACTTGTTGACTTCGACAACTCAACCTGCTCTCCGCACCAATGGTCGTCGGCACTCCCGCTGGTTGGCTTCCTTCGGTCGATCAACTTCAACTGATTTTACTAGGTCCCGATGCTCCTACATCACTTTCACTGACTCTATTCCTATTGCCTGAACTATCATCATGTTTAGCAATGCAACTCTTAGACTCAACGCGTCGGCAATTGTGTTCGACTTGCCTGACTTATGTCGCAACATGAGCGTATATCCCTGTAGGGATTCAACCCATTTCATGTCACACTAATTCAACTTCAACCTAGTATTCAGATACCTCAATGCTTGGTGATCTGCGTATAACACAAATTCCTTGGGAAACAAATAATGCCTCCAATTCTTCAATGCTTGTACAAGAGCATAACATTTTTGGTCATATACTGAATATTTCTTCTTCGCATCATTCAACTTCTAACTTAAGAATGCAATTGGTCGGCCCTCCTGGATCAACACTACTCCAATTGCCATTCCACTTGCATCGCAATCGACTTGGAATACTTTGTCAAAATCTGGGAGTGCTAACACTGGGATCTCAATGACCTTTTCCTTCAACTTGTTGAAAGTTCACTGGGCTATGTTCGTCGACTTGAATTCCCCTTTTCTCATGCACTCTATCAACGGTGCACATATCCTACTGAATCCTCGAATGAACTTCCTGTAGAAACTAACAAGTCCATGGAAACTCCTTACTCCAGTCCTACTTGTCGGCTCTAGCCAATCCAATATTTCTTTTCCCTTCTCTAAGTCCATCACCAACCCTTTTCTCGAGATTACAAATCCCAAGTACACCAGTTCTTCTTTCATGAATAAACACTTTTGCAAGTTTGCCATCAACTTCTCTTCCTGAAACTTCTGCAATACTTGTCGAATGTGCCCCAAGTGTTATGTCTTGGTTTGACTAAATATCAGGATGTCATCTAGGATGAATGTACGGGTTTCATTAGTCAATCCAAATGGCATAACTAACCATTCATATAGCCCTTCCTTTGTCTTGAATGTTGTTTTCCATTCATCTCCTTCTCTGACCCAAATCTAGTGATAGCCGCTCTTCAGGTCTATCTTCATGAAGTACTTCGCTCCACTCAAACAATCCATCAATTCATCCAATCACGACAATGGAAACCAATACTTGATCATGATCTTGTTGATAGTTCTGGAGTCTCTACACATTCTCCATTCTCCTCCTTTCTTCGGTGCTAATACTACTGGTACTGCACACGGACTCAGACTCTCTCTGATCAACCCTCTGTCAAACAACTCCTAAACCTATCAATTGAGTTCTTGAACTTCTTTCATGCTCATCCTATGTAGTGCTTTTTATGGAATACTCAACCCTAGAATCAAGTTGATCTGATGGGATATGCTTCTCATCAACGAAAATCCCGTTAGTGTCTCATGGAATACTATGCTTCGAAACTTGTCAAGCATCTTTTTGACTTCGACCGAAATCTTCTCCATTGTCAACCTATCAACACGTGGTCCTTTTAGAATGATAGCAAAACATCTCAACTGCTTATCCTCTTCTGTGAGGAATTCTTTTGCTGAGCACATCAACACTCGCTTCTCCCAAAAGTTGCTCTTGCCCTACTTATTGTCTGTTGGCTCCTTCAGCTTAAGTGTTCTTTGCATGCCATTCTTCCACACTGTGACTATGTTAGCTCAACCATCATATATCATTTTTCGATCATACTGCCATGGTCTCCCTAACAACAGATGGCATGTGTCCATTGGGATTTCCTCGCACAATACACTGTCTTCAAATCCTTCAACTCTGAATTTAATTAGACATTGTCTGGCAACCTTCACATGGTATCGTTTCTACAACCATGAGATCTTGTAAGGGTGTTGATGCTCTCGACACTTCAACCAGATCCTGTCGATGACCTCTGTCGACACAAGATTCTCAATGATTCCACCATCAACTATGCTCTTGCAACTCCATTCACTGATTCGCACTTTGGTTTGAAAGATAGCCTTTTCATTATGTTGGATCTTGCTCCTCGCGTTGGTCTTCCTAAACCAGTGTTCTCCTGACCACCAGGTTTAGACTTTTCTTCCTCTCATTCTCATTGTTGTCAGATGTCGATTCCATCTTCTTGTCAACTTGTTCATCTCTTTGACGTCAAGGCTTCAACTCCTCTACAACATGAAGGTTCTCTGGGAATTCATATGCCTTGTGTCCTGCTCCATGACACTTGTAACAGATTATGGATAGTCTGTCAGCTCCTTTTCTTTCGGATAGACCACTTCAACCATACAGACCTCGACCGTGTGTTCCTCGACTATCGCGTCAGGTTTCTTGCGCTTTCTCCCTTCTCGATGTCCCCTCCGTATGTTGGTTATATTCGACATATTCTCTCCTGTAACCACTACTTTGGCCTTTCACGAAAATAATCTTCGCACCCTGACCAGTCATCCTACCTCTGGTCGCTGCAGATTTCCTCTATAGTTTCTCTTCTTCCTTCAGAGCTAACTAGTAGGCTTCATCGACCGCTCTAAATATTGACATTCTCAACTCATCTTCAATGGCATATTTCAAGTCATTGACATATATTACGACAACTTCTTCACCTTCGTCTGTCTGAACCAACCTTATTGACAATATGTAGAACTCTTCCATATAGTCCTTCACAATCATCTCTTTTTGTTGAAAGTTCTGTAACTTCCGAAACAAGGAAATCACATAGTCATTTGGCAAGAACTTTCCTTTCATCTTGGAGACCATCCTATCCCAAGACTTGATTTTCTCCTTGCCCTTCTTGACTATGTCAGCCTGCACATTGTCCCACCACAAAGAGGCATGACACTTCAACCTCAGACATGCTTTCTTAATGCGTTTAAGATCCTCAATCTGATCTATGTTGAAGTATTTCTCCATCTCTCTGAAACAGTTGATCAACTCTTCTGGATCCAGAATTCTTGAGTAGGTACGTACGTATATCTTTGTCCAACCTCTCATATCTGTCAGAACTTGATGAGTTTATCTTTTGGTTCTTCTCCCGCTACTTCCCATGCTTCCACTTCTTTGATCTCTTCATCGCTATGGTCTAACGCATCAGGAACAAAACCACGCCTCTAGCTTTCTTTGATCGATGCACCATCATTTGTCAAAGTTTACATTGTTTGAATGCACTCATCGAACATCACACGATCAACTGTGACTGCTGCGCCAAGCGCTCTTTGTCCAACACCTTGAACGTTAACACCTCTATGAGCCATTTTCAACCTCAGCTGAAACTCTTACTCCATCCAATACTAGTCGGACTTCAACAAGCTATTTACAACTCTCCCCAACCGTCGCTGGAGCTGTGAAGACACTTGCACACTGGAGTCACCTGCAATGTCGATATCACTGACATTTTTCTGTGAGTAGGATTCTTCAACTTGACCGGACTCACTTTCAAGCTCTAATACTAACTGACACAAGGCGCCTTATCACTAAGGTTCTTGCTTAACAATTACACACCACACACATGTTTGAATAGACAATATGCAAACAAAATGCCAAAAGCTGGCTTATATTACTTCTACCAAAATGGTTACAATGCAACTGCAAAGAATGAAATAACTAACTATTGTTGGCCTTAGCTAAATACCAAATACAATACAGAAGTAACTATGTGCTATCTCAGTGTGTCGACCGTCACCCTCTCCTAGTTCACTCTGGAACTCTAGGCTATGGCTCGATCTGTCTGCATTCGAAAGATGTGTGACTATTCTCTCCAGTCTACCTATCTTCTCCCTGAACTCTCCTCTTTCGGTCCTCTATTGATTGAACTAAACCCCCTTCTCTATGCCTATGCAAAAACCCCCAAGACATGCATCC
The DNA here is from genome assembly GCA_027924585.1 of Larix kaempferi. NCBI lineage: Eukaryota > Viridiplantae > Streptophyta > Pinopsida > Pinales > Pinaceae > Larix > Larix kaempferi. The sequence goes on along the minus strand of BSBM01000898.1, from coordinate 3,734,440 downwards.
TCTGTTTGTCTATCTTCTTAGATCCTGTAGACTTGCAACTATCAGTGCCCCTACTATTCTGCACAATCTCTACCTATGATGACATATTTCATGTCTTCACCCACCTGTAATAACTTCCATTAACTTCCTTAGAAACCCTGAACTGTTTCCAAGTACTCTCCTTGACTTCTACGCATCCTTCTGAAACTGCTATAGTAGTCAGTCTTATCACCTTGACCATACTTCCTCTTGTCATCCTTTGACATAACCTGTCAGCTTTCTTTACACTCTTCATTCTTCACCAGTCTGCCCCATCCTCCTTGCTTGGCTCATGCCCAAACTCGTCAAAATCGCAGTTCAATACATGTCGACCCTCGACGTTTCTTCTCTTACCTTGTCATCTGTCGACCTTTGACATGTCGACTCTCGACCTTCTGCTTCTTTTGTCGATCTACGCATTGATGGCTCCTGCTCGACTTATTGACTCAGATAGCTAATCTTCTCTTCCGTACCAGTGGTCGTCGGCAATCCCTCTAGTCGGCCTTCTTTATGTTGATCAACTTCGACAGCTCTGCCTAGGCCGTAATGATTCTATATAAGTAGGATGTATATTTGGATCTTGGTCTTCCCTGCCCTCATCTTCATTATTAGGTGCTAGATCTTCAGGTTCTTATGGATCTAGATCTAGAATTCTCTCAAAATGAGTTATCTTCCTATTGGGAAGAAGTGGAGCATGCTCCAAAAACATGTGCTTGATTTCTCCAATAATGGATGTAAGCGAATTTGGAGGCTTCCTGAACTTACTCTTCCTACCAAGCATGGTGAGAACAAATCCAAAAATATGAATATCATTATGGAGCATGTGATTTGAACCAACTGAGGTATAATCAACTCCATGAATGTGTATGTAGTTCTTTGATATCTCCTTTGAATCGACATAGGTGAGATCATAACCAAATGAACTAATAAATGATGGTGTTGGCTTGGACTTCAAATCAGATCCAAGAATTGATAGATGGGTTCCTATGATATCCTTTGAACCTGCAGGGGCGAGATGAAAACCAAAATCACAAGGATATGCATTAGACTTCAACCCAAGCGAATGATGGTGTCTTCCATCTTAGGTGAAACTCTGAAAACATGTGCCAATTTCTGAATAGGAGTTCATAGGAAGCATACGATCAAGGAGGGCGAATGCATCACCTCCAAGATATGACTTTACCTCCAAAATACTTAGTAGATCATCATATTCCACATCAACAAGATCATGGCAAGTAGATATTTTGAAAGTCTCTTCAGCTTCTAGAGTAGTAGCTGAGATATCTTGCTCAGAATTTGAATCAGAAAATCTATCAACTCCATCAGTGGTGATAGAACATTTTTCAATAGGGATCTTTGGGTGCTAGATCGTGAGGTTCTTGTGGATCTAGATTTAGAATTCAATATTTTATGTGAACCTTCTCTTTCTCAACCTTCTTTGCTGGATCTTTTCCATTCAAGAAACCTTTGCAGGTGTCTTGGGAAAAATTGAGATTGGGTAGAATTTAAACCACCTTTTGAGTATGCATATCTTACAAGTACTTGTAGTTGAGATGCCCAAATATTTCATGCCATAGCCTACTCTCTTCATTTGCATGTGTGTGAAGAGAAGAATTTTTTGAGTGAGGTAGAAAGTGGGAGAACTCATAGAGTTTCGACTTGTGGTTTGGAACACCTTTTGCAATGGTACACCCTGATACCATGTCTTATATTTCAACCTCATTTGGAGAGAAGATCACCCTCTTGGGCTCTCCAGTGTGGGCCATATGGTAGACCGAATGTATATTTGCAATGAGTGTAGGGACATAGTGCACATCTGAGAAGTACCCATGATCGAGCTTGATTCTTCCAATCCCCTTAGAGGAGACCTCGTAATCATTCCCAAACGTGATGGAAGGTCCAATAGTAGATTCAAAACTAGTAAAGATATATTTGGAAGAAGAGATGTGTCTTGATGCTCCTGAATCTATGATGAAGGAGGATTGTGTTGATGCACCTGCCATGAGAGCATGGCATCCCTATTTTTCCTCAGATATTGATGGTTCACCTTCTTTCTTCCTAGCACATGTAGGTACTAGAAGGTTATTATTTTTAGGAAGTGAAGCCATGAGATCTATGGTATTCTTCATACATGAACTCTCAAGATGAAATCCTCTATTCCAATAGGTACATTTGGATTTCCACATATGATTTTGCTTGTATTTCTTGGAATTCGAAACTCCTTTTGATTTGTTTGGAGCCTCCTTCTGCTTCTTCTCCTTCAACTTTCTGTCAAAAACAATATGCTTTTCCTTGCCATTCGATATATTCATTTCATTGGCAGCAAGTGCGAAATCCAACTTGGGTTTTATCATTCCCATATGAACTAACTTCTCCTCCTCAAGTGTGAGAGACTGGATGAAGTTTTCAAGAGTGGGAAAATTCCATTTTTGGATGGGCAGCTTCGTTGACTTGAAGTTGGATACAAAAAATTAGTATTCAGGGCCTAGTTTTGATAGTATGGAAAGGATGAGTTGCTTCTCTTCTTTCTCAATCCCATATCTCTTCAATTGTGAAATCATATTTTTGAACTTGTTTAGAAACTCGGTGATGGAGTCAAAACTACAAGGGATCAATGAGATGAGCTCATTTTCCAATTTGTGACCTTTCAAGTCATCATTCTGTCCAAGAAAAGATTCGAGCTTGTCCCAAACTTCTTTCGGAGTTGTTAGATCTATGACATGAAAATGGAGGTCTTCATAAATGCTAAGGAGCAATAGTCCTACTGCTCCTTCAAGTTTATCCAAGTACTTAGATGTCTCAATTGCACCAGCGGGTTCGACTACAGTGCCATTCAATACTCTAGAAAGGATTTTGGACTTCATGAAGATGTCCATCTTTCCTTTCCATTCAAAATAATTGAAGGAGTTCAATTTTAGATCCATTGATACTACTGAATTCGAATTGAAGATGGAGATAACCTGCAAAACAAATAAAATTGTTGATGGAGAGTTGCTGCAAATTCGAATGAACATTGCGTTAGGACAATGAGCACATGTGACCAGATACTTCACACCTGGCTAGACCTCACTGGATTGCTCTAGTGAATTCAAGACAATTGCACCAGGAATTGCTGTGGAAATCCAGAGGCTTCTCGTGCTCAATGAAAGTCACCTGCTCAATGAATTTTTGCAACTAATACTGCTGGAATTCGAATAGCTAGATCCACCTATGATACCATGTGATATTTTATAGCATAGATCACACAACTAGAGCAACTATCACTAATCTCACTCAAGAATTGTAGAGAAGAAGAAAGAAGAAGAATTGAATCAGTAATCACTAATAAACTCAAAAATGGTAAAATCTCTAGTATAATCATACATCAGCTATAAGCTGGCACTGTGAAACTGAATAATAACTAAATACAATCAAATGAATTCAAATAATCCTAATTTCATTCGAATTCTCCTCAATGTGTGGCTGGGATAGCATTGGAGACATCACCCAATCAGTGGTAGTCGTCACAAATAGTCAAATATTAGTCAAATGTGTCTAACTAAGTCTAACTGAGTCATGTGAGCAAAAATCAAGGGGAGAAGACTCCAAGGAGGACGCATAAGGCTGATGAGGCTATCAGTAGGTCAAGTGGCACTCCAATATAGAAAACTGGAAGCTACATGAAGTTAAATTGAGCAATAAATGCATGAACTGGGCAATCAATGTTGCAACTAACTATTGGAATCCAAGTAGGTGTAGTAGGGTGCATTTTTCATCCAAGTGAGGAAAAAAAGGTTCACTAGGTAGCTAGGAGGGCTATTGACAGCTAAAAACAGGCTCTAGGGGCTGAAAATAGGCTCAAGGAGCTCAAGAGACTACCATACTAATGACTGGATGCATGCAAATATAAAAAATGATGGTGAGAATATTCCAACACATTAATCATGCACCATACATTAGTTAAAAATTGAAAGTTTGAATCATTTATATAAGATTCCAGTTTATTACATACAATCTACAACACACTTCCAAACAAACTTTATTCAAATTTACAAACTTGATCTTTTCCATTTAAGCATAGTTATGATGAGATCATATTTTACAAAACATGTGTATGTAACATCTGTATTTTAAACATTAAAACATGTGTACTAAATACATGGATTAAATTGAATATTACATACTCTAGATCTTTAAACCAATATCCTAAAACCATTTCAATATTGAACATTAAACTTTCAAGTTAAACAAAAACATTAAAACATATATCTTACAAATTAAATATAAAATTAAATATATTTTACATAATCTAGTATACAACACTTCCTTATACAAATAATTTAAATAATGAAAAAATCATCTAATTTACATAAGAGTTCATTAATTTAAACATTACATGTATGTACTATTTTACATAATATTTTAAGATTGAACATTAAACCATAAACAAACATTAAAACATATGTTGCAAATTGTACTTGCATCATTTGTACATTAAATTCAATCTTTTAACATAATTAGTCTACAACACTCCCAAACTACAACAATTAACTAGAGATTGTATCCAAGGAAAGTTGGAAGAATAGAAGTTTGACAAAAACTAAATAGACTATATGAAATTGTCTTTGTAACACTCAAGAACCATTTAGTACAAGCTATGGATCATTTAATGAGATTCAATCTTGACAAAATTGAACTATACTATTAAACTAGATATAAGATTGACTATCATTATGAAAGAAAATTGTAACTTGTATATACATTTAATAATACATAAATTCATGAACATCATGCAAAATCATATTCTAAGAATTTACCACACAAAATTATGCTATGTAATTAACCCAAAAAAAAAGTTAGATCATTCAAAAAAAATACACAATATGTAAGTTCAATGTACATATATAATCCAAAAATAAAGTTCTTGAATGTCCAAAAGAGTTACAATATATATATCAACATGCAGATATATGCAATATAGTCTAAAGTTCAAATGGCCAAATCAATATGGTAGTATGGGAAAACATAATAAAAAAATACCAATAAAAAATTTCTCTAAATCAAAGTCCACCAATATCCTCCCCTGTGGTCTTCCCTTTGTCTCGACAAGTCCCAACCTACAACATGTTTAAAATAAAATTATGAATCTCGGAAATTATTTAAAAAAAATTAAACTAAATTCAAAAGCTAAAATATTAAACTTATGAAAATAAAATTGAAAAGAATAACAATTATAAACAAAATTACCTCACTACCAATGTCTATGTCCATCAAAGGACCAATATACTTCGTTGCATTCTTCGCTTGACCGGACAAGTACCAAACTGTAACATGTATAAAAGAAAATATGAAGATATCATATTAATTAAACAATTTTAATCTATTAAATTGAAAAACTTAAATAAACTTGTGTATTAAAATTAAAAATTAAAAAATTATAAACAATTACCTCACCAACAATGTCCATATTTCCTTGTGTTTCTGAAATTTAAATTTTGTGAATAAATAAAGCATCGTGTTAGTAAAATAAACTAAAATTAAGCAGTTCACTTAAAACCAAAACAAAATAATTGAAAAAATTCTCACAAGAGATGAAATATAATAAAAAAAGTTGGAACCTAAATGAACCTGTGGATAAAACCATTTTCAATTTCAAAATGTGTTCACATTAACAATAGGATACATAGATTAATTAAAATTCTAAAAAAAATACAATATTGTTTAAACATAAATATCAAATTGTTCAATAAATATACCTCTCTAAAATGATCTTCTACATTTTCACTAGTGGAGAGTCGAAAACCATGTTGATTGAATAATCTAGAAAACTACAATCAATACACATTTACATAATGTATTTATTATTATATATCAAAATATACTTAAAGTCATAGATATAATGCAATGAAAAGTTAAATTCAAAATGAATAAAAAAATTATAGATTGTATGTACATAAACAACAGACCTCTCTTATACTTGATGTGTCATGGGACAAGACATTTGAAGCTATATCGCGACAAACCTTAGCATATGCCCTAAGATATTTAATGCTCATTGTGTCTACCTCATCATTGTTTTTGTAAACAAACTTTTGACGAATAGCGGCTTGATACCTCTCTCGAACCAATACCACATCAAATCCTACAAATGCCAATGTTAAACCTTCGGCAACAGAATCCCTTGTAGCTGTCCCAAGTTTGGATGTGGAATCCATCGCCGATTTTAAAGTCACAAGTCTAGTTGGGTGATATATCTGATATGGAGTTCGAATATTTGTGGGATATCTAAGAGCACATTTTCAATCATATATTTGGCCATTTCCAACTCGATAAAAGCTAGAATGAATATTTGTATAATTTGGCTTCATATTTTAAAAAAACTCTACGTAAAAAAATATGGAAAAATAATTAGGAACCTCCTCATTCCATGGAAACCTACCATAGGCTACAAGGAACCGTTCATATAATAGATGTGCAAGTTCAAGGTGCTTCAAATATTGTACTTTCAACATTTTTCACTTTAGGCCTTCTTTGAAGTTAAACATTGAATTGGCTTGTTCGTTGGTCACTCTCTCCTTCACAACAACCCACTTGTACGGAACCATCACTTGTTCCCTTCTCCTCTGCATCAAGTCAATAAAACAATCCGTAGTTGGTTTGAGACCCTCATATACATCAATGATTTTTTGCAATGACCGCAAAACAATCTCTAGACTTTGTTTGCTCTCTAGAGGGAGATCCAAACTAGCAAGATCATGTTGCAACTTGTCATAGTGAGATCTAAAACTTTCAAGGTTCGTTTTTTGAACGCCACTTTCCAATGGAAGCTCCTCGGGTATATAATATGGATTATTTTAATGGGTTTACAACCCACATCTAGTTCAACATATGCCCTCCTTTCCCGACCTTCATCCCTCTGTGTAGAATTGGGAGCCTCTTTTGAACCTTGCTCTGCCTCAAAGACAAACACACTTATGTGTAAAAATACAAAATTTTTGAACACGTGCAAAATTACAATTGATACATGTATTAAAGCATAAATTTCCATACACATAGAAGTTATAGATCGACGTTCTCCCATAGAAGATACAGGGGAATCATATGTGCCCCTTTGGCCTAACTAGTGATCAGATGAATCTGAACTATACAACAATCTAGAATCTCTTGGTGAAGCCGAAAACCTTCAACTATTAGTCAAGACACCAATTCCTGATGACCATGATGACCTCCCCTTAGAATATGTCGTTGTACCAGTAGACCTTATACGCTTTTTCCTCGAATACCCCTCTCTTTCCATTTGATAAAATTTCTACATTTACACAACTATCAACTCATAACATATTCAAATTTTACATGTTTTGATATATAAACATTCCAAACATTTGAAATCCATACAAAATTTCACATTTTGATTTTGCATTCCAAACATTTATATACATATAAAGAATAATTTTAGTATTGAAAGCAAATATGTTTGAGGATGTCTAGATAAAGGTTTGTGGAGTGATTATTGATAAGAAGTAAGAGACCAATAAATAAAAAGAAATAAGGGGGGAAATGTTGAATTGATCTAAGATAGAAAATGTTTTAGATAAAGAATACTAATCCAATCGATCTACCTAAGGGCCTCTGTTATAGTTTTCTATTGGATCCACAATCTAACTACATATCCTAAAAAACTATTGAACTAATGACCTTAGGTAATAATAATATTATATTAATTCACGTAGCCTAAGGATGTCCAAAGAGATCTGCAAGTATTTTAGTTCACTAATAGGAACTTGGTTATTGTAGTTGAGAATCCTATACTACTATTAAATCTTGATTGGGTCCAATAATGAGTTGTGTAGAGGGATGGGTGAAAGGCTTACATGTACTAGTAGTTGTCTAAAAGGATAGTTCATATAATTTTCATACTTGGAGAGGAAGTAGGTGTAGCACCAAGTGTCATAAGTTCCTAACACTGTTTTTGGTAACGTATCCCTAAAATTGAATGAGAGGATTAAAGGGTGGAAACTTCATAAAAGACTATGAATGGAATTCAAGTAATTTGACACTATGAATGTCCATCATTATCTTAGGGATATTATGGTGTATTCATCCTAGCCTTTGCAAGGTACGAGGAGTAGTATGGAGTTGAAGGTGCAAACATCAAGCTCTCTAGAAATTAAGTTTTGGTATCTACCATTGTTAATTATAAAAGTAGTCAACTCATCCTTAATCTAATAGTTAGGAGAGAAACAAATATCAATGTTTTCAAGGATTATAATGATTTGGTCATTAAAAAGTAGGATTAAGCCCTCAAATGAGGAATTATATAGATATAAAGTTTGAATCACTACAACAAAACATGTGTTTAGCGTCTCTTTTAGCTCCCCTTTTTGCATCCACTAACACATTTAGTGTATTTTTCATCATTTTTTGGACAAAATTGGCGCTTTTCCACGGGATGGCGCCTTTAACGGCATTTTTTGCTTCTTTTTTTTAAAGTAGATGTTATTTAAGATGAAAATTAGCATCCCAATTGGTGTCCATAATAGTTTCTAGAATAACGTCCAACATAGCTTCTAGAATAGTGCCAGGCATAGCTTCCAGAATAGCGCCAGGCATAGCACCATGTCTAGAGCCAGGGATTATGCCAGGAATTCCGCTAGGAAAATCATCTGACAGAGTGACAGGTATAGAGTCAAGTATAGCACCAGGAATTGCACCAAGAATTTTGAAAGTAATTACACCAGGAAAACTCCAATGTTGCGCCAGGGAAAGCACCAAGCATGTTGACATAAGTAGCACCTAGATTCCAAATTTGTATTTTAGGTTAAACCAATAAAGTATTACATGAAACAATGCTAGTGTGATTGACCGAACATCAAGTATCACTGCAATAATGAATAGTCACTTGATAGATCTAGCTTAGATATAGTATAGATATAGTATTTTATGTCAATTACGTGCATATTTTATACATGTTTATAGAAAGGTTTTAGGAAGGTTTTTCTTTGTCTATATGTGTATAGGTTGATTATCAAGTGGAGCTGGAGCCAATTCAACCTGATCTACATCAATCATGGCCGTCATCAAAGGAGCGCTTATAAGCTAAGGTGAATTAATCTTTCTTCCTTATTTTCTCATGCGTTGTATGTGATTGATTAGATCTAGTGATGTAAACATATTGGTATACCACCCCTATCTATCTTAGGTCTTGGGAAAGTGATCCAAGGGAGTTCCCATCTTTCCACAGGGTGGAAATATCCATAACACATAAAGATGAATATTTTAGGGCCTACAACCTTTGTTTGTATTCCTAAACCCTGCAAAAGGCCCAAAGAACTATCCATGGCATTTCAAATATTTAAACAACAATCATATGATCCATGTAGGACAATTATTCACTCTATATGCAATGTGTGATGTTTTTTTATTGTGTTCATGATCTGTAAACGATAAAAGCCTCTTTTAGGCCCTAATACATTTTTTTCCTCCTTGAACCATGTTCATGACCCTAAAAACCATCCCTGACGTACAAAACCATGTAGTGACCTATGTTCCTTGACCATTAAGGTAGTCCTCCTCCTTTGAAATTTTAGTGTACTATGATTGAGCAAATAAACACAATTGGCCCAATCCTCTTCTAGCTCACTTAAAACATATAGTGTGCATGGTCCATGAGCATTAAAAGTATCTTCTAGGCCCTAATAAATCAGTGTCCCCCTTGAACCATGCCCAATACATCGAGAACCATCCTTGATGCTTAAAAACTTGTAATGGAAACCATGCATCACTTGTAGGACAAATATTCTCTTTAGAGGTATGTGTGGTGATATTGGACCATGGAGTTTAAGGAAACATGGGGTCTAAGGAAATATGAATTTCCTAAGGGGATCATGGGCCATTACAATACCCTAAAACACTATATAGGCCCTACATAGGGAGTCTTTTAAGTGTCCAAGACATGGACACTCAATTCTCATAATTCTCATCCACTTCCTCACCATTCCTTTATCATCATCGTCATCCTCATCATTGGTACCATCGTCCTTACCATCATCATCATTGTCATCATCATTTTCGTCATCATCATCGTCGTTGTTGAGGTTTTTCAAACCAATTAAGTTGGTTCCCACAGTCCAAGCCATGATCGAGGGTCAAAATATAGAGTCATACACCATAACAATTTTCTTTGTGGATCATGGGCCATCCATAGGGCCCTTTAACATCACATGATTCCCGAGTAAAGAATCCTTAGATTAAAAGTGGGGCATGATAGCCATTTTGATATTTACAACATTAAGGATGGTTCTTGGAGCCTAATCCATGGTGTTAGATCAAAATTAAGGTCATTAGAAAAGGAACTAGGTTATTAGGACAGTCCAAACCATGATCCAGGGTGAAAATATAAAGTGTTACCCATTAATATTTTCCTTTATGGACCATGGGCCAAGCATAGGGAACCTAACCATCACATGAGTCCCACACAAAGAATCCTTAGATTACAAATCTCAATACAAACTAGAAATAAAAAAAAGGATTTTGTAATGATGTGAAATGTTTTATATAGTGTTTGAAGGAATAAAATGAAATAACAATACAAACTCCTTTCATAAAACATTCAAAGGTATGTTTTCCCTCAAATTGAGATATGCGTACCATTAGGAGTTTTTTAGCACATGAGGTAGGTTCATAGGTGATATGTGTACATATGTGCAATGTTGGTGCTTTATGGGCGATATATCCATCATTTCTGTCTCTATCATTTCTTTCATCATGTTGTCTCTCGATTTTAGTACCCTACTTGCAATTTAAACTCAAGAAATTTTCTCTCTCTTGATTGATAGATCCGAGTTTAAGTTTTAAGTTTTTATTTTATAGACGAACATCGATTTTTTAATTACTTTTCATAATATTTTATTTATGAGCCAACATGGATTTTTTTTAAATACTTTCCATAATTTTTTATTTTATGAGACGACATGAATTTTTTAATTATTTTGTTAGGAACAAACATTACAACATCTCCCCCATTACAGCATCCACATGATTTTTTAACTTATGACCAATACTTTATTGATCATGCACCACACAAATCATTTTCCTTAGAAAGAAAGATCCAAATTGTGCATCTAATTTGATCATATCTATAATAATCATACGTTCTTCAATGGGGACCACCTGGCCTTGAAAAATAAAGCTTCCTACTACAATTGAATCCCAAGACCTTACACCCCACCTCTTATCACTGGTTAACATTCTGTTGCACCTACAATTGTAACTTATGACCTGACATGCTTCATCACCATGAAAAGCATGGGCTGTGTTGATCCCTAGGTGTGTTAAGGTCCACCATCTTTTAGTTTACATAGTCCCTAGTCATGTTTGGGAAGGTCCCTTGACATTGGGAGGTAGAAAAACCACCTTACCAAACTCCATTTTGAGACTTGATGGAGAGTGTCTCTCCCTTCCAGTTTCCCAAGGAGTGAAAATTACAAGTGTTTCGCTCCTTGCAAGCCTTTAGGGGACCGAAAATTTCAACATTTTCACTTTGTGCTCAGTTCTAGGGGAGCGACAATCCTATTATAGCCATCTTGCCTTGATTTTTGGGTCAAAATCTGAATTTGATCTTAGGTGGATCTTCCTATCCTTTGAATATCTCCTCCATTTCCATTCACGGAAACCTCAATCTCCCTTAATCCACCTTATCCTCCCTTGATCCAAATATTTCTCTCAAGTGGTTTAGCCTCTCCATCCTATAAATAGGACCTCATGCCTTGGCTCACACACATGAAGAAGACTTAGAGAGGTGGTCCTTATGACCTTGTGGTGCTCAAAGGGATTTGGAAGCAGAGCCCAAAGGACATGCTGCTTCAGATTCAAGTATACTTATGTACATGTTGTTCATGCCTTTCTTTCTAATATAAAACTTTGCCTATTCTCCCATTTCATGTCTCTTTGATGGCTGTATGAATATGTTTACCAATTGGTGATTAGATATTGGTTAATACACTTGGTACATTGGAAGGTGTTGTCTTTTATATTTGTGTGCAGGATCACAACTTGGGATTTGCGAGCTAAGACCTAGATAAATAAGGAGCAACTAGGAAAACCTTCAAGACTAAGGTAGGATATCAATTCTCTTCCATCCTTCTTATTCTCGGGCTTGCTTGTGTATGAACTAGATCTCAGATATGTTAGGTACCATTTGTTTTGCTTCTATCTTGTATTAGGTATGGTGTGATTGGGATATTTAAACAATAAGTATGGGTCTCTAGGCCCTATATTTGGTTAAGGGAAGAAACCCATGCCTTAGGCCCCAAAGGAAAATTCTAGACATCTAGGATCAAGAACAATTGCTCAAACAACCACACATGACTTATCAAGGGAATCCTTTTCCTTCGAGTGGGGATATGGTTCCATTGCTACTTTTTTAGCTATAATGGTAGGTCTGAGGGCTCTAGACATGATTCGAAGAGTAAATTTGTACCTTTGTTACTAGAGAAAGCTTCTAGGCATCCATAATAAGAAGGACACTTCAAACAACCAATCACAACCTCCTAAAGGCACCCTTGTCCTCTTAGTGGGTATTGGTTCCGTCAAGTGGTTTTGAGTAGTAGTTATGGATCTCATCATCATAGACATGATCAAGGGTGGAAGCCCATGATTTATAGATAAAGCAATATTTAAAGCACATCAGGCCTTGAACGATTCCTTAAAACATCGCACATGACCTTCCAATGGTATCCTTGGGCTTTGAGTGGGGATGTTGGTTCTTTTAGGAGGTTTTAAGGATTAGGTATGTGTATTTAGGCCTCAACATGGTCACGAAAGAAAATCAAACCCTTAACCGCTAAAGAAATTAATAAGCATATAAGTCCAAACTAGATGCCTCAAACCACTACACACAAATGTCATAGGTTATATTTCACCTATAAGTGGAGGTATTGGTGCTATTATAATGGTTTATCACTAGGTATGCAAATATTAGACAACCTTATGTTTGATACTATTTCTAGTCTTGTAACCTACTTGCTCTTGAGTTTCTCGAGGATTCCTCACTTTTGACATCATAGTATTTAAATTTTCTATCACTTGTTAATGAAATGAAAATTTATTTTGATTTTTTGTTGTTGTTGAATAAAACACATGATTTGTTTATTAAGATAATTAAGACAAGCAAATAAAATAAATATGCATGACAATGCAACAACCACAATTCAATCCAATGTTCGTTAAGCAAATTTATTAGAATTCCCTAAGAACACCAAAGGAATAAAAAATATCACATACAATCAATTTTAACATAGTCCAAGTAGCGACATATAGTGTAAATGTTATGAATTGAAGTTTGAAGATGCAAATAAGAGAACAACTTAAACATATTGGTTCAATAAATTAATAATGGGTTGAAAGCATACAGAGAAATGAACAAAAATATTTTTGTAAGCATATAAAGAAATGAACAAGTTACAACATAACATTTTTGTATTATTGTGTAAAATTCTTACATAATGTCATGTGAAAGAGACTAACTATCACATGCTCTACGTTTTATGCTTTGCATCATATATAATATGCCTAGAAGTACATTTCAATTACAAGATTGAGATTAAATTATTCATGGTGGTTCGATTCTATACTATTTATGGGTGACTTTTTTTCTTCTTCCTTACTAGTGGGATAATTCGTCTTCCACAATGATTCTAGCTATATGTGACTTGGGCTAGAGCATGCACATAGGGTTGGAGCATGCCTGCAGTGTTGAAAATTGACATCACCCCTTGAACCCAGAAGTGGTGTTTCCCTTTGACATAATAAGAGGAATTAGCGACCAAAGGTGGCCTAGTTAAAGGAGGCCAGCACTAGAGATGGATGCTTTTTAACACAACATTGTGCATGAATATTCATGACTATGCTTGAATCAATAAATAACAATAATGTTTAGTGTTATGAGACAAGCAACTAAAAAACAAATAACCATAATTTTAATAATTAACAAGACAATACACATTTCAAATATATAGTTTTCATTATCCCTAATGAGGGCCCCAACCATTATTCAATAAGCTTAGATCTTGGATGAGAGACCCTAGTCTTCATTACCAGGCTCAAGCTCCATGAAATGATAAAAAGGTAAACATGAAGAATCACTATGGTATTATAGAAGAGGGATAGTTTGATAATTATTTCTATATAAATGTATATAACTATAAAAGATATAGTTGGATAATTTATATATATATATATATATATATATATAACCAAAGAAAAAATATTTTCTTACATGTATATATAAAAATAAAATGTTATAAAGAATTAATAACACATAATCTACATGAGATCCCTCTTTAGAATTCAATGAAGAATCCAACACCGATAAGGCTCAAAGAAGCTAAAAGCAACCTGGTTCTCACTTGGACGGATAATGTTAGAAAGGCGCTTGATAACGCACACTTGGGTAAAAAAATTTGTGGGTTTGCATTCTCAGAGTAGATCTTATATTTAGAAGGACCTATGGGGCTAACCACCATTCAACTGCTACTATTGAGGAGCATTCCATTTGGGTGGAAAAGGCAGCAGAAAACCCAGTTCTAGGTAGCCCTGAGCGATATTGTTGTAGATTGATCGAGATCCACAGTTACTTTTGATGATCGCGAGTCAGATGAATAAGTTCGTGATCCTGATTCTAATCCTTATGAATTTTCGCGGGGTGAAGAATTTGATCCAGTTGAAGCAGCAAATTATGCTATTCTACACCGAACTAAAGAACCACTCGTGTTCATGATTGATAGGTGGGTTACCTTGACCCAGAATCAGTTATTATTTATCTATATTTTCTATCTAGTTCAGTCGAAAGACTCCCCTCTTTAGATTCCTAGCGGGGTGACCTATTTTCATATTCTATTTTGCAATTTTCTCTTCATATCTTGAGCAAAATATTGAGGGATATTTTTGTGATTTTCATTCTCCTCTACACCTTTCACGTCCACAAGATTCACAATATGACTGATGATATATCCTTGAGGGTTACAAATGATTCCAATGTTACCCTGGAATCAGGTTTGAATCTTGAGGCCACCATGGTGGTCAAGAGAAAGTATCATCTGAGATCTCATTCTCTAAAGTCTCACAGGTTTTCCTCTGCTCTCCATGGCTCTAGTTATTTCTTTCAGAAAAAAGGAGTAGGGTTTTGCAGAGTTCTTTAAATTAAATTTAGGGTTTTGTTGAGTTTTAAAAATTTAATGAAGGGTTCTTACGAACTCGTTGGGTCTCCCTTTTTCAAAGGGATTAGGACTTCATCGATTTTTGATATGTAGAGAAGATTTAACATGCCGATCTCCTTTTGCTATGATATCATTTGTTTAATTTGCGGAGCGATCATCACAAAAAACATTTAATAAGTAGTCATTGCTAGAATTTTTCTGAAATTTTTTTTACACATCGGTGTGTTGTTTGTCCAGAAGCAATGAATGGTCATCATCATCTTAAAATCCCAAGAATTGTAAAAATGGTTTTCACCAGTACTTCGAAAATGTTTGTTTCAATCCCACAAAGCAATATATTGTTGTTCTCAAGTGTCTGCTAATTACTAATTTATAATAAAGGTCGAGGTTTAAAGTTATTTTTTAAGGTCACGTCCTCAGCCAACATTCCAGAGTTGGTGTATGAGATTGTCCTCCCTACAGGGACACTCTGACCCTGCCCTAGAAATTTCTAAATGGGCCTCCAACTAGAAAGGATTCAAACACAACAATACCACTTACTCTGTAATGATTGAGAGACTATGATTTGCGGGTAGGTTTGGATAAATGCAGGCCCTTTTACATGAAATGGCCAACAAATTGTGCCCTAGAACTCAAGGGATTTTCGTTGCTGCCATTAAGGGCTATCGCCAGGATCAGATGTTGGATGAATTCCTCAAGTTATTGGAAACAATGAAAAGTATTGTTTGTGGGCTTTTTTATGTGATTTCCTATAGCATTTTACCGAATGTTTTTTTAATGAGGGGTGATTTTCAATCTGTTTGTTCAATTTATATTAATAAAATTATCTTATCTTATCTCATAAAATTATCTTATATTATCACAAAGCAAGGATTGTCCTAAATCCAGTGCAAGCAAATATTTAAATTATGGGAATCTCTGTTGCATTTGAAGCTTTGCCAAAGCACTGGAATGAAAGGTGGTTAACTAAACTCTTTGTTAAATTTTCAGAATTTACTTCAATATGATCTAGTATCTTAACTGAGAGAACAACATGTACAGCATATCTACAACATATCAATCATGGAGACAATAATGCAAGCACACAAGAGACACAAAGATTTACTTGGGGAAAACCATAAAGGTGAAAAACCCCAATAACTTCCTCAGAGATAGATAGAGCAATGATACAACCAACCAAGAGAGATAGCCATAACCTAGCAGCAGATCATCCTCCTCCATAAGTGCGCCACTCCTCCTTGAGTGCATGTGTGAGAAGTGAGTGAACAAATAGAGTGCCTCCCGCACTCTATTTATACTTGACTTGACTTGCCTTTTTACCTAACTCATGTAGGCTCGAACTTAACCACATAACATAATGCTGACTGGGCCGACCCCCAATAGGATGGTCTAATAACCCTTCGACCCACATGGCCGACCCCCAATAGGGTGGTCTAATAACCCTTTGACCCACATGACTTATACAGGGCCGACCCCAAACAAGGTGGTCTAATAACCCATCAAGTATAAGTTATGACACTTACAATATAAATAACGACACTTCCGTATAGAGGAATAATACCATCTCTATAGGAATACAATATACATAAATGTGAAATATATTCCGAAGTTACATATACATCAACACTCCCTCTTAACTAGGAAGGTATTTCTCAGCACAGTTCTTCTAGCACAAGTCATCTTCTCTGGATCATCGTCACTGGATAATCATCATCGAGTCATCGTCATCGTCACTGCTGTTGCTATCTCAATCAATCTCTGAATCTACTCATCATAGGAAGTTCTACAGAGCCAGTCCTTTTTCATACTGGATGTAGGCCCACCACTTGCAGGTCTTCATCATCACTGGCCATACTGTGGAATCCTCAGGACTTATTACGTGCGTCACAAAACCTTGAAAGAGCATCCCAGGCTGTTACGAGCACACAGCTCTACCTATAGGATCTCCCAGGGTGCTATTACATGTGACCCCACCACAAAACCTCGAAAGAGCATCCCAGGATGTTACGGGTACACAACTCCAACCTGTAGAATCTCCCAGGGCGCTATTACATGTGATCCACCACAAAACCTTGCAAGAGCATCTCAGGATGTTACGAGTACACAACTCCGACCTGAAATCTCCCAGGGCGCTATCACATGTGGTCATGGCAAAACCTCGCAAGAGCATCCTAGGACTGATTACGGGCACACAGCCCAACCTATCGGATCTCCCAGGGTGCTATTACATGCCATAGGACAAAACCTCGCAAGAGCATCTGCCAAATATCCCAGGGCGTTATTACATGCCATAAGCAAAACCTCGAAAGACTATCTGCAGATCTCCCAGGGCACCGAATTACATGTCCTCCCAGAGCAAAACCTCGAAAGAGCATTTGCCAGATGTCCCAGGGCACCGATATTACATGCCATAGGCAAAACCTCGAAAGACCATCTGCAAATCTCCCAGGGCACCGGATTACATGCTCATCTACACAACCTGATCCACGGCCACAGAGTATCAACCTAATACTCACCATACATCATCCTGATGTATCCATGATCATCCTGATCATCATCACTGCAACGTCCTGCTGCATGTCATCTAGAGCAACATCCTGAAGCTCGTCATCTATGATCATCCTGACCATCACTGCAACATCCTGCTGCATGTCATCTAGAGCAACATCCTGAAGCTCGTCATCTATGATCATCCTGATCATCACTGCAACATCCTGTTGCATGTCATCTAGAGAAACATCTTGAAGCTCGTCATCTATGATCATCCTGATCATCAATGCATATACCTGATGCATACCAAGTATCTACCTGATACATATCATCATACATGATCCTCCTGATCATCAATGCATCTACCTGATGCATACCAAGTATCTACCTGATACATATCATCATACATGATCCTCCTGATCATCAATGTATCCACCTGATACAAATACAAATACATGATACATATCACCATACATGATCCACCTGATCATACAATGTATCCACCTGATACATATACAGATACATGGTCCAAGCATCCAACATGATGCATATACAAAATACATACACATGATCCAACTGATCATATCAAGCAGAAACCAGAACATCATCTTGATGCTCATCATCCAGCGCTTACATCCATAGCCATGTGAAGGATCCTCCTTCCAACATGCTTGGAATGGCTTCAGCAAATATGTCCATAACTTCTTCCTCGAAGTGTCCTTGATCTGAAGAACGCCGAGCCTCTCTCTGAAGTACTCGAACTTCACTCTGGCTAGTGGCTTCATCAGCACATCTACAATCTGCTTGTCCGTCGCAACATACAGGAGCTTCACAGCTCCTCTCTGCACCATATCCCTGATATAGTGATATTTGATCTCTATGTGTTTCGACCTATCATGAAACACTGGGTTCTCGGACAGCTTCACACAACTCTGGTTATCACAGAAGATACCAGTAGCCTCCAACGGGAGATCAAATAACTCAGACAGTAGCTTCCGTAGCCATACTCCCTCACAACTAGCTGAACAGGCTGCAACATACTCTGCCTCAGCTGTACTCAGTGCCACGCAGGACTGCTTCCTGCTAAACCATGAGATCACACCTGATCCCATACTGAAGCAACACCCAGATGTGCTCTTCCTGTCTGCAGTACTGCCATCAACATAACCCTGCAGGTTAAAATTTTGATTCTCCTCATACCTGAGCCCATAATCCACTGTACCCTTCAGGTACCTCAGAACATGCTTTACAGCAACCAGGTGAACACTCCTCGGATCCGTCAGGAACTGGCTCAATGTGTTCACAACAAAGCAAATGTCTAGTCTCGTGTTCATTAGGTACATTAAGGACCCAATCATCTGATGATGCATAGAGACATCAACCGGCTCAGATGAAGCATCACAAAGAAGCTTCAGATTCGATGCCATTGATGTGGCCATGGCCTTGCAATCCATCATCCCGAACCTCTTCAGGATCTCTACTGCAAACTTCCCTTGTTTAAGGAAGATTCCATCTCCACTCTGCCACACCTCCATGTCAAAAACAAATAGTGCATCATCCCCAAGTTCTTCATCTTGAACTCGGAAGTAAGCTTCCGCTGCATGTCAGCAATCAATCTATCTTCACCTGTAACAAACAGGTTATCCGCATACAAAAGTAGTATCACTGGATTGCCTTCCTCAACCTTGTAGTCAAGGTTGGAATTCGCTTTATTTTTGGTAAAGCCCAAACTTGATAGAAAGTTGTCTATCCTACCATACCAAGTTATGCACACATATATGACTACACCATGCTGTCTTGAAATCCATTTGGTGCATCTTCTATTTCATCACTTTTATATTTCTCAATGCTGTCATCTGCAACATGCTTGATCTGATAGTTCCATTTGGAAGTCATAACAAACTTCCCTTCACGTCTTGGGACTACATCCCAAACATGATTCTTCATGATCGATGAATCATGGCATTTCATTTCTTCATCCCAGATCCTGGGAACTTCAATATCTTCAATATCTTCAATAGATATCTTTATTGCTGGAACAAATGTTGTAGTTCTTCTTTTTGTAGGAGATGGCATATGATCTTTCCTACACAACAAGTTAAATTGCATGATTAGAAAACATCTCATAGTTTTCAGAACAAATTCTTACACATAAAGAAATATGTCATACAGTCATGCAATTATCTTAGCCAATACAACATTTATCCATATCCCGTAACTTTCTAGATGCCTTCCAATCTCTACCAGAACATTGTTAAGAGTGTGCACAACTCCCAACATGTCAGCAAAGAGGTTTCATTCTAGATAAGTAGCAATGGAATGTTGTACAGTGCCATAGGCCACTTACCCATGTATATTAGTAGTATACTATTCATCAATGCAACTATTCTAATATGCACAATACATATCCTAAGTCTAGGAACATGAGCATATACATCATTGAACAATTTTATTTAAACAACCATACATGCAAGAAATGATAATTAAAATACTTATCTTTGTTTGTTCGTTGGGTGGACTCCCTCTGAGTCTTCGCTTTCTTGCAGGAGCTGCTGGAGTCCTAATCTGCAGTAGCTTCTTCTACAACTTTCTGTTGTGGAATGAAGAGAGATGGTCAACTCCCTCTGAATATCTGCATCCTTACAGAAACTACTGAAGTGTGTTCCTTTGCTTTCTTGCAGGAACAACTGGAGTGTGCTCCCTCTTGATCTTTGCTCCCTGGATTACCTGTCCTTGAACTTATATACATTCTCGATCCCTATGCATGCTTGTCAGTATCATTATTGTGTTATCCTTGTGATCTCATATAAAATCATACATTCATTAGTATACTATTAAACACACAATAATCTCAAGCATGTATAGTCATGATCATTTCAAACAGAAATAATAAGCATTAGCATTCAAGGTTTATTATGGTTAGTCAAATCATAAGAACCATAACATTTCTAAACCTGTAATTACTCAAACCTATGACTCTTCAGGTTAGTTGAATCATCAATCAAGATAAGAGATATAAAATGCATAAAACCTGTGATTATTCAAACCTATACCATCATGATTCTTCTGGTTAGTCATATCATCAATTATGGTAAGAAACATAATATGCATACAATCATGATTATTCAAACCTATGACTTCATGAATAATCATTATCAACAACAGTATAAGATCCTAACACAAGGTAGGATTCTATCTTGATATAGGAAAAACATACCTGGATTAGCATGCTAGCTATTTATGTCTAACATACTCACATGATGTCTTCTTGTTCTTCTTCAATGACTTGTGCTAGTAACCTGTATATCTCATAGGTTAACTATTACAAAACCAAGTTATACATACCTCGTAAATGGATCTTCTATGAGATCCATGACAATGGATGAATCTTTGTCCTCATGTTATCATGATCATATGTTCTTGGACCAGAACATGATTTCTCTTTCTTGGTGTACCTTTCATGTTAGTAGACAACATAAACCTCATACAACACCATAATGCATTAGTACAATCATAAGTGTCAACACCCTAACCAATGAATATCTTCTATCATGCATTCATAATTTTGTTAAGGTGATACGACAAATCTAAAATCAAAATTGTACTAACCGTAATAACATGAAGACAAACATACCATAAAATTAATCATGGAAAAATATCGAAACATACCTCGATGAGTCATACCTGTCGAGATCGCTTGTAATCTTCTTATGTAAGGCCTTAGCCTCATCTCCCTCTGAAATAAGAACTTCTTCACTCATGCAGATGATCAATCCATCTTCTTCTAGAATTAACCCAATCCACTTGATTTGCAAGAACTGGACCTTGAGCTGGATATGGGTTTGTCAGAGAAACCCCAAAAATTCAAACTTCTGACAGGATAGAAATATGTGCCTTGATGAGTTGATCAAGTTGGTATATTCAGAATTTGAAAACTGCAAAGTTTCACTCCTCAATTTTGCTTTTGAAACTTCTGGATTCACTGGAGGTGACCCTGAACTGGGGTTTGATTAAGCCCACTCTTCTGCCCAATCAAAATGTTTGATCCAAAGCTCTAAGCTTCTATTTTTCTGAGGAGCTTCCAGCCATGGTCACAGATTTCAAAAATTCCCATTTTTACAGAAGCCCTAATTTTCCACTTTTCTGATCAAAGTCCCGAACTAGGGTCTAATCAAGCCCGGCCTTCTGCCCAACGAAAAATTCTGATCTTGGTCTCTAAATTTCTATTTTGATGAGTATCATCCAGCCGTGGTCTCCTATTACAAAAATTCCAACTTTCTCCAAAGCCCTAAATTCCGGAAGCCATGAATGAAGGTACTAAAAAATAATTCTGTTTTGATAGAAATATGTACCTCATTGTTTCTGGTGTAACTCCAAAATTTTTTATCCACGGGGTCTGAAAAAGTTTCTTGAGATAGCCTGACCTTTTATCTTTCCATCCTGACAGGTCTGACCTCAATTGGATTCTCTGAGAGAGAGTTATGCCAAATGTCGCAACGTGACCTGTTTTGGGATAAAACAGGAGAGCGAAATTGTATGGCGTGCCACGTGTCACTGTTTTAACTTCGGCCTCTGAAAACGTTTTCTAAGATATCTCGGCCTGTTACCTTTCCATCCTGACAGGTCTGACCTCAATTGGACTCTCTGAGAGAGAGTTATGCCAAATGTCGCAACGTGACCTGTTTATGGGATAATACAGGAGAGCGAACTTGTACGGCGTGCCACGTGTCACTGGTTCAACTTCAACCTCTAAAAAAGTTTTCTGAGATAGTAAATACTGTGTAATACCTGTCACTTTTTACTAAATTTCATTTGGAGCTTCCTAGCCCAAGATATGACCTCTTTCCCAAGGTCACCTGATTTTGACTCGGATATGGAAGAGGCAGAAACCCTATATTGTACAGATTATAAATCACAAAGTACAACGAATTAGAGGTTGGCCTTTGGACACAAGGTACCTGGAGATCTTAGCTTCGGCCTGTAACAATTTCAGATCCGAAAATTTCACCAAAACGGATTTATAGCGAAAGTGCTACGATGACTGGTTTTTGCTATATCAAACCCTAGCATCGTAAGTGCAACAAGTGTCATACATGCCATATCATGCCTTCTTTCAGGCTAGCTCTGATACCATGTTAAATTTTTAGAATTTACTTCAATATGATCTAGTATCTTAACTGAGAGAACAACATGTATAGCATATCTACAGCATATCAATCATGGAGACAATAATGCAAGCACACAAGAGACACAAAGATTTACTTGGGGAAAACCATAAAGGTGAAAAACCCCAATAACTTCCTCAGAGATAGATAGAGCAATGATACAACCAACCAAGAGAGATAGCCATAACCTAGCAGCAGATCCTCCTCCTCCATAAGTGCGCCACTCCTCCTTGAGTGCATGTGTGAGAAGTGAGTGAACAAATAGAGTGCCTCCCGCACTCTATTTATACTTGACTTGACTTGCCTTTTTACCTAACTCATGTAGGCTCGAACTTAACCACATAACATAATGCTGACTGGGCCGACCCCCAATAGGATGGTCTAATAACCCTTCGACCCACATGGCCGACCCCCAATAGGGTGGTCTAATAACCCTTTGACCCACATGACTTATACAGGGCCGACCCCAAACAAGGTGGTCTAATAACCCATCAAGTATAAGTTACGACACTTACAATATAAATAACGACACTTCCGTATAGAGGAATAATACCATCTCTATAGGAATACAATATACATAAATGTGAAATACATTCCGAAGTTACATATACATCAACACTCTTGACATAACATTTGCACCAAACTTTTGGCATCAAATCATGTGTATTACGGGCCTATTGTTAGATACCTTTATCTAGTACATGTTAAGGCTTAAGTAATCTCCCAAATAAACTTTCCATAGGCAGATATTGAAGGAGGTAAAGGTTTTCACGTGTTTAATTGAAATCTATGTTGAACATACAAAAAATGGGGAGGAATGGTGATCCTCAAAACCCATACACAGACATAGGCTCAAATTGAGTCGTTGGTTTACAAATACAACACGAATATTAATTTGTCATATCGCTGGCTGCTCAGGATTGCCCTGTATGCTCTATGCAAGTATAGGGAGTCACCTACAGTTGTCCCTTGGACCTGATCTGCCACAGACCTCCACACACATCACAACCATACATTCCCACAAAATTGTGCATTAACAATCACCTACACCCATACACATGAGTACGGGAATGTATGTATTTAATGATTCATGGTAGCGGTGATTGCAATGAGAAGAAAAATTGCTTTGCATCTTGTTGGTTGCCACTTGCTTATGTATATCGAGAATGTAGATGTGTTGCGAAAGAATTGTTTGAATGAGCAATCAATATATACCAGGTGTTATTCAACAGGCGTAACACAGCTAAAGTGCACTTGGATATGTCTGAAACACTAGAAAATCCATACTGTTGCCATATATCCAATACCCACATAGTATCCAATACCCACATAGTAATCAGTTCGAACAACCATGAAATTATATCAACACCTTTCCTAAACTATGTTAGCCTAGCTTTCTTTGAATATATTTGAATTTAGAGAAAATTGAAAAACGTTTAAATCACGATATGCATGCTTTACATAACTGGAGGGATATCAACTTGGGGCTCATTTATAAGTGGAATGAATACTACTAAAACCAATTTTGATTGTTACTAGATTGATATGATTGTTGAATTTTAAATTTTAATGCATGGTACAACGGTCTGCAGTCACTATGAATCTGCAAAATTTAAAACCTCAAAACTGCAAACTGTATGGGCTCAAGATAGGAGCAGTGCATTCACAGGGGAAGACACTGCATGCTTCTGTACATTCAAAGGTACAACCATCCAAAGAACTTGATGGTGATAGAATCTTAGAATCTAGTGGAAAAGCCGTAATCTCGAAATCCTGAAAACTAGTAAGTCTGTTGAATTCTGAATGGGATCTAAAATTCTACTTTTTGCATATGAAGTCCGATGAGGTTGGAACCACTCTCAAACATACTAAAACAATTAACGGTAATGTTAAAAATTTAAGTGAAAGGATAAAAAATGAAAGATAAGCAGAATGTCACTATTACTTGAAAAATTTAGCATTACCATTTAATATTTATATTACTGACTTCAATGTCACTAGTATAAAATTGGTCAATCTTTTTTAAAAACATCTATGTCTAGCCTCCACGTGTGCACCTCGGGCATTATTGTATTAACTCGGCCGAGTAAATGCAGAGCCAGTCAGTTTGAGGGCAGTTTGGTGCCGAACTGACCGAGTCAAGGTCTTGATTCATCGAGTTCAGCAGCAAACCAGCCTCTAGGCTAAGTTTTGTACCAGTTTGAAATTGATGAGGGTTAATCCGGTCAACTCAAACGGTTCCAGTTCCAAGTTAACCAATTTAAAAAAAAAATGGTTTCTAGAGATGGTTGAAAAGT
Organism: Larix kaempferi; assembly: GCA_027924585.1. NCBI lineage: Eukaryota > Viridiplantae > Streptophyta > Pinopsida > Pinales > Pinaceae > Larix > Larix kaempferi. Next base: position 3,709,276 of record BSBM01000898.1, on the reverse strand, counting down.
TGGGTTTGAAAAGGGTCAAACACCCGACTCCATAAAAGTGTCTTGGCTACAAAATGAGAATCATATTTTGGTCAATGGGCAGAGAAAATTGAAGTTTTAGATTAGCAGCTATAAGGATAAAGGGGTGTGTGACATCATGCCAATTTATGTCTGTCACATTTTGTTGGGTAGACCTTGGCAGTATGACAAGAATGTGGTACATGATGGGAAGAGAAATACATATGCCTTTGAAATGGACAAAGAGAATCATACCCTCATACCATTGAAGGCTGAAAGTGCAGCAATTGAAATCGGAAATCAACTGTTGATGATGAAAGATAAAAATATTTTGAAGCAGGAACAAGAAGTTGAAGCAGGGAGTATTTTGCTTGACAAATCAAAGACAGTTGTGGACGTAATTGATTCACTTTCAGAAAAGAAGAATTTATCAAATGAATATGACAGTGTGATGACTAACAAATTGTTTAGTGAATGGAGGTCAAGGGAAAGTATAGTTCATCCAAGAACATCTATAGCAGAAATTGTAATGACAGAGGAAATTCAGATAAATGAGAAGAAATTCTGATAAATGAGCAGCAGGAAGGTATGGCACCAAAATTTTGTAAGTATTGTTAAAGACAATATGAATAATAAACCTGACAAGCTGTGGTGGAGGATCAAAATCAAATGGTTCAGGAAGCAGTGCACAACTGACACCTGCATTAGCCAGGACAAACACACATGTACATGTCTACACATACAGGAAAAGAAATTACAGGTTCTTGGCATTCATTTAAATAATCAATGTAAACTTATTAACAACATAGTTTAAATTACCAATAGCTTTCAGACCCCCTTAAACCAATATCTAAGCCCACATATTAGCAATCTCAAGTGCATTTTCTAATACATGACATAGGTCAGTGTTTCATTTATTGCATCATAAATAATCCACATAGAATAAGCCATACCTTATTGTTCATGATAAAAAATGGTCACATACATACCAATATGATCCAGTCAACTTTAGTCAAACAAAGAATTTGACTCCTTCAGTATCTGTGGTGCTTAAAAGGCGGGGCACTACATTCCTATATTTCAGTTGAAAGCTCCCAACCATGCCATTAACCCTAAAAAGTGTGCACTAACTTGAAATGTTAGATTCGTTGCTCATTGTCCTATACTTGCAGTTGAAAGTTCTCGACCATGCCACTGACCTTAAAAAGCGGGTACTAACTTGAAATGTTAGATTCTTTGCTCCTTTTCTGTTTTCTATGGACCACGTGATTTAATAGGTAACAGAGGGCAAGGAGGTCAAATTGGAGAGCCACTAATGTGTTCTGAATTCTGAAAACCATAATGGCAAGAAAACACCAGATCGATTGAAAAAAGAATCCAAGGCCTGTGTGGGCATCTTCCGTAAAAATGTGAGAGTGGCACTTGTATTAGTGCATCTATGCATTAAGTAAAATAATCCAATAATCCACTGCAAACTCCCCCATAAAGAAAGTTACCCATCCTGCAATTGAGATCAATTTTTAACAAATGAGAATGCCCAAATTGCATACACACAGGAAACTATGTCCTCACTTTGACAACATCGAAGCCCAGCTAAATCTACCCTTCTATTATAGGCTAAGGGGAGGGGTGGGGGGGGGGGATACAAGTTATTTCAACCACTTGTGGTATTTCAAGCCAAGTGGCAAGTGTTATACAAGTTTTAGTGCCACAACAAATTCAACAGTAAATAGATGTATGTTGCCTTTTTCAAACCACTGAAATTCTATACACATAAAATGCTAATGAAACTACTCAACTATTTTGTTGTTTCAAAGATTGTTGGCTCAGTGAGACTCCAAGAATGTGGAAATTTAAAATAAAAACAATAAATGGGCATCCAGATTGATTATAAGACTTCAATTGCTATCTTGGTTCAAGCAAATTTCCATAATTTTTTTAAAAACCAGTAATCGGGCATCTCATTAATATATTGGACTTGATAAACGGTTGAAAATAGAAGTTAAAAATCTAGAAAGTCAGAAAATTGTTAGAAATATGCATTTTGAAAGTCCTCACCCTACACAAAAATATACATTTTGAAAGTTTGTGTATAAGGATATGTTTAATGTTGACCCCCTTGTGTTTTGGTATGTTGTAGGATTAGTGAGAATGATCTCTTCAATCAAGATTGGAGAAGCAGGACATGGACACAAATTTTCTAGTACGTTGTTCTCAAGTTGACTTTTTCTTTTCTGATTGATCTCTCAACTGGGCTGGTTGGGTTCTTCAACAATTTAGTTGTTGAGAATATTGTTGGGTACAAACTAGTCATAGCCTCCAACAATATGTTGCAAGAGAGGTATGAATGAATACAAATCTATTGGAATTCTATTTAATCTTTCTCTATGAGCGAATGGGGATGTCCATTGATTGGTTGGGATACTAGAATCCCCAGATAGCATTCACTCACCATCAGGGGCCATGATTTAGTGGGTTTTATAATTTATTTTAGTTATTTGAAATGAAATCTTGTGAATTTATGTATTGATTTCTCATAGTCAACTATGAGTTTTTCTTGAGTCTAAGTCAACTCTTAGGCCTTGCCAATTCATTTTTGAATGCTATTCAATGAAACAAACATTGATTTTGAATATGGATCATTATGATTTGGTTTAGTGTGGTGAGTAGACTACAAAAATATTAATAAAATGATGTTATTTTAGTGCAGGTATGCACTAGCCTTTGCTATATTTTCGAGCCCTAATTTTATTTTGGGTCTACTATCAGCATTTATCTGTGCTTACATTGCATGATTGCACAAACTATTGCTGGGTCTCATATATATGGAGTTAAGACTTACCTTAATGGAGTTGATGCCCTTGTTATTTTGTCTCCTAGCACATTGTTTGTGAAGGTATGTATGCATTTGTTTAAAGGCATCAAAATTCAATGTTAGAAGCTTATAGCTAATACAAAACATGCCATTTAGTGGCTTTAATGATTTAGGCTTACTGATGGTCTTCTAGTTTATGTCTTCTAGAAGAGTAGAGCTGGAGTGCTAGATTCTGCATTTGTTGGATTTGTAATTTGTTGGAATCTGTTTGGTAGTTTGTGTTTCTAGGAGGAGAAACAAGCCAAATACAATGATCAAATCTATTATTGAGTGAAACAAGTTATATGAAGTTAAAAGAGGTCTTGAGAACTAGCTCTAGTATATGCATATATTGAAAAGCGTTAAATTCCATATTATGATATGTAGAAACATTTCCGCCTTTTGGTCTCTCTATGAGAGAAACTCATCCTATAATATGAGTGTGTATTTGTCCATTTGCTAGTTTTTATACATATTAGTGGGAATGAGATACCTTATCTTATTCCCATGAGAATTATAGTGACTACCCACCGAAGATTCATACATTCTCAATACTAGTTCAAGAGTTGAGTAGTTGGGATTTGGGTATATCTTTGTGTGAGAGTGTCTCTAAGAAGAAAAAGATTTCTATTGAATTTTAGGCATGGAGAAATGTCGATGCCTTCCTTATCTTTCTCTCTACTAATATGAAGTGAACTTCTCCCCCTGTTTGGTAGCCTTAGAGTCTAATTATATAAATTGAGCATTGGTCTGTCATCAATACTAGTTAGAAATTATTTAGTACATATACCCTAAGAACATGGAGTCCATGTTATAGCCAAAATTGTGGTAGAAGAAACAATTAGGGCCATTGGAATGTCTTATAATGATTAAAGATTTTACTTTGCTTCCTATTTAGTAACTTATAATTCCTTATTCTTGATAACTACCTTTTTTATAAATCTTTGTCTTTTTGTTATAACCCTAATATGCATATTATTTCAATACTAGATCATTCTTTCCCCTATTCTATTTAGCTTTGGGTTCTATCTCCCATTCCTCAATTTCCTTACTACCCATACTATTGTGGTTAGCATTATTTTATCCCTTCCTTAACATCAAAATTTATACCCCTAAAATGTGCCTTGGATCATTTCAACCACTGTAATGACATCATAGTTCTTGAATGTAAACGTAAACATTTAAAATTTTCTATATACATGATATAACTTTGCATATTTGTGTCTGATGTTTTGGATTCATGGTTGGAAGCATGAGCACCTGGTGGTGCGGTGAAATGAATACCACACATGGATCCAAATGTTTAGAGTGCTTATGTGCAAGCATTAGACGAACTGGTATCTATTGAGGAGTGTACTATCATACGAAAACAATTCAGCAACCACATCAATGGCCACAAAAAATCTCTGGTCATACACATGCAATTAGAAATCAAGAAAAGTATTAAAAGATGATGTCTCGTTCATAGTGGAACATTTACTTAAATTTTTAACATTGCCATTAATTTTTTTAGGATGTTTGAGATTGATTCCAACTTCAACGGACTTCATATGCAGAAAGTAGAATTTTAGATCCCATTTAGAATTTAATAGAGCTAGCAGTTTCTAGGATTCAAGGATTACAACGTTTCCACTGGATTCTATATTGTATGAGGGTATGCGATTGACATTTAATCAAGAGGTGTCAAAACATATCCAAAAGTATTCAACTAATGAAGGTTCCCTCATTCATGTTTCAAATGTATGAGAATTATCTTAAACTTCTGCCCGTAAATGATTCATATTGACTGTTCAATGGGCTGACATTTGTTTGCTGAGTATAGACTTTGCCAAAACACCATAAAACATTTTATTAACAACCCAAACCTTGCTGGTAAAGATGAATACCATATTGCTAGTCTGAAATCTACCTACCTTGACTGCCGATTTGTTGATCATAACATACAAAAGAATCATTGAAACACTTTCCCAATGATTGATGTTATAAATGCTCCATCAAGCATTCAGAGGATGCTAGCAGAGGTATGTCTTAGTGCTGGTCCAAATGCTCAGGTATCAGAGCTCAAATTCATCATCATTTCAGTTGTCAAATATGTCATGTATTGTTTAAACAAGGGTCACTTCATGAACAGTCATACTTGCTGATCTTAGGATTATATTTCTATCGTAGAGTTGGTCAATACTAATCAGAATAAAATTGGTAGTCTTTTCAAGTCCTCTCCAACATTTGCATTTTCTTGAAGTAGATTTCTAATCTATAACTTTATCTTTGTCGATTTCTCATGGCTCCAATATTCTTCATCATTCTCCTTAAGATACTTCAACATTACACTTCATGAAATCTTTGATCAATGTATCTTCTTTTGTTTTCATGGAACTTTGGCTTGTCTTCATACTTCAAGCTTGCTAACCATTGTTCTCAAATGTTGCTTGTGTTTCCAAATGTTTGCATAGACTTTTGACCTCAGTGTTGATATGCTCTCATCAATCTCAATGATGCTCTGATCATCAATTATTCAATCTTGACTTCAATGACAACATCATTCAATAGGTTAAAATAGCTATATGTCCTCTTCAAAATAGTTCACATGTACTAAGTTTTAGGTTGGAATCCTTCTCTAAAGTCACTGGCTTCTTCTACAAAAGACTAGTAGCTTCTTCTAGATGGATGGCCTCTTAAAGATGATATAAGATGGAGCACTTAGCCTTGGAACCACATATCTATCCCTCCCTCAGAGAAACAACCTCCTCTTCAAGTGAAAGCATAGGTCTGCAAGTTTTCACATCTGGATTGGTCCAATTTGGAATCCCTAAATAATGATATTCTCCTCCATATTTTGCTTGTTGCTGCTACAAGTCTGCCTAAGGCTCCAGACAATGAACTTTCAAGGCTTGTATGACTATTGTTCACACCTAGAGTTGGAATTTAACCCTCAAATTTGACCTAGAATTACAAATTAGGCATATTACTTGTTCGTCCATAGTATTTCTTGCCATGTATTTACTCGGAACTGCCCAGATTTGTTCTAGGTCAGATTGTCATGCCTTTTAACTATCATAAATGTTGTTTATTGGCTAGGAACCACCCAGAATGGAGTATTAGGGTAGTTTGATGCTCAAACCTTTTTGTTTTAGGGTTGGAGTTATGCCCAGAACTAAGAAATGATCTCTTTTGCCACTACTCAAGTGGCCCATATTTGCGAATTTATCCCACAGGTGTGACAAAAAGTCGCCAAAATCATCTTAGATGGATATTGTCATATCCCAAATTTGGAATTGGGTCACAATTGCCTAAGCAAATTGGCCCTATTCATTAGAGTTTGTCAAATTGATGCTAAAGGTCAAATAATTGCCAAGGAGGAAAATTACTAGTTTCCTAGGTTTGGGGTGCAAGCTTTGGGATTTGGAATAATGAGGATAATAAATGATGTTGGAACGTTAGGATGGAATAAATATTTAATAAAGGAGATAAATAAATATATACAAGTGAAAATCGAAGTGGCATTTGATCATGAAGACACATGGAGGAAGTGGGGACCCACACAAGCTAGAATTTATGTGCCACATGGAATCCTCTTCTTGCAATTTCGAATCCATGGGAAGCCTAATGTTCTTGGGATGAGTTATAAGGTCAATAATACTTGGAATGATTCAATGAGGTCGAAATATAGAGGAATATTAACTCCCATGGAAGAGGAAGAGGCAATTTGGAGCTAGTGAGACACTTGGGCTAGATTCCCTAGTTCTATGACAACAATGATGAAGATGCTATGACACCTATGACACAAATTAGACCTGAATGCTGACATATGACATATATGACATGTGAAGGCTAAAAAAAGACTCCAAGAGGGCGCTCAAGGGTGTTAGGTCATCTAAGATGCTTCCACATGTGATTTGGTGGAAGTGGGAGACTAGGAATTGTTGTACAAGTGGTGTTCTTTGAAATCTCTTCCCAACTTGAGTTGGCATGAGTCTCTTGGAAGGAATTCGACCCATGGAGGACATTAGAACTTTATAAATTTCAATAACAAAGAATTAAACCAGCTTTTGATCATTTGTAGAATTTGCAATTGCATTTGTGTAGAGGGAGAGCTAGTGGATGACTAGTTTCTTGCATTAGCCAATTTCGAGGGTGAAAGATTCCCATCCAAGTTGGTAATTGGAAAGGCCATTTGGAACTTTCATTTGGAGCTTTAATGGAGTCTTTATTTGCAAGTGTAAGTTACAGGGAAGCTCATGGTTTCTTCTATTGCAGCACATTCTCTCAACCATTTCCAGTTTTGATGGCATATTCTTGATCCTTAAGGGAGGGCATTTTTTGTGAGCTATTGTACTCTTTGGGGGAGATTCTCATGCTCCATTGCTTTTTTAATATGAATTAAATACTCTATTCTTCATCTACAAAAATTTTCAGGTCGAAATTCCAAGTAGAAATGTATAAATCTCATTTTTAATGGAAGAACAATGCCATTTCCCCACTACCTTGTTGTGAACCAATGTATTGATGATGATTTTGAATGAATGGATTATTCTATGATGAATTTGTGATTAATGGACTGCCATGGATTTATTTTACAAGTTTCATGTACTGTACTTGAGCATTTGAAGTATTTTTACTCAGTTTAATTGCATTGGGAGAAGAAATAGTGTCATATCCCCAAGGGTCGAATTGGTGATTTTTGCAGTTGAATGGGAGAGGGTTGGAAGAGATATAATAATAAATTAATGGTTCACATGATACCTTAATAAAATTCTTAATACATTCCCTACCTCTTTCCATAAATTTGAGTGGTTTTGGAGGCATTTGGGAAGCCATTTTCAATACTAACCCCAAGGGGATTTGAACCCAAATTACTAGTAAAATTGCATACTTGGTCCAGAATCTTAAGAGAGTTTTCAGAGGTTTTTTGGTGTCCATATATCATCCTTGAACATCATATTCAAGTACTAATATCATTCATACACCTTCCTTGAATATTTGAAGGCATTTGGAGTCAATTAGAGACCTAGAGACCAATACTAGTCAAAGGGAAATTACTAGTAAAGTTCCTTACATTGGCCAGAATTGAAAGAGGATTTGTAGAAGTATTTTAAAGGTCCAAAAGAATCCCTGAAATACATATTTATGTTCTAACATCATCCATATACCTTCTCAGAATATTTGGGAGCAATTGGAGCAATTTGGGGACCTAGAGCTCAAAACTAGTCAAAGGTCAAACTAGGGAAAAAAGTTAAAAATTGTCATTTTAAGATAATTCCTAACAAGGGACATTACAATGGTATCAGAGCATGGTCCTTGCACCTGTGGATTAGGTACATACATTCAAGAATAATTGGCAGCCATGTCTTACTATTATGATGAATCCTATGAGTACAATTCTTATGAGGAATATGCAGATGCTTATGAGCAATATGAAGCAAAATGTGAATGGTACGAGGAAGAGGTGCCATCGTGAAACACTTCTTACAATTTCAAGAGAAAAGAAGATTATTCTTATGACTTTAAATATTATGAATATGAGTGTGTCACACCAACCATGGATAATTCTATGAGTGAGTTCCAAATATGAAGAGAAACATATAAAACCTTTCCCCAACAATATAAAAAATATCAAGAATATCTTGCTTGGAGCAAAAATACACAAAATGCCATGTCTTTTGAGTACTATGCTGAACATGTTTTTGAAAATAGGCCCAAAAATGAAGATGTGGATTTAGTAAAGAAATATTTATGCCCTTCTTGTAAAGAACCTTGGAGTGAGTATCATACATGTGTGCATGAAATTATGTCCCACTTGAGGAGAGCTTTTGGGAATTCTTCAAAAAGAGATTCCAAAGATATTGATCCTAAGGAAAACAAGGGAAAAAATGCATCAACTTGCTTGAAGGAGAAAAATGAAGAGACATCACAAGAGCATGAAGAATATTCTATTGAACATATGGAAGATCATTTCAAGACACCTTCTAGCGTAGACACGAACCAAAGAGCATCTACTAATGGATGCTTAAACTATGAAGGAGTACCTATTGATGGGTGCTCACACCTCTATGTTGGTGACATAGAGATCACTTTTGAAAGTGTTGCTGCAATCCCAAGTTCCATTAAGCATGATAATGAAGACCTTGTAGCAGTTGAAGAAGAACCAAGATCAACTTCCCCATCACCACTTGAGCTTCATGAAGTTGGTCCAAGCAAAAATGAAGAAGATGAGGAGGTTCATTTGAAAGAGCCTCATTTTCTTGAAGGGTCCTTAAAGATGAATGAAAATAAGATCCAAGAGTTCCTTAGCATTCTCCATGACACTCAAGCATTGGTGTCAAATTCTTGTTGGAGAGGTACTTCATTGGAGGAAACATCCTTCCTTGAAGACATGGAGAAGATTCAAAGAGCAATGTGCCACATCAAAGGTAATTTCATCTCATTGCTTTTTTATAGAAACCATTTGTTTGAGCTTAATGAATTGTTACATGATTCATACTTGAAGAATAATGAGGATATTCATAAACTCACAATTCAAAATGAGCAACTTCTTGAAAAGTTGCAAGATGCTTGTTTTTCCTCCTGTGTTTCAGATTGTCAAATGGTAGATTGTTTGGAGGATTCTCATGACATGGTGGATCATAAGAAATGTGGGAATTTGAATGTGCTTAATGTGTTTGAAGATGAACTTGAAGAGATCCAAACACTTGATGTGGTGGAATAGGAACTTGAATTGTCTCTTGATGAAGGTTATGCAATTTTTAAAGAAGAGCATGATTCCTCTACATTGGAACCAATCTATGACAAAGGTTTCCCACTTTTGAAGGAGCTGCATGATACTACCCACATGGTTCCTTCCCATGATGAAACTTCTGCACTTTTTGATCATTTGGGTGAGTTAGTTAATTCTCCTACATCCTACAATTCCATGTTTTCCAGCATTAGTCTCAATGAAGAATGGGTGAAAGGGTTCTTTTTTATGGTGCCACATGAGGAGTATGGAACTCCTAGATTTAATTTTTATGATGATATGGTTGGAGCACATTCTTATTCACATTTGCAGTGGCATCCTTGTTACCTTATGATGATGCACATCTACATGGATGCACCTATGATATGCATTTGAGTCACTTGAAGGCTCATTGTTTTTCTTGCTCAACACTTGGTTCATTTGATGTCAGAGGAACTTCATCCAGCACTTGGGTGAATAAATTTATGATTGGAGAACATTTTTGTTGGCAACCACATACTTTGATATATCTTTATTATTCTCACATTCATGGATGTATGGGTGAGACTTGAAGTCTCCTTGTTTTTTCTGCTCATCATTTGGTTCATATTTTAGTGGATATTCTTCATTCACTTCTTGGATGAAAGAATACATGGCTCAATATTTTGATGCATATCACATCCTTTCGGAGTAGCATTATAGGACATGGGATCCTCACCTATGTCATTGGAGCAGATTTGATAGGTCACTTGAAGATTGCATGCACTTGGAAAATAGTGGTCTACTTGCTTTGAGGTATAAGCACTTTCATGACTCTTTGATGAAGCATCTCCTTGATGTACATTTTCATTATGGTGTTATGTCATTTGATGATATATATTTTGTACTCATGTTGTTTGGAATAATGCATACAAGAAAATGGGATCCAGGAATCCTCTTATTTGATGGTAGGGGTTGGAGAACAATCTTAATTAATGGGGTGCAATACAAACAATGGGACCATGGAATAATTTTTATCTCATTCGTTTCAATTTTTTTGGGGAAACAAGCAGTATGAGAGATGGATTTCCCACTTAATAAAGTGATTTTTATCAGAGTAGTGCAGCAGCAAGCATGGTGGTTCCTCTCTAAAATATTCATGGAAACTCAAAGACTCAAGGTTGGGCAATTCAATGGCAACTTCAAATAATTATACAGAAAGCAGGTTCTTCAACACCCATGTTTGAAATTGCTTGAGGACAAGAAATATTGGGAAGGGAGGATTTGTCATATCCCAAATTTGGAATTGGGTCACAATGGCCTAAGCAAATTGGCCCTATTCATTAGAGTTTTTCAAATTGATGCTAAAGGTCAAATAATTGCCAAGGAGGAAAATTACTAGTTTCCTAGGTTTGGGGTGGAAGCTTTGGGATTTGGAATAATGAGGATAATAAATGATGTTGGAACATTAGGATGGAATAAATATTTAATAAATGAGATAAATAAATATATACAAGTGAAAATCAAAGTGGCATTTGATCATGAAGACACATGGAGGAAGTGGGACCCACACAAGCTAGAATTTATGTGCCACATGGCATCCTCTTCTTGCAATTTCGAATCCATGGGAAGCCTAATGTTCTTGGGATGAGTTATAAGGTCAATAATACTTGGAATGAGTCAATGAGGTCGAAATATAGAGGAAGAGTAACTCCCATGGAAGAGGAAGAGGGAATTTGGAGCTAGTGAGACACTTGGGCTAGATTCCCTAGTTCTATGACAACAATGATGAAGATGATATGACACAAATAAGACCTGAAGGATGCATATGACATATATGACATGTGAGGGCTAAAAATAGACTCCAAGAGGGTTCTCAAGGGTGTTACGACAGCTAAGATGCTTCCACATGTGATTTGGTGGAAGTGGGAGACTACGAATTGTTGTACAAGTGGCGTTCTTTGGAATCTCTTCCCAACTTGAGTTGGCATGAGTCTCTTGGAAGAAATTTGACCCATGGAGGACATTAGAACTTTATAAATGTCAATAACAAAGAATGAAACCAACTTTTGATTGTTTGTAGAATTTGCAATTGCATTTGTGTAGAGGTGTTAACACCGAAAAAATGTTCACTACCTCATCTACCCCATTACATGGCTCATTTGTCCATTTTACTACCATATTTCCCTTAAAAACCCATAAAATCCCACTAAAAAGCCTCTAAAAGGCTTAAAATACCTCCAAAAGGCCACAAAACCATAAAAAAAAGCCTCAAAAAGGCTAAAAAAACCCCTTTTTCCTCCAAAAATATCCAAAATACCTCTAAAATAGCAAAAACCCTCTAAAGAGGGAATAAAAAATATAAAATAATGAGGAAAAAGGAGGAAAAAACTCTATACAGTTGATCTAAACCATATGGTTCCCAAAACCATGGGCCAGCACTCCACCACCCAAAAACTATAAATAGGTGATGGAGACCCCTCATTTCACATCCATGATCAAGTATACCCTTACTCTGCCAAAATCTCTCTTGAAACGCTAGCTCACCCTTGAGCTACTTTCACCTTGACAGCCCCTTTTGGCCCATTCCCATCATTTGGAGAAAGAGAAGGAGCAAGTTGGAGCTTGGAGCAACCCTCTTGGACCATTGCAAGAGCTTCACCAACCTTCACATTGGAGGTAAAATTAATACAAAAGCCATTCTTTATATCTTGTTTTTCTGTTTCATGCACATGTTTAGAGTAATTTACATTATTGTTTTAGCATTTTAATTTACAATTTACTGAACTGCTACTAAGGAGTCCTTTCTCCTTAGTAGGTGCTCATTTGCACAAGCTAGGGTGAAAACCCTAGCTACAGTTTTGGCGACTCCACTAGGTTTGAATTTCTGGTTACAATTTTTAAATATTTTTTCTGTTTGGCTATCCCTTTTGGCCGCTGTAAATCGCATCTTTTCCCCCTACAGTCACGCTCCGACCGCGTCTTTCAGGCACTTGCCTGCGACCGGACCGCGGCTCTCAGACTGTTTCCGGCGACCTGCCAACCATTTTCAGTCTATTAACTGCGATCCAACCATGGCTATTAGCCTGTTTGGGATGGTCCGACTGCGGCTATTAACCCTTTTTTTGCGTCCCGCCTATGGCTTTCGGCCAATTTCACGCAACCCACCGGCGCCTTTCGGCGTTTTTCCTGCGTCTCGCTTGCGGCTTTCGGCTAGTTTCCCGCAACCCGCCGGTGCCTTTCGGCGTTTTATCTGCGACTCGCCTGCGGCTTTCGTCCATTTTCCCGCAACCCGCCTCTGGATTTCATCATTTTTCCTGCGTCCTGACTGCATTTTTCAGCCTGAAACCTGTAACCCGACTGCGACTGTTTAGCTGTTTTTCGCGGTTTGACCGTCGAAATTTGCCAAAAACCCGCGGTCTATTTTCTGCATTTTACTTGTTTTGAACCCAGCACTTTGCTGCACTATTTTCTGCACCAGCACAGCCATCTGTCCTACCTGCAGCCACCCTTCCTTACAACCTTTTTCTGTAGTTTTTATTTTTGTTTCATTTACAGAATCGTTTTTACATTTTCAGCATTTTAAATTGGAAAAAGAAAATTGTGCATTTCAAAAGTTAATTTCTGTCTTGTTATTGCTAGTTAGAAATTTTCCCTCCTGTTGATGCCTCCGATATCGTAGCGTCAATCAAAAAGGGATCCTCCTCAAGAGATGGTCCCAATTAGACTATCTCCCGTTTGGTGTAGGGGATCCGTCCGGTTAGCGGTTCCAGCAACCGTGGGTTTGGAGTTTTAATTCTGAGTTGTATCGGTTATGGCCCGATCCACCTTTCTTTTTGGATTTATGTCTTTTAAATGAGATGCAAGTGCATAGATTATATTTGATCTAGATGCAACTAAAACAGATCTAAGTCTAGAAGCTGGAGTAAATCTACCTATCCTTGCAGGGAACACACTTAAAGGATGAGCAATAAGCTGTAACAAATAACGTAAAGAAAGAACAAATAGTTGTTAATTCTCACAAGTAAAGCTACAGCAAGATAAATATCTTTAGAAGATAGCTTCTAATTCAACATGGAGCGCATCTATTGCTCATAAAACAGAAAGAAGCAAAAGATTATTTAATCTACGTAGAAAGAATAAAGAAACCGAGCTAGATATAAACAAACTGAAATAACTCTAGAGATCCTTGCAGGGAGCACATTCAAAGGCATGAACAACGAGCCATAGGAGTCGTCTTGAAGAAAAATAGTTAGCCATTTAATCTAAAAGAGAACTCTACAGCAAAATAAAATATCAGCATATAGCTCCTGATTTAGTCTGAAACACATTCACTGTTCATGAAATGGAGAAAATCGTTCACACAGAAATAAGCAAAATCATTTGTTGCCAAAAAAAATAGTTCAAATAGCAATGCAGATTTCACATTACAGTGTAGATGTCATCAGAAGAGTCCAACACACATCCAACTTCCGTTCCCCATGTAAAACGTCCATCTCCCTAGCTTCTATTAGAAAATTCAATTTTACAGTCCCGATACAAGATAGCTCGTATGGGTTTCAAAATTTCATTCCCTCACAAAAGTCCTTTTCTACTCTTCCTAGCATCTATTTATAATTACAAATCTGCCGTTTGGGCTACCACCTAGCACCTTCCACTTGTCAATTACAGAAATTTCTTCCATAACCGACCACAAAGAAAATGACCACTTCTTTTACAAAATCGTTTTGACAAAAAATAGGGATAGCTGTCCCATGGCTTACGCCTTACATATTCAAGAGTTTAACAAAATATACATAGCAGAAATAATGCTAACACCCACGCTTTCTCTGCTGGACACGTGTTTGGTTGAAGAGAGTTGCTCAACTGAATTTAGTTTATTTCATTCCTGTGCATGAGCTTCTGCTGGCAGAGGATCACCTAAGTTAATTGCTGCTGAGGCTACTTGGGAAGAGGCACTCGAGCCTATTGCTGATGCTACTTCTAATTGGGAAGGAGGGATTGAGCTGGCCAGACTCTCTGCCACTGCAGGGGAAAACGGAATCGATCCCACTGCTGTAGCCGGGATGGGTGCTGGGAGAGAAGGTCCTGGATCTGTTGATGCTCCTGCTGCTGCTGCAGCTTTCCTTTCCTCCTCTACTATGTAGTTGTACCACACACCTGTGTCCCTGATGATTATGTTTACTGCAGTAGGAAACAGGATTTTCTGAGAAGTTACATTCTTCCCGAGTTCTTCTCTAATACTTTGAACTTCTGCTACTGCAGCCTGATGCATTTCCTTCAGCAGATGGTTGTGGAGGGATGACAATCCAACATAATGTTGAAGGTCATCAATAGCCAGAACATCAATCCTTTTCACATACTCGGTTTGAGCGACTAGCTCTTCCTTTAGCTGAGACAGACGCTGCTCCTTTTCCGAAAAGTCCTCCAGGGTCTGAGGGAAACTCAATGTACATTTGACATGTGCCTCTTGGAGCCTTTGGTAGAGACTGTTGATTTTATCTGTTGTTCTTTGCACACTGGCCATCAGCTTACTGGCACAGTTCCTGCCAAACTCCAACAGTGCTATGTCCTCATTAAAACTGTCCACAAATTTAAATGGGAGGTGCGCAGGGAAATCCCCTTTTCCTTCTCTCCATGCCATCTGACTTATGATATTTTCCTTGACACGGGTATTCTTAGCTTTGAGCCTATGGGCCTCCGCATTAATTTCTCTTAGCCTGACTACCATGGCCTTGAGCTTGAAAACCTCATCAGTGATTAGCTCCTGAGTATCATACACCTGCTTCAGGATGTTGCATGACAACTCATGGAAGGGAGACATATCCATTGTCTTACCCTCAGCTTGCTCTAACTGCTCAGCTAATGTCTGCTTGTCTGCTTCTAGCTGGGCTACTTTATCTTCTGCTCCATTCTTCTCTGCCTCCACAATCATCATTTGGAGGATTAGCTGGTCCTTTTCCTCCTCTAGCTGGCTGTACTTGTTTGACAGCTCTTTATGCTCAGCGTACAAGCAGTTATACTTGTTCACTACCAGATCTCTTTGGGCTTGCTCATTAGCCACAGTCTGTTGTAGCGTACGAGCTCTCTTCTTTGTCAATATATTTTCTTTAACTATAACCCCTACATTGGAAAAAGATGCCTTTGCTGTTGCTACAGCTGTGGATGCCATAGCAAAGGGATCTTGATCTGTGTTTTTCATTACAGTGACCTCTCGGTGGGTAATGATGTCTTCATGGAAGGGTCTTTTTATCCTCTCTTCTGATTTGAGGACCATAGCTTTCCTTTTCTTGTCGTAGACAAACTCATTCCACTTGGACACTGTACGCTTTCCCGATGGCGTGTACGGGACAATTGGTCGGTTTATGATGTCTATGTCCTCTTCAGCAGGTGGGGTCCAGACTTCCTGAGTTGGATCCATGCCCTTATTTTGGGTACCAGAGCCACCTGCTTGAGATGTGTCTATATCCATGTCTTGGACACCGGACCCACTGGCTTGAGCATCTTCCCTTGCCTTCAACTCTTCTTCTGCCTTCCTCTCTGCCTCTGCTTGCTCAGCTTCAGCCTCTTTCTGCTTTTGGGCTTCCTCAACCTCTTTCCGCAAGCTTTCATTTTTAGCTTCTTGCTGCATTCTCGCCACTTCAGCTTCCTGCTTCTTTCTTGCCATTTCAGTTTCCTGCTGCCACCTGGCTTCCTCAGCTTCCCGCTGCAGTCTGGCTTCCTCTCTCAATATGAGTTCTTCCTGAGCCCGGGCATCCTCAGTTTCTTTCTCCTTCTGCTGGCTGGTCTTCTGGGCCTTGGTTGAGCTAGAGCTTGCTCCGATGCTTTGGCTACAGACTCGTAGCTTAGCCATGTTGCTGATACCTCTGAATGCCTCCTCCTCGTCATCAGGATAGTGGGAGTACTCGTAGTGAGAATATATCTCCTTACAATGCTCAGCAACTCTTCCCTTTCTGTCATTCCTGTGGAAGATCACCTCACCGAAGTGGAAGGCTTTCAGCTCTTGAACAAATTCGTCGGTCGAGGCAACCCCTGAAAACTTGTAAGCACCTATGCAGAAAGGTAGGGGGGGAAAGGAAGCCTTATGCTGTTTGTGGAGCATTGCTCCAATCCCATCCAGGAAGAGTTGTCTTACTGCTTCTTTGAGAACCACATAGTCTGTGGCATACTGTGGCAAGATGTATGGGGGCTTAGTCCCTCCAAACATTCTTAGGTAGGTACCTTGCTCCGAAAAGTAAAAGTCCCCATAATCCTCAAGGACTTCCAAAGCATTCTCTGATAGGCAGTTTGGTTCTTCCTTGAACATTTTCTCGTATAGGGGCATGATGAACCCCTCACAGATGAGTTAGTAGCTGGGCTTGTAATTCTGAGCCCACAACATCTTGAACGCGATATAGACCGGGGCGATGGCCCTATCCCATGTGCAGCCCAACTTGGGGAAATCTATCTTGGCCAAAATACAATCAATCAGATATGAGGACATGAAAAAATCAGCCTTCTTCAAGGCTAGTCCTTCTTTAGCAGCAACTATCATCGAGGCCAGACTATCTGACAGGATAGTGGCCCAGTCAAACACGGTTCCCTTGAATGCCACGTAGTGGATAATAGGGATCCACTGAATTTTATACACTGTGCCGTCGGGCATGCCGAAGATTCTGCACAACATTAAAGCGATCAATCTGAAAGGAGCTCTCTGATTCTGTACGTCATATTCATCACTTCCTTTCTTTCTCAAATGTTTGCCTGCCATTAGCAGCTTCTTCGCCATTTCGACATTATTCATCTGGCTCAACCATTCATCAATCAGAGCTTGTTGGACACAGGGAAATTTGTAGGCTGCCGCAATATACGCGGGTTGAAATGAGGCAATAGCCACTTTCCCGCTATCATTTATCACTCTCCCTTCAGCATCGGCATGTTGGAGTATCCATCCGATCACTTCAGCACAGGGGAACAACTCAGGGCGGGTAGCAGCACTAATTATGCTTGAGGCTCTGATATTAAGATAAGTCGGTCCTTCTTCTAGCAACATATCTGGGATTTCTTGGTCCCGGATCATTATGTAGATGTCACCCCCATCTAATTTCAAGAGGGACACCGGTGGTGCACCTAGTGTCTTGGAGTGAAGTTTCAGTTTTGAGTGGCGTAGGCTTCTTTTCTATCATCTTAGCCTTCTTCTTACCGGCTTTCAGCATCTTGACTTATCCTTGATAGCACCCATATACAAGTCGTCATGAACTTGAGCAACATACTGTGAGATTTCAATAGAGAGCATCATCGTTTTTTAATATGAGAATGTGAAGTTGTATGTTTAGGAAGAAAAATACACCATTTCAACCTAAAATACAAATTAAAACATTTGAATCTTTAAAAGGGAAGAATTTGGAATGCTCCCGAGAGGATAGGTGTATCGCGGAACAATCCGCTCTCGGGTTGCCCCGGGGAGAGATGATGATCTTCGTTTCAGCAGGAACATGATTATCAATTTTGGCCATCCTAATTCTTTAAAGGGGCAGGTTTGGGATGCTCCTGTGAAGATAAGCACGTTGCGAAAGCAGCGTGCTTTTAGTTTAGATCTGGGGAATAGGGTAACTTTCGTCACTGCTGTGGTTTGAAAGGCTAAGTGCGGGTAAGCTTAGGTTGGAAAGACTCATCTGTGACGAAAAAGGAAGCGTTTCGTATTTAAGACCCGACGAGGGATTTGAATGCTATTGTTATTTATGACACTTGCCGAGGTGTTCTATGGAAATTTTTAGTTCGAGTGAGGGTGATGGCGCCGGAGACATACTGACGAAAAGACTCGGGTGGCCAAAGTTTCGGGTTTCAGCTCGCGTAACTTAAATGCTCACGGGGTTTGAACAGGGGCAATGGCGTCAGTCCTGGGATTTGAATTGGGTATAGCTGTCTTCATAGAACTGAGGTTTTACGAAAAGGATTGGGGTTTCACGTCCTAAGCTTTCGGCCGGGGACATGGAAGGTTCATGGGGCTTCGGCAGCTTTGAAATAACGAGGTACGCGGCCCGGGGAGGAAAATGGGTAAGGTTTAACCGTCCAAACTAGCTGTCTCTACCCACAAACTTTTATTCCGTCTCCGCTTTATATGAAGAGAAGAACTTGATTCAAACCGTATTTGACGGGAAAAAAATCGCCCATGACGGGCGTTTTGCCCGTCAAAACCCCACCAATGCCCATCATTTTCAAAAGAAAGGTAACCCAATAGCAATACGACATGTAGGGGGACAAATTTACAGTTAAGATCCTACCTGGCACCGACGAGAAACGCTAACTGAGGTGGCCGTGAACGTGGTTGAGCAATCCGAGCTAGAGCAGTTTGCGCGGCGTCCAACAAATCGTCCAATTGGAGAATTAACAATGCGTTGGCTCGTACCCCCACCGTCTATTTAAACAGAACAAGCACGTGCGAGCATTCAATTTGGTGGGTGGCGCAATTAAAATGCGGCTTAAATACGTCGCCCGTTGCGGTCATGTCAAAATGTTTCGATCCGCGTGCGACCGCCATTCGCGGGACCACCTTGCGAATCACACTCGCGGTTGCGGAAGGATTCAGGGAAAGTTTCCGCCATTTCGGGACGCGTCGCAGAAGGGAAACTTGAAGCCTTCCGCAAAAAGAATCCCGCGTCGCGGACGGATAACGCCAAGGCTTCCACCGTTTCGGGAGCTATTTGCAAAGGGTTTCCGCAAATCGAAAAGTTTCTAAGTCTCGCGGGGTTTCGAGAAGATATGGCGAATGCTCCCCGTAGTTTCGGAAGGGAAACTTGAAAGTTTCCGCGGTTGCGGGCGGCTTCTTTGAATTGTTCCGGAAGGGCCTCAACGTTTCGGCGTTTCGGCAAGTCAGGGCGAACTCTTTGTGGTTTCGGGAGGGATTTACCAGCAGCTTCCGCAATCGCTTAATCGAAGATTTTTCTAAGTCTTTTCGGGCGGTTTAGACGAATGGCTCCCGTTGTTTCAGGAGCAAATCTTATACTCTTCGAAGGCGTTTTCCGAGCGGTTTATGCGATTGGCTTCCACCGTTTCGGGAGGGTAGCCCGAAAGCTTCCTCGGTTTCGGTAGAGAAGGCTGAAAGCTTCCGTAAAAGGAAATATTCTAAGTCTCTCGATAGTTTCGGAAGGAAGTTCGTGAATTTCTCCGTGGTATTTTGGAAAGCTTTTGTGAATGGCTTCCGCCATTTCGGAAGGAAAACCCGAAGGTTTTCGCAAATTTTCGAAAGTTTTTTCTAAGTCTCTCTTCGGAAAGTTTATGTGAATGGCTTCTGTCATTTTGGACAACTTCGCTGAATTCTTCCACCATTTCGGGCGGCTTTCATCAGAAGCTTCCACGATTTCAACAAAATATTCCAAATCCTTTCGGGCGTCTTTCCCAAGTTCTCCCGCCGTTTCGGGAAGAAAACCCCAATGTTTCCACAATTTTCCTTCTCATGGTCTGCGATTTGCAAACAAAATCTAAGTTCCATTCCAGAAGGCTTAACAAAAGGCTTCCACCTTTCGAGAGAGAAACCCGAAACACTTCGCGTTTGCGGAAGGTTTGAACGGAGGACTCCGCCGTTTCGGGAGCTATTGCCCAATGGTTCCCGCATTCTTCCAAGAAAAATTTTCTAAGTCTTCCTTCGAGAAGCTTATGCGAGTTGCTTCCGCAACTGCGGGGAGATAACCCGAGAGACTCCAAAACGTCGGGAAAAATTCTAAGTTCCCTTTAGGTTCCTTAGGGGAAAAAGGAAAGGTTTATGGCCAGAATTTTCGTTGGGAAACCAGATTTCATGCTGAAAAACACAAATAACAGCTGGGATGGCTTCTTAAGGCAAACTTTCTACAAAAATGAGAGGAGGGGCCCCAATATGTACAAAAAAAAATTTTGGGGGGGGTTGCTGCAACAACAATGGCGAGTCACTGGCGAACACAGATCTGTGAAAAAAATTCCTCTTCATGGTCCGAAACCTCATCGAAGACATTCATATTAGGTGCACTACTCAACTGAGCATTTTAAATTCATGCGAGGGGAAGGAGGCACTTTACCTGCTAGCCATTGGGGGAAAGGGGAGCTTTGACCGAGACATCTTCACCACTCTCAAAGGGCCAGCATATGAGATTCATTTTAGGAGGGTCATCTTACAAATGGCCACTACTGCTAGACTCCATAGGATCTGCAACACTCTGTCATGGACATTATTGCTCTTGTTCCTCATTCCCATGCTGCTTGCATCCTTTTGGATGTTTGTACTTTGAACAACTTAGCTGTTTGAGCCTTCCAGAGATATTTTCTTTGGACATGATCTTTGATTTAGGCTCCTCAATCCATAATGTCCTTTTGTGTGAGTAAGAAATTTCATTGATTTGATCAAACTTCACGGACGGAGAGGAGCCCATTTTGAGCTGAGCCTTTTGGACAACCTTCTTGATTTTACATGTCTTTTGCTTTTGTCTCAGCCATGCTTTAATTGAGGCGAGAATCTCTGGAAAACAGACTCTTGAGTATAAGCCATTTTGGGCTGTCAGATTTGCAGCATGGAGTCATTTCAATACCTTATGCCCTCGAGGAGTGCTACTTTCCATGGGTCCAACTTTGGTAACCTTCTTGAGATGCCTTTAAAGTGTGAGAGTGGGTGGAGCCCAACGATAGTAGTGAAGATGGTCATAGGCCTCTGCTATTTAAACAGGATTAGTGAGACTAGCAGGGTAGGCTTCCTTCCTTCTGAACATTTCAGCGAGAACCCAACAAACAGAATTCATTCGAGCACAGTTCCGGACTCATGGGTCGCAAGTTTTCTTTGAGAGAGTTATCTTCAACGGGGATCTCAACCAAAAGGGCATTCAGAAAAAAAAACTTGTCGTAAAAGTTAAAATAACCAAGAGAGAAACAACATGGCCGAAAAAATAAAGCAACTAAAGGCTAAAGCAAAAAGAAAACTTTATTTATGTACAGGAAGTCTCGAAGAGACTATGCGAAGTATTGTTTCAGAGCGAGGCCATTGAGAGGAAGGGCTACTTCTTCTCCCTCGAGGTTTTCCAATTTGTAAGTGGATGGGCCTAATTTTGCAGAAATTTGGTACGGGCCTACCCATAGATGTTGAAATTTTGTATGCATTCCTTTGCCTTCATGATTATGGTCCCATTTCAGGACTAAATCCCCAACTTCAAAATCTCTTTTACCGGATTTCCTCTTATCGAACCATCTCGTAACTATGTCCTGGTGTTGATGGAATCGATCTTTAGCTTTGTGTCGAGCTTCTTCAAGTTGAAGCAGGATGTTGATCCTGGATTGTAAGGCTTGGCTACCAGAACCCCGAGAGGCTTGGGACAATTGCAAGGATGGTAATAAGATGTTAGGGGGAAGAATGGCTTCCATGCCATAGACAAGAGTGAAAGGGGAGACACCTAAAGTGTTCTTCGGGGTCACCCTATCTTCCCATAAGGCGTTTGGGAGAGCCACATGCCAGCTTCTTTGGTTTTCTATCACAGTCTTCTTAAGAATTCGAATCAGATTTTTGTTTGAGGATTCAGCTAATCCGTTCCCCTGAGGGTAGTAATTGGCTGAATAATGCAACTTAATTCCCCATTCATAAACAAACTCATTTATCTTGCAAGATGAAAAATAAGTAGCATTATCAAAAACAAGGGAAATTGGAACCCCAAACCTGGTTATGATGTTCTCTTTCAAGAAGCTGATAACTGCGTCTTCATTGATATTGCGCAACGGGATGGCCTCCGTCCACCTAGTGAAGTAGTCGGTAGCCGTCAGGATGTATCGATGTTGCAATGAAGAATTTGGATTTATTTCTCTGATAACATCTATGCCCCATTGCTCAAAAGGCTCAGAGATGATGACCGGCTGCAATGGTCCTGCTGCCTTAGGTAACTTCCCGGCACTTCTTTGACATACATCACAATTCCGTGCGTATGTGTGGGCATCTCGAAACAGAGTGGGCCAGTAATACCCAACTCTCAGTATCTTGTGTGCTGTTGTCTCACTGGAATAATGTCCACCTGAGGGGCCATCATGTAATTCTTTGACAACTTTGTTTGCATCTTCCTTTTCCAAACATCTAAGGAGAACTCCATCATAATTCTTCCTGAAAAGAATCCCATCAATGATTTGATAAGGTGCAGATTTCAAACGGAGTGCCCTTCTTTGTTTAGAGTTCCAGTGTTCGGGTAGATATCCCTGCTGTAAATAGTGCACCAGATCCCTATACCATGACTGGGGAGTTGTGAAGATATGACATACTTCAACCGAATCGAGCTCAGCTTCATTTTTCCAATGTTGTTCTTCGTCAGTTGATTTTTCTGCAAGTAACTGGCACAGACCTTGTCCTTTAATGATCGTAGCTGGTTTAAATTCCAAATCATATTCCTGCAGAGCTGTGACCCCGTTCCCTCTCCTTTCTCCCAATTCCTTTTGAACGAAAAGAGATCTAACAGCTGGGTGGGGAACTATGACCTTAGTTTTTTTCTTCAGAATGTATGGCCTAAACTGCTTAACTGCTTTGAAGACTGCATATGCATGCTTGTCAACCACGGGATAATTCATCTCAGCTCCCTGCAGACCAGTGCTCATAAATGAAATTGGGTATTCGTCCCCCAACTCTACCTTTTGCGTGAGTACAGCCGCGAGAGATTCATCCGAAGCAAAAGTATATAAGATGAAATCTTTATCAAAATATGGGCTCCTCAAGGAATGAGCTTTAGCTACAGCAGCCTTGATATCTCTAAATGCGTCCTTCTCCAAATCTGTCCACTTGAATTGTATGCTTTGTTTAACCATTTGTTGCAATGGCTTAACAATTTGCGCAAAATTCGGAACAAATCTGCGGACAAAATTGATGGTGCCCATAAAAGACTGCATAGATTTCTTGTTGTGAGGCATTGGAATCTTATTAATGGCTTGGACTCTTTCTTGATCAATTGACACTCCCCCTTTGGAGATGATATGACCCAACAGCTTACCTTCGGGAACAACAAATACACTCTTCTTGGGATTTAAGGAAATTCCATATCTCTGGCAGCGATCAAAAATATGCTTTAGATGCGTGACATGATCTTCCCTTTTCTTCGAAAAGACTGTCACGTCATCCAAGTATACAACCACTCATTGCCCACCCAATCCTTGGAAGGCGATATCCATTGCCCTTTGGAATGTAGCTCCTGCATTTATCAGACCAAATGGCATTCTTCTGTAGGCGAAAGTTCCCCACTTAGTTCTGAAAGTAGTCTTAAGGTGATCTTCTTCGGCTACTAACACTTGATTGTAGCCAGAGAAACCATCGAGGAGATAAAACAATTCGGATCCCAACACCATTTGTAGGATTTGCTCCATTGAAGGTACGGGGTAGTTGTCTTTATCCAAGGCTTTGTTTAAATTTCTGAAATCTACACATAGCCTTATCTCTCCCGACTTCTTCCTTACGGGAACCAAGTTTGCAACCCATTCAGAATGCCAGACTTTGAAGATTATCTTAGCGTCTAGGAGCTTCTTTAATTCCTTTTGGATCAGCAGTTCTAGAGTAGGATGCATCCTTCTTAACTGCTGCTGAAATGGCTTGACACCCGCTTTCATTGGTATAACATGCTGAATGATGCGAACATCATATGTTTTCAGATCTTCATAGGTCCATGCGAAAACATCTTTGTATTGCTTAAACAATTTGATGAACCTATGTCTTTCTCCTCGTGAACAACACTTTCCAAGGTTGACAAATTTTGGTTCTGCCTCGGTACCCAAATTAACTAACTCATGTTGCATTGATGAGCTGTTAGTTTTGGTATTAGCAGGCCTTTTGAACTTATTTTGAAGATCGAACAGCATTTCGAGGGACCTTACTCCTTTGGGCATGAAATTTCCTTTCTCCTCTTCCTTCTTCATCAAATCAGCATCATGTTCTTCCTCATCTATTGCAGCTCCTTGAAAGCTATCTTCATTTGTTAGGAAGCTGATAATTTGTTCATCATCATCGAAGACTCTGAAGTTCGTGATGTTATCAGGAACGGAAGGCCTGGAAATCAATTCAATTGAGCATTTATTATTTGACGACACTAGTCTAGAGGCAGATGTTGCTAACAAATCAGCAGCAGAATTTTGCAATCTAGAAATTGATTTTATATTGAAAGCGTCAAAATGCATGATTAAATCCCATACCTCAGCCTGATAACCTTTCAAGTGAGGTGAGAGACAATGAATGGTGTCCCTTACCTGTCTTACAACTATCTCGGAGTCACCAAAGACCTTCAGGTACTTAACATTTAAGCCAATGGCCTTCTTCAATCCATGTACCAAAGCTTCATATTCAGCGATGTTATTAGTACAATCGAATTCTAATCTACAAGACAAAAAATACTTGTTTCCTTTTGGATCCACTAGAACACAACCGGATCCGGATCCTTCCAGAGTTTTAGAACCATCAAAGTATAATGTCCAAAAAACATCTTTAGATTCAACTAAGTTAGTTTCTTTATGATCTATGTCAGTAACTAAATTGACTATGTTACAATCAACATCATCAGTCCGAGAGAAATGAAGGAGATCGCACTGTTTATCTGATTCATGGCTAATGGTTTCAGATCGATAATTACCCGGATCCATTTCTAAGAAGTAATTCCCCAGAACCGAGGATGAGAAAGCTACGGCCTCATTCTTTTCTTCTAACTGAGTTACGTTTTGTTTCATATGAGGTTCCCTAAGAACTTTAATCTGATTCTGTCTGTTCTGGTAAGGCAACCATAGGTGTGACCAATCAGTAGCAAAATAGCCACTTAGCTTGGTAGACCAATCCCTACTTAAAATCAGCCCATAGGCTTCAGGGATATCGACCACCATTATGTCAATGAATTGACAGACTCTAGGGTCAGCTGATAGTCTAATTAAAACATCTTTCATCTCCCCAATAACCTTGACAGCAGTCCTATCCAATTGGATAATTTGAGTTGGAGATGGAACAGGCTGCCCATTAATCCTTTTACAAATTGACAATGGCATAATGTTTGAGGATGCTCCAGAATCTACCAAACAGTTGTGAACATTATGGTTGAAAATTTCGAACGTCAATAGCAATGGCAAAGTTTGAGATTTAGACTTCCCACCGATGCTAGCCTCATTAATTTCGGGATTGTTTTGAGAATCTGTTAATGGAGTGCTGGTCTGAGGTTGTAGAACATGCAGCAGTTTGTCTCGTTGATGGGGCAAGCTGCACATGTCAAATATTGACACATTCGCTTTGACCTTCTTGATATCTTCGATAATATCGTATCCTATATCAGATTCATTCCCAATTCGATTTCGCTGATCTGTTTTGCTCATTGTGACCTTAGGTGGCTGAACTATGTTGTCAGCGCTTGGCTGTTTGGCCGTTGTTTGGTTAACTTTGGGTTGTAGTGGGATGATTGGTATATGCCTCCTAGGAGGATCTTTTGAAACTTTAGGCTTATGGGGAACGGTGGCTGGCACAGGAACTGCAATTGGGCCCTTGCTGCGAGTACCAACATTTATGGTAGAGGGAGAGCTACCTATGTGATCTTCTTCTACTAATTCAGTCATAGGTACCCAATCCCACAACACCATAGTAGTGTCCGGGGTTGGTTCCTCTAACTCAGGGCTCAATTCCTCTGGAGGATCATCCTGGTCTGGGATCTGAGAATCTAACATCTGGTTCATGACTAAGCTCATGGAATTGATCCATTGCGGGCAGCTCTTTTCCGAATGTGGTTCTTGGTGAAAAGTGCAGAAATTTTCCATCCCAATCTCATTCAAGTTTAAAACAGGGGCAGCGTTCATTGGTGGATGAGTCTGTTCCCCGTCTTCCCTTCTTTTATAAAATGGCTTGAAAGGTTTCCTAGATGTACTAGCAGCCTTGTCTTTCTCAAGATCTACGATTTTGTTAGATATATTCTGCATCATCTTAACTACATTTTCCATGTCCGTAGATGTCTCTTCTTTGCCTCTAGTGAGGAGTAAAGGTTTCTTGCTAGCTGCTGGTTTTGGCTCTACATCTAAGGCATGTTTAGCAATGCTATCAGCCTCTTCCTCTACCTTTCTAGCTTCCTCAAAGTTCTCTATCAGGGTAGTTTTCTTGGATCGTTTTAGAACATTGCGATTGGACCTTCAAGAGCTGTTGTGTAGTATTCAATCAGAGACTCCTCTGCGGGTTTGTTAGCTTCACTGAAGTTATTTAACAGCGTTGTGAATCTTTGATTAAAGTCTTGAACCTTTTCCTTCTTCTCCATTCTCATGGATAAGAGTTCTTTCATAAGTGTGGCCACAGTCTTTTGGTTTCCGTATTTCTTTAAGAAACACTTTTCGAATTCATCCCAACTAGAGATTGAGCTGGGTTGTAGGCTAAAGTACCAAGATGATACCTTTGGCTCGAATGTGTACGGAAACAAACTGCCGACTACGTCTTCATGTTGTACATTTAAAAGGTTCAGAGCTAAGTAAAAACTCTTGAGGTGATCTTCCGCCGAAATGGCTTTCCCTGGATCGTACTTAGGCAAGACCTTTTCTGGGTTTTTAGGAAGATTATGGAATGGTCTAGCTAAGTTCAGCGCTCCCCTTTCCCTCCAAGCAGGTACAACCATGTTTGGATGTGGAGATCCTGGTGGAGAATTGTAGAGTGAATTCTGAGGAGTACTTTTGGGAGTGGTAATTTCTTCAAGGTTTTCTTGGTCTGAGATTTTGTCCGAGTTTTCCAGATCTGCCTCTTTAAGAGTGTCTGAAATTTCTTCCAAAGTCAGATTTACCAGTTCTTCAAAACTTTGAACGAGAATTGAATCACGGGTGTACCGTGGCTCTTTTCTAGGTGTAATTTTCTTAGGGAGGAAGTTGACAGCGCTTAAACCACCTAGCTGTCTAACGTAGGATCTGGTATGTCTTCTTAAATCCTCTACTTCTGTAAAAGGGACAGCGTACAAAGATTCTTGAATCTCAGGGTCAGAAATGAGGCATTCTTGATTTGTTAATCCAAGATCTAGGCTGTTTGCAATGCTTTCTTTAAGCGGGTTTTCAGTGTCTTCTATGGCAGTGGGAGATTTTCCTCTATCAGCCATGCACTTTCAGGCCCTCCTCCTAGCGCCAAAAACTGTTGATGCCTCGGATATCGTAGCATCAATCAGAAAGGGATCCTCCCCGAGAGATGGTCCCAATTAGACTATCTCCTGTTTGGTGTAGGGGATCCGTCCGGTTAGCGGTTCCGGCAACCGTGGGTTTGGAGTTTTAATTCCGAGTTGCATCGGTTATGGCCCGATCCACCTTTCTTTTTGGATTTATGTCTTTTAAATGAGATGCAAGTGCCTAAATTATATTTGATCTAGATGCAACTAAAATAGATCTAAGTCTAGAAGCTGGAGTAAATCTACCTATCCTTGCAGGGAACACACTTAAAGGATGAGCAATAAGCTGTAACAAATAACGTAAAGAAAGAACAGATAGCTGTTAATTCTCACAAGTAAAGCTACAGCAAGATAAAGATCTTTAGAAGATAGCTTCTAATTCAACATGGAGCGCATCTATTGCTCATAAAACAGAAAGAAGCAAAAGATTATTTAATCTACGTAGAAAGAATAAAGAAACCGAGCTAGATATAAACAAACTGAAATAACTCTAGAGATCCTTGCAGGGAGCACATTCAAAGGCATGAACAACGAGCCATAGGAGTCGCCTTGAAGAAAAACAGTTAGCCATTTAATCTAAAAGAGAACTCTACAGCAAAATAAAATATCAGCAGATAGCTCCTGATTTAGTCTGAAACACATTCACTGTTCATGAAATGGAGAAAATCGTTCACACAGAAATAAGCAAAATCATTTGTTGCCAAAAAAAATAGTTCAAATAGCAATGCAGATTTCACATTACAATGTAGATGTCATCAGAAGAGTCCAACACACATCCATCTTCCGTTCCCCATGTAAAACGTCCATCTCCCTGGCTTCTATTAGAAAATTCAATTTTACAGGCCCGATACAAGATAGCTCGTATGGGTTTCAAAATTTCATTCCCTCACAAAAGTCCTTTTCTACTCTTCCTAGCATCTATTTATAATTAGAAATCTGTCGTTTGGGCTGCCACCTAGCACCTTCCACTTGTCAATTACAGAAATTTTTTCCATAACCGACCACCAAGAAAATGACCACTTCTTTTACAAAATTGTTTTGACAAAAAATAGGGACAGCTGTCACATGGCTTACGCCTTACATATTCGAGAGTTTAACAAAATATACATAGAAGAAATAATGCTAACACCCACGCTTTCCCTGCTGGACACGTGTTTGGTTGAAGAGAGTTGCTCAACTGAATTTAGTTTATTTCATTCCTGTGCGTGAGCTTCTGCTGGCAGAGGATCGCCCAAGTTAATTGCTGCTGAGGCTACTTGGGAAGAGGAACTCGAGCCTATTGCTGATGCTGCTTATAATTGGGAAGGAGGGATTGAGCTGGCCAGACTCTCTCCCACTGCTGGGGAAAAGGGAATCGATCCCACTGCTGTAGCCGGGCTGGCTGCTGGGAGAGAAGGTCCTGGATCTGCTGATGCTCCTGCTGCTGTTGCAGCTTTCCTTTCCTCCTCTGCTATGTAGATATACCACACACCTGTGTCCCTGATGATTATGTTTACTGCAGCAGGAAACAGGATTTTCTGAGAAGTTCCATTCTTCCCGAGTTCTGCTCTAATACTTTGAACTTCTGCTACTGCAGCCTGATGCATTTCCTTCAGCAGATGGTTGTGGAGGGATGACAATACAACATAATGTTGAAGGTCATCAATAGCCTGAACATCAATCCTTTTCACATACTCGGTTTGAGCGACTAGCTCTTCCTTTAGCTGAGACAGACGCTGCTCCTTTTCTGGAAATTCCTCCAGGGTCTGAGGGAATCTCAATGTACATTTGACATGTGCCTCTTGGAGCCTTTGGTAGAGACTGCTGATTTTATCTGTTGTTCTTTGCACACTGGCCATCAGCTTACTGGCGCAGTTCCTGCCAAACTCCAACAGTGCTACGTCCTCATTAAAACTGTCCACAGATTTAAATGGGAGGTGCGCAGGGAAATCCCCTTTTCCTTCTCTCCATGACATCTGACTTATGATATTTGCCTTGACATGGGTATTCTTAGCTTTGAGCCTATGGGCCTCCACATTAATTTCTCTTAGCCTGACTACCATGGCCTTGAGCTTGCAAACCTCATCAGTGATTAGATCCTGAGTATCATACACCTGCTTCAGGATGTTGCATGACAACTCATGGAAGGGAGACATATCCATTGTCTTACCCTCATCTTGCTCTAATCGCTCAACTAATGTCTGCTTGTCTGCTTCTAGCCAGGCTACTTTATCTTCTGCTCCATTCTTCTCTGCCTCCACAATCATCATTTGGAGGGTTAGCTGGTCCTTTTCCTCCTCTAGCTGGCTGTACTTGTTTGACAGCTCTTTATGCTCAGCGTACAAGCAGTTATATTTGTTCACTACCAGATCTCTTTGGGCTTGCTCATTAGCCACAGTCTGTTATAGCATACGAGCTCTCTTCTTTGTCAATATATTTTCTTTAACTATAACCCCTACATTGGCAAAAGATGCCTTTGCTGTTGCTACAGCTGCGGATGCCATAGCAAAGGGATCTTGATCTGTGTTTTTCATTACAGTGACCTCTCGGTGGGTAATGATGTCTTCATGGAAGGGGCTTTTTATCCTCTCTTCTGATTTGAGGACCATAGCTTTCCTTTTCTTGTCATAGACAAACTCATTCAACTTGGACACTGTACACTTTCCCGATGGCGTGTACGGGACAATCGGTCGGTTTATGATGTCTATGTCCTCTTCAGCAGGTGGGGTCCGGACTTCCTGAGTTGGATCCATGCCCTTATTTTGGGTACCAGAGCCACCTGCTTGAGATGTGTCTATATCCATGTCTTGGACACCGGACCCACTAGCTTGAGCATATTCCCTTGCCTTCAACTCTTCTTTTGCCTTACTCTCTGCCTCTGCTTGCTCAGCTTCAGCCTCTTTCTGCTTTTGGGCTTCCTCAGCCTCTTTCCGCAGGCTTTCATTTTTCAGCTTCTTGCTGCATTCTCGCCACTTTAGCTTCCTGCTTCTTTCTTTCCATTTCAGTTTCCTGCTGCCACCTGGCTTCCTCAGCTTCCCGCTGCAGTCTGGCTTCCTTTCTCAATCTGAGTTCTTCCTGAGCCC
Organism: Larix kaempferi; assembly: GCA_027924585.1. Classification (NCBI taxonomy): domain Eukaryota; kingdom Viridiplantae; phylum Streptophyta; class Pinopsida; order Pinales; family Pinaceae; genus Larix; species Larix kaempferi. The sequence continues at coordinate 3,678,562 of BSBM01000898.1, read as the reverse complement.
CGGCATCCTCAGCTTCTTTCTCCTTCTGCTGGCTGGTCTTTTCGGCCTTGGTTGAGCTAGAGCTTGCTCCGATGCTTTGGTGACAGACTCGTAGCTCAGCCATGTTGCTGATACCTCTGAATGCCTCTTCCTCGTCATCAGGATAGTGGGAGTACTCGAAGTGAGCATAGATCTCCTTACAATGCTCAGCAACTATTCCCTTTCTGTCATTCCCGTGGAAGATCACCTCACCGAAGTGGAAGGCTTTCAGCTCTTGAACAAATTCGTCGGTCGAGGCAACCCCTGAAAACTTGTAAGCACCTATGCAGAAAGGTAGGGGGGGAAAGGAAGCCTTATGCTGTTTGTGGAGAATTGCTCCAATCCCATCCAGGAAGAGTTGTCTTACTGCTTCTTTGAGAACCACATAGTCTGTGGCATACTGTGGCAAGATGTATGGGGGCTTAGTCCCTCCAAACATTCTTAGGTAGGTACCTTGCTCCGAAAAGTAAAAGTCCCCATAATCCTCAAGGACTTCCAAAGCATTCTCTGATAGGCAGTTTGGTTCTTCCTTGAACATTTTCTCGTATAGGGGCATGATGAACCCCTCAAGGATGAGTTTGTAGCTGGGCTTGTAATTCTAAGCCCACAACATCTTGAACGCGATATAGACCGGGGCGGTGGCCCTATCCCATGTGGAGCCCAACTTGGGGAAATCTATCTTGGACAAAATACAATCAATCAGATATGAGGACATGAAAAAATCAGCCTTCTTCAAGGCTAGTCCTGCTTTAGCAGCAACTATCATCGAGGCCAGACTATCTGACAGGATAGTGGCCTAGTCAAACACGGTTCCCTTGAATGCCACGTAGTGGATGATAGGGATCCACTGAATTTTATACACTGTGCCGTCGGGCATGCCGAAGATTCTGCACGGCATTAAAGCGATCAATCTGAAAGGAGCTCTCAGATTCTGTACGTCATATTCATCACTTCCTTTCTTTCTCAAATGTTTACCTGCCATTAGCAGCTTCTTGGCCATTTCGACGTTATTCATCTGGCTCAACCATTCATCAGTCAGAGCTTGTTGGACACGGGGAAATTTGTAGGCTGCCGCAATATACACGGGTTGAAATGAGGCAATAGCCACTTTCCCGCTATCATTGATCACTCTCCCTTCAGCATCGGCATGTTGGAGTATCCATCCGATCACTTCAGCACAGGGGAACAGCTCAGGGCAGGTAGCGGCTCTAATTATGCCTGAGGCTCTGATATTAAGATAACTTGGTCCTTCTTCTCGCAACATATCTGGGATTTCTTGGTCACGGATCATTCTGTAGATGTCACTCCATCTAATTTCAGGAGCGACACCGGTGGTGCACCTAGTGTCCTGGAGTGAAGTTTCAGTTTTGAGTGGTGCAGGCTTCTTTTCTGTCATCTTAGCCTTCTTCTTACCGGCTTTCGGCATCTTGACTTATCCCTGATAGCACCCATATACAAGTCATCATGAACTTGAGCAACATACTGTGAGATTTCAACATAGAGCATCATCGTTTTTTAATATGAGAATCTGAAGCTATATGTTTAGGAAGCAAAATACACCATTTCAACCTAAAATACAAATTAAAACATTTGAATCTTTAAAAGGGAAGAATTTGGAATGCTCCCAAGAGGATAGGTGTATCGCGGAACAATCTGCTCTCGGGTTGCCCCGGGGAGAGATGATGATCTTCGTTTCAGCAGGAACATGATTATCAATTTTGGCCATCCTAATTCTTTAAAGGGGCAGGTTTGGGATGCTCCTGTGAAGATAAGCGCGTTGCGAAAGTAGCATGCTTTCGTTTTAGCTCTGGGGAATAGGGTAACTTTCGTCACTGCTGCGGTTTGAAAGGCTAAGTGCGGGTAAGCTCAGGTTGGAAAGACTCATCTGTGACAAAAAAGGAAGCGTTTTGTATTAAAACCTGGCGAGGGCTTCAAATGCTATTGTTATTTATGACACTTGCCGAGGTGTTCTATGGAAATTTTTAGTTCGAGCAAGGGTGATGGCGCCGGAGACATACTGACGAAAAGACTCGGGTGGCCAAAGTTTCGGGTTTCGGCTCACATAACTTAAACGCTCACGGGGTTTGAACAGGGGCAATGGCGTCAGTCCTGGGATTTGAATTGGGTATAGGTGTCTTCATAGAACTGAGGTTTTACGAAAAGGGTCGGGGTTTCACGTCCTAAGCTTTCGGCCGGGGACATGGAAGGTTCATGGGGCTTCGGCAGCTTTGAAATAACGAGGCACGCGGCCCGGGGAGGAAAATGGGACAGGTTTAACCGTCCAAACTAGTTGTCTCTACCCACAAATGTTTATTCCATCTCCACTTTATATGACGAGAAGAACTTGATTCAAACCGTATTTGACGAGCAAAAAATCGCCCATGACAGGCGTTTTGCCCATCAAAACCCCACCAATGCCCATCATTTTCAAAAGAAAGGTAACCCAATAGCAATACGACGTGTACGGGGACAAATTTACGGTTAAGATCCTACCTGGCACCGACGAGAAACGCTAACTGAGGTGGCCGTGAATGTGGTTGAGCAATCCGAGCTGGAGCAGTTTGCGCGGCGTCCAACAAATCGTGCAATTGGAGAATTAACAATGCGTTGGCTCGTACCCCCACCGCCTATTTAAACAGAACAGGCATGTGTGAGCATTCAATTTGGTGGGTGGCGCAATTAAAATGCGGCTTAAATACGTCGCCCGTTGCGGTCACGTCAAAATGTTTCGATCCGCTTGCGACCACCATTCGCGGGACCACCTTGCGAATCACCCTCGCCGTTGCGGAAGGATTCAGGGAAATTTTTCACCGTTTCGAGATGCGTCGCGGAAGGGAAACTCGAAGCCTTCGGCAAAAAGAATCCCGCGTTGCGGACGGATAATGCCAAGGCTTCCGCCGTTTCGGGAGCTATTTGCGAAGGGTTTCCACAAATCGAAAAGTTTCTAAGTCTCGCGGGGTTTCGGGAAGATATGGCGAATGCTCCCCATAGTTTCGGAAGGGAAACTTGAAAGTTTCCGTGGTTGCGGATGACTTCTTTGAATTGTTCCGGAAGGGCCTCAGCGTTTCGGCGTTTCGGCAAGTCAGGGCGAACTCTTCGTGGTTTCGGGAGGGATTTACCAGCAGCTTCCGCAATCGCTTAATCGAAGATTTTTCTAAGTCTTTTCGGGCGGTTTAGACGAATGGCTCCCACCGTTTCGGGAGCAAATCTTATACTCTTCCGCAAATTTTCCCGAAATCATTTCGAAGGCCTTTTCCGAGCGGTTTATGCGATTGTCTTCCGTCGTTTCGGGAGGGTAGCCCGAAAGCTTCCGCGGTTTCGGTAGAGAAGGCTGAAAGCTTCCGTAAAAGGAAATATTCTAAGTCTCTCGATAGTTTCTGAAGGAAGTTTGTGAATTTCTCCGTGGTATTTTAGAAAGCTTTTGTGAATGGCTTCCACCATTTCGGAAGGAAAACCCGAAGGTTTTTGCAAATTTTCGAAAGTTTTTTCTAAGTCTCTCTTCGGAAAGTTTATGCGAACGGCTTCTGTCATTTCGGACAACTTCGCTGAATTCTTCCACCGTTTCGGGCGGCTTTCATCAGAAGCTTCCGCGATTTCAACAAAATATTCCAAATCCTTTCGGGCGTCTTTCCCAAGTTCTCCAGCCGTTTCGGGAAGAAAACCCCAATGTTTCCGCAATTTTCCTTCTCATGGTTTGCGATTTGCAAACAAAATCTAAGTTCCATTCCGGAAGGCTTAACAAAAGGCTTCCACCTTTCGGGAGAGAAACCCGAAACACTTCGCATTTGCGGAAGGTTTGAACAGAGGACTCCACCGTTTCGGGAGCTATTGCCCAATGGTTCCCGCATTCTTCCAACAAAAATTTTCTAAGTCTTCCTTCGAGAAGCTTATGCGAGTTGCTTCCGCAATTGCGGGGAGATAACCCGAGAGACTCCAAAACGTCGGGAAAAATTGTAAGTTCCCTTTAGGTTCCTTGGGGGAAAAAGGAAAGGTTTATGGCCAGAATTTTCGTTGGGAAACCAGATTTCATGCTGAAAAACACAGATAACAGCTGGGATGGCTTCTTAAGGCAAACTTTCTACAAAAATGAGAGGAGGGGCCCCAATATGTACAAAAAAAAAATTTTGGGGGGGTTGCTGCAACAACACCTCCCTAGTGGCACTTTCTACTTGGGTTCATCATCATCTCACACGCACACACTCTGTCACCTAATTCAAGTGAGCCTTAAAAAGTACTTAACACAACCAACATTCTAACCCCACTTGGGGAACACAAAAGAATTTTTGTACTTAGGTAGGATCGGGGGGATAGGCTTCCAATAACACCCCTCGGTTGCTTACACTTGAGACATAGTTGTTGTCCAATTAGGGAACCAAAATCCCCTAGTATTTTTTGGCATGGTCACAACCAGTTTATCAGAGGGCCTCTCCCCTAGGAGGGTTGAAGTCACCAGACTGGTTCCAGAGGCCTAAGTGGAATACCGCAATCCATTCAGTAACCGAAGGGATACCTTTTGCAGTTCTCGAGATATCCTTGTATGGGGGTATTGCGGTAAAAGAACCAAACGGCAGATTCACCTTTCTGGACGTGTCATGAACGGGGTATCTTAGTTGCCATTCTTCTAGGATTGACTACCCGGTGTCCCTCCTGGTAGGGGGATATCTTAGCCACTTGGCTCTCCTATCCATATTGTCTGACTTGGATTTCATCACCTTGCAGAGGATATGTCTAGTTGAGTCAGAATACTATTTAGCTAGGTGTTTGCATGCTCCCTTACCTCCTTTTGGTCTAGTGAGTCCACCATTTTTTATTTTTTAGGAAACCTGCTGCTTGTTGGTATTCTGACCATTTCTGTTGTTACTCCACTTATTGTAGCATAGCTGTTACAGTAAGTGTTTTGAGTTGGTTGTTGGCCTGAGTGCCATATTTTTTGAGCTCTCCTTCTGCACACTCGGTTGCATAAGGGTTTTTGAGCTGTTTTTCACTCAACACAACCCCCAGATATTCGACACCATCTGTCACCATTGAGTCCTCGAGACATTCTCGGTGCCTCAAGGGCGAGCCCCAATAGTACGGTTCACTTGACACCACCCGTCATAGACTTAGATCATCATCACTTGATACCACTCATAATAGATCTCGAGCCTTGTCACTTGACTCCACTCGTCAACTGCATAGGACTCCGTCACCAGATATTGACGCCCCTTACTTTACCTCAGATTCTGAGGCAGAGTCTGAGAACCCCATTTACACTGCCCCTACTAGCCCCATGGCTAGCATGACTTCCACTCTGTTCGTTGTAGGGACCATTGGTGGCACATCCACCACTACACCAGTTACCACACCTGCTTTGGGTATGCCCTCGATGGGGGCCACGTCCACCATTCCAGTCACCATACCCATTCTAGTAGCTGGCACACCTATCACCACTCCACTAGTGACTCATGCTACCCTTGGTGGTGCAGGACCATCCTATACCACCTTCGTTCCCCCCCTTGGGGGAAACATCCCAAACCTTGCCCCTCCACTTGGGGGCATTGGCCCCAACTTGGTCACACCCGCTAGTATGTCACATCCTTCTACTAGTTTGCCATTCATGGCTAGCCTCAATCTTCCTGACCTAGCTAGAATGACTAACGATCCTATCAGACATGACCCTACATGGCCTCACATGCCCACCAAGCTCCCCTCTAACATCCCTAAGTTCGAGGGAAAGGCAGGTGAGGACCCCTAGAACCACATTATGTCCTTCCATCTATGGTGTTCCTCCAACTCCATAGTGGGCGACTCTGTCCGCCTCCGTATGTTACAGCGCACCTTCACTAGCTCTGCAGCTAAGTGGTATATCGAGCAACCCCATGGGACCCATGCCTCCTTTACCTCCCTTGCTTCAACCTTCCTACAGTTCTTTCAGTTACCTATTCGCTATGACGTGGGAGTTGAGATCTTACTATCTTGCAGACAGAACACGGCTACCCACATCACTGACCACATTCATGAGTGGCGTCGATGCCGCAGCCTCTGCAAGATCAAGTTAGACGACCGTATCTTCCTATATTGGTTCCTTAAATCCCTCCTTCCTGTCATTGCCAAGGATGTGGCATCCAAACGACCCCAGTCTGAAGAAGAGGCCATCCTCAAAGCCCAGCAATTTGACCTCATATATGCCCAGTCGGGTTACCTCTATACCATTATACCTGACGCCCCTCGGGGCGAGTCCTCCCAGCAAGATGTGCTGGGGGCATCCCACGCCGAAGATGGCATCATTAGCCGTATCGCCTCACATCCCCAACCCTTTTCCATAGCACGTCCTAGCCATGGCCCTGACCTTTCGCGGGATACATCACAGTCCGGAGCCACCAATTCATATGCTCCTATGGCACATCATCACCATTCTCACGGACCCTCATGTCCACCACAGTGCTTTGGCCATGCACCCCCCGCTTATGCTTCCCCGGTCGCACCTCAGCCGTATTACCATCCACAGGCTGCACCCGCTCATGTGTCCTCGCAAGCCCAACCTGCTTATTACCCGCCACAGGCAGCCCCTGCAGCCAACCCACAACCCACTCCGCAGACATATCAGCAACCCCCGCAAGGTGCTACCCCTACGCAGCCTCCACTTACATATTATCCACCGCAGCCTGCTCCCGCACCTGCACAACCTCAGAACCCACCTGCTGCCCAAGGGCAAGTATACACCCAACAAACGCTGCAGCAAAACCAAAACAACCAGCGCCAACAGGGCCAATAGAACCATGGCAAGGGCCGTAACCATGGGAACAACCCTCCTCCAGACCAAGGTGGTCAACCTCCCAACCCCCCAGACAACAATAATGCGGCACCTACCAACCAAAACCCTGATCGGCCACCCAAGCAGGCCAAAAACCCTAACTTGCGAACAAACCATCCTTGTTCTATTTGCAGGGTCTATGGCCACTACACACACACTTGCCCACATTTGGAGCGAGCTCGACAACTCTGGGTCGATGATGCCCATCGCCAAGGGCATGGGGCTCCTCAAGCGCAGCCCAACCCCCAGCCCCCCCAGCAGCAACCTTTGGTGCTGCAAAACCCCTTACCAACCCAAGGCATAGTGAATTCTCAGCCGTTGGCTCCCCCTCAAGTCAACGTGCCCCCCCAACCACAACAAATCACATACACCGCTCCTAATCAACCCATGTTTGACTCAGGTACCCACCACTTGTTGATGATGTCATCTGCTGATGTCAACCTCCAAACTCGTCGGAACCAGTATGGCTCCACCTCGGAAGCCCCTCCCTCTAACAAAACCACCAACGCTCATCCCACCGATCAGATGTTACGTATACCTCCAGCTCCCCTAGATGGCGCTGCCAAAGCACCTCGTTTCCCACTTCGTTGAATCAATAATAACCCCAATGCTCATGCTACGTCAAATTACAACATTGTTGATGACCTAGCCCAGTCTCCCGCAGTCATGTCTACGTTAGAAGTCTTGAAAAACTGTCCTTCACAGCGCAAGACTTTGCTCTCCTCCATTGGTGCAATTGACCCCAATGATTCACAACTGATGGCATTCGATTTGGACCACTCCAAACCATGCCTGCCCTTCACATTAGCATTCCAAGTTTCTGTTTCCATTCAGAATTTTGTCATCCATCGGTGCATTATCGATGAAGGTGCCTCTACATGTGTTATGTCCACCTTCATCTGGCAGAAGTTGGGATCCCCTACTCTCCAGCAGTCCACCATTGCGTTACGAGCCTACGACGGCCGTTCGGCTCAACCCCAAGGCCTGTTAGCTAATGTCCCCATCCAGCTGGCTGGTAAAACCGTTCTCATCGACATCGAGGTCATCAATGCACAACTCGATTATAACCTATTACTTGGCCGCAGCTACATGTATGCCATGAAGGCGGTTGCCTCCTCCGTTTTTCGTACCATGATGTTCCCCCATGATGGACGCGTGGTCAAAGTCGACCAACTCAGCTACTACGATACAAATGCCCCCGCTGCACCCGAAAATGTTCTCCCCATGGTTGAACAACCTGTTACCGGTGTCGCTACCTCATTTTTTTCCTCCTTGGGACCTGGAGTTTACTTAGATCTGTCAATGACATCCACCTTCCAATCTATTCCTCCCCCGTCATCTGCACTTGACGTATCTGACCTACGTACCCTTTCCCATGATACACAAACACCTAACAATCAACCTCCCTTGTTGCCTAAACCACCGTTGGTACCTGGCCACATTGGTGTTACACCCATCCACACAATCCCCTTCCTAGTCCCTCCCTCGGGAGTAGTAAGCACCCCAGTTATGGCTACCCTTAGCCTCCCTGGGTTAACCTTGGGATTACCCGTATTGTATCGTTCTCCTCCCGTTCCCCCGTCGACACCAAGCGTCGTCCTACAACCGGTGCAACCCATGGCTACTACCACTCAGCCACCCACCGGGGTCGCTACCCCTTCGTCCTCCATGCATCCCCCTCCTCCTCCCAAACCTACTGGGGGCAGAGGCCCCCAACCTTACACTGCTGTACCACCTCCCAAGACAGTCAAAAACCCCCCCGTGTTTCGTGCTCCTCCCAAATGCTCATTGTGCGACGAGTTAGGCCATGCGACTCACCAATGTCCACATTTGCCAGCATTACAGGAACACATGCAAATGCTTGACGACGACCCCAATATACCGGTTGTCAAACTAGATCCAACCCCCAAGCCTCGTGATAAATCATTACGCACTAACCACCCCTGTGCCATATGCGGTGTTTACGGCCATTATTTACATCACTGTCCTAATCTCTCCGATTATAGGGAAGCTCTCTACGAGATGAATAATGTGGATCTTGAGACATCACCTCCCACCATTGAGGATATTCACCCCCCGATCTCACCCCCATCCGAGGAGATCAACACCATTTACATGATCTCTTCAACTACCATTCCCCCGTCAACCGATTTGACAGCCCACACTTTCCGTACTGATGAGGAGATTCTTGAGGCACTCACTGCCCTGGAGTATCCCTGGGATGACATGCACCATCGTTTGTATTTCCTCCCAGAAGCATCTTCCTCTAGCACCGCTACCCAATTCGCAGTTGAATCCAAAGATTTCCTTCCCACCAAGGTCGACTGGTTTAAGGACCCTATTCCTGCTCCAGATGCCTTTGAGGAAGGTAACATGGCCAATATATCTCCCGTCATCCAAATTGATATCACTGCCCCAGGAAGTACACCTGAACTCATAACTTTAGGAGCCTCCTGCAGTGAGCATGAGATTGAGGAGTACAAAAAACTCTTCCAATAATTTCGTGATGTCTTTGCCTGGTCCTATACCGAAATGCCTGGTCTTGACCCCGCCATTATAGAGCACCACATTGACACATGGCCTGATGTACCCCCCATTCGTCAAAAACAACGTCCCATTCATCCTTCCAAGCTACCCACTGTTAAAGCCGAGGTCGAGAAACTTTGCAAAGCAGGATTCATTTATCCTATTGCTTATACCACCTGGGTTTCAAACCCCGTTCCAGTTAACAAAAAACAAGGCACCATTAGAGTCTGCACTGACTTCCGTGATTTAAACCGAGCTTGTCCCAAGGACAACTTCCCCATGCCACTTATTGACCAACTCATCGATGCGTGTGCAGGGCATGAAGTCCTCTCGTTCATGGATTGTTTTTCCGGATACAACCAGATTCAGATCCGTAAGGAGGATCAGTATAAGACCGCCTTTACCACCCCATGGGGCACCTTTGCCTACCGCATCATGCCTTTCGGCCTCAAAAATGCTGGTGCCACCTTCCAGCGGGCCATGACCTATTGTTTTCATGACTTGGTCCATATCCTGCTAGTCTATCTTGATGACCTTACAACTCATTCTCGGAAACGATCAGACCACCTTAAAGACCTTCGGCAAGTATTCCTGTGTTGTCGCAAATATAAAATCTGCTTGAACCCACACAAGTGTGTCTTTTGCGTTCCGGTAGGCCCGTTGTTAGGTTTCATTGTTTCCCAGAAAGGGATTGCTGTCGATCCCTTGAAGGTTCAAGCCATTTTAGACCTTCCCTCTCCTCGCACGCTTCGGCAACTCCAGAGTCTGCAGGGGCGGTCCAATTTTCTTCGATGCTTCGTTCCTGATTACGCCACTAAAGTTCACAAATTTTTACGCCTGCTTCGTACCCATGTACCCTTTGTTTGGGATGAGCAAGTAGAAGCTGCGTTCGAATCCCTCAAGAAATCTCTCACACAAGCCCCTTTGATTTCCCCTCTGGATTTCTCTTAAGACTTCATCCTTTACGTCTCAGCATTCGAATATGCTGTGTCTGGAGTCTTGGTTCAAGAAGATGCCTCTCACCAAGAGCATGTCATTTATTACATCAGCCAGACCTTGTCTGGCCCACCTCTACGTTACCCATATGAGGAAAGGTTAGCCCTAGCTGTCGTCTTTTCCGTCCAAAAGTTGCGACACTACATTCTACTCAGTCATACCATAGTCATCGCCGACTCCAACCCTATGGTCTATCTCTTAACCCGATGACTACTGCAGGGTTGTGTTGCTAAATGGGTCGTCATCCTCCAGGAATATGACCTCACTTTCAGAACCCCTAGGAGCACCAAAGCCCTAGCACTTTCCCAACTCATCACCGATCTCCCATCCCTTCTACCATCCCCCCGAATCTCCTACGAGTTACCAACAACCACTTGTTCACCATCTCGTCTAACGACCCATGGTATGGTGATGTTTTACTATACTCACGCACGCAGAAATTTAGACCCAACATTACTCATGTAGGACGCCGTCGTATTCGCCACCAAGCCTCTCAATATCTCCTCTTAGGCGATGTCCTTTACCGGTGAGGGGTCGACACGATTCTTCGTCGTTGCCTTACACACGAGGAAGCTGAACACGTCCTCAATGACTATCATAGTGGTGCCTGCGGTGGCCATTTCTCTGGGATGGCCACCGCCCAAAAGGTCGTTCGCGCCAGATATTTCTGGCCCACCCTCTTTACTGACTGCATCACAGCGATCAAACATTGCCATAATTTCCAACATTTTGCCCCCAAGGCCCGGACGCCACCTGCTCCGTTACACCCAGTCGTCACCGTTGGTCCCTTTTGTAATTGGGCCATTGACTTCATGGACCGTAAACCCCCATCTGCTAACGGCCACAAGTACATCATTGTCGCCGTGGATTACTTCACCAAATGGGCGGAAGCCATGCCTACTTTTAACTGCACCACGGATACCATTGCCCGTTTCTTTTTTAACCATGTTATCACTCGATTCGGGGTTCCCAAATAGTTAGTATCAGACCATGGTTCCCACTTCGAAGATTTCATTTGGCACGATTTATCCACCCTCCTCAAGTTCGAACATCAATTTTCCTCTGCTTACTACCCCCAAGGGAATGGCCAAGTAGAGGCCATTAACAAAATACTCAAAACCATCCTTCAACGGATTGTTGATTGGCATAAGTCCAATTGGCACCACATGTTGTTCCCTGCCTTATGGGCTTACCGTACCTCTACCAAGATCGCCACTGGTTTTACCCCATTTCATTTAGTTCACGGCGTTGAGTCTCTCCTCCCCATTGAGTGTCAGATACCTACCCTGCAAATTGCCGTCGAGCTTCTCCCCGACACCTCCCCACTCGAGCAACGTCTACTATCCCTGGAACAAGCCGATGAAGATCGTCATGCCACTCTCCAGACTATTGAAGCTGCCAAGAACCGCTCCAAATCCGGTTATGACAAACATGTACACCCTCTAACTTTCCAAGAAGGGGACCTCGTCCTCGCATATGACCAAGCCCACGACAAAACCGGTAAAGGAAAGTTTGAATCTATGTGGCAAGGCCCTTACATCGTGCAGACCTGCCTCGGCAAGGGGGCATACATTTTAACTGACTCAGAAGGTCGCCCTTTGTGCAACCCTCGTAATGGGTTGTACCTTAAACGCTTTTATCCCTAGATCGCTCGCGGCCCCATTGGTCTATATTGTACAGTTTGTTATCTTTTTTTTTTTCACCTTTTTTACCTCACTCTCATACTCATCATTTTTGCATGACCACAGATGGACCATCTTCCACCTCACTACACTAGCTTCACCGATGGAGCAAGCCACTGGTCTCCCAACCTGGCTTCTGCAGCGTGGGTCTTATATTCCCCTTCCCATGAAATGATTCACCTTGATAGAATCTGCATAGGCGCTGCTACCAATAACCAGGAGCAGTATGATGCTGTGACCGGTCTCCTGACTGCTGCCCTCCAGATAGGCATATGTCACCTTCATGTGTTCCTCGACTCCCAGCTGCTTGTCTCCCAGCTCAACAACTGCTACCAGGTGCGTGATCCCTGCCTCTTTAGAAAATTCCTGCGTACAAAACAACTCAGCCGACAGTTTGAATCCATCACATTCACACATGTCCCAAGAGCTCACAATAGTGTCGCAGATCAAATGGCAAACAACATCCTAGATTGGCACATCAATCATACCATGTAAAATCTCCATCATGCATCATCATCATCCCATAGCATCTCATAAAATATATAAAAACCCAAAAAGATTGCAAGGGGCATCCACATGCCTATCATCACACAAACATTTGCATCCATGTGCAATCCAAAATAAAAACACATTCATATATAGGGGCATCCACGTGCCTAGTCCTACATACATAGTGTTGCATCCATGTGCAATACATTACATAACATACATAGGGGGCATCCATGTGCCCAACATCCTATACTACTTGCATCCACGTGCAATGTAAACATATCGCAAACCATAAGCACATCCACGTGCGTACAACCAAAACATCATCGTAAAAAGGTGCATCCACGTGCATATATATATATATCAAAAAATACATGTTCATCGGCTATACATGTCATGGGTACCCCCGTACTCCTCTATACACAAAAAATATCTATACATCTCATAAAATACATGCCGTAGCTACAAAACTCGGGGGGAGTCCCCTGTACTCCCTAATGAGAGTCATACCCTGCATCACTACCTGCATCTGCTACCTCTGAGTCCTCCCCTCGCTCCTCCTCCGGCAAATCCTCATCCCCTGCGAGCTCCTATGCCTGAGCCCTGTCCACCAAGATAGCCACCCGGATCGCAATCAACCGGAACTCCCGAGGCGCCCTCATGCAATCCTGAATCACATCGAGATCCACATTCTGCCATCCCTCGTCGGTCACTCCAACTAGTAACCGATCTAGCAACACTCGGACGAACTCCATAGTCCTCTCCGCGTCCCGCCGACGCACCTCCCCTCGACCCAGTAAGGCTGGTACCGCCAAATGTCCCCTACGTTCGACGTGTCCTGGCGGTGGTCTCGGACCCACATCTGTAGATCACACATCAGTCAGTAACAGTATATATCATAACACACATCATATATAAAACTTGACATCCATAACATGCAAGTAACCCAATACGTACCATCCGGTCCCCATGCCTGTCCTAGCGCCCGTGGTGCCTCTGGGTCCACAGTATAGTCCATGTCCTTGTACGGGTAGTCATCCAGTGGCAGCGGCATCTGTAGCCACTGCAGGTATAGCTCCTGCGTAAAATACCTGCCCACCTCACCGCCACCCCGGTGGCGCATCATCTCTCCCCACCGCACCATCCGCGGCTCCCTCAAACCTCCTGCCTTGATCGGTACCCGTGGCCGTAGGGTGGGTACCCTCTTCATGAAAAACACACCTAAGAAGGAACCATAGCAAAACCCCTTGCCAGATTCCTTCGCCGATGTCAGCAGCCACTGAACACAGGTGAGGAACATCTGGCCCCACACATAGTAAACCCCATCCAGTACGTGCTCCACTAGCTGCATCTAGCCCCCAGACACCTTCTCCAGTGACTGGGACCCCAACATGCGAACCACACATGTTGCAATCTCTTGTATCGCCAGCTCCTGTAGGTCTATCACCCGGAGTGCATTGCTATGCACCCTAGCCTCTGGAGCACAGTACCACTCCAGCATGTCCTCCATATCCACATCGACAGATACTTGCGGCTACGTATCCGCCACCCTACCCAGACAGGGCAACCCTGTCAGGAAATATACATCTATCAGGGTGAGGTCCACCCTCTCACCTTGCACCCTGAAAGCCTGTATGTTTGGCTCCTAGAAACTCACTAGTTGGTTTAGCAGCAACCCTGTTGAACACATCATAGGTACCTGCGTGAACTTCAGCAGTCCGCACAATCCTAACATCGCCTGCACATGACCATCGTCCCGGATGTAAGCCACTATCTCATCTGGGATCTCCAACTCTCTCCATAGTACCAGCGGCATCCTGTCAAACACGCAAGGCAAAATCATCAGACTCATGTCAAAGAAATAAACCTTCCCCCCCCCAAGGGAAGTCCTAACAGCTCACTCCAAAACGCGGCTTTAGACCCCTTGGCCATGGTTTCTGACCGCGGGTGTTTGGCCCACTGTTAGTCCCAAACACGCAGTACCAAACCACGTGTTCAGCCTCAAAACATGCGGTCCCAGACCGCATGTTCCGCATCGAACCCCGCGGTCTCCACGCGCGTCATCCACCGTGGAACCCGTAGTCTCTGACCGTGGCTCCCTCCTGAAAACCCGCAGTCCACCCCATATGGAACGTACAAATAACCCCTGGGACCCACTACCCATCCCCCGGACCCAAAAAACATGCAGGTATGAGTTTGACGGAATACCTGTATCTCCCGGATCTGAAATCGACCGGTCGGATCGTCTAGAAACACCAACTAAGCTCTAGTCAACTCTGATCACTAGTCAAAGTCAAATAGTACAAATGACACTCGTCATATTGGACCCACTCACTCTTTATAGTCCATTGAATTTTTCTTGTTTTGGCCATTCTGAACCCATACGGAGTCCATTTTTTGAACCATTTCCACCACTGGAATCAACACGACGAGACCGTCATGATGGTCAACACGTTGCGTTATTTTTTCCACATCATTTTTTGCACATTTTTTAGATGCCACTAGTCACCTCGATTTGCGTGCCACTTCAGCTTCTCTCTGTTTTTCGCATATTTTATATCATCGGATTCATTTTTCCGAGCCGGTGCTGATGCTTGAGATCATTTCTCGCTCTCACCCCCAGATTTTTCGAGTATTTTTTTCCAAAACGCCCCCCGTCGCCTCGGCTTGCATGCCCCATTGGCCGTTATCCATTTTTGACACTCTTTATATCGCCGGATTCATTTTTCCAAGCTCATGGTGATGCTTGAGATCATTTCTAGTTCTCACTTGGTATAGTTTCAACATTGTGTCCCGACACCTTGCTGCCTCGGTTTGCACGCCACATCGGCCGCCATCGGATTGTTCCACATTTTTACGTGAGCCATTCACTCCTTTCATACTGCAAATATTTCGTTATTTTGCCACCATTCATTACCCCGCAAGGAGGCCCACCAGTGTTCCCCCCCACCCTCATTATTGGTCATCATAAATATCCCTTGATTGAGCACTTCCTCCTTGCCGGGCCATTCCTTTTGTTCGGTATAATTTTATCCCTTTTTCGGGTCGGACAAGTCCTTTACGAAAAAGGCACTTAGGGAGTTTCTGTTAAGCTCTTTTCTGACTCCTAAAACAATGAAAAGATCGTCGAGCAATCTTGCTTCCTTTTATGCTCGTTAAAGTACCTGAAAGGGCATCTATCTGGTATAAGTTTACCCCTTTTCCAGACCTAGTAGACTAATTACGAAAAAGGAATACTCTAGTCACACTGGATAGAAGAGTTCTTCATTGCATCCTTTTATGCTTCTTTGGGCCTTGGAGACTAACACACAAAAAAGCAACCCCCTGGAGTCTTCTTATCGCTTTCAAACTCTCTAAAATTGAAAGTAACCACAAGCATGAACTGTCCTAGGCTCGTACAAATCCACACGACAGTACCATACCATTATTTCAGAGTCTTCTTATCGCTTTAAGACTCCTTAAAATTGAAAGCAATCACGAGCATGAACTGTCCTGGGCTTGTATAAATCCACACGACAGTACCATTTTACACTCACTTCTTCTAATTTCCTCTTGGCACTATGATCGATCATCTCGGCAGCACCCCCAATCAGGTCACCTTTGTTCAGAGTAGTCTGCAGTCTCCTGCCATTTTACACTAGATTGAGTATCCCTCATCCCAGTCACTATCCTTGATCCATTACAACTATGATCCCTTTCCCATCAGTCAGTTTCATATGCTTCCCAATCATCCCTTCCATTATACTCTGAACAAAGAAAGTTTGAGTTCCCCCGCGCTCTACTTGCCCAGTTATCCCCCACAGTTTGTCAGTCCTATCATCAGCACTATCACACTTCGGTTCTCCACCTCGCGCTCCTGTCAAGGAAACATCATTG
Source organism: Larix kaempferi (assembly GCA_027924585.1). NCBI lineage: Eukaryota > Viridiplantae > Streptophyta > Pinopsida > Pinales > Pinaceae > Larix > Larix kaempferi. Next base: position 3,662,182 of record BSBM01000898.1, on the reverse strand, counting down.
CCTTGATAGTTGCAAGTCTTCCTCTGTCGAAGATAGCCCCTCTATTCCAGAGGATAGACCCATAGGTCCCTGTGCCATGGAGCCATCACCATCTATGGTGAGTGCCTACGGACCATTCTGGGAGGAGTCATCATTGCCTCTCTGAATGGTTGTTTCTCACATGCTCGACTTCAACACCTTGATCGCATCGTCGAGAATCGCATAGGGTTATATCCCTTTAGTTTTTAGTCGAAGACCCCAGATTTCCCCCGACTCTAGCACATTGGTGAGTCCCTTCGGAACGCCCAGTTATATGTTCCCGTGGATGTCTGGGTTGCGTTGGCGATTGTATTCGGAAGCCATCCAGTTATATGCTTCCTTGAGTACCCAGTTCAGCTCCAGTTCAGTGTACCATCGAGGTTATGGCTCCCAGTCACTATGATCCAGCAGCTCATCATTTCCTCTGGTACCCCACTCAGCAGCACTGATGTTATTCCAGTGCACCAGTTTTTCAGCTTACACATGGTCAGCCCAGCAGTATGTCCCAGATTTGTGTCCCCTCTGGACCCTTATGATGTACACAGTGCTTCTCTATGTATCTTTCAGGTCCCTCTTTTCGGGCCTCACAGTTCTTTTTATATATCTTGATACGAGCATGGGTATGCCCGCCTTGTCCATATATTGAGATTCTTTCTCATTCATTGTTTGAGGCTATGTATATGTCAGGTCCCCATATTTTGGACCCCATTGTTATTTTTATGTTATACCCTGATACGAGCATGGGAATGCCCACCTCGTCCATATGATCAGATGATTCCTCATCCATTATTGAGGTTATGTACTTTTAGTTCTTGAAGTTTGTTTAGGATCGTTGTTCCGGGCTTTAGTTTGTTTCTTCTCTTCTACACATCCCAGGAAAACCATACATGACTTATGATGTCCATCGGCCATACGATGAGCTCCTGCCCTCACACATCAGGGGGCAATCTGTTAACACCCAAAAAGTGTTCACTACCTCATCTACCCCATTACATGGCTCATTTGTCCATTTTCCTACCATATTTCCCTTAAAAACCCTGAAAATCCCACTAAAAAGCCTCCAAAAGGCTTAAAATACCTCCAAAAGGCCACAAAACCATCAAAAAAGCCTCAAAAAGGCTAAAAAACCCGTTTTTCCTCCAAAAATATCCAAAATTCCTCTAAAATAGCAAAAACCCTCTAAAGAGGGAATAAAAAATATAAAATAATGAGGAAAAAACCCTATACAACTGACCTAGACCATTTGGTTCCTAAAACCATGGGCCAGCACTCCACCACCAAAAAATTATAAATAGGTGATGGAGACCCCTCATTTCATATCCACAATCAAGTATACCCTTACTCTGCCAGAATATCTCTTGAAACCCTAGCTCACCCTTGAGATACGTTCACCTTAAGAGCCCCTTCTGGCCCATTCCCATCATTTGGAGAAAGAGAAGGAGCAAGTTGGAGCTTGGAGCAACCCTCTTGGACCATTGCAAGAGCTTCACCAACCTTCACATTGGAGGTAAAATTAATACAAAAGCCATTCTTTATATCTTGTTTTTTTGTTTCATGCACATTTTTAGAGTAATTTACATTATTGTTTTAGCATTTTAGTTTACAATTTACTGAACTGCTACTAAGGAGTCCCTTCTCCTTAGTAGGTGCTCATTTGCACAAGCTAGGGTGAAAACCCTAGCTACAAGAGGGAGAGCGAGTGGATGACTAGTTTCTTGCCTTAGCCAATTTCGAGGGTGAAAGATTCCCATCCAAGTTGGTAATTGGAAAGGACATTCAGAACTTTCATTTGGATATTTAATGGAGTCTTTATTTGTAGGTGTAAGCTACAGTGCATCTTATGGTTTCTTCTATTGCATCACATTCTCTCAACCATTTCCATTTTTGATGGCATATTCTTGATCCTTGAGGGAGGATGTTTTTGGTGAGCTATTGTACTCTTTGGGGGAGCTTCTCATGCCCCATTTCTTTTGTAATATGAATTAAATACTCTTTTCTTCATCTCCAAAAAGTTTTAGGTCGGAATTCCAAGTAGAAATGTATAAATCTCATTTTTAATGGAAGAACAATGCCATTTCCCCACTACCTTGTTGTGAACCAATGTATTGATGATGATTTCGAATGAATGGATGATTCTCTGATGCATTTGTGATTAAGGGACTACCATGGATGTATTTTACAAGTTTCATGTACTGTAATTGAGCATTTGAAATATTTTTACTCAGTTTAATTGCATTGGGAGAAGAAATAGTGCCATTTCCCCAAGGGTCGAATTAGTGATTTTTGTAGTTGAATGGGAGAGGGTTGGAACAGATATAATAATCAATTAATGGTGCACATGGGACCTTAATAACCTCCTTAATACATTCCCTACCTTTGTCCATAAATTTGAGTGGGTTTGGAGGCATTTGGGAATCCATTTTCAGTACTAACCCAGGGGGATTTGAACCCCAAATTACTAGTAAAATTGCATACTTGGTCCAGAATCTTAAGAGAGTTTGAAGAGGTATTTTGGTGGCCATATATCATCCCTGAACATCATATCCAAGTCCTAATATCATTCATACACCTTGCTTGAATATTTGAAGGCATTTGGAGTCAATTCGAGACCTAGAGACCAATAGTGAAGGTTTAAAATAGCAGGAAATAACTTTTGCTTAAGATGGAAAAGAAGGTCAAAGTGGCAGCCTATAGTGGAAATCTACAGGGATATTTCCTTTGGAACATATCCGATTGAAGTCGATAGCACATATGCGAATACGAAAAGGGTTTAGGTAGACTTACAATTTATAAATAAAGGCTATTAAAATAGATGGTCATTCTAAACAATACAATGATCCAATTTTGGAAGCCAAGTCACTCTCAATGCAGATGTGTATAGAAATGTGAATCATAAAAGATACACAGAAAGAGAACATTCTACGAAATTCTTAAAGCAGATGTATGATGTTAACTCAAAAGTGAGGCCGGAATTCAATCAGGAACAAAGCATAGAAATGCTAACTTTCTACCAGTTTCATGATGTAGATGTATAACCCAGACCAGATGGTATAATGGGAAAAAGTTGATAAAGCTTGGTCCAGTTTTTACATGCTATAAACATATAGCTCCACCGAGATCGGGCAAACATCTAAAATATCCTTCTGCATTCAAATTCCTTAGACGCAATTCTACTCTACAAATCGCATCATCTAAAATATTTGACCATATTCAAATTTTTACTCAGGGATCTAGACTGCGGATCACATCAACTATCAAAAAAGGTTTACACATTTATGCATAGGTTGATCCTCTTTTACGGAGGTTGCATTAAGTAAAGTATATGGTAATCCGATCTGGGCGAGGAAAGAAAAAAGAAAGATAAGTACAAGGATCTAATTAGGTTATCAATGCAACAAAACTACGCATAGATCCAACTCAGAGATCGAATAAAAAAAGGAAATGCAGAGGTTTACCAGTCGCCCCCTATCTCTTAATGGAGATCCACATACAATGCAGAAGTATAAACAATACACAAGAAACAATGCAGATATATATATAAATTCGTCAGACAGTTAATTAGTTACTACTATAAGCAGAGATTTCTTTTTTTTTAAAGAGTTTAAAGCATAGCTTACTTGTCCCCACTACCGGTTTTGACCACCACAGAACTTAGACATCTGAGCCTTGCAATTGCAGAGCTAACTCCTCCTCTCATCGTCAAACTTCCCTAACCATGCATCGAGATTGAGGTTTTTGCCTCATTACTGAGGTTAAGGTTTTTTTGCAGAGGGTAACATCCTCTCCTCCTGAAGATCGTTCTTCAACTCTAGTCACAAAATTACATGGCTAACTACCCCCCATACACTCTGTTCACTTCCCTTTTTAAAAAAACCAAAGTGAAGATCATGGGGTTTTAAGGAGGTTGCAACGAGTTGTTTTAAGGAGATTTCCTCATTAAAACAAATCAACAAGTTGCAGTGGAAGGTTCCTCAAACCAAGCGATATGTTCCCATGAAAATTTAGTTTTAAGATATTTAATATTAATGTGCCACTCACACGATGGCTCATAATTTTTTAAGATGCATAAGTTTATTCATTTGAGTTGTATTCTTTGTTTATTGAAGTGTATCCCTCCCATGACATGCAACACCTATCTACACTTTTGATTATTTGTTTTTCATTAACCCTTTCTTAGAAAACTCCTTCACTTATGGTGAATATATAATCCAAAGGATTAACTTCAAAAACAATCCAATACAATTATGCGCAATTTATAAATATATATATATATATATAGAACCATATTTCTTTTGATCCCTATAGTTTAAACACTAAGATATGAATTTCTTAATTATAATCTCCTTGGTGTTAAGGTATCTCACCCCTATGTACCAAATGTAATTATGTCATATATTCAAAGTAATATATATAATTTTACCAATTCACTTCTAACTCCATATCTAAAGTGTGCCTTCCCTTTTTCCCGTCCTATATGAAAATCCCCTTTTACAGGTATATTGTATTTACAAATAATATCTCTTTTAAAAAAGCTATATTTGCATAAATAATTCATGATGTTAAATAGATCTTCTTCCCATGTTATTATCAAGGTGTTTATATATATATATATATATATTTATATATATATAAGGAGAACTTAGCTTCATAAATAATGATACTTTCCCGACACGTTTGTGGGAGTTTATGTTATTCTTAATACCTAGTGATAATACTTAGATTTTACTCCCATAAGTGTAGCTTTATGCTAATAGGTAAGTCGTCGAAGTTAATTCGATGTATAGTCGTTACCCGAAACTTAGGTGATGACCTTATCACCTAAGGAACTAGTTAAGTCGTTTTACCATTGCTCCAGTGCTTGTAGCAACAGGACGACCCACCATCATTATTTATTAGTGAATTTTAGATGTTGTCTTTTAGATGTGCCATCTCGAACACTTATGAACATAACACTAGTTTTAAGGTCTACTGGTGGGGCCTTGGCCTTGAGCTCCTCACGAGGCTATTTACATAATTACAATTTCATTTACAAGAGTAATAGCAATAGGGTTGAATTTGAGGGATGTTACACCCCAAAAATAGGAATTTCTGAAATCTGAAGACATAGCTAGAAGCTCCTTGGAAAAATCAAAGTTTAGAGCTTTGGATCGTATCTTTTGGTTGGGTGAAGCTCTGGGAAACTCAAACCCTAATTTGGGGTCCTCCCTAGTGAATCTAGTAGATTGAAAAGCATTTCTAAAGGGTGAGCCTTTGCAGTTTTAAAATTATGAGTATACCAGGTTGATTATCTCATCAAGGCGCATCTTTCTATCCTTTTAGAAATTTGAAATTCACATTTTGAATTTTTAGGGTTTCTCTAACAAACCCTAATCCGGGACGAGATCCAGTTTTCAGCAAATCAAGTGGCAAGACCTAAATCTTTTCTATTTCCATTTGAAGTACTCTTTAAAGATGTCTCAGCACACCAAGCTTGAAGATAAGCTTGAAGGGGCTGATAACTTCTGAGCATGGAAGTATAGGATTGGGTTAATCCTAGAAGAAAATGAGTTGGACTCTTACATAAGCTCTGAGGTCCCCGTCCCAGAAGGAGAAGAGGCTAAAGCTCTTCACAAGAAGAACTTGGTCAAGGAAAAGAGGATCATTGTTGATTCTATCAAGGACCATCTCATCCCACATGTGTCATCTCTGAAGACACCCAAGGAGATGTTGAATTCCCTGACCAAGCTATTTGAAGGGAAGAACATAAATCGGAAGATGACTCTGCGGAGCCAATTGAAAGGGGTAAAGATTCAGAATGGAGAGACCATTCAATCCTATTTCTCTAAGGTCTCTCAGATCAAGGAACAAATTGAAGTTGTGGATGAGGTGGTGGATGATGGTGAAGTTGTTCTGACAACATTGAATGGCCTACCTAGGTCATGGGATTCCTTTATCAAAGGAATTTGTGCAAGAAAGAAACTAATCTCCTTCAGTAGACTATGGGAGGAATTCTCTCAAGAAGAAGCAAGGCTTGTGGCCCAAGAAGAAAATATGGGGAATGAATATCAAGCTCTCACAGCTCACACCAAGAAAGGGAAGCCCAAGAGAGAGCCATCTCACTTCAAGAAATCTTCACACCTCCATCACAATAGAGAAAGGAGAATATGTTTTACCTGTAATGAGAAGGGACATATTGCTATAAAAGGGACATATTGCTATAAATTGTCCCAAGAACAAAAAGGACAACAACAAATTCAACAACAAGAAGAAGGGAAACAAAAGAAGGTACCATGCTCATGTTGCTGAGGATGATGAACCTCCAAAGAAGAAGGCTAGGGCAGAAAGTGATGATTCATCAAGTGAAGATGAATATGTTCTAAAATTTTCCTTCACAGGTACTATCTCTCATGGATGTAATGATTGGCTCATTGCCTAATGGGGCTTCCAAACACATGACTGGGTTTAAATAATCTTTTATAAATCTATCTAAACATGAATCACCCCATAAGGTGAAACTTGGGGATGACTATCAATATCCTATCAAAGGAAGTGGTGAAGCCTCCTACAACCTAGACTCTGGAAAATCCTTGAAGATGAAAGAAGTGTTATTTGTACCTGGGCTCAAGAAGAACCCACTCTCCATATCTGTATTGGATACAAAAGGCATGAGGGTTGCATTTGTAGATGGCCAAGTCCTAATGTGGCCAAAGGGTAAAACCATATATGATGTAGTAGTGATGGGAGAGCAAGAGGGAGGATTGTACAAATTGAAGGGACAACCTGAACATGCCATGATACATGAATCCATGGAGCCAAGTGAACTTTGGCATAGAAGGCTTGCAAATGTGCACTATAGAGCACTACCAATTGCAAGCAAAGTTGTAGAAGGTCTTCCTGAAATCAAGTCAAAGCATGAAGGTGTTTGCAAAGGATGTGCAAAAGGAAAGAACATTAAGAAGGCATTTCCAAGCAGTGAAAGAAAAGCAAAAGGAATCTTGGAAACTATCCACTTCGATGTATGTGGTCCGATGTCATCCAGTTCTCTGAGTGTGTATGTATACTATGTCTCTTTCATTGATGATTTCTCTAGGAAGACTTGGGTCTAATTCTTGAAGAACAAAGATGAAGTATTTGACAAGTTCAAGGAATTCAAAACCTTGATGGAAAATCAAACTGATAAGAAAATCAAGACTTTCAGATCTGACAATGGCGGAGAATTCACTTCAGTGATTTCAAGAAACTATGCAGTGATTCAGGGATTAAGAGGGAGTTGATTGCTCCCTACAATCCATAATAGAATGGAGTTGCATAAAGAAAGAATAGAACAATCATGGAACCAGCACGGGAAATGTTGCATGACTAGGATCTTCCTATGCATCTATGGGCGGAAGCAGCTAGAACAGCAGTATATGTGCAGAACAGAACACCTCACAAGATATTTGACAACATGACACCATAAGAAGTCTTCACTGGTAAGAAACCTGAGGTCACCCATCTCAGAATATTCGGTTGTCTAGTATATACACATGTTCCAAAGGAAAAGAGAACAAAACTAGATCCTTCAGGAAAGAAGGGTATCTTTGTGGGGTACAGTGAAAGCTCGAAGGCTTACAGAATATACTTTCCAGGGTTCAAGAAGATTGATGTCAGCAGGGATGTAACATTTGATGAAAACTCAGCTTTCATCAAGTCAAGGAGGCACCTGTTGAAAATCATGAAGAACCAAAGGAAACTAGATTTCAAGATACCACCATGACCGAAGCAATTCCAGAAGCAGATCATGAAATTGAAGATCCATAAGAACCTATAGATCCACCCTGTGAGAATGACTCTCACAAGAGGAAACCTGCATGGGCTAGAGAGATCATTCAAGATGCAGAAAGGTATGGTATTCCAAAAGAAGAACACAGAGCAAGGAAGAGAACTAGATCACACACCCATTGTGTTTCCTTACTCTGTGAAATTATGAACAAAGAACCTTCCAGTTATGAAGAAGCAGCAGAAAAGAAAGAATGGAAGGATGCCATGGTCGAGGAGTATTAGCTGATCATGAAGAATGATGTTTGGGATGTAGTCCCAAGACCTGAAGGGAATTCAGTTTTGACTTCCAAGTGCATCTACAAGATCAAGCATGCTGCAGATGGCAGCATAGAGAAATACAAAGCAAGATTTGTAGCTCGTGGCTTCTCCCAAAAAGAGGGGATAGACTATGAAGAAAAGTTTGCTCCTATATCTAGGTACACTTCCATCAGATCAATACTTTCTCTGGCTTCAGTGATGAAATGGAAGATACACTAGATGGATGTCAAGACAACTTTCTTGAATGGTGTAGTCGAGGAGGAAGTGTATGCGGAGCACCACTTGGTTTTGAGACACATGACAGGGAGTCATATGTGTGTCGGTTGAGTAAAGCCTTGTATGGCTTGAAGCAAGCTCCTAGGACTTGGTATGGTAGGATGGACAACTTTCTATCCAATTTGGGCTTTGCCAAAAGTAAAGAAGATTCGAACCTTTACTACAAGGTTAAGGAAGGCAATCCGGTGATACTACTTCTGTATGTGGATGACCTATTTGTTATAGGAGAAGATAGTTTGATTGCTGATACCAATAGGAAGATTGCTATTGAGTTCGAGATGAAGGACTTAGGGATGATGCAAAATTTTCTAGGCATGGAGGTGTGGTAGAGTGTAGATGGGATCTTCCTTGGACAAGGGAAGTATGCAGTAGAGATCCTGAAGAGGTTCAAGATGTTGGACTGCAAGGCCATGGCCACACCTATGGCATTGAACTCGAAGCTTCTGTGTGATGCTTCATCTGAGCCGGTTGATGTCACTATGTATAGTCAGATGATTGGGTCCTTGATGTACCTGATGAACACGAGACCAGATATTTGCTTTGCGGTGAACACATTGAACCAGTTCCTGACAGATTCCAGGAGTGCTCACCTAGTTGTTGTAAAGCATATTCTGAGGTACCTGAAGGGTACAGTTGATTATGGGCTCAAGTATGATGCGAATCAAAAGTTTAACCTGCAAGGTTATGTTGATGCAGACTGGGCAGGCAGTGCAACAGATAGGAAGAGCACATCTGGGTGCTGCTTCAGTATGGGATTAGGTGTGATATCTTGGTTTAGCAGGAAGCAGTCCTACGTAGCACTGAGTACAGCCGAAGCAGAGTATGTTGCAGCTTGTTTGGCTGGTTGTGAGGTAGTATGGATCCAGAAGATACTGTCTGAGTTATTTGATCTCCCATTGGAGGCTACTTGTATCTTTTGTGACAACTAGAGTTGTGTAAAGCTTTCTGAGAACCCGGTTTCCACGACAGGTCGAAGCACATTGAGATCAAATATCAGAATATCAGGGATATGGTGCAGAGAGGAGGAGTGAAGCTCCTGTATGTTGCAACATATGAGCAGATTGCAGATGTGCTAACGAAACCACTAGCCAGAGTGAAGTTCGAATACTTCAGAGAGAGGCTTTGTGTTATTCAGATTGATGACACTTCGAGGAAGAAGTGATGGACACATTTGCTGAAGCCATTCCAAGCATGGTGAGAGGAGGATCCTTCACATGGTTGTGGATGTAAGCGCTGGATGATGAGCATCAGGACGATGCTCTAGTTACTGATCTATATATGCATAATGTTGGATGCTTGTTATGATCAGTTGGATCATGTATATGTATATGCATCATGTTGGATGCTTGTTATAATCAGTTGCATCATGTATATGTATATGCATCATGTTTGATGCTTGTTATGATTAGTTGGATCATGTATATGTACATGCATCATGCTGGATGCTTGTTATGATCAGTTGGACCATGTATATGTATATGAATCATGTTGGATGCGGGATATGATCAGTTGGATCATGTATATGTATATGCATCATGTTGGATGTTGGATATGATCAAGTAGATCATGTATGATGATATGTATCAGGTGGATACATTGTATGATCAGGTTGATAATGGATGATGAGTATCAGGATGATGCTATGGATGACATGCATCAGGACAATGTAGTGACAATGATCAGGATGATCATGCGATGATGTAATTCCCCTTAAAAAATTAACAAAAATTTTAAAAAATTTCGATACTAGCTGAAACTGATAAAGAGATATGATGAATACTAAGTTCATAACTGACAAGTGCTTATTGTACTGATATTCAATTCTCACTCTTTGGAATGTCTTAGCTTCAAATATCATGGTTTCCTAGTTATGGGGTTCTATAGCCTTATGGAAGTATTTCTAAAACATTTAAGATGTAAAAATCGTCATATGTGTAACAATTTGTGAATGTTAAAAAATAAATCTCCTTACAGTTGTAAAGTTTTGAATGCATAAGTATTGAAGTTTCACTGGTAATTCAGGTGACTTGGATCTTTTATTGGTGGTGATTGATGCTCATGATCAGATACTTGGTCTTTTGAAATGGCAAGGGTACCGTAACAGGGCTGCCGAGAGGAAGGGATAAGAATTGGAGACTCCGGACTTACTTAGCATTATTGCTAACGCATCTATTTGTTTCGGATTTGCAGGTGTACTTATATCACTACTTGTTTGACCTTGCAATTATTTAATGTCACTATGGAGAGTTTGGGGTCATTGTAATGTTTCATTGTGATCTATAATGTTGTGAAATCGAATGGTCCTAATACTATAGAGTATTGGGTCACTCTCGAATTGATGGTAGTCGGTGGTGACATTGAATGCATCTCTGCGAATGCACATGGCCACACTGTCAGCTGTGAGGGGGTTTTACCCTAGGGTTCTACACCAACGAAGAGCATTTTCGTGGTTTGCTTATCTTGTGTACTATGGATATGATGAGGATTTCTTTGTTGACCTGAGCTGTGGATCATGGTCAGCATTCCATTGGGAAAATAACGATGGCAACTGCAATCTTTTAAAGGTAATTCCTCTCAAGTTTAAGTTCTACATTCTTGTTCTTGCATAGTAGATGTTTTGTGATATAAAATTTAGAGTCCTGACTTGTATGTCGTGATTTAAATGCAGGTGTTTGATGGGCATTTCTCTCCTACATGATCATTACACAACTGTGGCGATATTGGACAATGGTAAGTCCAAAATTTTCCAACTCTTGGCTCCTCCTTTCACCCCTATGTGGATTACTGTTGGTGTATGTTTACTGGGAACTAGTGAACTTATTTGAGTTCAATGTGACAAGTTTCAAATCCATGGAAGTCACCTTTTTGGCTGGACTATGGTGTGAATGTATCTATTATCATTTTGCAGACCCTGTAGGTTATTATTGTAGGGTTTGGGTATCCGGCCTTGTGTTTAGCTTGGCTGAACTCTCGTTATTTGGCAATAATGCGCTACTGCGTAATGTTTATGAGGGTTTGCTACCCTATACAAATCTTTGGGTTTTATATGGATATGGGGTTTGTGTACAGTTGTAACACCACCTGTGTTCTCTATTTGGAAATGAACTTCTATTTAACCCAATGGAGGGGATGTATATATATATATATATATATATATACGTTTTTAAGTTTATTGTTTCTCCACTCTGTGATCTACTCGATTTGATAGCTTCGTGGTTTTAAATGAAAAATGGTAGAGTTCTTCTTGTTGGAAAATAATGATGGAATGGAGGGAAACGTAACCCTGTAATTGTTTTATCTATAAAACTGAAGATCCCTAGGTTCTTACTTCTACATTTTCTATTTATTTGATAGAGAGACAAAAGGATCTTTTAATGAGAGTAGTGGGAATCGATCCCTGTATCAATCAGTTGTTGACTTCTCTGTACTGTTTGTTATAGGATGAGATGGGATTGGGAAATCGATCCCTATACCATTGTTTGTGAATTTCTCTGTAATGTCATGTATGAATTGGTTTGATGAATATGGTGTAACCCTTTTGTGTTTTAAATGAGAATTGTAACCCTAGCTGCTATTTAGTCTAACCCTTTAGAGGGTATGGGTTGGGGTTCGATCTCACGATTCGTGAAATGAAATTTGAATGCTGTGGACTGTTTGATTTTTTAAATGATACTTGTTGGGATTTTAAATCAAAGTTTGGGTTGTACGAATGAAATGTCTGAGACTAAGTTGTAAAATGTGAGACCTGGAAATTACTTGATGCGTTTGAATCTTGTTAATGTGTTGACTGTGTGCTATTGTGGTAGTGGTTGAATAATTCATTGATAATGAAAGTTCTGGTCCATACTATAACTTGTTCTGCTTCCTAGTACTACAATTCGATGTTTGATAGTTTCAAAGAGTAGTGTTGTTGAAAGTGTCGATGTCTATTTGTTTTTTTCTATTTGGTAAAGGTTTCGAAATAGAGATACTAGTAAAGTAAAGGAACTAGCATGCTTAAATGGAACCCTGTACTATGAATAAGAAATATGATTTTGACAGCAAATAGCTACCTATAAGCAATAAATTATAAATATGATTTTGACAGCAGATAGCTACCTATAAGCAATAAATTATAAATTCCTTAGCCTAGAATATGATATACGTTGTCTAGCAAAGGCCAGCTTGGATAGCCTTGCTAGACTCTCCACTGAGTTCTGGGCAGAATCTCGACTTCTGCTAATGAATACAATTTTGGTAATGAGAACAATGTTGTAGTATCTAATTTTTTAAAGAGAAATATTACCTGCTCCATACCTGGCTGCTTGAGCACTTGGTCCCTTCCTGCATAAGCCTAACCAACTGGCACTTTAAATCTTCCCTATAGCAACCTGCACACTCAACAATAGTTAAAGTAGAGCCTATTGTATCTATGCTAACCTGTTAGAATGTTTGTCTTGGGATGGATTACTTTGGGGCTACCGTGTTCCTCCCAACCTTGACCCCTGAACCAATCTTGGTTCTATCTAGATCCCCCGAAGCTTGGTTCCAACATGGAATGAGAGGTAGAGGCACTAGATCCACTCCTAGTTCCATCTGAGAATGCTTAGGTAAGGTTTCTTCAGCTTCTTGGAGCTGAATAATTTTATCGAACTACCATAAGAGATTGATAATAACCAAGAAATCATAGATCCCCAAAACATGGGCTCTGCCCTCTTTAAATAGGGAAATCTTGTAATAGGACTATTGAAGTAATTAGTTTCTTTAAATTCAGTAATTAACAATTTAAAAGATATTATTTAATTAATTAACTAGTCCTCTTGAACTAGGACTTTTCCAACTGTTTGACTATAAGTCATTCTAATTTATGTTCTTAATAATAACAATAATTATACGAATAATTATTCTTATATTAAATATTTTTCACTTACCTAGTAATAGATCATTTAAAATATTACATAATGCATAAATAAGATATACTAATTATATCCCATAATTAAATAATAACACCTATTATTTTTTAGAGTTCCTAATAATAATAACTTGGAGGCCTTTAATCAGGTTAGTCATAAAAGACTACTGGTAATTATCTTTTACTTAGTTATGTGTCGTCTCATGACACTCTTTGCTCTTAAACTGTTAGGGATACAGTCCATTTATTTTGGATGTTCGTGGTCATCTTGGTTACGTACCTCTAGTCTCTCTCTTTGCATGTTGGATTCCCTCGTTTAACATGGTAGCTCCCGCAGTAGGTGATGATGGATAAAATAATGAATCATTTAGTCAATTAAATAAATGTGATAAAAGTGCTCTTTAGAGTCTTTCCGACTCAACACTTTGAAACTCCATAACCCCGAGTGCTCTTTAGAGACATTTAACTCAACACTCTCAGATGGGCGTTACTCTAGTGAAATTCCAGAGTCCCTGCTCAACACTAGTGCTAGAATGTGGCTGTGATGCACATCTAGAATATTTAAGTTTCCTCAGATCCAGTATTCATTTATCAAGCTTGGAGTGCTCTAGGGCTTATGCCCAACACTCAATGTACATCAGGGCTTACTCCCAGTACATCATATTTCCTCTGGGTACATCGGGGCTTTTGCCTAGTACATAGGTAATTTGTGTGTTTCTGAGTCCATGCTCAACACACCATATAAGTCAATTATGTCATTCACATCATTGCACAGTATGTAAGAAAAGGTTATCTCAGTATATTAGGGTTTTATACCCACATCAAAACATAATCAGAACATTGGGGCTTCCTTGCCCAGTATATAATCAAAATAATGAAATTCAGTTAGGGTCCATGCCCAATATGTTAGTCTACAAAAGGATAAATAATATGTACTAGGGCTCATGCCAAATAATCAGAATAAATCACATGTGTTGGGGCTGTGGCCCAATATAACATCATAAAAATAGTCAGTTCAAAATTCGGGATATTACATCCCTCCCCACTTAGAACAACACTGTCCCAGTGTTTCCAGGGACTAGGAAGGAGGTCATGAAATAAGGTGGGGTATGCCTCTTTCATGGTGGCCTCATTCTCCCAAGTAGCCTCATCTGATTCAAAGTGGCTCCATTGCACTTTCAGTTGAGTAATGGTCCTCCTCCAAAGCTGGACCTCTCTCTTGTCTAGAATGTGCAGTGGTTCTAGCGTGAACTTCCCTTCGGGCTCCACCTATAATAAGGACCAATCAATAACATGTTTAGTATCGTATACATTTTCTTTAATAATGAAGCATGAAAAACATTATGAACTTTTATATGTGCTGGTAAGGCCAATGCATAAGCTACTGGGCCCTTCTTGGCCAGTATTTCAAAAGGTCCACAAAATCTTGGGGCTAGTTTCCCGCAACATCCCAAGCTCAATGAGCTTTGTTTTGCCTTTATTTTTAGGAACACATGTTCGCCGACTTGATAGTCCTTGTCCTTTCTTTTCTTGTCTGCATAACTCTTTTGGCGATCTTGTGCTTCTTTTAAGTTTAGTTTTACCTTGGAGACTAGTTGTTCCAAGTCCTTTAATAGGTCGGGTCCTAACATAAGTCTGTCTACTAGACTGTCCCAAGTCATGGGAGTCTGACATTTCCTACGTAGAGTACTTCTAAAGGACTCATTTTGGCCGAGGTCTGATAACTGTTGTTGTATGCGAACTCTGCTAGGTGCAAATAATCTTCCCACTTGGTGGGGTTATTCATGACATACATCCTCAACATGTCCTCGAGGATCTAGTTTACTCGTTCCGTTTGTCCGTCGGTTTGGGGGTGGTACACGGTACTGAATTGTAACTGGGTTTCCAGACCGGAGAATAATGCTCTCTAGAAGTTGCTAGTGAACTTCATGTCTCGATTGGAAATGATTTCTTTGGGTTTCCCGTGCAATCGAAATATCTCCTTTAAGAATATTTCGGCAATTTGAACTGCTTTGTAGGTAGATTTCACCGGTATAAAGTGGGCTGCTTTAGACAGCGTATCTACCACTACAAAGATGGATTCATTCAGTTTCTTACTCTTTGGTAAGCCTGTAATTAAGTCCATACTTATGACCTCCCATTTCCATTCTGGAATGGGTAAAGGCTGAAGTAATTTGGAGGGGTGTTGGTGTTCTACTTTGACCAATTGGCACTCTTGACATTTCGCGATGAACATTGCGATGTCAGCTTCCAGCTTAGGCCAGAAGTAGTGTTTCTTTACAGTCGATATCATCTTTTGATATCCGGGTGCCCTGAATACGGCTTTTGGTGAAATTCAATGAGAATGTTTGATCTATTCTCTCCACTCTCTGGGACGTAAAGTCGGTCTTTAGACCACAGTAGTCTCGATTCGTCTATCCTATATTCTTTCTGATGTTGGAAAAGTTTGTCTTCCTGGATCTTTGTGAGGATTTCCTTATAATAACGGTCATTTTTACATGCCATTTGAATTCTATGGTGTAAGTGGGAGTCGGTTTGATTTACCGTGACCTCGCAAAGCATATGTGCTCGACGGCTTAAGGCATCCACAATCTTGTTTTCCTTTCCTTTTATATGCTTTAGTTCGAAATGGTACTCACTAAGGAAGGCTAGCCACCTGGACTGCCTGGCATTTAGGTCGGCTAGTCGAAAAGGTATTTCAAGCTCATGTTATCAGTCATCAATAGGAATTTCTTTCCCATGAGATAATGTCGCCACATCTTCAGAGCATGGATGATGGTGGCTAGTTCGAGGTCATGAGTAGGGTAGTTCTGCTCAGGCTCTTTTAGTTTCCTCAATTCGTAGCATATGGAAAAATTGTCTTACATAAGGAATCCCCCGAGTCCTTCATTACTTGCATCCGTGAAAATGCCGAAGTTGCCATTGGGATCCCCAATACGCAGAATCGGTGCACTAATCAGTAGTTGTTTCATCTTTTGAAATATCTCTTCACACTTATCCATCCAGATAAACTTGTTTTCCTTTTTCTGTAAGGCGGTCATGGGACATGTGATTCGTGAAAAGTTCTCAATGAACTTTCGGTAGTATCTGACTAATCCGAAGACTGACCTTATGTCGAATATGCACGTAGGTGTGGGTCATTCCTCAATAGGTTTGACCTTTTTGGGGTCGACGTCTATTCCTTTCTCAGAAATGATATGTCCTACGTATTGAATCTGAGGTCTATAGAAATCACACTTAATAAACTTGGCATAAAGCTCGTGTTCTCTTAGTATCCGTAAAACAATTCGGAGGTGCTCCTCATGTTCTATCTCATTCTTGGAGTAGATCAGAATGTCATCATTAAAGACTAGAATGAATTTATCAAGGTATTTACTAAAGATAATGTTCATCATGCACATAAAGTTTGCTGGTGCATTTTTTAACCCAAAGGGAATCACTACGAACTCGTAGTGGCTGTAACGGGTTCGAAATGCGGTTTTGTTGATATCCTCATCATGGATCCTCACTTGATGGTATCTGGATCATAAGTCAATCTTCGAGAAAATCTTTGCCCCTCCGACTTGGTCAAACAAGTCGTCGATCCTAGGGAGTGGGTAGCGGTTCTTAAGGGTCATCTTGTTGAGTTGGGAGTAATCGATGCACATCCACATCATGTCTTCTTTCTTCTTGACGAATAGTATCGATGTGCCCCTAGGGGACACACTAGGTCGGATATACTCTTTTTCAATTACTTCTTGTAACTGCAGTTTGAGCTCCAACAATTCTGGTGTACTCATATGGTACAGGGCTTTAGAAGCTGGAACTGACCCAGGTGTTAGTTCTATATAAAGTCTAAGTCTCATTTAGGTGGTAATCCTGGTATTTCTTCAGGAAATACATCCTTGAATTCTACAAGGACTGGAAAGTCTTCGATCTTATGTTCCCTATCAGTTTCTGTGTTTTGAATATTGACGAGAAAGAGTTTGCAACCTTTTCTGATACATTTCTTTGCTTGTAAGGTGGAGAGCTATCTTACCGATACTTTCTTAGGGATGCCTTGAATCGTCTTCTGATTCCCTTGGTCATCCCTGCACAGTAAGGATTTGTTTAAGCAGTCTAGTAGGACATGGTGTTCTTCTAACCAATCCATGCCGATGAGTACATCTTACGACCCTAGGGGTAGAATATTTAATTCTAACCTAGTTTGAAATCCATTTAAGTTTATCTCATAAGTTTTAACTAACTCATAGATCTTTCGTTTGGTACCGGTGGCTAGTTGTACCAGCCACAGTTTCTTGTGAGGTTCTCGGTTCAACTTACAGGTGTCCACTATCTTAGGGGAGATATAACTTCAGCAAGCGCCCGGGTTTATTAAAACTGAAACTCTAGTGTCAGAGATCTTACCCTCTAATTTCGCCATGGTGGCTTGGGGATCTGCCTATCGACCATTGAGAGCGGCATAGATCCTTGGTGTCTTTGCTATGTCTCCTATGGTAGTCTCTATTTAGATGTTGTGTAAAAATCATCCGTTTTGATGGGGTAGTCTCTGTAGTAGTGGGGCCCTTGGCATTTCTAGCAAGAAACGGTTGGTGGGACAGTTTTGGTCCCTTTGTTGAATGCTGGCCTGTTGACAGGTGGTGGGGGTGCACTTGGTTGTGCTTGAGGCCGGTTTAAGCCTTTGTTAGGTGGAAAACTATTGTTGTGTTTTCAAAAGGGTGGAGATCTGGAACCTGGTTTGCGATTGTCCGAGAAGTTTCTGAACCTATCTCTGTTTCGGTTGGTGTTGTCATTTCTTGGATGCCGATGCTCGTAGCACAACCTTTCTTTATGTAAGGTTACATCAAGAGTTTTGGTCATGTCAAACTCTATCTTTTCTCTAAAGTTTGGTGGCAGCCCTCCCAAGAGCTATTGTATTTTGACCTTTTCGTCTTTGATGTAAGGAACATAGTGTAGCAAGTCTAAGAATCGGTTTATGAAAGATTCCATTGTCAGGGAGCCCATCTTTAACTCATGGAATTCTTTTATTTTCTTGTCAAAGAATCTTTCATACATATACTTGTCCTGGAATATTTTGCTGAAAGTATCCCAGGTTATGTCTCTTAATTCTTGTCATTTGGTGTGTTTCAAGTCCTGCCACCATTTGGCAGCTTTACTATTTAGGTTGTATATGGCAAGTTGGGATTGCATTTCGCTAGAGTAATTATGAACTTTGAAGTATTTGTTCATTCCTAGCAGCCACTCTTCAACCTTCTCCATGGAGTTGATTTCTCTGTCACAAGTTGGGGCTCTTATCTTCCTAAACTCCCCTTACAAACTGTCATCACTCTTCCTCCTTTTCTTGCAAGGAGGTGGTGAACCCTTATCGTTGGAAGAGCTCTTACAATCTCTTTCCATTGATTGATGTATGTCTTCTCCCTGCTCTTCTCCCTTAGGGCTGGCAATCCTTTTTGTGTGAATGTTTCCCTTTTCGGAGGTGTTGACTGAGAGTGTGGGCTGTCCGAGAGGGTTAGACTTTGTTAAGGTCTGAAGTAGTGCCTCATTTATGGCCTACTGTTATCTTGTTTCCTGTATATTTTCATCTCGAAAGCTTCAGAACTCTGCCTGCAAGTTTTGCATAGACTGTCTCCAATCTGAATTGAGTTCAACCACCACCTCTTGCTCTCGGGGTGGTGAATCTAGATTTCCGTGAATGCTGCTGCTCTGTTCTACATTCATTTTTCAAACAGTGTTTGTACCTGAAATGCTATATAAGTATAGAGAACAGAAAATTATGTTAGTTTATTCATAAAACAAAAAAATAAAAATGTAACTGTATGTTTCTGTTTATTGTGTATTTGCAGCAGATGTTTGAAATGAGCCCAATAGGTCACTTATTTTTGTAACCTGGCTCTGATACCACTTGTAATGCCCCTTAAAAAAATAACAAAAATTTTAAAAAATTTCGATACTAGATGAAACTGATAAAGAGATATGATGAATACTAACTTCATAACTGACAAGTGCTTATTGTATCGATATTCAATTCTCACTCTTTCGAATGTCTTAGCTTCAAATATCATGGTTTGCTGATTATGGGGTTCTACAGCTTTACGGAAGTATTTCTAAAATGCTTTAGATGTAAAAACCGTTGTCTGTGTACCAATTTGTGAATGCTAAAAAATGAATCTCCTTCTTACGGTTGTAAAGTTTTGAATGCATAAGTATTGAAGTTTCACTGGTAATTCAAGTGACTTGGATCTTTTATTGGTGACGATTGATGCGTATGATGAGATACTTGGTCTTTTTAAATGGAAAGGGTACCCTGACAGGGTTGCCAAGAGGTAGGGATAAGAATTGGAGGCTCCAGACTTACTTAAAATTATTGCAAATGCATCTATTTGATTCGGATTTACAGGTGTACTTATGAGGCATCTATTGAGAATGCCTATTCCACCCTTCTAGCCACTATTTTAAGTCTCAAGTGAGATAGCTTGAAGTTGATACTTTTAATCAAGTCTCATTGGGGTTTGCGATACTTGTGAAATATCACTACTTGTTTGACATTGCAATTATTTAATGTCACTATGGAGAGTTTGGGGTCATTGTGATCTATAATGTTGTGAAATCGAATGGTCCTAATACTATAGAGTATTGGGTCACTCTCAAATTGATGGTAGTTGGTGGTGGCATTGAATGCATCTATGTGAATGCACATGGCCACGCTGCTAGCTGTGAGGGGGTTTTACCCTAGGGTTCTACACCAATGAAGAGCATTTTTGTGGTTTGCTTATCTTGTCTACTATGGATGCGATGAGGGTTTCTCTGCTGACCTGAGCAGTGGCTCATGGTTAGCATTCCATTGGGAAAAAAACGATGGCAACTGCAATCTTTTAAAGGTAATTCCTCTCAGGTTTAAGTTCTACATTACTGTTCTTGCATAGTAGATGTTTTGTGATATAAAATTTAGAGTCCTGACTTGTATGTCGTGATTTAAATGTAGGTGTTTGACGGGTGTTTCTCTCCTGTGTGATCATTACACAATTGTGGTGATATTGGACAATGGTAAGTACAGAATTTTCCAACTCTTGGCTCCTCCTTTCGCCCCTATGGGGATTACTGTTGGTGTATGTTTACTGGGAACTGGTGAACTTATTTGAGTTCAATGTGACAAGTTTCAAATCCCTAGAAGTCACCTTTTTGGCTGGACTATGGTGTGAATTTATCTATTTTCATTTTGTAGACCCTGTACGTTATTAGTGTGGGGTTTGGCTATCTGGCCCTGTGTTTCACTTGATTGAACTCTCGTTATTTGGAAATAATTCCCTATTGTGTAATGTTTATGAGGGTTTGATACCGTATCCAAATCTCTGCATTTTATATGGATATGGGGTTTGTGTACAGTCATAATACTACCTGCGTTCTCTATTTGGAAATGAACTTGTATTTAACCCAATGAAGGCGATGTATATATATATATATATCTACATTTTTAAGTTTATTGTTGCTCCACTCTGTGGTCTGATCGATTTGATGGCTTCATGGTTTTAAATGGAAAAGGGTAGAGTTCTGCTTATTGGAAAAGAATGATGGAATGGAGGGAAACATAATCCTAAAATTGTTTTATCTATAAAACTGAAGATCCCTGGGTTCCTACTTATGCATTTTCTGTTTATTTGATAGAAAGAAAAAAGGATCTTTTAATGAGAGTAGTTGGAATCGATCCCTGTATCAATTGGTTGTTGACTTCTCTGTACTATTTGCTGCAGGATGAGATGGGATTGGGAAATCGATCCCTATACCATCGTTTGTGAATTTCTTTGTAATGTCATGTATGAATTGGTTTGATGAATACAATGTCACCATTCTATGTTTTAAATGGGAATCGTAACCCTAGCTGTTATTTAGTCTGACCCTTTAGATGTTGACGTTTATGTAACTTCGGAATGTATTTCATCTATGTATTTCATATATATTTATTGTACCCTTATAAGAGATGTGTTATTCCTCTATAAGGAAGTGTCGTCATGTGTATTGACAAGTGTCCCAAGTGTGTGAACTTGCCGATGGGTTATTAGACCACCATGTGTGGGGTCGACCCTATTTTATGTAATATGTAATTGATGTACCTAACTAGACAAGTCGGCCCCATAAGGATATTGGGAAAACAGGTTAAGTATAAATAGAGATTGGGAGATCTCTATTTGTATCACTCAAAAACTCATACTTCTCTCACTCAGAAAGTGGCGCACTAGTGAGGAGGAGGACCATCTACTACTAGGAGACTATCTCAGTGTATTTTGGTTGTACTTTGGTTGAGCCATTGCTCTCCCTATCTATGAGGAAGTTGTGGGGTTTTTCACCTTAGGGTTTTCCCCACGGATACTATGTGTCTCTTGTCTTTCATGATTTTGATTCTTGTGATGCTTGACATGTTTGATATGACTGTTATGCATTGATATAGTGTACATTTTATTCTCTCAGTAAAGATCCTAGAGTATTGTAAATTAATGCTCAAAATTTAACATGGTATCAAAGCTAACCTGAGAAGAAGACATTTTGCAGTGACGGAAACTTGTGTTTCTTGTTTATTGGGTTTCTCTCCAGAGATTTTGGAAACGTAGTATAGTAGATTGACTCTAATCATTAAGGAGAATCTATCTGACCAATCAGAATTCAATTCTGAGCATTTTTAGATTTGGCCCTAAAAGTTAGGGTTTCCACAAAAATAGGAATTTCTAAAATCTGAAGACATAGCTGGAAGCTCCTCAAAAATCAAAGTTTAGAGCTTTGGATCGATATTTTTGGCTGGGTAGATCTCTGAGAAATTTAAACCCTAATTCAGGGCTATCCCTAGTGAACCCAGGAGGACAAAAAGGAAAATCTGAAGGGTAAAGCTTTGTTGATCTCAAATTCTGAATACACCAGGATGATCAGCTCATCAAGGCGCATCTTTCTATCCTTTCAAAAAGTTGAAATTCAGATTTTGAATTTTTAGGGTTTTTCTGACAAACCCTAATTCCAGACTAGATCCAGTTTTCAGCATTTCAAGTGGTAAGACCTAAATCTTTTCTATTTCCATTTGAAGCACTCTTTAAGATGTCTCACCACACCAAGCTTGAGGATAAGCTTGAAGGGGCTGATAACTTCCGACCTTGGAAGTATAGGATTGGGTTAATCCTAGAAGAGAATGAGTTGGACTCATACCTAAAAGAAGACATCCCTATCCCAGAGGATGAAGAGGCTAAGGTATTGCATAAGAAGAACTTGGTCAAGGCAAATAGAATCATTACTGATTCCATCAAAGACCATCTCATACCCCATGTGTCTTCTCTAAAGACACCCAAGGCTATGTTTGACTCTTTGAACAAGCTATTTGAAGGGAAGAACATAAATCAGAAGATAACCCTACGGAATCAATTGAAAGGGGTCAAGATGCTGAATGGAGAAACCATTCAATGTTACTTCTCCAAGGTCTCTCAGATCAAGGAACAACTTGAAGTTGTAGATGAAGTAGTGGATAATGGTGAAGTTGTTATGACCACTCTGAAGGGCCTTCCTATGTCATGGGACTCCTTTATTCAAGGAATCTGTGCAAGAAAGAAATTGATCTCTTTTAGTAAACTGTGGGAGGAATTCTCTCAAGAAGAAGCTAGGATTGTAGCTCATGAAGAAAATATGGGAGGTGAAGATCAAGCTCTCCCATCCCACACCAAAAGAAGCAAGCCCAAGAAGGAGCACTCTCACCACAAGAGATCCTATCACAACCAACAAAAGAATAAGAAGGATATAAGATGTTTCACATGCAATGAGAAGGGTCACTTTGCTTCAGAATGTCCCAAGAACAAAAGGGATAACATCAACTCTAGCAAGAAAAGAAGGGCAACAAAAGAAAGTTCCATGCTCATGCTGCTGAAGATGATGAACATCCAAAGAAGAAAGCTAGGGCAGAAAGTGATGATAGTGATAATGACTCATCAAGTGAAGAAGAGTATGTTCTAATATCTGCTCTCACAAGTACTATCTCCCATGGTTGTAATGATTGGTTAACTGACAGTGGGGCTTCCAAACACATGATTGGGTTTAAGGAATCTTTTGTAAACCTTTCCGAACATGAATCACCCCATAAGGTGAAACTTGGGGATGATTATCAATACCCAATCAAAGGAAGTGGTGAAGCCTCCTACAACCTAGATTCTGGAAAATATTTGAGGATGAAAGAAGTCCTTTTTGTACCTGGGCTCAAGAAGAACTTACTCTCCATCTCTGCATTGGATGCAAATGGTATGAGGGTTTCATTTGTGGATGGCCAAGTCCTAATGTGACCAAAAGGAAAGACCATAGAAGATGTAGTAGTGATTGGAGAGCAAGAGGGAGGTTTGTATAAATTGAAAGGACAACCTGAACATGCCATGGTGCATGAATCCATGGAGCCAAGTGAACTTTGGCATAGAAAACTTGCTCATATGCACTATAAGGCACTTGCAATTGCAAGCAAGGCTATAGAGGGTCTTCCTGAAATCAAACATGAAGGTGTTTGCAAAGGATGTGCAAAAGGTAAGAACATTAAGAAGGCTTTCCCAAGCAGTGAAAGCAAGGCAAAAGATATCCTAGAAATTATCCACTCAGATGTATGTGGTCCTATGTCATCCATTTCTCTGAGTGGGTATGTTTACTATGTCTTGTTTATGGATGACTTCTCCAGGAAGACTTGGGTATACTTCTTGAAGAACAAAGATGAGGTGTTTGATAAGTTTAAGGAATTCAAAAGCTTGATGGAGAATCAAACTGACAAGAAGATCAAAACATTCAGATCCGACAATGGTGGAGAATTCACCTCAGGTGACTTCAGGAAGCTTTGCAGTGATTCAGGGATTAAGAGGGAGTTCACTGCTCCTTATAATCCTCAACAAAATGGAGTTGCAGAAAGGAAGAACATAACAATCATGGAAGCAGCAAGGGCAATGTTGCATGACCAGGATCTACCTATGCATCTATGGGCAGAAGCAGCTAGAACAACTATATATGTGCAGAACATAACACCCCACAAGATATTGGACAACAAGACACTAGAAGAGGTCTTTTCTAGTAAGAAACCTGAAGTCAACCATCTAAGAATATTTGGTTGTCCAGTATACACTCATGTCCCAAAGGAAAAGAGGACCAAGCTAGATCCTTCTGGAAAGAAGGGTATCTTTGTGGGTTACAATGAAAGCTCGAAAGATTATAGAATATACTTTCCAAGGTTCAAGAAGATTGATGTCAGCAGGGATGTAATATTTAATGAAAACTCAGCATTCATCAAATCAAGGAAGGCACCTATCGAAGTTTATGAAGAACTTAAGGAAACTAGATTTCAAGACACTACCATGACTGAAGCAATTCTAGAAGTTGTTCGTGAGTTTGAAGATCCACAAGAACCTGTAGATCCACCCCATGAGGATAAATCTCATAAGAGGAAACCTGCATGGGATAGAGAGCTCATTCAAGATGCAGAAATATTTGGCATTCCAGAAGAAGAACACAGAGCAAAAAAGAGAACTAGATCACATACCAACTATGTTGCTTTACTCTGTGACATTATGAACAAAGAACCTTCCAGTTATGAAGAAGCAGCGGAAAAGAAAGAATGGAAGGATTCCATGGTTGAGGAATACCAATCAATAATGAAGAATGATGTTTGGGATGTTGTCCCAAGATCTAAAGAGAAGTCTGTTGTGACTTCGAAATGGATCTACAAAATCAAGCATGTTGTAGATGGCAGTGTAGAGAAATACAAGGCAAGATTCGTAGCTCATGGCTTCTCTCAAAAGGAGGGAATAGATTATGAAGAAACTTTTGCACCTGTAGCCAGGTATACTTTCATCAGAACAGTACTTGCCCTGGATACAACAATGAAATGGAAAATACACCAGATGGATGTCAAGACTGCTTTCCTGAATGGTGTAGTTGAAGAGGAAGTATATGTGGAGCATCCACTTGGTTTCGAAATACATGACAGGGAGTCATATGTGTGCAGATTGAAGAAAGCCTTGTATGGATTGAAGCAAGCTCCCATAACTTGGTATGGTAGGATGGACAGTTTCCTATCTAGTTTGGGCTTTACCAAGAGTAAAGCGGATTCCAACCTTTACTACAAGGTTGAGGAAGGGAATCCTGTGATTCTACTCCTGTATGTGGATGACTTATTTATAATAGGAGATGATGGATTAATTGCAGATACTAAGAGGAAGCTTGCTGCCGAGTTCGATATGAAATATTTGGGAATGATGCATTATTTCCTAGGTATGGAGGTGTAGAAGAGTGCAGGTGGGATCTTCCTTGGTTAAGGGAAGTACACAGTAGATATCCTAAAGAGATTTGGGATGATGGATTGCAAGGCCATGGCCACACCTATGGCATCGAATCTGAAGCTTCTATGTGATGCTTCATCTGAGCCGGTTGATGTCTTTATGTATCGTCAGATGATTGGGTCCTTGATGTACCTGATGAACACGAGACTAGATATTTGCTTTACGGTGAACACATTGAGCCAGTTCCTAACGGATCCGAGAAGTGTTCACCTGGTTGCTGTAAAGCATGTTCTGAGGTACCTGAAGGGTACAATGGATTATGGGCTCAAATATGAAGCGAATCAAAGGTTTAACCTGCATGGTTATGTTGATTCAGATTGGGCTGGCAGTGCTGCAGATAGGAAGAGCACATCTGGATGTTGCTTTTGTATGGGATCAGGTGTGATCTCTTGGTTTAGCAGGAAGCAGTCCTGCATAGCACTGAGTACAGCTGAGGCAGAGTATGTTGTAGCCTGTTTAGCTAGTTGTGAGGAAGTATGGTTTCGGAAGCTACTGTCTGAGTTATTTGATATCCCGTTGGATGCTACTGGTATGTTTTGTGATAACCATAGTTGTGTGAAGCTGTCCGAGAACCCAGTGTTTCATGATAAGTTGAAACACATAGAGATCAAATATCACTATATCAGGGATATGGTGCAGAGAGGAGCTATGAAGCTCTTGTATGTTGTGACGGATGAGCAGATTATAGATGTGCTGATGAAACCACTAGCCAGAGTGAAGTTTGAGTACTTCAGAGAGAGGCTTGGTGTTCTTCAGATTGATGACACTTCGAGGAAGAAGTGATGGACACATTTGGAGAAGCCATTCCAAGCATGTTAGATGGAGGATCCTTCACATGATTGTGGATGTAAGCATTGGATGATGAGCATCAAGACGATGCTCCAGTTACTACTCTATATATGCATCATGTTTGATGTTGGATATGATCAGTTGGATCATTTATATTTATTTACGCATCATGTTGGATGCTGGATATGATCAGTTGGATCATTTAGATGTATGTGCGCATCATGTTGGATGCTGGATATGATCAGTTGGATCATTTATATGTATGTACTCATCATGTTGGATGCTGGATATGATCCGTTGGATCATTTATATGTATGTACGCATCATGTTGGATGCTGGATATGATTAGTAGGATCATTTGTATATGTTTTGTATATGCATCATGTTGGATGCTTGGACCATGTATCTGTATATGTATCAGGTGGATACTGTGTATGATCAGGTAGATCATGTATGTTGATATGTATCAGGTATGATCAGGTGGATCATGTTTTTGTATTAGGTGGATGTATTGTATGATCAGGTGGATCATGTATGATGATATGTATCAGGTAGATACTTGGTATGCATCAGGTAGATGCATTATATGATCAGGATGATCATGGATGACAAGCTTCAGGATGTTGCTCCAGATGACATGTAGCAGGATGTTGCAGTGATGATAATCCAGATGATCATGTGTACATCAGGATGATGTATGGTGAGTATCAGGTTGATACTTTGTGGCCGTAGATTAGGTTGTGCAGATGAGCATATAATTTGGCCCTAGGAGATTTGCAGATAGTCTTTTGAGGTTTTTCCTATGGCATGTAATCTGGCCCTGGGATATCTGACAAATGCTCTTTCAAGGTTTTGCTCTGGGAGGACATATAATTTGGCCCTGGGAGATCTGCAGATAGTTTTGCAAGGTTTTTCCTATGGCATATAATTTGGCCCTGGGATATCTGGCAGATGCTCTTTCGAGGTTTTGTCCTATGGCATATAATAACGCCCTGGGAGATCTGATAGGTTGAGCTGTGTGCTCGTAATAAGTCCTTGGATGCTCTTGCAAGGTTTTTCCATGACCAAATGTAATATCACCCTGGGAGATCCGATAGGTTGGGATGTGTTCCCGTAATAAGTCTTAGGATGCTCTTGCAAGGTTTTGTGGTGACCACATATAATAGCGCCCTGGGAGATCCGATAGGTTGAGCTATGTGCTCGTAATCAGTGCTCGGATTCTCTTTCGAGGTTTTGTGGCAGGGTCACATGTTGGGCTACGTGCCCATAATAAGTCCTAGGATGCTCTTGCAAGGTTTTGTGACGCACGTAATAAGTCCTGAGGATTCCATCGTATCACCAGTGATGACGAAGACCTGCAGGTGGTGGGCCTACATCTAGTATGAAAAAGGACTGGCTCTGTAGAACTTCCTATGATGAGTAGAGTCATAGATTGGTTGAGATAGCAGCAGCAGTGATGATGATGATGATGATGCATCGATGACGATGATCCCAAGAAGAAGACTTGTATAGCAGATCTATGTTGAGAAATACCTTCCTAGTTAAGAGGGAGTGTTGATGTATATGTAACTTTGGAATGTATTTCATCTATGTATTTCATATATATTTATTGTACCCTTATAAGAGATGTGTTATTCCTCTATAAGGAAGTGTCGTCATGTGTATTGACAAGTGTCATAAGTGTGTGAACTTGCAGATGGGTTATTAGACCACCATGTGTGGGGTTGGCCCTATTTTATGTAATATGTAATTGATGTACCTAACTATACAAGTAGGCCCCATAAGGATATTGGGAAAACAGGTTAAGTATAAATAGAGATCGGGGGATCTCTATTTGTATCACTCGAGAACTCATACTTCTCTCACTCAGAAAGTGGCGCACTAGTGAGGAGGAGAATCATCTACTACTAGGAGACTATCTCAGTGCATTTTGGTTGTACTTTGGTTGAGCCATTGCTCTCTCTATCTCTGAGGAAGTTGTGGGGTTTTTCACCTTAGGGTTTTCCCCATGGATACTCTGTGTCTCTTGTCTCTCATGCTTTTGATTCTTGTGATGCTTGACATGCTTATGATTGTTATGCATTGATATACTGTACATGTTATTCTCTCAGTAAAGATCCTAGAGTATTGTAAATTAATGCTCAAAATTTAACATTAGAGGGTATGGGTTGGGATTCAATCTCACGATTCGTGAAATGGAATTTGAATGCCGTGGACTATTTGATTTCTGAAATGATACTTGTTGGGCTTTTAAACAAAAGTTTGGGTTGTAGGAATGAAATGTCTAAGACTAAGTTGTAAAACGTGAGACCTGGAAATTTATTGATGCGTTTGTATCTTGGTAATGCGTTGACTCTGTGCTATCGTGGTAGTGGTTGAATAATTCATTGATAATGAAAGTTCTGGTCCATACTATAACTTGTTTCTTCTTCCTGGTACTGCAATTCAATGTTTGATAGTTTCAAAGAGTAGTGTTTTTGAAAGTGTCGATGTCTGTTTGTTTTATTTCTATTTGGTAAAGGTTTCAAAATAGAGATAGTAATAAAGTAAAGTAACTAGCATGCTTAAATGGTACCCTATATGGTGAATGAGAAATACGATTTTGATAGCAGATAGCTACCTATAAGCAATAAATTATAAATTCCCTAGCCTAGAAGATGATATAAGTTGTCTAGCAAAGGCCTGCTTGGCTAGCCCTTCTAGACTCTCCACTGAGTTCTGGGAAGAATCTTGACTTCTGGTAATGAAGACAATTTTGGTAATGAGAACAATGTTGTAATATCTAATTTTT
Source organism: Larix kaempferi (assembly GCA_027924585.1). Lineage (NCBI taxonomy): Eukaryota > Viridiplantae > Streptophyta > Pinopsida > Pinales > Pinaceae > Larix > Larix kaempferi. The sequence continues at coordinate 3,633,048 of BSBM01000898.1, read as the reverse complement.
TTAAGAGAAATATTAACTTCTTCATACCTGGCTGCTTGAGCACTTGGTCCCTTCCTATAGAAACCTAACCGCCTGGCACTTTAAATCTTCCCTATAGCAACCTACACACTCAACAATAGTTAAAGTAGACCCTGTTGTATCTTTGCTAACCTGTTAGAATGTTTGTCTTGGGCTGGATGAATTTGGGGCTACCGTGTTCCTCCCAACCTTTACCCCTGAACCATTCTCGGTTCTATCTGGACCCCCCCGAGCTTGGTTCCAACATGCAATGAGAGGTAGAGGCTCGAGATCCACTTCTGGTTCAGTCTGAGAATGTTTAGGTAAGGTTGCTTCAGCTTCTTGGAGCAGAATAATTTTCTTGGACTATCCTAAGAGAATGATAATAACCAAGAAATGATAGATCACCAAAACTTAGGCTGGATGAATTTGGGGCTACTATGTTCCTCCCAACCTTGACGCTTGAACCATTCCCAGTTCTATCTGGATCCCTTCGAGCTTGGTTCCAACATGAAATGAGAGGTAGAGGCCCTAGATCCACTTCTAGTTCAGTCTAAGAATGTTTAGGTAAGGATGCTTCAGCTTCTTGGAGCAGAATAATTTTCTTGGACTACCATAAGAGAATGATAATAACCAAGAAATGATAGATCCCCAAAACTTGGGCTCTTCCCTCTTTAAATAGGGAAATCTTGTATTAGGACTGTTGAATTAATTAGTTTCTTTAAATTCAATAATTAATAATTTGAAAGATATTATTTAATTAATTAACTAGTCTTCTTGAACTAGGACTTTTCCAACTGTTTGACTATAAGTCATTTTGATTTATGCTCTTAATAATAACAATAATTATTCTTATATTAAATATATTTCACTTAACTATTAATACATCATTTAAAATATTACATAATGCATAAATCAGATATACTAATTATATCCCATAATTAAATAATAACACTTATTATTATTTAAAGTTCCTAATAATAAATAATAATAATAATAACTTGGAGGCCTTTAATCAGGTTAGTCATAAAAGACTACTGGTAATTATCTTTTATTTAGTTATGTGTCGTCTCATGACACTCTTTTCTCTTAAACTTTTAGGGATACAATCCATTTCTTTTGGACGGTCATGGTCAGCTTGGTTACGTACCTCTAGTCTCTCTCTTTGCATGTTGGATTCCCTCATTTAACATGGTATCTCCCGCAGTAGGTGATGATGTATACAAAGATGAATCATTTAGTCAATGAAATAAATGTGATAAAAGTGTTGTTTAGAGTCTTTCCGACTCAACACTTCGAAACTTCGTAACCCCAAGTGCTCTTTAGATCCATTTAACTCAACACTCTCACATGGGAGTTACTCTAGTGCAATTCCAGAGTCCCTGCTCAACACTAGTGCTAGAATGTGATTGTGAGGCACATCTAGAATATTTAAGTTGCCTCGGATCCGGTATTTGTTTATCAATCTTGGACTGTTCCAGGTGTTAGCACCCCAAAAAAATTTGTAATTAATTATCTTTTGCCGACATTAATTGTCTTTTGGCAACATCGGTCGTGCAAAATTAGAGCATTTTCTCATGATGGGGATTTCAAAGCTTGGCCGAGAAGGTACATTTGACCTCGGTTGCAGACACCATGGTCGCAAAAGAAAAATGGTTTGACAATTATTCAAAAGTTTGCAAAATTTTAGTCTTACAAGCCTATTTTTAACCTTGTGGAAACTAGAAGTTGAGACTTTTTATAAAATATTTTAGCTTACGACCCAAAGCTACTATAGAGAAAAGGCTTTAATATATTAAGCCTAAGTTTTGGTTTCATGAGGGTTTTAATTTTTGCAATATAAAGTGGCACTAATGTTCTTTTTGATATTTTTATGGTGGGCCGAAGTTTTGATTAAAGAAGGAACAAAAGGTATATATCTGCCCAGCACCGAGGGTTTTACATGAAACCAAGAGCCAAGTCGAAGGGGCCCCATGAATCCTCCATCACCCAAGCGCCCAATGCCAAAGACTCCTCTTTTTGTTACTTGGTATGTATTGATATACATGGGATATATGAACACCAAAGGGTTCATTCTCCCATCGCATGTGGGATAAGTCCTCCCAAAAGCAAAAAGTATGGCTCCATGCAAGTCGAAAAAATGCAACATTCAAAGGGACAGATGGAGGGCTCAAATTCCATTGCATGGGTCACATAGCATTAAAGGAGAAAAGACTAGTCACAGCAATGAAGAAAACCACTATTACATGTGTCATTTCTTGGGCCCATCGCGTGGAGACAAGCGGGTACTAAAAACCATTTGAAACCTATACGATACCACCGTTGGAGGTCTTATAAAGGGAGAAAGTATCCCATTTTGACAATTTTTTATTGTTTGACCTAAGTATCCATACTCCAGAACCCTAGCACCAATTTCAAAGGAGATAAAATGCCATTTATCCAAGAGCCATGAGGTTTGTTGTGACATCAAGAATATGGATAAGCAAAAGAAATCGCCCGACTGCTCTGATACGGTTTCTCAAGGTTCTTGTATCCACTCTGCTCCTCCCTTTCATCTAGGTTTGATATTTTACATCCAGAGAGCGGTACTACCACCATTTTTACTGTAGCAAATGAAAAAGCATGTCTAACTACGCTAAGACAGGCGATAGAAGAGGAAAGCAAATGCTAAAATGTTTGTGTTCGAGTCTTATCGACACTGGCGTATTGTGACACTAACTGATACATCAAGCAAGATTCAAAAAGGAACCAAAGGTGATGCTTCTATGTTGGGTCCTCCATTGATGACTACTATACCAGCTATTTTAGATCATGTCCAGGATGGTGTGAGGAATAAGGTTTATGCAACTGGTGGAGTTGCAAAGAAATTGTTTAACATTGCATATAGCCGTAGATCGGTCGCTATAGAAGGAAGTTGGCTAGGGGAATGGGGTCGAGAGAAGCTTCTCTGGGATGTACTAGTTTTTAGAATGATACGTGCAGTTCTTGGAGGCCATATCCGTGGTTTACTTTCTGGTGGAGCCCCTTTTTCAGGAGATACACAATGATTCATCAACGTTTTCTTTGGGGCATCAATTGGCCAGGGATATGGTCTCACTAAAAATTGTGCTGGTGGAGCCTTTTCTAACTGGGATGACATGACTGTTGGTCATGTTGGTCCTCCACTTCCTTGTTCCTATGTTAAGCTGATGGATTGGGAAGGAGGTGGTTATTTGACGTCAGATTCACCAATGCCGCGAGGAGAGATAATTATTGGTTGTCCCCATGTAATTCTAGGCTATTTTAAGAACAAAGAGAAAACTAATGAGTCCTACAAGGTGGATGAGAGAGGAATGCGATGGTTCTATATTGGTGACATAGGGAGATTTCATCCTGATGGCTGCCTTGAAATTATTGATCGTAAAAAGGACATAGTTAAGCTTCAACATGGAGAATATGTTTCTTTGGGCAAGGTGGAAGCAACTTTGGCAGCGAGCCATTATCTAAACAATGTCATGATGCACGCAGATCCATTCCATAGTTATTGTGTGGCTTTTGTTGTTCCTTCCCATCAAGCTCTTGAAAGTTTGGCTCAGAAAGAAGGAATCATTTTCAAGGATTTTGTAGACCCATGTCAGAAAAGTGAAGCAATTAAAGAAGTTCGGAGTTCAATTTTAGAGGTTTCAAAGAGTGCAAAGCTTGATAAATTTGAAATTTCTTCAAAGATCAAGTTGTTTCCTGATCCATGGACACCAGAAACTGGTCTTGTGACATCAGCTCTTAAGTTGGAGCGAGAAGTTATAAAGAAGACCTTTGTTGAAGAACTAAATAAACTGTATGGTTAAGTAGAACTATTGAGCACAGATAGTTGGCAAATGGGGTCGCTACAGTCGTTGCCATTTCAAAAATTATGAGAGATATTTTTTAGGGTTTTGATGCAAACATTAAACAGGGTCAATTTCATGGATGAAGCTACTGTAGCTGCCACTATTTTCAAAATTATTCAGAAGTCTTGGAGAGGTTCTGATGCAAGCGTCAAGAAGGTCATTTATCACAATGGAAAGGCCTAATCAATTTTTGCAGCTACTATTATATATCTTGGGGTGAAATCCAACGAATCCTTGGAGAATATTTTAAAAGGTCAAGTGATGTAATACCTGGCATTTGAAAGAGAAACATAAATGAAGAATTTAGAGTTGGAGGAGCAGTCACCTGGAGGGAATCTATAAAATTTATGTCTTTTGCTTTGTAACAAATTTTGTCATTTAGTGAAAATTGCTGTCGAATGTAAAAGGGCAGTTGGGATATGTCTTAATTTTTGTTTTGAAAAGATAAAGGTAGATATGTATTAGTGATCTGTCATTAGACATTGTAACCATATTTTGTTAAGAAGTAGGTCGAATAGGAGCCTCCAGGAAGCTATATAATCTTTGTAATAGAAGAACAAAAGGTGAGTGAATCATTTGGCTGAAGCCTAGGAGAGCTTAGCTCTGATTTTTGAGATTTTATTGTTAAATATATCAGCAGTGTTTGAGGCTGGGTTATTCTGCAGAGAATTCTTGTGTTATCTTTCTTGCAGTCCGTATCCTTCTTTTCCAATGTGAAAATGTGTTTCTCTCTTTGTTATTCCATTCTGTGTTATTTCCTTCATGCTTGGATCAGGGTAATAGTTAAGTAGAATTCATAGAGATTATGCTCTGCTTAGATTATTCCAAGTATTTCATCAAATATATTCTACTAAAGTTGATGTAGGATTCATCCTTGTTACATGCCTTACATTGATGGACTGTTCATTCCTCTTCTATTTCACCCCTTAAAGCTCTTTGACTATGCGTGGGTGGCTACCTTACCTCTGTTTAGATATCTTATGCAGTTGCACTATTATGTGTTTCATGATTCATCTTTTGACTCCATTTCCCAATAGTTCTCCTCCTGATTCTCTTACCAAGGTTTCAAACAATTTGCTCTAGCAGAAATCTGATCTTCTGCACCTGTTATTCATTGAATATCTTAAATGTTGAATGCTGGTATGTTTCTTCATTACCAAGAATCTTGATGATTTCCAGCTTTCTGTGAGTTAAAGAGAGAGCCCTCTCTGCTTGTGTTAGGTTAGAAGCATAAGCTAAAGACTAGTTAGTGGTTACCCATAATTACCCTCTCCACAACCTAGGGGGTCAATTTTGGTGTAAACACCAGGGCTTATGCCCAACAGTCAATGTACATCAGGGCTTACTCCCAGTACATCATATTTCCTCTAGGTACATCGGGGCTTTTTCGCAGTACGTAGGTAATCTGTGTGTTTCTGAGTCCATGCTCAACACACCATGTAAGTCAATTATGTCATTGACATCACTGCACATTATGTAAGGAAAGGTTATCTCAGTATATCAGGGTTTTGTACAGACATCAAAACATAATCAGAGCATTGGGGCTTCCTTTCACAATATATAATCAAAATAATGAAACTCAGTTAGGGTCCATGCCTAACATGTTAGTCTGCAAAAGGATAAATCATATGTGCTAGGGCTCATGCAATAATCTTGAAAGAAGGTCATCCAGGTTTCGTGAAGTGCCAATCTTGAAAGAAGGTATAACTTTATGTACTTTCTTTCATTCAATAATAAAGATCATACGTTCTTTCCTTTCTAAAGATGACCTATTCATGTCTGTCTTAGATTTAATTACTATTTGATTATAGTTTGATGTCTAATTATGTCATGGATATCAATATTATATATGTAGTCAAATGTATTTGAGAAAGGTATCAAGTCATTTTACAGGTCTGGGCATTGAGATACTAGTTAGCATGGAAGAGCAAGGGAGGCAAAGCTAGGATCAACCTTCGGAATAAGGTGCATACATTTCTAAACCCTAATCTCTTCACTTATTTCTTGTACTTGCAGAATGCTTGTAAGTCTATCTTTATCACCGTAAGTTGGTAGTTTCTCCCCTGAACTATAGGTGCATTTTCCTCACAACATTGGTACGTGGATTAGATTTACCCATTGAAGTCAATAAGTCGAGCAGCAGCTGTCAAAGCAGTCGACAGGAGTGAAGTGGGAGTTGACATGTCAATATCGATAGATGACAATTGTTAGGCGACAAGTCACCATAGAGTCATGGGAAGTTCGACATGTTGTCGAATCGCGACATCGACTAGTTTGGTGGAGCCAAGCATGGAGGAAGGGGACGACTGGAAAACTGCAGGAGATAAGGATGAACCCACAGAAAGGTCGGGATGTGCCCAACTACTGTAGCAGGGTTGGGGAAGCAGGAAGTCAAGAAGGATGTACCTTGTAGCCGTTCGGGGTTTTTGAGGAAGTTAATACAGTTATTGCAGATAGATGAAGGACATGACAAATGTCGTCACAAGCAGAGGCTGTGCAGCACGACAGGGCACTGATAGTTGCAGGTCTACAGGATCATGGAAGGATCGGCTGATAGACGAAACGTAACTCAGGGATCGTAGTTGATTCGGTAACAGTAGCAGCAGGGTAGAAGACTGAAGAGACAAATCAACAATGGAGATCTTTTGTAGCGGTAGAAAGAACCAGAGCAGGACAGTTTTGAAAGTGAGAGAGAAGAGTCACACATGCTGATAACAGGAAGTTGAGATCGAGCCATAGCTCAGAGTTCTGCAGCGAACCAGGAGAGGGTGAGGTTGAGACATAGGGAGAACACACCATAGTTACTTTAGTATTGTAACGGCTAAGGCCGACTAGTTAGGTAGTTATTTGCATTTCAGTTATTCCACATTGTAACCGAAGTGAGAATTAATATAAGCCACTTCGGCATCCTATTTTACACCCTGTTCGTGTAAGCATTGTGTTTGTGTCATGTGTATTTTTAAGAAAGAACCTTGCCTAAGGTGCCTTGCATCACGACCTTAACATAAGTTAAATTATATATATATAGAGAGAGAGAGACAGACATAGAGAGAGAGTATAGCGATGGATCACCCACACAATCTGATGTGGGGATATAATCTTAATAAAGATTAAATTTAAATACATACAAAGGGTTGCAATGAGGTTCATGTGAGTTCAAACCTTATTCTAGAAATGGGATTTATGGATCTAATTTATAATCCTGAAATTAGAAGGTTTGCAGATCGATCCACAGCGATCTTCTATGATCCTATCGAATAATAAGCATAGTAAAGGGAGTACAATCCACAGGGATTTCGCGAGATTCGATGGATTAATAATTATAAGCAGAAGAATGATATTTTAGAGTGGAGGGAAGCTCAACTTAAATAGTTGGATTTGGGAATTTGGTTAAAACAGGGATTCGAGCTCTAGATTCAATCTATGACTGTCAAGAGGATAAATACAATAGAGTTCAAGCCGAATTATGGAATTGGAATTATGGTTTGATTTTATAGTCTTGAAATAGGATATAGGTCTATTCCATTTTCTTGAAATAGAATGTTACGATTCGAACTACAATGATTATTCGAGATCCGATGAGACAATAAGTAAGGGAAGAAATGAATACAATCATACATTGATTATCTAAGATCCGATAAAATAATAAATGTGATTAGAATGAGTGCAACATCGGAAAGGAGCTCAAGATTAAATATTCGATCGGTCAACATAACGATTTTACAGTGAACCTATTTTTAATGTACATAAATCATACCCATAAATAGATATGAAAACATACTCATAAAAATGTGCATATTTGTAAGTAGAATGGCATAAAAAGAAAAGATGCATAAATTCATTCCTATATTACTATAAAAAATATTACACGATATCAATCTAACAAAATTTCAGAATTCATTCTCCAACTAAATACATGTGTATCCCAGAATATAAAACTTTTAATTCGATATATGAACAAAATGTAAACCGTAAAAAGAACCTGTCAAGATGCTTGTTCTAGACGTTGGTGATGTCTCCTCAAGAATTGTTGTTGAGCCCTCCAAACTTCAAAAGTTACCGAAGACCCAAACTCTAATGCATATCTGAAAGAGTAGACTTGACCGACTAAAATCTTGACTGCAATGTTGCTCCCATCCAATCTGATCTCTGTCCGATGTAGGTTTTCCCGCCGAGGGACCACCCTCGAGCTTGGCACAAATCCACTAGGGTAGCAGAGTAATATTCCATTTTCTATTATTTAACCTTACATATATTTTCCATTCCATTCTTCTCCTTGAAGAATATCCCCCCTTTACGAACACCATAGTGTCCTTTTTATAGTCGTATTTAGGTTTGGACTACTAAGATAAGCTCTTGTTCGAACTTGACTTATTTTAATTTTAGTTAATCTTAACTACTCGTCATACTTAGTCGACCTTTAGTTAATCAGTTAATTGATCTTTAACTAATTGTAATTAATTTACTTTACATAATTATCTTATCTAAACATAATTATATATCTGAACTTATCCTTCAAGTTAGTTAACCTTAACTTGGTTAGCCAATCTTCAACTGATTGACTTTCATAGTCAATCTTTATTTAATTAGTTAACTGAATATTAATAGCTGAGAGTTATTCATCTATTCTCATGCATTAGTTACTAGCTATCCATGCATAATCATGCATTAACTGCTAGTTAATAGTGTGTGATGAACCTGCAATAATTAATTAATGCAAATACACGAGATATCAGAAATAATAGAACAGAATCACTTTTATATTGATCACGGGCCACTTCAAGGGGGCAACCTCCTTTGAGCAAGCTCAATACAATTAACTTCACGGTGCCTTCAATGACCTCAACACACACTTATATACTAAGTCTATGCCCAATACTATGGGTCAAAACCATGGGACATATAATACTATGGGACAACTTACAAAGCATATGTGTCCAATACTATGGGTCAATACTATGGGATAATATAAACTATGAATCAACAAATACTACGGGACGACTTACAAATCATATGCGTCCAACAACAATATACTAACATAGTAAAGAGAAGGGTTGACACGGGTTCCTAACATCTCCTCTCCCTTAGAAAAAGCTTTGTCCTCCAAGCTTTGGTTGGAGAAATTGCTACAAAATCTGAAGCAGTGGTTCCCCGGTAGCATCCTAGGGTTGCATTGCGGGCCACTGATGCCTTTGGAGTGTCAAGGAGGATTGCTTGGAAGGATGTAGACGAAGAAGAACTCTATCAGTTGCATGGAAAATGCGCTCAGAACGGTGCTGATCGGCTTATTGTTTCAGGAGAATTCTGGCCATGTGAAGATTGTCCTGCTGAATGAGAAGAATCTAATCGCGGTTACGAAGAACTGATTCAATTTCCTAAACTGGGGAGCTGCTAAGGGTGTATGGAAGAAGAACTGGCGGTGTATTTCCATAGACTGCTTCATATGGTGTCCTTTGAGATGTGGTATTGTACCACCAGAGCGCTACTAGGAAATCCATAGAAATAGTTGGCCAAAGCTGTGTAGGGATGGGCAAGGGTTTGAGCAATCCCGAAAGGAGTGTCGTTTCACCCTTGTTGACCTGGAAAGTATCACAGTCAACCACCATCTGTGGAATTGTCATTTTTAGTCCCTGCCAAAAGAAGTTACATTGTTCCCGGTCATACATTTTGAAGAACCCAGAGTGCCATGCTGATGAAGAAGCATGGAGTTCATAGAAGAGATAGCCCTGTTGAACATATTGCAACCAATTTGGAACAAGCAGAGAAAGAGTTGTAAGAGAAACTGGGTCATCAATTGTGCAAGAAGGAGCATCTGCCACTATATTGTCCTTACCCTTCTTGTAAGTGATCTCATAGGGATAACCCATTTCAGGTGTGTTGGGTAGGAGACCCATTGTTCCAGAAAATTTTTCAGACTCGGGAGATCAGTCTTGATGCAGAAATAATTCCCTAATAAGTATGGCTGCCACTGCTGTACTGCATGCAAAATAGCCATCAGTTCTTGCTGAGAGGTAGATACAACTAAATTCTTACCGGAAAGGTCGCTTGAAGGCGACAAGCTCATTGGTTCAACAAAGACACCTGCATATCTATCCAAGGAAGTAGTGGAGACCATTGATGGGTGCATCTGAAGGGAATGGAGATGAGCGATGACACCATGTGAATTCTTCTTAAGGATTTTTTCTAGACGATGTGAACTGATGATGTGGAGAGACCCTAGTTGTAAGCCCATTAATTTGTGTTGTGCCCCATTGACTGAAAACTGCATCCAAAGTTCCACAAAATCCCATAAGATGGGGCCAAGTTTGCGTAACCATTGAACACCTAAAACCACATCACATCCACCTAAGGACAAGGAAAACATATCAGAGTGCATGTTATAATATTCCATAGAGATACGCACATTGTGACACTTCCCCTTGCAAGGTAAGGTGCCCCCATTGGCAACCATGACTTCAAAGATGGAGCAAGGATGGACAAAACAATCAAACTATTTGGCAATCCGAGGGTCAATGAAGTTATGAGTGCTACCAGAATCAATGAGTATGGTAAGAGGGAGCTTCTTGAAGTATCCCCGAACTCGCATTGTTTGTGGAGTTGTGACGCCGGTTACAGCATGGAGAGAGATCTCGGGTGGGTCGTCCTGAGATGGGGTGTCAACAGGCGGGTGTTGAACATCGACCTGATCATCTACTGTATCTGGAGCTTCTTCATAAAGTTCTGAGGCAAGCGGAGAATCCACATCTAAGAGATAGAGCTTTTGTTGAACACATCTATGTCCCCGAGTGAATTTCTCATCACAATTATAACAAAACCCTTTTTCTCGGCGTGCCTTCATCTTTGTTTCGGACAAATTCTTGATAGGAGTTGGTTGAGGAGCAGGCGTGATGGGAGGTTGTTGGGAACCCATATTTTTGAAGGGAACAAAGGTGGGTTTGGAGCGTTGTTGAGCTGCGATCTTGTCCTCTGCTAACTTAGCCAAACCGAGGACTTCCATCATTATGTTGGGACAGAACATTTTGACCTCTGAGCAGATTTCATCCTTGAGACCACTGATAAAACAACTTCTGTAGAATTCATCAGACAATCATTCTTTGTGATTGGCTAGTTTCTCAAATTCTGTCTGATACTCTCTCACTATGCCAATTTGGTGAAGTTTAGTGAGTGCTCCTGAAGTCATCAAAAGTACTAGGACCAAATTGTGGCAAAAGGAGTTGGGAAAAATCTATCCAGTTTGGTTCGGGATGAGCTTTGATGTACTAACGGTACCATTGAAGGGCTTCTTGTTCCAAATGAAAGGATGCAAGTGGAACTTTTTGGACATCAAAAGTATTATGCAGACTGAAATATTGTTCTTCTCGGTATATCCATCTAGTCGGATCAGTACCATTGAAGCGAGGAAAATCAAGCTTCAGCCCACAAAAATTGCTGGAAGAAGAGAACCCGGTGGCTGCAAAAGATTCTGGCTGTCGGTTATTGTTCATGGCTGAATGCTGAAGATGGAGGCTGAGAAATTTTTCATCCAGATCTTGGAGTTTGGTTTGGATGGCTGCAAGTGCTTCCTCCATGGTGTTTGCTCCTGCGCGGGGTGACAACCATAACCAGGAGTTTTTTTTTGGGGGGGGAGTTGACTGGGTAGAAAAACAAAAACAGAAACTGCTTCAGTAAAGGAAAATCTAGATTTGGAAAAAAATATGAAGGGTAATTGGGGTATGACTAGGTTTTGGACACTGTCGAAGAGACAAGGAAGCAAAAAATTAGGATTTCATAAGCGGGGTGAAAGGATGGGAAAATTTGGCAGAGGGAGACAAAGAAGTAGAATTCGGAAAGGAACTCTGTGGTAAAATTTGAAGGTGATTGGGTGAAATCTGAGGAAGTTATGGAAAACCCTAAAAATAGACAAATGTGGGATTTTGGGCTTTGGGAAGTGGAATTGGGGATAGGGTCCTCAGGAATGAAATATGCAAAATGGGATGACAGGGTTTCCCCAAAAATTTCAAGGGAAACAGAGTGAAAACAAGAGAGATATGGAGAAAAAACTAAAATTATTATTATTATTATTAATTTTTGTTTTTTCCAGACTGTAGCAGCTAAGGCTCGGAAGGGATCTGGAACAAATAAATCTGCAACGGCCCAAAACTGAGCGAAAATAGATGGATCTGAAACGCAGCCGAATGGATTGAAAATGGTTGGATCTAGAACGGCTTTCAGAATGGATCTGAACGGCTGGATCTGAAACGGTGCAGCAGTGATCGACAACACTTCAGCTGAAAATAGATATGGACCCCAGGTATATGCGGCTTCCTAACAGTTCAGGGGTTTCACTCGGCCACCAGTGCTGTCTGACGGCTTGCGTATTGGGGCAGTACCCCTCAGTCCACGGCTCAGGTAAAATTGATAACCGCTTTGCCACAAATGACAGCTCTTGGTTTACCTCATGGGTGGAAACTAGTCAATCAGGTAGGGGTCGTTGCCCTTTTCGCTAGCAGGTCCTCTCAATGGGCTAGCTACTTCGGGGTTCCTGTGGTACTCCTGACAATGAGTTTTAGGGCTTATGCCCAAGTACTTCCCACAGTTAAGTGGATAGGGATTATTCCCAAATCTGGACCTGCAACAAATGCGAAAAAAAATTTGGCAGAAATTCCACCCAATGAGCCCAAGAAAGTGCTCTGATACCAGATGTGATGAACCTGCAATAATTAACTAATGCAAATACACGAGATATCAGAAATAATAGAACAGAATCACTTTTATATTGATCACGGGCCACTTCGAGGGGGCAACTTCCTTTGAGCAAGCTCAATACAATTAACTTCACGGTGCCTTCAATGACCTCAACACACACTTATATACTAAGTCTATTCCCAATACTGTGGGTCAAAACCATGGGACATATAATACTATGGGACGACTTACAAAGCATATGCGTCCAATACTATGGGTCAATACTATGGGCTAATATAAACTATGAATCAACAAATACTATAGGACGACTTACAAAGCATATGCTTCCAACAACAATATACTAACATAGTAAAGAGAAGGGTTGACGGGTTCCTAACACATAATTAGATATCTGAACTTATCCTTCAAGTTAGTTAACCTTAACTTGGTTAGCCAATCTTCAACTGATTGACTTTCATAGTCAATCTTTATTTATTTAGTTAACTGAATATTAATAGTTGAAAGTTATTCATGTATTCTCATGCATTAGTTACTAGCTATCCATGCATAATCATGCATTAACTGCTAGTTAACATTTTCTTATTTTGTAGATAATCTTTTATAGTTGTAAATATTTTACTTTTAATCAAGGACAATCAGTCCTTCTTCAATCCTACTTAATTTATTTATCTTAATTGAAATAACATTTACATATTTATTTATGCATGCCAATATAATAAACCATTTTATCTTTTATTCATAAATTATAATTAGGAAAATATAAAATCATTTTTTCGTTTTGGAACTTTAACAAAATCTTTTGTCGAGGCCAATGTACTAATGTTGTTTAGGATAAATCCTTATTTTTACTTAATGGTACTCAATATGGGTTAGCTCTATGCAAATAGTTAGGCCAAGGTAGATTGTTACGGCCTTCTGGTGATTATTAGTTTCTTCGGCGTCCTTATCTAGGACTAATTATTAACATACTTCTAAACTTAAGTGTTTGCTTGGTGAGCATCTTAGTTCACTTTAATTATGGGTGAATCCATGAAGATGTGTGTCTATTTTGGGGGGTCCCGTGAGAAAATAAATCTGATTTTTTCATGTTTTCCAACTTTGGGCGAATAAAAGTGATATTTTCGTTTGGAATTTAACTTTTTACTTAAAAAAAAAACTTTTATAGAATTATGTTAGCTTTCTATTCATAATTTTTTCAAATTTTGTTTATTGAGATTTGATATGTCGATTTGGAAAATGTTTGACAGTGTGTTCTTATAAAATGAAAGGACTACAAAATAGTCATGTTTTGTCGCAAACGTAAAATCATTCATATACTTGTTTTTTGCAAAAACAAAATATGCTATAATAATCTACACACAATATACTACTGCATGACTATAAGTTTGTAATCAATGGATATATATATTAATTATTATATTTTTTTGAATTCGATCAATGGAGAAGCCTTGTCCATTTTTAACATGTTTTTTGTCACAAAAATTTTATCTCGACTGAATATAAAACTAAAAAATCTATGAATACCCTTTTGAAGTAGACACGCCAATTAACTGTGCCATATTTTTTTCAATTTTTTTGTTGGTGTATTTTTAAAGCTATGGATTTTTCATTTCACCGCATTTTGAAAGAGATGAAACCAAACTCCACACATGTTAAGAAAAAAAAAAAAATATCAGATCTCACCTATACACAACAAAATCTATACATTCAGAAAGTAGATTCAATGACGAAACTAATGGTATCAAGTTTGATAGTCGCTTTGTAGTGTAAGAGATTTTTTTTACCTTCCGAAAATGGAGAAACCTGAAAATTGTGCAGAAACGTGAAGTTTTCAGGTTTCATAGATTATTCGGCCGAATAACCTTTTTCCGTAATGGAGCCATTATTTTCAACAAAGGTTATTTGACTGAATAACCAAACGCAAAAAAAAAAATTTCGACCGGGAAAAAAAAATACGTTGTCTATACTTGTATAAATAAACTAAAGACATTCATTATTTTCGCACATTTTAATTTCGCATATTTCTGGTCAAAATATTTTTGAAGGGTTTTTCAAATGAGATTTCTTATGCAAAAGGAGTTTTTTTTACAAGGTATTTTTCTTCCTATTTCTTTCCAACGGGTACATTCAAAGAGTTTTTTTCTAAGGCATTTCTGCAAAAGAGTTTATATTCCAAGGTATTTTTGCACTTCTTATTTCTTTGCAATGCGTTTTCTCAAGGTGTTTTTTTTCCATATTTTTGCAAAGGAGTTTGTTTTTAAAAAATATTTTTCCAAGTGTTTTTTTCAAATAAGGTTTCTTTTCAAATAGTGCATTTAAAGAGTTTTTATTACAAGGTATTTTTGCAAAAGAAAAAATTATTCCAAGGTATTTTGTGCAAAGAAGTTTTTATTACAAGTTATTTTTTCAAAGGAGTTGTATTTTTCCTTCTTATTTCTTTGAAAGAGGTTTTTTCAAAGAGTTATTTTCCCAAGACATTTTTGCAAATGAGTTATTTATTTGCAAGGGGTTTTTCAAAGTATTTTTTCCTAGATATTTTTGCAAAGGAGGTTTTTTTTACAAAGTATTTTTCCAAGTGGATTTTACAAAAAAGCTTTTGCAGAGGAGATTTATTTTTCCTCCTTATTTATTTGCAAGGGGTTTTTTCAAAGAGTTGCTCTCCCAAGTTATTTTTGCAAAAGAGTTATTTCTCTACAAGCGTTTTTTCAAAGAATTTTTTTTCCGATATATTTTTGCAAAGGAATTTTTTTTTCCAAGTAGTTTTTTTAAAGAAAGTTTTTTTTCTAGGTATTTTTTCAAAGAAATTTTTTTTCCAGTGGTTTTACAAAGAAAATTTCTTTAGAAGGTGTTCTTAATATTTTGCAATGGGTTTTTTCAAAGGTGATTTATTGTCAAGGAGTTCTTATTTCTTTCAAATAAGGTTTTTTTCAAGGAGATTTCTTTTCAAGGGGTATTTTCAAAAGAAATCTCTTTCCAAGGAGTTTTTCTTCAAAAGATTCTTATAAGATTTTGATAAGGTAAAGTAAATTTCAGTTCATGTGTTTATAAATTTCGTAACTGTTTTTAAATCTTAATTTTGTCTTTTTACTATAAAGTGATGATTCTTTAATTTATCATCTATAAATTAAACAATCATGAGAAGTAAGAGAAACCGTCAAAGAAAACATGATCGTAAACGTGATGATGATGACGATAATAAAGAAAAAAATACTCAAATATCATGCCAAAAAAGCAAGGCTTGCAGAAATGCAAGCGACAATTATTGAAGATATAAATACAGATTTACATAATAATGTTGATGAAATGGAAATTGAAAATAGAGTACAAGAAGAACAAATAGAAGTTGAAGAGACCATTGTTGAAGATGTACATAGTGATTTACATGTTAATGTCAATGAAGTCAATATTGAAGATCCAATTCAAGATCCAGAAATTGGACCTGGTATGTATATATCATGTATTTTCCAAATTCATTTTTTATAATGAATTGTATTTTTGGATATATGTTAAATTGAATTTAACTTGATGTATAGGTACTTTCACCATTGATGATAAAATGTTAGAAGACATTGATTGCAACAAATATGGAAAAAAAATACCCATATATGCTGCATGATATCGTGCTAAAATTTTTTATGATGATGTTCTGAAGAATTATTCAATAACAGGACAAGCACAAATTTCGAGATGTTTATTAGTGTCCAAGAAGTTAGAAGATGCTACGTCATTATTGGGTATTCACAAGGCGACAAAACAATCGAAATTTAAACATAATGTGATAGAAAATATAGGTGATGCAATAAAAAAATTTGGAACATCCAGGAAGAAATATACCAGTGCTGCACGTAGAGCAATTCAGACAACAATTGTTTCAGTTAGTACTAGACAAAAACGTTTGACAACACAACTAGCAAAAGCAGTTGGAACCTCAAGGAATACATTATACAAACATAGAAAATTCAGAATGCAAATAGATGAAAATGATGAACTTGCTTGTTGGGCAATTACTTGTAGACAACCTTACAAAGATAGAATGGGAGTAGGTGTTAAAAATATTGGACGGGAATATTGGTTGGCACATGCTCGAGTTTCCCCAAATTCAAGGGATGTGATACGACAAAGAGTATCACGAGGGGTATATGAAAGTAGTTCAAAACATATAATGGATATGACACAAGTACAGTTGTTCAATAAATTCAAGGAAGATCATCGTGAAATTAATGTGTTAATCACTACATTTGTGCAACAAAAACCATGGTATATTAGACCTATTACTAGACGTGACACATGTTGTTGTCGTTATCATGTGCAATTTCAATTATATTAAGACACGTTTCTTGAATTTGGTAAAATGTTTTGGACGATTTCACCACTTTCGCCCACAGTATGTGAATTCATGTCTCAAACTCTATGTGAGAGAGATCACGATGAAGTATTTTATAATAAAAAATGTATCAATGGGAAACATTGTCATCGTTGTGGAAATCTGGTCTTATTCCATAATAAATATCCTATCAATAATGATCACTCACTGTCAAATGTAACCGTTGATTGGAGAAGATATGAATACATAGGTTTTGATACAAGTTCTAGTGATGCGCATTCCAAAAGAAATGATTCGCAAGAAGATAAAATATGTGTGACAGATTTTCTCAAGAAATTTGAAAGTGAAATTTATAAATACACCAAGCATTCACATAGAGCAGGATGGCAAGACCTTCAACTCAAACAGTCTTGTGAAATTTTTCCACCAGGAACAATTTTGTCAGTGGTTGATTTTGCAAAAAACTACACATTTGCTGCACAAAGAGAGATACAAAGTGAATACTATCATTCTGACCAAGTTTGGATATTTGTCCATGTTCTATATAGACATTCTCAATAGGATGTTGATGGCATTGAAAGCACGTGTGACAATCAAGGTGTGATTAAATAATATCACTTTTATATCAGCAATGATCGTACACACGATACACATTTTGTTCAGCATTGTATTGAAAGTATTTTCTACAATTCACTAAAAGGACATGACGTTAAATTCAATGAACATTGGATATGGCCAGATGGATGTGCTAGACAATTTAAATCTCCACGATCATTTTATTGGTTATGTCGACTTCATAAAGCATTGAACATTAAACATCACTAGAATTTCTTTGAAACTAGACAAGGAAAAGGTGAATATGATGGTGTAGGAGCATGCGTAAAAAGAGTACTTCGAAGATGGCAAATGAACCATTCTTCTGCATGGTTTCATTCAGCTGCAGAGGTTTTCCAATGGTGTAAGTTACATCTAAGCCATGATTATAATCAACAATCAAAAGATGTGTGCAGGTATGTACACGACTTTCTTAATTTATCTTAATTGTCAATTTAAAAAAATGTATGTACTAACATTTAAGTATATGTACACTAACATCAAAAGTTGTCATTTGTGTAGGTTTTTTTGGCTTGTTGGGGTCCAAGATATAAATAGATCAATACCATACAACACTAGCACCATACATGGGACTAGAGATTTTCACTCTATTCAAACAAAATCCTTCCAAAACGTGTTTGCATTTGATAATAGAAAGCAATCATGCTTGTGTCATATTTGCACTGAAAATGTTGAATCTACATAAGTTTGTGAAAATATAATGAAGAACTATGTAAAACATTGGAAACACACCGAGATTAATCGTAAAGGAAAAATGCCACTAGCAAGCATAGAAGAATTAGAATCAAAAGAAATAGCAATATCATCTGATGGTGACATAATTTCAGATCGTGTTAGAGAAGGTAATGATCTTACAACTGTTTTTTCGATTGTTCATTCTTGTTCATCACCGTATACATGTATATTAGTCAATTTAATTGATTTAAAAACCCTAACGCCAATTTTAATTTGCACAGGAGATGTTTTCATTGTGATTGCACCTATAGACAACAACGAAAATGTGTAGTATTATTTGATGCGATGCACTAAAGAAAATATGAAGTTATTGGAGGACTACAATGACAACAGATATACATACAAGAGAGGATTCATCATTTTAAAGGGCTATTTTTTTCAGCAAACCCATATCACTTAAAATGATGTCTACTTTCAGAATTATGAACCTGATGTTATATGTTGTCAATATAATCATTTAGTATGTGCATCTCGAAGCAAATTGATACAAGTTCCATCGAAAAAACAATTAAAAACTAAAAAGTGGAAACTGTCCAAATATGACCATGAACGGATAATTGAGGACAACATTCCATGGCAATGTTTTTAACTATATCAAAAATTAATCGATCGATGTTTTTGTCCATTTCCATGTCAAATGTTGTGTACAATATATTTTTTTCTTTCAACTATGTCTATGATCTTGAATGGGAACTAGAATGAGAGTTTAAATGATAGTATTTTAGTATGCTGAAATTAATTCGAAACTTATTTGGTAATGAAAACATTAATGTGTAATTTCGTCTTAAATTATGTGTACAGTACTTTATTCAGGTCCCCATATGTCTATTAGACCACTTAAGGGATGAGATAATGGATGTGGCTATCCCCACACTCCACCCCAAATCTTTACTTTTCACTGAAGTATGTAAGTGAAGAATCACAGAGAAACCTGCTAGATTTCATCCGATCCATTTCATGCTTCTCTAATATACTTAATAAATGGGAAATTATTATTCTTGATCCATAAGATGGGTTGATCCATTACTAGTTTTATGGTGGGATAAAAATCCATATAAATACATGATCCATGCATTTTTTAAAATATCACTTGTGTAAGTTCAGATAACTGAAATCATGGCGAATGGAGGTAACAATCATTTGATTTTTAATCACAAACAAGGATTCCAGGATTGTGAAGCTTATGATAAATTAGAGTAATGATTATTTACAACAATTCGATGAAAATTCATCAAATTGTTGTCTAAAATCATTGCTTTAACTTAGCATAAGCTTCACAATCCTGTAATCTTTGCTTATGGTTAAAAAAAAAAAAATCATTAAATCCCCATTTGTCATGATTTCAGCCACATAAAATGTACCTGAACATTGAAAATAGGAAGCATTAGTTAAAAATTGAAAATATGAATCATTTATACAAATGTCAATTTATCATTTGTATGAAATTCAAGTTTTATGTTGAAACTAAGATTGAATATATATAACAAACATTCTTTCTTAACATTCCTAACATTAGATTACACCTATCAAAACTTCCTAACATTCATTCTTAACATATTCCTAACATTCCTATCAAAACATTCTAACATTACTATCAAAATTTGAACCTAACATTCACTTTTAAACTTTCTAACATTCCTATTTTTATCAAAACTTCCTAACATTCCTAAACTTCCTAACATTCAAAGCTTCCTAAGATTCCTAACATTCATTCCTTCTTAAAATTTCTATAAAAACTTAGATTGCAAATTCCTAAACATTAGATTGCACCTATCAAGACATAGTAACATTCTTAAACTTCCTAACATTCCTGTTTACATATCCAACACTGAAAATATTTTACATCCTAAGAAACTCATAGATTTGACATCCTAACATTCATTCATCCTAACACACTCATAGATTTTACATCATAACTCATTCATCCTTAAAACTTCCTAACATTTTTAACATTCAACACTTCCTAACATTCATTCTTAACATTCCTTACTCCTAACTTTAGATTGCTCATATCAAAACGTTCTAACATTAATTAATGAACACTTCTTAACATGCTTAACATTCTTAACTTTAGATTGCACCTAGATCAAAACTTCCTAACATTCACTCATTTTTAACTTCCTAACATTTTTAACATTCAACACTTCCTAAAACTTCCTAACATTCATTCTTAACATTTTAAACATTCTTGACCCTCAACATTCATTCTTAATATTCCTTACTCCTTACTTTAGATTACACCTATCAAAACTTCCTAACATTCAACACTTCCTAACATTCATTTTTATCATTCCTAACTTTAGATTGCACCTATCAAAACTTCCTAACATTCATTGTTAGGATTTAACACTTTCCTAACATTCATTCTCGACATTTGTTTTTAACATTCAATATTTCCTAACATTTATTCTTAACATTTCCTAACTTTATAACATTTATTCTTAGGATTCAACACTTTCCTAACATTCATTCTCAACATTCATTTTTTAACATGAACAACATTTCCTAACATTCATTCTAAACATTTCCTAACTTTAGATTACATCTATCAAAACCTCCAAACATCCATTCTTAACATTCCTAGCATTCTTATCATTAAAATTTTTATATTTTACATCTACATACATACATAAATTTAATAATACATACATTCATAAACATGCAAAAACATATTCTAAACATTTCTCACACCAAATATGCTAAATAATTAACAAAAAAAAGATCATTTAAAGCAAATACAGAATATGTAAGTTCAATGTACATGTATATAATTCTCAAAAAACGTTCATGAACATGTGAGTTCAATGTACATATGTATAATCCAAAAATAAATCTCCTCTATGTCCAAACAACTACAATCTATATATCAACAAAAAAGGAAGAAGACCACCGCTATCCTCCACTAGGGCCTTCCCTTGGACTCAACCCAGCCTGCAGCATGTATAAAAGCATATTATGAATGTCATAAATTATTTAAACAATTTTAAACTATATTCAAAAAATTAAAATATTTGCCTTATATATCAAAGAACAATTCAATTATTAACAAAATTACATCAAATTCTCTAAATGCATGTCCACCACTATCCTCCACTGGAGTCTTCCCTTTGCGTCCAAAAGATCGAAGAGACCCAAGCTGCAACGTGTATAAAATCAATTTATGAATCTCATAAATTATTTAAACAAATTTAAACTAAATCCAAAAAAATTAAAATATTAACCTTATATCAGAGATCAATTCAAATGTGAACAAAATTACCTCAGTGCCAATATCCACATTTATCAAAGAACCTATATCTCTCCCCTAAAATTTAAATTGTGTTAATAAATAAAACATAGTGCAAGCAAAAAAAAAAAAAAAGCAATTAACTTAAGACCGAAGCAAAAAAATAAAATCATTAGCTCACAAGAGATGGTAAATCATCTAAAAAGTTCCTATCTAAAGAAACCTGCATGGATAAGTCAAATTAACAATATGATGCATAGTTAAATTAAAATTCAAAAAAAGGTTAATATATCAAGTTCAAACATAAATATAAATATGTAAATAATAAATATACCTCTCCAATATGCTCTACATTTTCTACATTTTGACTAGTGGAGAGTCGAAAACTATGTTCATTCATCATTCTGAAAAACTGCAACCAATAAACATTTACATAATGTACTTATTACTATACATCAAAAAAGGCATAATATCATACATATAATGTAACAAAAAGTTCAATTCAAAATGAATAAAAGATTAAATAGATTGTCATATAATAATCGACAAACCTCTCCTAAACTTGATATGTCATTGGATATAACATTTGAAGCTATGTCATGGCAAACCTTAGCATAAGCCCTGAGATCTCCAATGCTCATTCCATCTACCTCATCATTCGTTTTGTAAACAAAATTTTGACAAATAGTGGCATGAGCCCTCTCTTGAACCAATCCCACATCTACTCCAACTAATGTCGACGTTAAACCATCGCCAACAAAATCCCTTGCAGTTATTTCAAGTTGGGATGTGGGCTCCATCTCTAACCTTAATGCCAAAAGCCTGGGTGGGCGAGATATCTGGGGTGGAGGTTGAAGAGTTGTAGGGTCTCTAAGAGCACCTTTTTGATCATATATTCGACCCTTTCCAACTCCTTAAAATTCAGAATGAACATCAGTATAGTCTGGCTTCATATTTAAAAAAAATCCGCATAAATTTTTTTATCAAAATATTGAGAAACCTCATCGTTGCATGGCAACTGACCATAGGCTACAAGGAACCAATCATATATTAGATGTTCAAGTTCAAGGTGCTTGAAATATTGCACTTTCAACATTTTTCTCTTTAGACCTTCTTTGAAGTTAAACATTGAATTAGCCTATTCTTTGGTCACTCTCTCCTTCACAACGGCCCACTTGTCCCTACCCATCACCTATTCCCTTCATCTTCGCATCAAATCAACAAAACCATTCGTAGTTGGTCTAAGATTCTCATATGCCTCAATGAATTTTTGCAATGATCCCAAAAAGATCTCCAAACTTTGTTTACTCTCTGGAGGGATATCCATAATAGATAAATATTTTTCCAACTTGTCGTAGTGGGATATACAACTTTCAAGAGTCATTTGATAAACACCACTTTCCCATGGAAGCTCCTAGGTAAATCAAATGGATACATTGTCATGGGTGTACAACCCTCAATTAGTTCAACATATTATGTCCTAGCTCGACAATCGTCACTATGTGTAGAATGACGAACCTCTTGGGAACCTTGCCCTGCAGCCACATCCGTCTCCCTTTCTCACTCTTCCTCCCTCTATGTAGAATTACGAGCCTCTTTTGAACCATGCTCTACTTCAAATAAAACAAAATTTATGTGTAAACATGTACAAACTTTGCGTACACACAAAAAAACAATTTGTACATGTATTAAAAGATTGATGTTCATACCAACAGAAGGTCGAGATGCACGTTCTCCCACAGAAGATAAAGGGGAATCATCGGTACCCTATTGCCTCGCCGATGATTGAATGAATGTCAACTATACACTAAACTTGAATCTCGAGGGGAAGTCAATAACCTCCAATTATCAATTGAGACACCAACTCCCGAAGAATGTGAAGACCTCCTACACTTTTTCCTCAAAGACTCCTCTCTTTCTATTTGATATAATGTCTACACTTACAAAAATATCAACTCATTACATATTCAAATTCTACATCTTAATTCTACAAATTCTAAGACCTAGATGCTAAAGAAACTAAGTTATTTAATAAGGACCTAGATATACCTAATATCATCTAATAGTTCTTAAAATGAGTATAGCTAATATTCTTGGATGTATGAGGAATTAATGTGTCAATCTTCTCAGTGTTTTTTATGTTTAAAATGAATGGAACCAATATAGTTAAATACTAAGTGAAAATTACATTTATTTATGCCAAAGAATGAGTTCGTGAACATCTTAATTCTTAATTTAAATCTTAAATTAATAACCTAATTGATATTTTAATAATTTAAACATAAATTGTATCTACAAATATTTTCATTATTTCATAGAATCATAAAAATTGACGATTCATGGTGTTATGTTTCCCAAGTTTGCCATGTTTCCCAAATTTTTCATGTTGCACAATGGTCTTGAGTTACAGCCTGATAACGGTGATGATTCATGGTATTATGTTTCCCGAGTTTTCCATGTTGCAAACAAAGAAAAACATAATCCCAGGAATGGTCACCTTTACAAGGCTAAAACTCAAGACCATTGTTTTCCATCAATTAGTTTCTCAATTCAAAATGCACAATCATAAGGCATGACATTCTCAAAAAAAAAATCCACAATGTTATCTCTACGACGATGTTTTCTATGGTTTAACAGCCACAGGAGGGAGAGGGTGTTTTATAGAGAAAACAACGCACAATTAAATTAAAGCCTAGATAGTGCCACCGGTAAGTTAATGGGCAAAATCTACCTATTGGGGCCAAACACCTAATCTAGGACCATAATAAATCTTGCGGTTCTGTCAAAATTGTGGAGCTAGTTTTTCATTACAATAAATAGAAAGATTCGTCTTGCACACTCAAGCCAACATCAGTATAATTTAGGATTAGAAACTAAGTTATTTAATAAGGACCTAGATATACGTAATATCATCTAATAGTTCCTAAAATGGGTATAGCTAATATTGTTGGATGTAAGAGAATTAATGTGCCAATCTTCTAAGTGTTTTTGATGTTTAAAATGAATGGAACAAATATGGTTAAATATTAAGTGAAGGTTACATTTCTTTATGTCAAAGAATGAGTTCATGAACATGTTAAATTTTAATTTAAAATCCTAAATTAATAACTTAATTGATATTTTAATAATCTAAACATAAATTATATCTACAAATTTTTCCATTATTCCATAGATTCATAAAAAATCGACAATTCATGGTATTGTGTTTCCCAAGTTTTCCATGTTGCACAATGGTCTTGAGTTTCAGCCTGATAACAGTGATGATTCATGGTATTATGTTTCCAGAGTTTGCCATGTTGCAACCAAAGAAAAACATAATCCCAGGAATCGTCACCTTTACAAGGCTAAAACTCAAGACCATCATTTTCCATCAATTAGTTTCTCAATTCAAAATGCACAATCATAAGGCATGCCATTCTAAAAAAAAAATGCATGATGTTATCTCTTCAACAATGTTTTCTATGGTTTAACAGCCACAAAAGGGAGAGTGTTTTATAGATAAAGAAGAAGGATAGAAGTTACACCAAAACGTATTCCCTCCAATGGTAGAATTTCCCATTGAGAAATATGTTCAAGAAAAGAGTTCTTGAACTCTGTTCGTGAACAAAGTTCAAGAACTCTGTTCATTAACAGAGTTCAAGAACTCTAAACTTATGTTCACAATATTTGCTCTCCTAGTACTGACCATAGTTTACTTGTAGCCCTATTACCACTGCTACTAGGATTAAATGGTTCTATGGACCCTCTAAGTTCTATTTGCATGGACATGTGGGACATGTGGCTAATCATGTTTGTGAGTTGACAGATAAATGGTAGTGTGGAAGAGACTAAGGAATCACGCCATCTGTTTCATATATAATTCAATAGTAAATATAAAGCGTAAATGACTAGGGTAATAAATAATTGATTGTCGAGATGAAACACTCAGAATAGTAAATGACTCAATGAATTGTAAAAAATATTCATGAAATTATTATTAAATTTCTATATAAAAGGAACTTATAAGATGAAATCCTTAAGATGAGTGTATAAACATTATATAAGAACATGAACAAAGTTCAAAAACTCTGTTCATGAACAGAGTTCGAGTTCATGAACTCTGTTCATGAATAGAGTTCATGAACTCTGTTCATGAACAAAAAATATAAATGTAAGGAACATGCAAATTTAGTTCTAAGTAGGTATATTTACGACTCGTCATTGACGTAAATATATTTTTTTCTATTTTTTATAAATACAACCCTCTCATTTAAATGTTTAATCAAATATCTCAATATTTGAACATTTATTTCATTGACAACTAGATGAGTACATCATTTAACCTCTAAATATAAAGAACATCGACACTTAAATGCTTATATAAATGGGGACTTTCATGTTTATCATATGGCTAAATTAAATAATGAATATCTTTATTGATAATCCGGAGATTTTAAGAAGCACGGGGATACCTATAAAACTAGCTCACAGACAACAATTCATCGAACCCAACAAATAGGAGCAAGCCAAAAAATCACAGAACTGAACACAAACAACAATGCCGCACAGGAGCAGATCACCAACTCGCCGAACAAAAAGAATTGTCCTGCAAACATCAACAAATTTAATTAGCAACGGAAAAAAAAAAAAATGAAACCGAAACGGAAAACAAAACAACTAGAAACTAAAACGATACCTGCGAAATGAACGCGCTATCAACTCCACACCGAAGCTAAAGTGAACCTGCAATCTGGAGGAGGTGGCGGATCCGACGGGGAGCGGATGTCAAAAGGGTGGCAAATGGTGGGATGAGAATATCGAGTGATGAGATGGAAAGATGGGGGTTGGCGGATGGTGAGATGTTGGGTGGCGAAATGGTAGTTGACGAAATGGTGGGGATATTGTCAACGACAGCAGCAAGGTCCACAGGCGCGAGAGAATCCACAGACGGGGTTGCATAAGGGTCGAACGGCGGGGTCAGAAAAGGGTCCACGGGCGGGGTCCAAAGCATTTGCCAAATAAAATGACAAATAATGGACTTAGCGTGGCTTTTATGTAGAAGCATTATTCGGCCAAATAACTATTTGGCCGAATAAACTAACAAACCTGGAGATTTTTTCCAGCAGGCACTACCTCGCACACACTTCGAGGTCCCCGTTAATTTAAATGGAGAAGCGTTACTAGTTATTCCGCCGAATAAAGTATGGCTTATTCAGTCGAATAATAAATTTTATTTGGATGATTAATAACATCAATTGGCCGAATAACATTTATTATTCGGACGATTAATAAAATTAATCGGTTGAATAACATTTATTATTCAGTCGAATAACCTCCAGTACATTTTTTTTGCACTTGCTTCTCACCGAAGTGTTACCCACCTTCACGTTTTCACCCTGCATGTGACATTAGGATGACCACTGTCATCACAATTCATGGATATCAAGCCATTCACCCTCTCCCCCTAGTGTATTCCATGCCTCATCTATTTCCTTGCATCAAGCCTTCAGTCTCCTAAGTCTACAAATTCACTTAACACTTAGGAAAACATAATCATACTTACAAAGTTTTACGTGTGGAGCGCTTGCCATTAGCTCCTTTCCATGGGAGGGTACACAGTTGTACTTTATGTTGCAGAAACCCTAAGGGAGAAAAGCGGGATATTACAGAAGTCCAAGTATTAATCCGTATACCCTCATCATAAATTTCTAGACCTCTAGAGGGGTAATTAACAACATTAAGGTCCATATTCAAGGTTAAATAATTTTCTATTTAATACCAAATGATCTCAACCTTGAATACATGACTAACATACTTATTTAACTACATTTAGTTTATGGTTAATGAACCGTTTATCAAATATGTGTAAACACATAGTAAGGAAACCATACTCATAATTTATATAAATTTTTGCATCATTTGAAGCATTAAGGCATAATTCCAATTCAAACTACAATCAAATATGACAGCAAGTGAAATTTTATTACAACCAGTAAATATTATGCATTCGTTGGATTTATACTATTCATTTGGTAATATATTAGTTTCCCTTGTGATTACTAAGTTTTAAAAATGATACATCTTCAACGATACTATCATCATGTGATGATTCTTATCTAATTAAGCATTGAAAGAGATCTTGATACCATAAACATATTCATAACATGATCATTATGAACTAAATAGGAATGAGTAACACAATAACGCAATGAATAAAGATTGATTTAACTAATCAATCACAATTTAGTTATCAATAATGTAACATAGAATAAATATTAAGCCTAATAAAAAATTACTAGGCCACAAAATGTGCAACTACAACTTTCCACCCAACCATAGACACTCTATCAGCCTATAATATTTTAGCTAAGAGGCCACCCTCGAGTTGGACATTGTATCCACTAGAGCGAAGGTACTAGGTAAATCCCTTATAGTGATTCCTCAATAGGGACTGGATGTTATGTCGATGCCCCCCATACTAGATTTTCCGGTAAACAAAAGTGTTTGACAAAACTCAATGGCTTATATCCTACTTCAATATAACCATCTTGTTTACAATAATAAATATTGGCTTGTCACCACTAGATTAATAAGTAGTAATGGATAATAAGCTCTACTTTTTTTAAAGAAAATACATAAGACATAAGACATAATGCAATAAAGTTCACTATTCCAATCTAAACATTATAGTATTAAGGGACTCAACTCTTATTAAATGATAGAATCCCCCCCCCATATATATATATATATATGCACTAGCTTAATTTTTCATATTAATTAGTTAAGATAAACTTTTAATTCCAATAACTTAGTAAAGTTCTTGAACCCTTTATGATTCACATCTAAATTAATAATATTACAACTTGGGTTGATTCTCTCACAAGGTTTTCCTTCTATCTTCCTTAAATATCCATTAACATCATATATGTATTTGGATCAGACCTCCCATAGGTAAGACTCAATCCATTTTATACAATGAGTTAGTATTCCAAAGGGTTGTCCTCTATCTAGCAACAATGAACTAATAAATTTAATTTAAATATAAGTTGGGAGAGTAATCCAAAAGAAGTCGGCGTATTTGATCAAATTTACTTTAAAAAAACAATGGACTGAGTGAGTGTGTCTCTTTCATAGAGTCAGGACTCTCCAAAGATTGAAACAAAGTATTTAATGAAGGAGAAACTGAGGGCACATCTCTCCCACCAATTGTAATTAGAAATAGATAGAATAAACAATAAATGAAAGCTTCACTCTCTCATACCAAGTACATATTGTCCATAACAAAAAATACATACAATAAAAATAACATAGAGCATATATCTCCCACCAAATAGAAAAATCGACATAATAATGAGAAGGATTGATAGCACAAATCTCCACTACAAAGGATGCCCCAATTTGTTTTTGAAAATATTGTTGGTGAATATAATAAATTGGGTCAATATTTTTGTAGAGTTCACCCTTATATCAATAAACAATAATATATAACTATTACAATAGACGCACTTCCTTCTTCACAAAGTGAGAGAGACTACATTCTTCAATAACAAAAGAAGTTTAGTTAATTTGAAGGATAATCTTGGAGTTGGTTCTCAGAGAGACCCCTCTCTTCATCCACATATCACTTTTTTTAATTATATATATATACACTTGAGTGTAAGAAGATAACAAGGGAGTTTTGAATATCTTTTGGGATACCATTCTCTTTGATCTAGCATTCATCAACAAAATATTACATTACAGAATGTAGCAACATAACTTAGTAATAGATTGCATTACAAGTAGGGAGAATAGGGTTTGAATTTACTCTAATAGACTGACCTTCTATCTCATAGTGATGAGCCTCTTTCCACCTGCTATGTTATCCATTGTAGAGAGTGAACAATGCATATTTCTTCTCACACTCCCTTCGGAATCCATTCTCCAACCTCCACCCCCCTCCTACATTCACTCTTTTTTATTTAAGTATAACAATGAAATCCATGAACTTCCAAAGAGAGCTCACTCTCTCTCTTGAACAGAATGTAAAACTATAGAGAAATAAAATCATGGAGCCGCTCTTCTTCACCAACCAAAAATAATATAAGATTATATTTAGAATCTAAGAATTAGTTCGACCCTCACTATGGAGAGACAACCCTTTATTCTTCTCACACCTACCTAAGGTGGAAATGGTATAATAACAACAACGGATAAACAATATTCATAGCAAAGACAAGAATTGTAATAAAAGCGCATATCCAACACGTAGAACCTGACACTTTTGTAAAGAGTATGCAAAGTATGAAGTGATCCATGATCCCACTAAGAGTTATCACCAATATTTTTATTCTATTAATCCATGGAAGGTACTAAATGTGGTGGTCTACAACCATTGGGATCTTCTCTTCTAATCACTTCCAACCACCTACTTGAGACCACTCCCCACTACTAATTAATGGAGACTGCTCCACACCATATCTACTCTCATGATGTGGTTGAACTTCGATCCAAAGGAAGAAACCCTAACTAAAATCCTTCTTCTACTCAAAGGGGAAACCCTAACCACTTAAAACAGTTTAATTGAACAATTATCATTTTCTTCACCATTTGTTATAAATTTAACTAGGCAAGCTATTCATTTTTAATATACATATATTTAATGTGTGCTTACACACACACACACATGGTGACTAAGTCATTTCTTAAAAATGAAAATTAATTTCCATTAAAATCCCAACGAACCCCTAGGAATTGAGTGGTTATTAACAATGCCCTTATTAATAAATTGTCAAAACTATGAAAACTCATAAGCACACTTATTGACTTAAGGTTTTTAGGAAATCAAGTGATAAATAGAAGTTCACTTTCCTTTGAGTGCTTAAGGCACCATGATGACAACTTGTCATCATCAATTAGGTTCCTATAGTTTTCTATCCCTCAACCTACCCCCCTAGTAGATTCCATTGTGCACATCATTTTGTTCTAGTGCACTTCCTTCTCCTAGGTCGAGTTTGATTAGTTTGCCATTTCTGTAGCATGGGTTTTCACCCTTGCCTGTGCAAAAGAGCACTTGCTAAGGATAATGGAATCCTTAGCAGCAGTTTGAAGGAAGGTAAAGAGTTAAAGGTAAAAACCAAAAATACAAGATTAAGCTAATATATTCATGAAAAATAAATCTAAACTACAATGGAAAACATGAAAAGAGTACAAGAAACAGTAAAATAAATCTTGATTTTTTTTTTATAAATCGTAAACAAGGGTTTGCATAAAGATTTTTTTACATCAAATATGAAGTTGGTGTACTTTTACATTCATAGGGATCGATGCACCAGTACTCAGTGGGTTCCTTTTCTTCTCCAAATGCTCAAAGGTGGGGGGAAATATTGACTCAAAGAGGAGAACTGTAGCTCAAGTGGTTTTGGCTAGAGTTCTAGAGTCATTTGGGCAGCATCAGGGTAAGGTAAGTAGTTTATAGCAAGTGAGGGGCCTCCATCACCTTTTTATAGATTTTTGGGTGGTGGAGTAAACAACCATGGTTTTGGGTACCAAAATGGTTTAGGTTAGAGGTTTTAGGGTTTTTTGCCCTCTTTTTCTTTCTTTTTTGAATTTTATTTTGTTTATTCCCTTTTTATTTTGATTTTAGGAACTTTAGACCTCCCTTTGGGGGTTTTGCTATGTTTTGGAAGAATTGAGCTAATTTGAGGAGGCAAAAGGAGATTTTTGCCTTTTTAGGTACCCATTTGGACATTTTTGAGGTTATGGAGGCTAGAATGATAGGGAAAATGGTCAACAAGGTTATGTGTTTAAAGGAATGAGCAAGTGAGTAATTTCTTGGTGTTAAAAAATTCCCCCCAATGTGTTAGGGCAGGAGCTCATCATATGGCCGATAGACATCATAAGTTATGTTGTTTTCTGAGGGTCTGAGCATTGTGGTTGAGAAGATCGAAAACTACTTGGAGACTGGAACATGGGCTCCGTATGAACTGTAAGAACTCAAATTGAACATACATGTCCTCAAGAATGGATGAATAATAATATGAATAGATAGACGAGGAGGGCATACCCATGCTCATATCAAGATACATAAATAAGAATGAGGCCCAAGAGGGGACCTGAATAACACATGGAGAACTGATGTGTACATCATGGCAGTCTAGAGGGGACACAAATCTGGGACATACTCATGGTCCAACCATGACTGATCTGAATAACTGGTGTATGAACATAGTGGCATCCATACTGATTATGGTACCATAAAAAATGATATTCTATTGAATTTGAACTCGGTACATGGGGAAGCAGATAACTGAAGTGCTTCTGAATACTGTCGTTGAGCACAGCCCGGATATCTATGGGGACATTCAACTGGGGAGGTTCCAAATAGACTCCCCAATGTGCTAGAGTTAGGGGACATCTGGGGTCTTCGACTAATAATTGAAGGGACCAATATCCTACACAAATCTCAATAGTGCGATCAAGGTGTTGACGTCAAGCATGTGAGAAACAACCATTCGGAGAGGCACTAAGGACAACTCTCAAAATGGTCTATAGGAACGCACCACTGATTGTGATGAGTCCAAGTCACAGGGACCTCTAGGTCTATCCTCTTGAATAGATGGGTTGGCATTGACAGAGGGAGACTTGAAACTTACAAGGAAATGAGGTTTCCTTGAGAGGAGAACGCGGTGTACAACCAAGGGGTGATAGTACTGGAGATGGGACTGACATATTGTGGGGGTGGGGAACAACTGAGGTCGTAGAGGGGGGGCTCAAACTTCCTTTGTTCAGAGTATGATGGTATGGATGACCTGGAAGCATATGAATCTAACTTGGGGGAAGGGGGTCATAGATTAATGGGCGAGGGACTCTAATTATAATGGGGGGGAAACTAATAAATGATATTGGGAGGATCTAAGGGTGGCATATTGTAGAATACTTTGAACAAATGTGACCATACTAGGAGTGTTTCCATAATGTGGGGACTAGATATGATCTGTCGTGGCATCGATAGGCATTGTTTTGACCTTCTTCATGGTTTAAGGAGCATGAAGAAGAGATATAAGTATGCTCAAAATGGTATTGTCGTGTGGATTTGTAGGAGCCCAGGAGAGTACATGCTCGTGATTGCATTCAATTTTAAGGAGTCTGAAAGTGATAAGAATACTCTGAAATAGTGGATCGGTACTGTCAGGTGGACTTATACAAGCCTAGGACGGTGAGTGCTCATGGTTGATTTCAAATTTAGAGAGTCTTAAAGGAGTAAGAAGACTCCAAGGGGGTTTATTTTTCGTGTGTTAGTCTCCAAGGCCCGAAAAAGCATAAAAGTATGCAATGAAGAACTCTTCTAGCCGGTGTGACTAGAGTTTTCCTTTTTCGTAATTAGTCTACAAGGTCCGGAAAAGGGTTAAACTTATACCAGGTAGACTCCCTTTTAGATACTTTTATCGAGCATGAAAGGAAGCAAGATTGCTCAATGATCTTTTCATTATTTTAGGAGTCATAAAAGAGGTTAACAGAAACTCCTTAACTACCCTTTTCGTAAAGGAATTGTTCAGCCCGAAAAAGGGATAAAACTATATCAAACAAGATGATGGCCATGTTGCATCCAAAGTGGCACACAAATCGAGGTATGAAGGGGCTGGAAAATCCCATCAAGGGTTTTTGTGAGAGTGAGAAATGATCTCAAGCATCATCATGGGCTGGAGATATGAATTCGACGATGCAAATGTTGCAAAAAATGGATTTGGCACGTAAATCGAGGTGATGGTGGGCGAAGAAAAAATGCCT
Organism: Larix kaempferi; assembly: GCA_027924585.1. NCBI lineage: Eukaryota > Viridiplantae > Streptophyta > Pinopsida > Pinales > Pinaceae > Larix > Larix kaempferi. The sequence continues at coordinate 3,599,852 of BSBM01000898.1, read as the reverse complement.
AAAAAAAATTCGGTGAAAAAGGGAAAGGGTCTCAACCATCCGAAAGGTCTTGGTGAAGTGAATATAGTGGTGTCAACAGTTCAAAAAACGGACATCATGTGATCCTGGCATGCCAAAATAAGGATTGGTAAAATGTCTATAAAAAGTAAATGGGCCCAATGACATGTGTCATTGTTATAATTGAGTTTCACAAGAGACTCTAGAGAGACAGAGGTGAAAACTGAGATTGTGAGAGATCCAACCAGTGGATTTGCATTCTGAGAGTTGCAAGTAATCCTGCATGTCCTTATCCTTGTATTTTATTTTATTTTTGTTGGGAATGGACCTCTGGGGGGGCGTGTCAGGCGTTTCCTAGGGCCAAGGCTCCAAAGCGCAGATTTGTAGGGGAATTGCGCGCTCTGGGGCACGATGTTGGGCGAGGTATATGTGCTCATCTAGTGCAGATGAGGGCCTCTCAATCGCGTTGGATGAGTGCGGTTGTGCCTCCCATAGTCACGCTCCAGAGCGCATTGGGGGTAGTTAGAGTTGTGCTTCTCGAGCACAACTAAGGGCTTCTTAGCTGCGCTCTGAAGCGCAGCGTTTCGAGGGTAAAAGCGCTTTAGGGCGCAACTCTGGATGACGCAGTTGTGCTTTGAAGAGCGTATTTTTGGTAGGAAAATGGCTTCAGAGCACCACTATGGGCCCAGCAGGTGCACTCTAGGATCACGCTTTTTGAGGGAAAAAGCATGCTCCAGAGCGTACTTGGGGGGGAAGATAACGCATTGGAACCGGTGCGCCAGCCTGGGGGGGATCTATGGGATGTTTATATGGTTCTAATGGATTTTTTTGGCTTGATTGGCAGGATGATGAGCGTTACGTGGCGAGAGCAAGAGATACAGGACACTATCCTCGACAGTATCAGAGAGAATGTGGGTGTGCAGGAGGCCTTGGCGGACTGTTGTTTATTAAAGTTCTCGCAGATGTCATTTATGCATTCAAGGTAGATTGTTGCTGAACAAGTTGGTTGGGTTCTGGGATTCGGATCTTGAGGCATTCATGATCCAGGGCAAGTGGTTGGATCTCACCCTGGATGATGTTTATTTTCTGACTGGACTACCCAAGTTGGGCATGGTTATTGATACCCTGCCTAGGAGGGCGAGGAATGTATCTATACAGCACTTACTCGATAGATATTGCTATGGTACTACGAAATTGCATGCCAATGCACTACTGATTTTTGATCTTGAGAGTCAGACGACTTGGGCCATTTCGGCGCTAGTGGTGCGCATTTTGGGTTCGCATGCTCCACATCGGGTCTTGGGGGGACAGATGGTTTTGGTGGAGCGGGTTCTGGCTAGGACTTACTATGCTTGGGGCCAGATGTATTTGTCAGTTTTCAGCGAGAGCTGAGCAAGGTGAGGCATTTGGGAGGGGAGTTATGTTTCCCCTCGTTTTTCTTCGAGCAAGTCCCTATGCTGTGACCTCATATAGCAGTGTGTAACGGGGGATAGACAGAGCCGCGTATGTGGCAATGGGGCAAGATGATGACTCGAGGAGGTGGTGTTCTTGTAGGCTGGTTCTTTACATAGGGGATGTTTAGGAAGTGGATGCAGCTGCCAGTAGTCATTGATGATTACCCATCCCGCCAGATGGACTATCAAGGGGATCCTCAGCTACCATGGCCACCTGGTCAGACATGGGGGTCGGATGGTATTTATATCTTTGGTCTGCTTTCTACTTATAGTGTCATCTTATATCTACTTGATTCCATATATCATAGCTATAGGATTTTTTGGTATTGACAACTTGGTGTTGTTTTATGCAAATGTGGGACCATAGCCGCCACCGAGATATCAGTCGTGGATAGGTTGGGTTAAGGGGGTGGACCCAGTCGATCGTGGGGAGGGGCGTCGATGGAGTGACGTGACTACGATGGAGGCTTTGGGATTCGGCATTGATTGACTCCTAGAGGGGGTAGTGGATGTGGGTTGGAAGCATTTAGATCAGACACTGATTGATTTATGTTATGATGCTCCTTGGCAGTCCAAACCCATTATGCGGCGCATTGCGATGGTCGTCGAGACTATGAGGGCTATGGCATGAGGGGATGTCCCTCATCTAGGAGATGATGATGAGGATATTGAGGCGGATTAATATCCCAAGGAGGAGCGGGGAGAGGATGATTCAGTCGCATAGGAGGCTAACGAGCCTGAGGAGGAGTGGGGAGAGGATGAGTTAGCGGCAGAGGTTGCTGACATGCCCGAGGAGAGAAAGGAGATGATAAGTGAGCGGCTGAGGCAGAGGAGTCACGGGAGGAGGAGGGAAATGGTGACGATGATTACCAGGGAGATGACTCTGACTAGGAAGTTGATGGGACTACCCCCACTATGATGGGCATGTGGGATTTTTGTATATACGGATTTGTATTATATGGAGAGGATGCTGTTGGGTCTCCTCGATATGTTTATATGTATTTTGGGTGCCATGGGAACTTATGACATTTTCATGGTATGATATATATACACTAGCACATGGATGTCTTTTTGTGATAATGGTTGTTCTTTATGCACATGGATGCACTTCAGTATATGCACGTGGATGCGCTTATGATGTAGTTTCTTTTTATGCACGTGGATGCACTTATAATGCCGGTTTCTTTTTGTTGTTTTTGTGGTTTTAAAATGCCTATATGATGTTTTATGTACATGTGGATGGTATGATGATGTATATTTATGGTTTTTGCCCTACATATGGTGGTTTATGTGCCAATCTAGAATATTGTTAGCCATTTGATCTACTACACTATTTTGATTTCGAGGGATATGAGTGAATGTAATGGATTCAAACTGTCTGATTGTTTGTTTAGTGCGCAGGAACTTTCTAAAGAGGTAAGTATCTCGTACCTGGTAAAAGTTGTTGACTTGTGAAACAAGCAGCTGGGATTCAAGGAACACACGAAGGTGACGTATGCCCATTTGGGGGGTTGCGGTCAAGAGACAGGCCATAGAATCGTACTCATCCTAGTTATTAGTAGCAGTGCTTATGCACACTCCATCGCGGTGGCTTAACTTGTGTGAGGGGGAATAAAGTATCCAAGCTATGGAGGCGAGGTTCGCAGACCAGTGAATTGCATTGTCAGAAAAACTGACATAAGGTGGCGGAATTGGATCCATATGTGGTTATGCAGGGGGGAACAAGATGTGAGGTGTTTTTTTTATAATGTAAAAAGTAAAAAAAAAAGAAATAAACTTTACAACTTGGTCCAGTGGGTCCAACAAAATGTTAAGGGTAGAAGCATTTGAGGTACAACTCATTGCGGGGGTTTCGAATGGGGTTTCCTTCAAAGTCGGTCAGGATGTATGCCCCATGTCCCAAATAGGTGTGGACGATGTATGGACCTTGCCACATTGATTCAAACTTTCCTTTCCCAGTATTTTCATGCGCTTGATCATAATCCAAGACTAAGTCTCCTTCGCGGAAATTGTGAGGGTGGACGTGCTTATCATAATTGGCTTTGGAACGGTTCTTTGCAGCCTCAATGGTTTGCATGGTTGTTTGACGATCTTCATTGGCATGTTCCAAAAGGATTAGGCATTGTTCGAGTGCTGAAGTGTTTGGGAGGAGTTCGACGATGATATGGGGGGCGGGAATCTGCCACTAGATGGGAAGGACAGACTCGACGTCGTGGACCAAGTTAAAAGGGGTGAAACCTGTAGCAGTCTTGGTAGATGTGTGGTAAGCCCAGAGTGCGGAAAATAGCATATGATTCCAGTTGGACTTGTGGTGGTCTACTATGCACTGAAGAATGGTCTTCAGTATTTTGTTGATAGCCTCTACTTGGTCGTTCCCTTGAGGGTAATAGGTAGAGGCATACTGATGTTTAAATTTGAGAAGGGTGGCCAACTCTTTTTAGACAGAGTCTTCAAAGTGTATTCCATGGTCAGAAACAAGTTGTTTCAGGACACCAAACCGAGTGATAACATGGTTGAAAAAGAAACAAGTTGCAGTCTCACTCGTACAATTGAACATGGGCATGGCCAAGGCCCACTTAGTGAAGCAGTCGACAACCACAATGATGTACTTGTGGCCACTCACTGAGGGGGTGTTTCACATCATAAAATAAATAGCCCATTTGCAGAAAGGGCCAACAGTGATAATTGGATGGAGTGGAGCCGGGGGGTCCTTGCTTTGGGTGCAAAGAGCTAGCAGTTTCGGCAGTTTATGACTGTAGTGATGCAATAAGTGAAGAGGGTGGGCCAAAAATACTTGGCGCGGATAAATTTTTAGGCAGTGGACATCCCTGAGAAGCAAGGATAATTTTAGGGGCGAAATTTAGCCCATGGGCTATTTTTCCATTTTTTTCCAAAAATATATTCGCCAATTTGCATTTTTTGAAGCCCTATTTCACCCAATTTTGATGGGGTAAACTTTTTTCACTCTAAAAATTGCCAAATTATTATATAAACTATATAAAATCCTTATAAATTGAAATAATTTTATAAAAATATCGCCAAATATTTTATAGTTGACATTTTAAGAATTGGTGAGATTCGCTAAGGTTTATACACTTTTAAATAAGTATGGGTCCTTAGAATTTTCCCTGCTAAGAAGTGGCCACCGCGGGCTCCATTGTGACAATCATTAAGGACTTGCTCAACCTCATCCTGGGTGAGGCAGTGACATATAATGGTGTCAATACCACGACAGTATAGCACATCACAGAGGAGAACATAATGAGAGGCATGATGGAGAATGCATCAGCGCCCATCGTGATCAAGGTCGGATCAAAACTTTTGGGTGTGGAGGTACTCTGGTATATTGCCGTACCAAGGGTCATTGGAAGAAATGATAAATAAGTGGTCATCAAGGAGATTGGTATTAATGGAAGTTGAAATGGATTGTGACGGTAAATCCGTCATGAGTTGCGCCAATGCGAGGGCTTTGAAGCTCTTGGTGTTGTAAATGTGAGTTCATACTCTTGGAGTATGATGACCCACTTAGCCATGCAGCCCTGAAGGAGGCTGCGACTCAAGAGGTACACCATAGGATTGGAGTCGGCCACAATAGTAGTCTGGCTTAATAGGATGTAGTGGTGTACCTTCTATATGGAGAAGACGATAGCGAGGGCCAACTTCTCCTCCTAGGGATAACGCAGTTTTGGGCCAGATAAGGTCTATCTCACATAGTAGATTACATGCTCTTTCCGTGCACTATCCTCTTGAATGAGCACCCCTTAGACAGCGTATTCGGATTATGAAACATAAAGGATGAAATCCTTTAAGAAATCGGGGGGGAATCAAGGGGGCATTGGTTAAGGATGTTTTAAGGGTTTGAAAAGCCACTTTTGCTTATTCATCCCAGATAAACAAGATGCGGGTATGAAGTAAGCGAAGAAAACTGTGGACCGTTGTAGCATATTCTAGGACAAAGCGACGAAGAAAGTTGTCTCTCCCCTATAAACTTTATAATTTTTGTATGGTATGGGGGGGTGGGAGGTCAAGAATGGATTGAAACTTTAAGGGTTCGACGGTTATCCCTTCCTAGGAAATGATGAATCCTAATAACTGGCCTATAGGGATGCAGAAGATGCACTTGAGTGGGTTCAAGTGGATCCTATACTTGAGACAACATAAAAAGACTTGCGGGAGGTCATTTAGGTGGTTGGTCCATTTCTTTGACCAAGCCATAAGGTCATCCAGATAAACTAGGATGAGATGGGCCAAGTTGTGGAAACAATATTTCATGGCCCACCAGAAGGTGGTGCCAATGTTTTTAAAACCGAATGGTATGACTCGATAGGCAAAGGTGCCCCATGGGTAGTATATGTAGTTTTGTATTGGTCTTATTTCTGGATATGGATTTGATTGTATCCATAGAAACCATCCATGAAGGAGAGAACCTCATGTCCCACACAAGCGTGAATGAGTTGGTCGATGAAGGGTGTGGGGAAATTTCCTTTGGGACAAGCGCGATTAAGATTGTGAAAATACATACAGACATGGAGAGTGCCCTGTTTTTTGTTGACAGGTACAGGGTTGGAAACCCAAGTAGTGTAAGCGATCGGATATATGAATCTGACTTTATGCACTTTCTCGATCTCGGCTTTGAATACGGGGAGCTTGGATGGGTGGGACATCCATCCAAGTGTTGATGTGGTGTTGGACAATGGTAGGGTCTAAACTAGGAATATCAGTGTAGGACCAAGCGAAGATGTCAAAAATTCTTGGAAAAGTTTCTTATATTCTTCGACCTCCTATTATGTACAAGAGGCCCCTAAGGTAATGAGCTCGGGTTGGTTTCCTTGGTGGGAGATATCAACCTGTATCGTGGGTGAGATGTTCACCATGTTCCCCTCTTCAAAGGTGTCGGGTGCTGGGATAGGGTTCTTAAACTAGTCCACCGTATCAAGGAGGAAGTCCTTGGTCTCGATTTCCAGTTGGTGGGTCATTGTAGAGGTGGACTCCGCAAGGATGAAATATGACCAGTGATGCATATCATCCCAGGGATAGTCAGGTGCAATGAGTGCTTCGAGGATTTCGTCGTCTCTATGGAAGCACTAAATTGTTAAATCGATCAGAGGAAGGCTAGATGCCAGAGGCACGTTCTTCCTATCTACTGTACAAATCATGTATATGGTGTTAATCTCTTCCGATGAGGATACCGGGGGGTGAATATCATCGATGGTGGTGATAGATTGCTCTAGAGAGGACTGAGTTAGTTCATGGAGAACCAATATATATTCTGGGAGATCTAGACAATGGTGTGAGTAGTGACTGTATATTCCACATATGGCGCAAGCATGGTTGGTGCACAGTGCCTTGTTGCACTGGTGGGAAGGTGGATTTAGCTCGACTACGAGAATGTTGGGGTCGTCATCCAAAGTATTCATATGTTTTTTAATATTGGGTAGATGTGGACAGTTATGGGTAGCGTGACCCAAATCATCGCATAGTGAGCACTTAAGTGGTGTGTGGAGTGGTGGTTGAGGTAACATGGGTTTCTTTGCCAGTGGAGATGTGTAAGGTTGTGGGCCTTTGCCCTTGGTATTTCGGGGTGGTGGAGGGGAAAGGTTCGTTGCAAATGTGGATTCTGCACCAGGGGGTGGGTGGTTAGGAGTGGCTACCATGCCATGAGGTGGTTGGTTGGACTAGTTGTAGAACAACCTATTGTGTCGTGAGGTGGGGGTGGGGGCTTGTAGGTACCATACATGTAGTCCTAGGGTTAACCTGGGGATGTTTAACGTAGCCATAACTGGTGTGCTTATTACTCCAAAAGGTGGGAATAAGAACAGGATCATATGGATAAGTATTGCTCCGATGTAACTGGGTGCAGTTGGAGGTTGTGGAAGCAAGCGTGGATGTGAGTTGGGCACGGTTTGGTTAGATGAAACTGTACACAGATCCGATACCTCTAGCATTGATAGGGGTGGGGGGATGGAGCTAAAGGTGGATGTCATGGGAGCTTCATAGTATATTCCAGGTCCACCCGAAGGGATTAATGGCGTGGCTGTACTCAGAACAGGTTGTTCAACCATGGGGAGAACATTTTCTTGTGTAGTAGGGGCATTCGAGTCATAGTACGTGGTTTTTCAACCTCGACGATCCTTCCTTCGTGGGGTAACATCATGATATGGAAAACTGACGAAGCAATAGCTTTCATGGTGTAGATATAACTACGTCTAAGAAGGAGGTTGTAATCAAGTTGGGCATTGATGCCTCAATTTCTATGAGGATGTTTTTCCCAGCTAACTGGAATGGTACGTTGGCCAACAGGCCCTACGGTTGAGTAGAGTGACTGTCATAAGCGTGTAGGGCGGTTGTGGATGTTAATTTTTCAATAATTTCATTCAAAAATTATCTAGGATCCTACTAAGAGAATAACATGCTCAACATAACAATCATAAACACAAGAGATGCATAGTTTCCTTGAGGAAAAGCAAGAAGGTGAAAAACCCTACAGCTTCCTCAGAGATAGAATAAGCTGCAATACAAAGATCACAAACATCAATACCCAAAATATAGATGAATCCAGTAGCTACTCCTCCTCCACTTGTTCGCACTCCTCTCTCTCAAGTATGTGAGTTGGATGAGTGAGTGAATGAATATAATGATAGACACTCACTCTCTATTTATACACAACTTAACCCACCTTTAACCCTAACAGGGCCAACTTCCTAAGGAATCCTAATAACCCTTCCACATGACTCATACAGGGCCGACCCCACACTGGTGGTCTAGCTACCCATCAAATATAAGTTGCGACACTTACAATAATACTTGTGACACTTGCAACACTTATAAATACAAATGAAGACACTTCTGATTAGAGGAATAATACATCTCCATCAGGAATATAATAAAGTACAAGTGTAATACATAGAAGAATATCTTCCAATGTTACAAATACATCAACACTCCCTCTTAAATAGGAAGACATTCTCTTGACATAGGTCATCAATATATATCGGCACAAGTCTTCAATTCTGGAGCTGGATCATCCTCACTGGATCACGGAGCATCATCGCCACTGTTGTTTTACTCATCATCTCAATCACTGGGATATCTCTCAATTCTTCTCGTCATAGGAATTTCTACAGAGCCAACCCTTCTTCATGCTGGATGTAGGCCTAACCTCCTGTAGATCTTCATCATCTCTGTGAGCTGGCCATCCTATGGAATCCTCAGGGTTGATTACATGCATCAACAAAACCTCGAAGGAGTATCCCAGGACTAATTACGAGCTTACTGCTCAACGTTTCAGATCTCCTAGGGAGCTATTAGATGTGACCACCACAAAACCTTAAAAGAGTCTCCCATGAACGTTTATGTGCATAGGACTACCGAAAATAACTCTAAAGAGCATCCAAGGACTTTTACGTGCCTAGCACAACCTATCGGATCTCCAGGACTGATTACATGTGGTCTGGAAAAATCTCGAAAGAGCATCCTAGGACTGATTACGAGCTTATTGCTCAACCTATCGAATCTCCTAGGAAAATATTATATGCCAACGACAAAACCTCGAAAGATCATTTTCCAGATCTCCTAGGGAGCTATTATATGCCATAGGCAAAACCTCGTAAGAGACTTTGCAAATTTCCCAGGGAAAGATTATATGTCCTTCCAAGACAAAACTCGAAAGAGAATTTTCAAGATCTCCTAGGGAGCTATTATATTCCATAGGAAAAAACTCGCAAGAGTATCTGCAAATCTCCCAAGGAAAGATTATATGCTTATCACACAACCTGTCCACGGCCACGAAGTATCATCCCAATACTCATGATCATCCTGATCATCCTCACATGGAGCATCATCCTGATGCTCATGATCATATTGATCATCATCATACATTACATCATTGTGATGCACATCATCATCGCATGATCATCCTGATCATCGTCATATCATCGCCCTGATGCATATCATCATTGCATGATCATCCTTATCATAGAACATCATCCGGAGCATCATCATGATGCTCATCACACATCACTTACATCCACGGCCATGCGAAGGATCCTCCTACCACCATGCTTGGAATGGATCTTTCAAATGTGTCCCATCACTTCCTCCTTGAAGTATCTTCTATCTGAAGAACACTAAGCCTCTCTCTGAAGTACTCAAACTTCACTCTCGCTAGTGGTTTGGTCAACACATATGCAATATGCTCATCCGTCGCAACATATAGGAGCTTCACTACTCCTCTCTTCACCATATCCCTGATATAATGATATTTGATGTTGCTGTGCTTCGACCTGTAATGGAACGTCGGGTTCTCAAACAACTTCACACAACTCTAGTTGTGATAAAAGATATAGATAGCATCCAACTAGAGATCAAACAAATCAGACAGTAGCTTCCTTACCCATACTGCCTCATAGCTAGCTAAACAAGTTGCGACATACTTTGTTTTGTCTATACTCAGTGCCATGCAGGATTGCTTCCTGCTAAACCAAGAGATCACACCTGATCCCATACTGAAGCAACACCCTGAAGTGCTCTTCTTATCTGCAACACTGCCTGCCCAATCTAAATCAACATAACCCTCTAGATTAAAATTTTGATTCGCATCATACTTGATCCCATAATCGATTGTACCCTTCAGGTACCTCAGAATTTGCTTTACACCAATCAGGTGAACATGTCTTGGATCTGTCAGAAACTGGCTCAAGGTGTTCACTACAAAGCAAATCTCTGGTCTCATGTTCGTCATGTACATCAAGGACCCAATCATCTGATGATACATCATGGCATCAACCGACTCCGATGAAGCGTCACTCAATAGCTTCAAGTTCAATGCCATAGGTGTGGCCATGGCCTTGCAGTCCATCATCCCGAACCACTTCAGGATCTCTACTGCATACTTCCCTTTGTTAGAAAAACAGGATCGCAGAGCAATAACAACAAACATAAATGAAAATATAATCACACACACATTACAAGAGAGAAACAGATATATTGTGGTTCACCCAACTTGGGCTATGTCCACAATGAAGTTGCCAGTCCTTATTATTATTTCTTCCAACAAAGTGAAGGGATACAACCTACAGTACAACCGCTCCACTTCCTCTTCACTGTCTCACAGTCTCTCTTCTGATCTCAGAGATCTTTATAATGCATAAAACCTAATACATCTTACCGTATCCATATTACAATGTCTTTCTTTTATAAGGGAACTACAATGGAAAAATACAATGGGGCATGAGTGTATAGTCCTCGGGGTGCATGACTGAGACAATATCATCTATGAGACTGGAAGATCTGGCTCCACAACCAACAGTCTCCCACTTGGAGACTGATCACAACAACTCCACCGCTGCTGTACTTGCTGGACCTTGGACTTGGTAACTTTCTCATCTTCACCTTCATGCTAGAAGGCCAACTGAAACCGAGCAAGAACTCGGTTTCTCTCTAGTCACTACCTTTGTGAACATGTCTACAGGATTCTGGCTAGTATGTATCTTTTCCAGCTTCAACAGTTCATCTTCCAGAACATAGCATATGAAATGGTACTTGAGTTGTATATGTATAGTCTTGGAATGGAATGCTGAGTTCTTTACAAGATGAATGGCACTTTGGCTATCACTATACAACCTGCTATCCTTTTGCTTCTTACCCACTTCATCCATAAACCTTTGCAACCAAATCATCTCTTTACTAGCCTCTGTAACAACAACATACTCTGCTTCCGTTGTTGAAATTGCAACAACCTTCTACAGTCTCGAAATCCAACTTACTACTATTCCACCTACAGTAAACACATACCCTGTGGTGCTCCTCCTGCTATCCTTATCACCTGCCATATCTACATCAACATATCCCCGTAGAACAGTGTTTGAACCTCCAAAACATAATCCCTGAGTGGGGGCACCTCTCAAATACCTGAGAATCCACTGTACTTGCTTCCAATGTTCTTTACCTGGATTGTTCATATATCTGCTCACAACTCCCACTACTTGTGCAATATCTGGTCTTGTGCATACCATGGCATACATCAAACTGCCAACTACTAATTGATAGGGAATCTTGGACATGTAATCCGTCTCTTCCTATGTCTTGGTACACATTTCCTTACTTAGACTGAAATGGCTGGCCAAAGGTGTACTTACTGGTTTTGCATTCTACATTCCGAACCTCTCCAACATCTTTTGTATGTACTCACTCCGAGACAATGTCAATTTGTGATTTTTCTTGTCTCTTGTTATTCTCATACCAAGGATTTGCTTTATAGCACCCAAATCCTTCATCGTAAATGAATTAGCTAGCTTCCTTTTGAGTACATTTATATCCTGCATGTTAGACCCTGCAACAAGCATGTCATCCACATACAATAACAAGATAATATATCTTTCATTGTCTAGCTTCTTGAAATAAACACAGTGGTCAGAATGACATCTACTATAACCTTGTTCTGTCATAAACCTGTCAAATTTTAAATACCACTGCCTTGGAGCTTGCTTCAAGCCATACAAACTCTTTTTCAACCTGCACACCAAATTATTCTTACCTTTGACCTCATACCCTTGTGGTTGCTGCATATATATCTCTTCCTCCAAATCCCCATGGAGAAAGGTTGTTTTTACATCTAACTATTCAAGATGCAAATCTTCTACCGCCACTAGACTTAAGATAGTCCTAATTGAAGTCATCTTAACAATAGGAGAAAATATTTCATCAAAATCTATACCTTTCTTATGTGCAAACCCCTTTACAACAAGTCTGGCCTTGTACCGCTTCTTACCTCCTTCTTCTTCCTTCAACCTGTAAATCCATTTGTTCTACAATGCTCTTTTACCAGCAGGAAACTGAACCAAATCCCAAGTCTGGTTTCCTACCAATGAGTCCATCTCCTCATTCATGCCTTGCTCCCACTTCTTTATAGTTTCCACCTACATTGCTTCTTCATAACATTCTGGTTCACCAGAATCAGTCATCAATAAATAATACATTGAAGGAGAGTATCGTTCAGGGAGTCTACTTAACCTGGTAGATCTTCTTATAGTTGTAAGAGTTTCAGGTACTTGCTGTTGTTCTTGATTTTCTGGAACCTTTGGAACTTCATTTTCTTCAATTTCATCAAGTACTGTGTACTTTGTGTTTTCCTTTTCCTGTTTCTTTCCCTGCAACTAATATTTATACATGACCTTTTCATTGAATATTACATCTCTACTCCTGATGATTTTGTTATTTTCATAATCCCATAAACGATAACCAAATTCATCAACCCCATATCCAATAAAGGTACATTTCTTGGATTTAGCTTCAAGCTTTGTTCTATTTTCTTTATCAATATGGACAAATGCTTCACAACCAAACATTCTCATAAATGAGTAGTTTACCTTTTTATCTGTCCATGCCTCCTCTGGAATACCACCATCCAAAGCACTTGAAGGTCCTCTGTTTATTAAATAAACAACACTATTTATAGCATCCACCCAAAATTGTAAGGGCAACCCTGCATGCAATCTCATACACCTTGCACACTCCATGATCATTTTGTTCATCCTTTTAGACACACCATTTTCTTGTGGTGTTCCTGGGACTGTCTTCTCTCTACGATTCCATGGTATGAATAGTAACTGTCGAACTCCTTGCCATAGTACTCACCTCCATTATTAGGTCTGAGACACTTCAACCTTTTTCCTGTCTCATTCTCAACCAAATCTTTCCACTTCTTAAAAGTAGCAAACACATCATATTTTTGTCTAATGCAATAAACCCAAGTTTTCCTAGTTGCATCATCAATAAATGTAACATAATAATGACAGCCACCAAGAGATTGTACCTGAGTCGGTCCCCATACATCTGTATGCACTAGCTCTAACTTTTCATTCTTCCTCTGTTTCCGAACCCTGAGAAATCTGACTCTCTTCTATTTTCCATAAACACAATTTTCAATCCAAACTTACCTGCTTCAAATCTGGCAGCAACTTCCTTGAGTGGAGAATCTGCATCCCCTTCTTGCTCATGTGGCCAATCCTATGATGCCACAATGTTGTATCTGTTCCTGTGGAAGCTAAAGAGATAGAATGCTCAGTATTATGAGGACATAAATACAACGTATCTACCTTGTCCCCTTTTCCTATCACCATTGATCATTTAGTGATCTTCCACCACTTTTCTCCAAATGTAGGTAGACAACTGCCATCTCCCAACTGCCCTGTTGAGATCAGATTTATTTTTATAGCAGGAATATGCCTAACATCTTTTAACAACAAATCAGTTCCATTCTTAACTTTTATCCATACCTTACCCATTCCAACAATTTTACATGGCTCATCATCACCCAATAAAACATGTTCAAACTCGCCTGGAACATAATCATGAAATTATTTCCTATGGGGTGTAGCATGACATGAAGCCCTTGAATCTACTATGTCAAAAATATGATAAGAAAAAGTAGTTTTTATTTTTCTCCTCTAAAATTCAGAACTCTTATTTTATTATTTCTCTTAGGAGGCCAATTTTAAACCTCAAAGCTACTCTAGTGAAATGTAATACTTATATATCTATATCTATATATATAGATATAGTTGGTTGTGGGTGAGGAAGATGCTAAAGAGAATGGGGACCTATCAATCCACCAATAAGAAGGAAACGGGGTTGTAGATAGCCTAGGGCAGGCTGTATAAAATGACCTTGGCCTAACCTTGAACCCTCAAATCATTTTAATAACCCATAGGGGATGTTAAACAAAAGTTTCATAACACATAGAGGATGTGAGTCTTTGGGAGAGACCATGTGGGAAAAGTCATCCATGCAACTAAAGCATGCATGCAGAAAGAGTTGGAGATACTTTTTCACAAAAACTCTCTCCCACACGAACTCTGTCACTCTCTCATCCCTGCTGAACTAGGGAAGTCCGTTGTCTTTTGATCTTTTACCAGTGAACCATTCTTCCTGGATTGGGGGTATGGGTTTTTAATTCATCATTTGAGTTTTGTTATGAACCTAAAAATATGATAACTAATAATTGATGGGCGATGATTGTCGTATAAAAAACCATAATTGAGCTACTAGTGAAACGTTGAACTGTGTGTGAACCTTCCTCGGTGGAAATTATGGGCATTGGTTGACAGTTGTGGCCTTGTATAAGGTATTTCAATGTTGTGTTTTGGAATAGATAACAAGGAAGGGACTTCACTATTTGGTTTGAAAAAGGTCGAAACCAATTTATTGGAACTGGAAAGAAAGAACCATGCTATTTATGTGAAATTGGTGAGTGCCAAGCCATGAGAGATAACTTGGTGGGGAAATTACTCTGTTCACTTGTCGATTTCATTTTTCTATCAACCTTGATTTTTCTCCTAGTGGATTCATAATATCAGCTTAGGGGTTCCACCTTCCTGAGATATTTATGAACAAGGAAACATATGGTTGGGTGGAGCATGCCTAACATGTAGTCAGTTGCTCAAGTTGTTAAGTATTCATATAAGTGTTGTTGCTCTATATCATCCATTTTATTACTGTGTATGATTTAATGAATGGTGTGATTCATGAAGGATTTGAATTATTGTTGCATTAAATTCATCCATATAAGTATTTTTTTCGTATCATAATGAATTATCTATAATTGTACAGTTAATGAATGGAAGGAATTTATAGAGAATTGTGTATGTATGGATGTAGTTTGCATGTTTCTACCTAAAACTATGTATGCTTGTAACTAGTTTTATGAATATGGAATATTTTTCCTATTCTTGTTGTTATGTGTTCAGGATGACAGGGAACTTGTTTATGGTTGGGCCTTCCTGTGTGTCATATATGCATTCTGGTGTGAATGTATGATGCTTGAATAACAAATGAAAGTTCTGTTAAAGGCTCATGGTGTGTAGTAGTAGGGTCAGTATTGTAAGTGAAATTTGATATAATTGAGATCTAATATGAGCTTCTTGGGGTACTTGAGAGATTCATAGTGTTATTCGATGGAAATTTTATGCTTAATAAGAATAATGGTGTAATTATATTCTTTTCGCATATGATTGATAAATATTTGTATTATTACTTGTGCTGAGTATGGAGAATTGCACTTGGATAATTCAAACTTAAATTCTGTATAATTCTTTATGCATCTTTTCTTGCATGAGTAATAAATAAATATAATTTTTTTTTGGTTTATGTTGTCAACAATAATGGTAGTTTATTGTAAAGAAATATTCTAAATGGAATTTATGTCATGGTGAATACATACTTCCTGTAGGAAGTCATTTTATTTCTTGTAAGTTAATTTGTTCTAGAGTTGTTTGAATGTGGTGGATGGTCTATGCTTGGAGTATTCATTCACCATAGAAAAAAAATTTCCTATTTGATATACCCGCAAACTCCAGGGTTCCTTGGATGTTCTAGAGGGAGGTTGTTGAGTTTTTCTTTGTAGCGTACCAGGGTACATTACACAAACAATAAGAGAATTGGTTGATAGTGGTAATCCCCCCTTCATGAGGGAACTAGATCAACCAAAACATCATAGACACTACAACTATCATTACATATGTACAAATTTGTCCCAATAAAAGGTTACAGTTCAAAGGAGTGTTAACAACCTCGTCTTCTTGTACAACAATTTTGTCCCCAAGATTTATTTAGAAAGGTGGGAGTATTTCTAAGAGGTTTGAACAAGTGACCATTGAATGCTTTTAGCATAGTGGCCAAATAAACATGCTTGGGAGAACCTAAATCTCTCCAACATGATAGGGACATGACACGAGTAGAAGCCCCTTCATCCAATGCACACCTAAAAATGTTTCTTCCATGTAAATATATTTGGATCTAAAACTAAATGTGGTTGGGTTAGGTGGCTCAAATGGTAGAATATTTATAACAATGAAAGGATTGTAATTAAGAGTGCACAATCCAATTGAATTGGAATGAGAGGAGAGTATATGAGAATAATTTTTTTTATAATTTCTACAAGGATGGAGTCTCTTACTTTCATGATGATGTTTGTACCCATCCCTCATGCCCTCATAATAACTATGTGAGGTGGCCCCTTTACCACCAACCGCCACATGCATCTAGTAAAAATTTAGAAGTAAAGAAACCTAGGATTAATTATTTTCCCTTAAGACCCCCTTTCCTCTTCCCCTCTAATAGACTCATAGCCCTTCTCATGTTCTACATAATTAGCTTCAACCCTTATATTATTTTTTTAAATAATATTGACACATCTTAATAATACCATATAAACATATACCACATGTTATATCTAAAACATATATATCATAATTATATGCTTATCAATTCACTAGTGCGGGAGACCTTGATATGTTCACTAAGAATTCATACAAAATATTTGCATCATTTACACACATGAATATTTTATCCAAGCTCAACACTTGTTTATAATTTATACTTAATTCGATCTTACACATTAAAAGGTTCAAAAGTGAGATATTACATTTTTCATTAATGAATCTTACATCGATGAAAAATATGAATTTATTGATTGTAATATTTTGAAAATAAACACCATTTTGCTATTTTTAATAATATAAAATCTAAATAAAATCAATTATGTAAAAATTAAAAAATTATCGTACCAAAGAAGTTGAAAATAAATACCATTTTGCTATCCTTGATAATATAAAATCCAAATTTAATCCATTTCACAATTGTATTAAGTTACTTTTCACAACTTCCAAAACAAAAATTAACATGCTGTCCGCGATGCAATTCTGCCCTTCTAGTGTTTTTATTAAATATGGCCACTTACTTCCTATGGATGTTCAGAAATGACGAAGGAACCGCTTGCTTCCTCTGTCAGAGATGGACCATGCAGCATAAGCGGCAAAGGCCTGTCTCGGATATCAGGAATTTCGGCCTCTCCCTCCAGCATCTTCTCTCCCTCCAGCATCTTCACGGCTTCCATCATTAGAGGTCTGAATGCGACCATCACATGAGAGCACAAAATACCCACCAAAACAAATCTCTCCATACGCTTCCCGCCCCGCTCTGCCGGATTCTCCCGCCTATTATTTCACAGGTCCTGCCTTCTTTCACCATCGCCATGCCGAATCCGTGATGAGATAATGGGACGCCGACTTAGCAGAGGCGTCCAAAGCCTTTCTGCCGCTCATGATTTCCAATAGCAGAACCCCAAATCTATAGACATCGCTTTTGTCTGTCAATTGACCGTAGAAAGCGTATTCCGGGGCCATGTAGCCATGCGTCCCCGCTACTTTAGTCGTGATATGGGATTCTCCCTCTTTAGTACTCATCCTGGCTAGACCAAAATCTGCTACACGGGCATTCATATCGTCATCCAGCAGAATGTTAGTAGATTTTATGTCTCTGTGATAAATGGCGGGCTCGATACCGTTGTGCAGATAAGCCAGCCCTCTGGCAATGCCGAGGACGATGTTCCTTCTCTGCGGCCAGTTCAAAGGCCGGGCCTTGGACTTTCCTCCAAACAGATGCTCATGGAGATCTCCATTGGGCATGTAATCGTATATCAGAAACCGATGGTGCCCTTCCCTCTCGTCGCTAGCCACGCAGCAGCCTCTCAAAACGACCACATTACGGTGCCTGATGTTGTTGATGATGTCCACTTCATTCAGGAAATGGGAATCCCCTCGTGCAGTTTTGTATTCTCTTCACGGCGATCTGCCGAAAATCCAGAAGCGTTCCCTTGTATACCGTGGCAAAGACGCCTTGCCCGATGAGATTGGCGTCGCTGAAATTATCGGTGGCGCCACTGATCTGTCGAATGTCGAAACACACTGCTCCTGTGTTGGGTTTCACGGCTGCATTCAGAAGTTTTTGGTTCCGCCTCACGAATTGCCTGTGCACGGCCGAACGATCAATCCTTTTCACCCACAGACCATAGAAAAGGCCGAGAGCAGAGATGAGGAAGAGGGCCGTTGCAGAGCCCGTGAAAACGTAGGCGAAAACTCGGTGATCCGACAAGGTTTGGACGAAAGGCAGGCGGAGGATACACTTAGAAGTATTTTTGCTCTTGGGGCCGAATTAATTAACCACTCCGGCGGCATACAGAACTGTGAAATAAAAGCACTTCAAACTGGTCGCCTTTGTCAAGTTTCTGTACATGTCCGCCAGAATCTTGTGAACGAGCTTTCCACTATCGATACAATCATAACACAAGTCCAGATCTGAGAGGTCGCCTTTGCAAGCCGAATCCAGCGGAGTAGTTCCCACTTTCCGAATCCAGTCCTCCTTTGCCTGTATGCCGGCGCTCAAGAGTGGGTTAGATACAAACCCAGACATTTCATTCTTCAAACAGATTGCCGCCAAGTTTGGCGAGAAACCCAAATAATGGAGCTGTTGCTGAAACCGCCGGAGATAGACGACAGCAGAGGCATTGGTGGGAAGCTCAAACATGGATGAATCTCTAAGCTGCTGAGCTAATCCTATGCCAAACAAGCTCAGCAAAGTCTGGCAGCAGTCGGGTTTAATGATGGCCGATTCGCAGGAAGACTTGTCCCACGGCAATTGGCGGACATAATCAAGGTTCATCGGACATTCGGCATCAGCGAAATCGCGAACGCGGATTTATAACGCCTCCGTCTTCATTTTTCTTCTCTTAGCCCCCTGCTGCGTTCAGAAATTGCGGCCGCGGATATAACACGAATGTAATGCAGGGATGTTGGGCGCGCTGCAACGGTGTTTCCTATAGCGATTTTCTCGCAAGTTTTGATCTACGTTCACCAACTCTGGCCCTGAAACTTTAATGACACAATGAAATGTTGCTATTTTGCGCGTTTTATTAGTCGATAGATGACGCGTAGAATAAAGAACGACTAAAACGCTCAGTTTTTCGGGGCTTTAAGAAAATAATGTTGTTTGAAAATTGCAAAAATTGTAAATATATAATTACAATAATAAGAATTACATAATCTAAATTAAATGATGGATTTTGAAACTACTTAAATCGTCCAAATTGTAATTTCAACAATAAAAATTGCCATATATGAACCATTGTTACTCTGCCGAATTCGAAGAATTCGATGAGGGGAGGCGTTTTGGTTGCTACATATACAACTCCGGTGATTTGGTTGCTAAGTCATGTATTTATCCTTAACGTTGTTTATGCTAGTATAATTTATACATGGAGAAACACAAAAACATTTAGCAAATTGGTCTGCTGACATCCCAGACTACGAATTTTTCGACAACTTTTATTCGAGAAGGGGCAAATTCCTGCTTATCTCTGATTTCTCGGGCCGTTCGAACTCATCTGGTTATACCTTGAGCATGATCTTTAATTTGGAGCATTCAACTCAGTTTATTGTGCATTCAACTCAATCAATTTGTAAAGGTATCCAACGCTTTCGCATTCAATAGAAAAACAAACTTACGATAGCGTTCACATCAAGTATAAACCTATCAATCTAACACAAATGAAACATCATACAGATTGCTTTCCCACTCAAGTTGTAAAGTCCTTATCTTCGGTTTTTAGATTTAGAGTTAGTGAGAATAAAATCTAGATAACAGTGAAAAACTCTTACCAATTAACTTTTGGATTATAACTCAATATTTATTGGGATTGGTTTTTGAGGTTGTGTTTCTCTATCTCATTTTTTATGGAATATATTCTTCCCACCCAAGTAGTCCAATGCACTTATCTTGTAGGAGTTTGAAATGAGCAACCCAATCTCTTTTTGCTAGGGATTATGATTTTATTTGTATTTATTAAGGTTCATTTTTAAATTTGAATTTAATGCAAATGGAACTTAAGCCAATAGTGGAAATCTGTCACATATTAAGTGCTTGATAAAAGCTAAACCTACTTTTATCCTATCATAATTGTCATATAAATATGCTTATTTGTTGCATCTTCTACTTGTTTGGAATATAAAATTTGAAGTTAATGGACATGGAGCTTAAACCATATAACCTGATTAATTATCTTATAATAATTGTGGTGTAAATATGCTTACTTGTTCCATCCTCAAGAAAAATCAATGTTCCCCAAATTTTAGGGAAATTCGGGGACAGGGACATCTCTAAAATTATAAAAATAAAATAAAATACCAAAATAATATTTCATTTGATGTCTATTTGTGATTGTCCAATGTAAATACTAAATATATTGATTTATTTTCTAAGTAGTACTAAGTAGCGATTAGTAGCGATTGTAAAAAGTGAAAATAATGGAAAAACATAAAAAAAAAATATTCTCAAGGGCATGGGTGGGGGGAAACGTTTCGTCAAGAATCCCCTGGTGGAACACTAAAAGAATCCATATTTCCAAAAAGAGGTTAAAATTTCCTTTAATAAGACAAGCTACATTTCAATTTACTAATTTTACATTTAAAAGAAATCATATATAAGAGTATAAATTTCACATGTAGTAACTTAAAAAAAATCCAAATTTCAAATAAATTTATATTATTTTATTTTTTTGAAGATTTTTATGTATTTTTTATTAATGTTACTTATTTATATGCCAAAATTATATTTAATGATAAGGTTGTTCTTGTAAATTTGTTTTTTTTAATTATGATGGAAATATATATATATATATATATATATATATATATATATATATATAAAATTAATTTTCAAAACCCATCAAAAAATAAAAAATACTCTTTTGAAGAGCATCCATTGGTGTAAGTATTTTTAAAAAAAAAATTGTTGTGTATTTTTATGTTGTTGATATATCTTTGTGCTGATTTGATGTTGTGGACATGGTTTTGTAAATATATGTTTTAGAAGAAAATAACAAAAAGTATCAAACTTGCAAATTTTATGCCAATGAATAGATGATTCATTCATGAATCCATTAGGAGCTAAGAGCTTATTTTAAAACCCTTGATCAAGGTTTTTAGAATGCTCAATCGATCAAGGGTTAAAGTGTGGTTAAGCCTCCTCGATCGAGATATTACCTCGATCGAACTGTTGTTCTTTCACTTTTCCAATGAAATCCGACTTCCTTCCTTCCCTCTAATTATACTCACCAACAGGGTTGGAATTTAACAATCATATGCTCATCATGAAGCATTTTACCGATTAAAATATTGATAATTTTTTAACAAGCTATTTCAAAGAAGGGTGTTGGACTCTCTTCCAATAATTTTTTTTCATTAAAAAATAAATTTTAATATTTTATCATGTTAAAAATATATATATAAATAAATATAAAGACATTTTAGCATTATTTTTTATAAATCTAATTCGTTTAACTCATATTTAGACATGTTAACTATAAATTTAATATTAATTTATGTATTTAAGATAAATAATATATAATATTTTTATTAATTATTTAATTATCATATCATAATTTAATAAAAATAATTAACTATTCAATGTATTGGGCATTTTATGCACTACTTATGTGGTGTAGGAGCTACGTTGTTTTTAGCAGAATATCACTTTTATAGGTTGAAAGTTATTGTAGAGAAGGACTTGTTGAACATGTAATCTTGACCATAGGTGATCAAGAGTCGTCCAACCACAACCTAGCAGTTGTCCAACCATCCAACAGACTTACAACTATCCAGCCATGGACAGTCATCTAACTCCATTGTCCAACAACGAGGACTAAAGTAGCAACATGTTTGTAAAATATGATATATATAGGCCATTTGAGATTTGCATAAGTTAGAATTGTAGTAGCTTCTTCTTCTCCTTGAATAAAATACAGAGCAACAACTCATGTTTTATCTATCTGATTAAATTTTATGTTCTTGCCTTCGTTTTTTCTTCTTGCATTCTTTGCCTACAAACTGGTACCAGATCTTGGTTGTGGAAGTGTAGAGCCTGGTTATGGAAGTGCAAACTTTGGTTATGGCACTTAAGATATGGTCATTTAAGATTTAGTGGTCTAAATTTGTTATGTATAGAAAAAACATGATGAATGGTTTTCCTCTGATTGAGCAACCAAACAAAGTTTGTGAAGGTTGTATTCTTGGTAAGCAACATAGAGAATCATTTCATGTTGGAAAATCATATAGAGCAAGAGCTCCACTTGAAATTTTTCATTTAGATTTGTGTGGGCATATGCTGACACCTTCTATTGGGAATAACTTGTATTTCATAACTTTCATAGATGATTATTCCAGGAAAAATTGGACATAGTTTTTGAAACACAAATCAAAATCTTATGAGATTTTTAAGCAATTTAAAGTCATGGTTGAGAATCAAAGTGGAAACTACATTAAAATTCTAAGCACTGATAGAGGTAGAGAGTTTGTGTCCAATGGTATCTTGAGTTTTTGCAAAGCAAATGGGATTAAGAAGCAATTTACAACTCGATATACACCACAACAAAATGGTCTTGCGGAAAGAAAAAATAGAATAATCATGTAAATGGTAAGAAGCATGATGAAAGCTAAACATTTAGCAAATGAGTATTGGGTTGAAGTTGTAGTTTGTGCACTATAAAATTTAAATTGTTCCCCCAAAAAGAGTGTGAAGGATAAAGTACCACAAGAAGTATGGAGTAATAAGAAACATAATGTTTATCCTTTGAGTGTCTTTATGTGTATTGCATATGCACATGTTCCTAATGAAAATAATAAGAAGATAGATAATAAAAGAGAAAGATGTATTTTTTTGGGATATAGTGAGCAATCAAAAGCATTCAAGTTGTATAATCTCATAAAAAAAAGGACTATAATCAGCAAAGATGTCAAGTTTATTGAAGATGAAGAATGGATTTGGAACAAAAATCTAGATCAACAACAACAATTTGAGATGAAAGATTTTGGTGAAGATCAAGCTCCCAACAATGGCTCTAGTGCACATAGTACAACATCAACACCTCAATCTGCTTTAAGATCTCAGTCAACACCTAGATATCACCCAAGTGATATCTCAGGATCAGATGGCACTCCAGTAAAGACAATAAGTCTCAAGGAAATATATGTGGGAACTCAAGGTAATGATGATGATGATTTAATTTCTGATTTTGCATTATTTTATGTTGTTGATCTAATATGTTTTGAAGAAACAATTAAGTATGAAAGTTGGCAAATGGTCATGGATGAAGAAATTGAAGCAATAGAGAAAAATCAAACATGGAAATTAATGAATCTTCTAGAAGGAAAAGATGCAATAGGTGTAAAATGAGTTGAAGACAAAATTTAATGATGATGGAAATGTTGTAAAACATAAAGCAAGGTTAGTTGCAAATGGTTTTTCACAACAACCCAGGATTTATTAAAATGAGACATTTTCTCCAGTAGTTAGGCAGAAAAAGATGTGACCCACCAACTTTAAACGTAGTAAGGAAATTAGCAGATTTAATGTTGGGTGTCATTGTCAACCCCAAATACCTTGATCCAGGCAGTCCAGTAGTCAACGTAACCATCAACGACAGACACATTACCAGCATCCTAATTGATCCGGGGGCTGCAATCAACGTGATGAAAAAATATACAATGATAGCCCTAGGACTCCAATCGATGATTAGACCACCATATTATAGCTTACTGATACATCAACTGTAAAACCTGAAGGAATGATCGAAGACATCATTATCAACATAGAATCCTGGGAGTACCCAACCGACTTCATAATTATAGAAGTAAAAAGTAATCTCAGTGGGTACCCAATAATACTAGGGAGACCTTGGTTAGCAACAACAGACGCCTATATAGGATGCAGATTTGGCAACATGACAATCACTAGTGGGCAAGCTAGAAAGAAAATCATGATTTATCCTCCAGCAAGAAATTCTATAGACCTAGAATATCAAAACTTGATAGATGATTATAATGATATAACAGACCAAAACATCTAACCTGTTCTTACCATTAAAGTTGCCCTATAACTAAAAGCCATTGATGAAGACAATCATTTAGATATATTTATTCAAAATGCATCTTCTACTCATGATATTTTTGAAGATTTTTTTGGCACAGGTCAGCAACAAGAAGAGAAAACATTAACCCACAACTCTGATAGAATGTGGGCAGAAGTGATCACACTTGAACAACATTCAATACAGATCAAAATAGTTGAGATCATGCTTGGAAAGATAGTTAATATTAACTCCAATTTGGAGCTAGGACAAGAACAACAATTAATGAAGGTATTGTGAGACAACAACAAAGCTTTTGCATGGACATACACTAACATGAAGGGTATCCACCTAGACATTTGCAAGCATTACATATATATCAAGGAAGGTGTTGTTCCTATCAGGAAACCACAAAGAAGGATGAACCTAATATTAGAAGACATACTTAAGCTGGAGTTACAAAATATGTTAGATGCGGGGTTCATATACCTAATCTTATATAGTGAGTGGGTTTCACCATTGGTTATAGTTCCTAAGAAAGGAGGGAAGTGGAGGATCTATGTGGATTATAGAGAGCTCAATAAGGAAACCAAGAGATATCACTCCCCCCTACCATTCATTGACCAAGTATTGGATACATTGGCTAGAAACAATTTTTTCTCATTTTTGGATGGGTTCAGTGGATATAACCAGATCCTAATCCACCCAGTTGATCAGGATAAAACAACATTTACATGCCCAAGAGGCACTTATGCATACAGAGTACTACCCTTTGGACTCTGTAATGCCCCAACAACATTTCAAAGGGAAATTTTAAGCATATTCTCTGATTGTATTAATGATCAAATGGAAGTCTACATGGTTGACTTCACACCCTATGGCCATAATTTTAACTTGGCATTAAAAAATCTAGAATTAGTCTTGAAAAAATGCATCGAGATGAGTTTATGTTTGAGCAATGATAAATGTAGAATGCTGATGGAAGAAGGCATCATGCTTGGACACCATATTTCATAGAGAGGAATTAAAGTTGATCAAGCAAAAGTCACAGTCATCCAGACACCACCACCACCTGTCAAACAAAGTGATGTGAGAAGTTTTCTCGGGAAAATAGGCTACTATAGAAGATTTATCGAAAGTTATAGCAAAATTGTTGCATCAATGTTTGCTCTTCTCACTAAAGATACAGAATTCATCTGGACAAAGCATTTTATGTCAGCATTTGAAAACCTCAAAGAGAAGACAATCACAGCCCCATCACTCCAGGGACCCAGTTAGACACTACCATTCCACATACATTCTGATGCTTCAAACAAATCCATTGGGTCAGTCCTTGGGCAAGAAGAAGAAAAGAGACCGTATGCCATATACTACATTAGCAAAAAATTGGCAGGAGCAGAACTAAATTATACAATCACAGAAAATGAGTTCTTGGCTGTCATACATGCCATAAACAAATTCAGGCACTACATAACTGGATACCAAATTTTTGGCCGCACTGACCATTTAGCAATCAGGTATCTTATGAATAAACCTAATACAAGTGCTCGAATAATTAGATCGCTACTCCTCTTGCAAGAATTTGACATAGCAATCATGGATAAGCCAGGAAAACACAATGTAGCAGCTAATTTTCTTTCTAGACTCAACCATGGACAAGACAATGAATTGGTAAATGATAACTTCCCTGATGAGCACCTTTTTGCAATGTCAACAAAAAGCCTATGGTTTGCTGACATAGAAAACTACTTAGTGTTTGGTAAGTTCCCACAACATTATAGCCACCAAGAAAAGAACAAAATCATAAGGCAAAGTGCCACTTACACATGGATAGAAGGGATGCTTTTCAAAAAAGGGCCAGACCAAATATTGAGAAGATGCATCAGAGAAGATAAAATCCATGACATACTGCATGCCACTCACAACAAGCCATGTGGAGGACATTATGCTACAAGAAGAACAACCTATAAAATATTGCAAACTGGATATTATTGACAAACACTCCACAAGGAATCCTATGAATATGTTTCACATTGTGATGACTGTCAATGGATGGGGAAGCCTACACAAAGATAAGAAATGCCTCTACATCCCCAAATCTCTTTGGAAGCATTTGAGAAATGGGGATTTTATAAATTGTTGGTCCATTCAACCCCCAATCAAATCAGAAAAGCTATATTCTAGTATGCACTAACTACCTTACAAAGTGGGAAGAAGTAGCAGCACTTGCAGCACAAAATGAAACAAATGTGGAAAAATTCTTTACAGAGCAAATCTTCCACAGATTTGGAGTCCCAAGAGAGTTAGTTTATGACCGAGGCACACAGTTTACATCCGACCTCATCGAGGACCTGCTTCGGAGAAATAATGTTAAACACATAAAGTCCTCCTCCTACCACCCTCAAGCTAATCGTCAAGCTGAGGTGACAAACATATAACTAGAAAGAATCTTGACAAAGACAGTAGAACTACACAAAAGAGATTGGGAAGACAGATTAAGTGAGGCAGTTTGAGCTTATAACACTACATGGAAAACAACAACAGACTTCACCCCATATGAGCTAGTTTATGGAAAAAATTAATGCTTCCCATTGAGTTTGAAATCAAACATTAAGAATTGCAGCCAAGTTAAACATGGAACTTTAAAACATACAACATTAATGCATGCTACAATTAAATCAGCTGGATGAGCGATGCCAACAAGCACTTAGCCACACTGAAATAATCTAGCAACAAAGGAAAAAATGGCATGAAGAAAACATCAAACAAAAGAAATTGAAAGAAGGT
Source organism: Larix kaempferi (assembly GCA_027924585.1). Classification (NCBI taxonomy): domain Eukaryota; kingdom Viridiplantae; phylum Streptophyta; class Pinopsida; order Pinales; family Pinaceae; genus Larix; species Larix kaempferi. The sequence continues at coordinate 3,572,879 of BSBM01000898.1, read as the reverse complement.
GACTGAGAACTACTCTATGACTCCAGGTTTCACACTTTTAAAGGAAAACTCATAACCAAATGGCTCGGACCCTACATCATCGAAAAGATCTATGACAATGGAAATGTCAGAATTACAACAATCGATGAATAAAAATTCCCCATGTCGGTGAATGGACACAAGCTCAAACTTTATAAGACACCACAGTCCAGAGAGGAGTTCACACAGACACTCTATCAAAAAATTATAATGCTGATAGAGAGAATAGATCATCACTGATTCCAGTTACAAAATAAAAAAATATATAAAATAAAAATAAAAAAAGAGAAAAAAATGAAAAAATATAAAAAAAAAGAGAAAAAAATGAAAAAATATAAAAAAAAAGAGAAAGGAAAAGAGAAAAAAGGAAAATAAAGGAAAATAAAAAACAAAAAAAGAGAGGAAAATAAAAAAATCCACTTAGGTTATGACAAACGAAAATTGATGGACTTGATCCATCCCTGTGAAGAACCAACAAGCAATTTCAAGCGAGCCAGCAACCATATTTGAGAAAAAGCCAGCAAAATTTAGCAACAAAGAAATCAACAACGGCAACAAAAGAATAACAAACAAATATCAGAAAAAAATTGATCAAGACAGCCAACAAGCAATATCAACAAAATTCAAACAAGAGAGACAACAAATCCAATTTCATAATCTTCAATGAAGCGATCCAGCAGTCAATTCAAGCGAGCCAGAACATTAGAAAATATAGCACTACAAAAATCAAATCAACCGAATTCAAAGCACTAGTACAAATGCAATCCTGAACACAAAGAAAATTCATATTAACAAAACTTGCACAAAAACTCAAGCAAGCAAATGCAAAAATTTCAAGAGAACCGAGAGAAAGAAGGCAAAAAAAAAAAAACATAACTACCTACATGAACAAAATAACTACAGAAGCAAGTAAAATCTACTACGGAATCCAACGCCCATACAATCATGCCCACAACATACACTCAGGTATGCTAGCATAATAGGTAATCACTGAAATCTTTGCTTTATTTTCAAACCAAATCATTCTCCCCACAAAACGGTTATTTTTCAAAGCCGAGGACAAATTTTAAGTTATTTCGGGGGCATGGTTCAGAGTTACCTCATTGAATCATGATTACCTACCTTATGTTGGAATATTCACGCCATCATTTTTATATTTGCATGCAAAACTACATGCTACATGCATTTGCATGCAACTACATGCATCCATTCATCATCATGGTTGTCTCCCCAGCACCTAGAGCTTGCTTTTAGCTCTCCAGAGTCTTTCTTTAGCCCTCAATCGGCCTCCTACCTACCTAATGTTCCCTCTTTGACTTATATGCTTAGAAATTGTGCCCTTCCCACCTACCACTGTCAGTTAGAGTGCCTTTGCTCACCTACCACCAGTTATCGCTCAGTTACGGTGCCTTATCTCACCTACTGGGAGTTATCATTCAGTTAGTGCATTGATTGAGCAATTATTCCACGGATTGCTCATACTGACTGCTTGTAGCTTCTAGTTAGCTAGTTCTGGAGTTCCACTTGACTATTTGACAACCTCATATGCCCCCCTTGGAGTCTCCATTCCCTGATTTATGCCTAGATGGTTATGTTAGGCTCACTTAGACACACTTGACTGACTATTACCATTTATTGCTAATACTCTTGACTGGATGATGTCTCCATTGTTAGCCAAGCTAGAATTTGAGTTAGACAGCCTCATGCACTCCACTTAGAGCCTCCATTCCTTGATTTATGGATAGTTAGTTCTGTTAGACTCAGTTAAACACACTTGACTAACTCTTACCACTCATGACTGATACTACTGACTAGTTGATGTCTCCGTAGCTATTCATGCTAGAATTTGAGCTTAGAATTTGAATGTCGTACTTGGCTAATTCGAATCCTATATGATGCCTCATCATTGATTATTGTAACACATTCTCTACATTCATTATTCATTGTATGATATGGACATTGTCCATTATTCTGTGTTTATGAGTGATTATTGAATGCATGCTTCTTCTTCTTTGCAAATAATCTCGAGAGTTAGATTGTGAGTTTGTTAGAGTTGCTAGATCCATGCAGATTATTACACCTTAGACATGTCAGAGAAGGACAACCTTGTTATAGGTCAAAACTGCACTTCTCCATCCGTGATCTCCTTTAGCTGATGATCACACAAAAGGAAAAAAGGGATGGAAGAGCATGTTGACCCTAGATGATGAGTGGCCTAGACCTACCCTCATTCAGCTGACAAAAACTCACTTTTTCCCACTTTTTGAGCAAAAAGTGCTAGTCTATAAGCCTATAGCAGCGTTTTTCCCTTTAAAAACTCTACTCTGCTTCATAAAAGTAGCTTTTTTCATCAGAAATACTCTACTTTGCTTAATAAAAGTAGCATTTTCCTCAAAAAGTGATTAAAAATATATTAATTTTATGGATTGGGATTAGTTAAAGTTGCTTTGGCAACTTCCCCAACCTCCCCATCAAACTACCTCTCAATTTAAACTGCCTACCTTGTCCTATAAATACAAGGGAGATGCATGAGAGAGGGACCTAGAAGCTATGCACTAAGGGTTGTTATGCTAGAGGAATTCCAAAGTTATTTTGAGGAGCAGGAGACCAGGATCCGGTTGCACAAGCATTTTGAATGATCAGGTATCATTATACTGCTTATTTGCTTTTGACAATAAAGGTTGAAATGCCCTTCCCGTCCCAATCAAATGTCTAATGGATTGCATACTTGTTTGGATTAATGCTTAACTGTATTTCAATTTTATCATTGTTATATGAGTCAAGATACGTTGAGGAAGGTATCTTTGTATTGCAGGTTCATCAAACGGAGGATCAAGTGGAGGATCAATTGAAGGAGCAAGTGAAAGCTAGGATTGAACTTCGTTAATAAGGTATGCCCTTTATGACCTTGATATCTTTCCTTTTGTAGAAGATTATATGATATGATGAATGCATTTACCTATCACCCCCTAAGTTGGTAGTGTCCATCTCCTCGCTATAGGGTAGATTTCCCGAACAACAGACTGGCGACTCCATTAGGGACCGATTGTTTTCTGTTCTAGGAGACTTGTTTTAACATTCCTTCCAATAATTTCTAATCTTTTTGGTCCTTTGAGAGGATTTGTAGGGTACAATATCCTGTTATCCTCACTTGGCTCATCTCAGTTTGAAGTTTTGAGGCTTATTTTAAGCCTTCTTTGGCAAAAGCACTGGTTTGCTTTAGCACAGTAGCTTTTTTCTCCTCAAAAACGCCGGTTTTGCTTAACACAGTAGATTTTTTCCCTGAAAACGTTGGTTTTGCTTTACACAGTAGATTTTTTCTCTAGAAAAATGCTAGTTTATCTCTGCACAGTAGAGTTTACCCCCAGAAAAACGCAGGTTCTCTACTGCACAGTAGAGTTTTTTCCTGTAAGTCTCTATTTTCTTTTGGGATTAGATTTTCGCTTGTTTGGTTTGATTTCTGGTCTTTTGCCTTGGCTTTTTAAATAATCTTTGAGTTCTTTGTGCCTTTGTTGAGTCCTTTTTGCCTCTCTCAAACCCCTTTAGGTCATTTTTTCTTACTTGAGTACTTTTGAAGTGTCTCGCTTGCTTATGATTCTTTTGGAAACCGTGCCTTGTTCCTTGTTGAACAAAGCTGCTTGTTTGTACCTTAGTTACTTGTTGCAGGTCTACAAAACTTTGTTACTAACTTTTGTTGTTTGTTGCAACACTAGTACACTCTAATGGTATCTTGTCCTTTGGTTTAGGGTTTTGATCCCAAGTTGAGTCCTTAAGGTGTTTTTTTTTCAAAAGTTTGAGTCCAAACACTTCCTAATTGCTTTGTCAGTTTCAGTTTCAAGTAAGTTGAACTACTTTAGTTGATTTTGTTTGAGTCTTTGTGATAGTAAGGTCATCTTTAGTTCACTTGCCTACCTTCTACTTGGCTTAGTGCTTTTGTTTAGGGTTTGGTGCTTTAGAGCAACCTGCTATGTCTGCTTTCCAATTATAATCATCTCTCATTCCCATTTTATTTTCACATTGTTTCCAAGTTCGAAGCTTTTTCATCTGAAAAAACTTTGTAGGACAAGTATTTGTCAAGTCATTGATTTGATTGTTGTGAACTTTAGAGTCATTTTTCCTTACTCACATCTCTTTTGTAGGTCTTACTTGCTTCCATTTTTGAGTTCTTTTTCGTTTATATATAACAGAAAAAGAAAAAAATGAGTCTGGTCGTTTAGAGTAGTAAGACTTATAATCATTTCAGAGTAGCGTAGTTTACTTTGTTTTGAATTTGAAATGAAAATAAAAAAAAGAGAACTTCATTTAGGTTTGCTTAGTTTTTCACTTTGGAAAGAGCATAAACGGAAAAGAAAAAGAGTCCTTTGTTTCTTTGAAAGTTATTTCATTTCTGCACTTTACTTTTCTCAAACCACTCCACACAATGCACTACCCCATTGAGTAAAAAGTAACCTTAAAAAGAATCTTAATAAAATCAATTAGAAACAATTTTCTTTCTAGGGATACACGACACCAACTAGCTTAGGCTAGAGTTTCAAGCTTAAAACACCTTAAACTGCTCGAAGCTTGTTTCATTGCTCAAAAATCGTGGTGCGACTTTCATATAGGTAAACCCATTTGTATCAAATATTATTGGGAAACTCTACTAAAACCAGAGCTAAGCACGAGGACGTGGAAGATTGGGATTGTTGAGGATATCCCCTCACTTTCCCTTCAACCATAAACCAGGGTCAATTCGCGTATGGGGGTTCATTTGGATTTCAGGCTTTGCTACCCTTCCCACGCATTTTGATCAGGTTGACAACTGTCCCCCCAAGATATTTCGTACTTATGGCAGCCTTAGTATCAGACTTATAGGATCATACATAGGTGACGGTGGAGGATTATATCTGTTGTACGTAGGACAGACGTGGGAGGAAATCCCTTGCAGGTCTTTGGGAAGGCAGTTGGGTGATTCCAGTGCTTGCACCCTTAGTCATTGTATTGTGGACCCTGGGTAACTATCATTCTTCCTTCGTTGATCTATTCTGGGCCCTCATCATCCCAGACTCTTCTCCGGAAGGAATCTTGTTTACCTGGTCTGTTTACTTAGGATTTTTTAGTGGTATGTTGTTTGCCCCCTAGTTGTATTGGCCACTAGGTTTTTACTTAGTTTTATTTTTACATAATTGTGCAAGACCAACAGCTTCGTAGGTCTAGAAGGTTGCAAAACCTTCTTCCACTTAGAGTGGAACCACTACCGCCACCATGACGATGGAGGATAGACTCCAGTGGTCTTGTTGAACCTACTGGTGAAATAGAGGTTCCTGGTGAACCACAACCTAGAACTCCAGATCAACAAGTTTCTAATACTGTCGAGGTTAAGGATATCACTTCTGTTGAGTTTAACACCCCTTTTAACCCTCCTTTGACCAAACTTAACGATGCACTTTTGGTACCTGTTGGTTTCTAGCGACTCGATTATAGTGAATATTTCTTCACACCTGGGCATATTATGACTAACCTGGGAGACGAACAGGGAGTTCCATAGACTCCCACAATGGGTATGAATACAAGTATTGTAAACCCGCATTCCACTGCTACATCGAGTTCGACACAGACAACTTCTATTTCAACTCTGTCCTTCAGTTTTAACACTGGTACATTAGGCATGCCGAACTCAATAGTTTTGACATCTGCCTCTACCCCTACTTTCAGACCCAGTAATACAGTGAATATGGTTCCACCTCCTATAACCCAACAGTCATATCATATAACTAGTACCTGGATTTCCACACCCAATGTTGGGCCAAATCCCTCTGCAAATAGGCCCGTCATGAGTACCATGACAACACCGTCCACCTCGACTACCCTTAGTTTTAACACCTCTGTAGGTTACAATAATGTACCTACAGGAAACATCCCTTTCTCTTTGTTTTCGGAAGGAGGGGATAACATTTTAAGTCAGCAATACGGCGGGGCAACACCCAGCCACAGTGGATGAATACACAGGGTACTAACCCACTTTCATTTTGGATGGGGGAATTTCAATAACACTTTGACACAATATCAGATGGATGGTGGCAACCCCTACCAGCAGATGGCTTGGGGAGACCCCTACCAGCAAATGGCTGGGGGTAACTCTAACCAACAGTTCATGGGTCAAACTATGGGAGGTTCCCCCTTTATGACCCCAGCTTATCAAATGCCATCTTATAGACCTTGTTTACCATTCCTGGAAACGCTAAATTTTCTAGATCTTTCTAAGTTGACGAATGATCCGGTGTGCCATAACGTTACATAGCCACCAGTCTCCACTAAACTACCTTCGGACATTCCAAAATTTGAAGGTAAAGCAGGTGAGGATCCTGGTGATCATGGCACCACTTTTCATCCCTGGTGTTCTTCGAACTCGTTGAACGAAGATTCCGTTAGGTTGAGACTTTTTCAAAGAACCTTAACAGGTGCTACAGCCAAATGGTACATTGAGTTACCTGCAGCTACTTTTTATAATTTTCGGTATCTCACGACAGTTTTTATGAATCACTTCCAGCTTCCTGTTCGGTACAATGTCGGGACAGATCTTTTGTCTACATTTAGATAGAATAAGGCCATTCACTTATCTGATCACATTCAGGAGTGGCGAAGACGGAAGAGGCTCATTAAAGCCAATATACCTCCAGAATTCCTTTTAGAGTGGTACCTCAAATCACTCCTTCCTTACATTTCTAAGGAAGTATCTACTTCTGGAGTGTCTTCAGAGGAAGAAGCCATCTTACGGACCCAACAGCTAGACCTAGTTTATGCACAGTTTGGGTTACTTTATGAGATTATACTAGATGCACCACGGTCAAACACTGACCTTAGCATACCTAAACCTAGACCACATGTTGATGGCATAGTGGGTTCAGTTGATTATGTAGCTTTCGACGCCTTGACTAAGCAGGTTCATGCCTTATCTGTCAAACAATCGACTGCAGAAACGACCTCTATCATAACCTCTCCTTCTACTACTGAATCTGTAAAATAGGTTCAGAACAATCAAAAGGGCTCTTGGCAGCCCAACAACAAAAATAAGGTCAAGAAAGTAGAGGGGAACCAGAAAAATCCCAAGAACAAAGAAAATGCCGAGGAGGGTAACAGAGAAAAGAAGAAGGTTAAGTTCCCTTATAAGCTTTGCAAGCAGGATCACCTCACTCATCAATGCCCTCTACTCGAAGAAGCCCAGAAGTTGCTTCAAGAAAAGAAACCTGCCATCCTGAAGGATCCATTTCCCAAAGAGAAGGGCTCAGCTTCTAGCACCTACAATGCTGGGGGTACCACCCACGCTTCAGTTGATCAAACATTTATTAATATGGTTAACTTGGATGCTCTTCTACAAACGCGGGCAAGAAATTATTGTATTGGAGAAAACTCACTATGGCTTGGGAATACCACAACAAATAGATGACTACCAGAAATCTACTCAATTCTCAAAGCAATGCTATTATAAATGACAATGTTAAGAAAATGGAGAAATGTAACCAACCTCGATCTAACGTTTGATGTAGATCCCCGTTGGAGCTTTCAATCCACACACTTATGATATGCAAATTAGTCTTGACATCCAATATCCGACAAGTACATATAATATATAAATGGCATTAACATTATCAATAATAATGGTCCATAATATCATAAGCAAATGTAACCCAATGTATAATAAATGACATTCACACCATGAATGGACGAGAATATGAGTATTTCTATTAATGAACAAGAAGAAGTACAAAGTGATACGACCTCTTGCCGGCAACCAATCTGAACCAAGATCTAGATCAATCCACTTGCGCCTCCACCACTTCAATCCTCCATGAATAGAAAACTCAAACTAGAAAGGAGTTTGGAAGGTGAACATACATGGTTCACAACTACAAGAATCAATGAGTGCAGACTCAAGATAGGGAAAAAATCCACTAGAGTTCTCTTACGATTCTTTTCTTCCTCCTATCCATAAGCCATATGTGCTCAATATATAGTCCTCTCAAAGGTAGGTGAAAGGACATATCAAGGTGTTACTTGGGAAAATGGAGAGCCAAAGGTCACCCAATGACCACTTTTTGGGAGTAAAAAGTAATTAAATAGTGGTTTTTACCATTTTACATGCTACCCGTGGGCTATAGGGATGCAACTCATGGGTACGCCTACTATAGTGATGCAACAGGCGGGTAGGAATAAAAATAGGGAAAACTGGTATTACTGAAGGATAAAAATGGATCTGAGTCACTTAAAATGGATCCTACAAGCCAAAGAATGCTAATGCTCACAGGGTGGAAGATTTATGTGTAACAGATGCCCCCTAATGTGTGAGGTCAGAGACTGAAAGTGCTACGATGGCTGAAATGCATTATAAAACTTAGAAGTGGAGTGATGGAGACACAAGTGGAAAGAACAGCTCACTCGTCATAATACAATAGTATCTCTGAATACATGTCGATATAGTACAACAATCTGATACAATGGCCATGAATAGGCAATACATAATGGATATACGTCACAAGTGATCATAGCCATGAGCCCTCTACAGTAAGATATGGTCTCCTACTGAAAAGGAAACAACTGGTGCAAAACTGGAGGTACAAACTGCTGAAATCTGAGAGGTGATATCTCAGATGTAAAGTCAAAGTCATATGTATCATACTAAATGCCACAATCGCCTGGGGTCTTCTACACAATTTTTCGACAGTGCAATTCCCATCAAGTGAATAAAGGAGTTGGGGTCGAACCTGATGAGACATCATCTGATTACCAGTCAATGGTGTATACCGTTAACATACGTGAGATAACCCACCAATAATGAAAATGGGCATCAAGGCAGAGAGCACAATCATCAGAGTGTGAATAAATGGATTGAAGTCAAACACTAGGATGAGTCCATCGATCAGGGGACATTGATGTATTCCCAAAACTATCGATGGCGAGAGAACCTACCACTAATGACTCCAAGCCTCAAGGTACTCAACCAAACTCTAAGCCTTGAGTTCTGGAATAAATGAGTTGAAGTCGACAGAACGAGACTAGCTGGAAGGAGGGCATTAAGGAATCCCTCATCAATTAGCATGAGGTACCAACAATGCTGAAAGATTTGGAAGATCTCAGGTGAAATGGACTGACTCAATAAGGATGGTCGACATGCAATAGTCAAGAGAACTGAGGAGTGGCCGACACTGGTTTCATGATTTCCTTTGAACGAGAGCATGAGCAGATGGATAAACTCAGGCAGCATATACTTGATGTAAACTATGCAATGCAGGAGGCATTATAAAGGGCTCCATAATGACTGGAAGCTTAACCAATCGGTGGAGAAAACTGAGAAACAATTATAGCTCCTAAGGCCCAACTATAGTCCCAACTCAATATATATGGAGTGGATTGAATGCTCTGTTCAAAGGTGACACAACCATTGCCAACAAGAAATAGTGACCATAATCCCGTTCGGCTTTTTGGAATATTTGATTTTTTTTTGTCTTTTTCATATTTGGGAAAATCTTGAAAAAGAATAAAATTGCTTATAGTACAACGAGGGAACAAGTGTCAAATAGCTAGCAGACTAGTCCCAAGTAGTGGAACATACCTATGCTCAATGCAAGGAAGTGCATGCAGGATATGGACACTCGGGGGTGCATTCCCTCAAGGTCAAAAGGTCATCAAATTGTGAAGGGAAAATATAAGCTCTGCAAGGCTCGATAGGGAAAAGTGCTCAGGCACCAGGCTAAGAATTGAGTAAGCGGGAGCCGGCACAAGGCTTGAGCAACAAGCAGGATGATGCAATGCAATCACAACATGATATAACTGAGGGGAGTCCTTAAGGGAGAAGGCCAACATAAGACAAAGTAGAGTATGAGTCTTTATCGCAATGTCATGGCGTAACTACAAAGGACTCCCAATCCTGAGGACAAACAACGGCATGGGCACCAAAATGCATAATGAGGTTCTAACTAGGGTACCCATGTTTGGGAAAGCCCTACCGCCACGTGACGACACTTCTATAGCAATGTGAAGGTTCCATGTCAGTCAAGAAGTGGGGTTGCACCTATGGTTTATGAAAATGGTCAATAGGTTAAATGCATAATGCATGTGAAAATGGCATCTAACCTATATGTCGGGTAGGAAACATACCTGCCATAGGTGTGAAATGGTTTGGAACAACTTTCGCCGAGGAAATCTGCTAAAACAACACTACTCCATGAAGCGATATTAGTTCATAACGGCTCAAAATGGCATAAACTATAGAAAAGTGGGTCCAAAAAATTATAAATAGGAACAAAATTAAATAATTTTCAATTCATTTGCACTATTCACCATTTTGGAGTTATTTGGGTAGTTTTCACCTTGATATTCAGTCGACGATTCCGAGGGCTACGAGCGATCATTCAGCGAACCGTCTGGAGTAGGTTAGTGGTCACTACCATACCTTTCATTTAAGTGCTTTTATTTCAATTTTGGTTGGTGGGATTTTTTGTTTGACCAAGCCCTAAATGGCTTTAGCACTACCTGCGGGATATAAGTATGCGTGTCGTGAGAAGTGCACCAAATGCGCAGTCAAAAAATTGACTACGCGCGGGTACCCGCAACTGTCTACAATTTATTCCATGGGTACGGACGTGAAGAAGTTTTTAAACATGAAACTGACTAAAAATTTATTTCTTTGCACTCCAGGATGGTTCTAGAGTGGAGGGAAAGAGAGCATGACTAGGTAGATGAGGTCGTACGCAACGATTTGCAAGCACAACAAGCATTGCAAGAATGTGGCTTATATAAATACTAGAGCCCCGAGGGTTGAAGGGCCCAAAACCTACTACACCATCGTTTGATCAACTACTAGGATGTGGATGCTCAACACTTCATCCTCAATGGGAAAACACTGACACTGGATGTGGAGGATATCTATTTCATCACTGGTTTGTCCCATAGAGGCAAAGTGGCTAGTCTTCAATCATGGATCGTGGGTGGCGGGATCACTGTGCAAGATTACATAGCGCGGTATTGCCCCGCCAACACTCGAGCAGTGGAAAGCCAAGTGCTAGTCAACCTCATACTGGAATTGAGCACAAAGATCATAGTAGTTACTCTGGTATGGATCACGGGATCCAAAGCACTACATCAGGCATCCAGACCAGTGATGTTCTATGCATCACAATGCTTGCAGCCTACTCTATTCGACTGGTGTACTACTCTACTGGTGTCCATGAAGACACAATTGACGGAATGCAAAGAGGGTAAGGCAAAAAACTTTGGGTATGGTAGTATCCTTTGCAGTTTCTTCTTTGAGAGGGTTCCAAGTCTTAGCCCGAGGGTGGATGCCCCTCTGCATAGTCTCTGAGATCCATCCCTGACCCGGTGGGTTGAGATACTGACATGACAGGGTGGTGGCGGTCTGGCGTCATCATATACTGAGGAGTTCTTCCACTGGTGGAACCGGCAGGTGATCGCGATAGAGGACTATCCCTATGCGGGGATAGACTTCAAACAGGACCATGACATGCCACTACCACCAGGGGCCGCGTTCGGAGACATTGGTGAGTACTCTTTTGGTTTTGTGTTTATTAAATTTTTATGGATTTTTTTATTATAGTTGAAATGCAAAAAATCTTTTTGGTGGTAATGTCATGTGCTAATGGGTGACTGTTTGCTTGCAGACAAAGGCCCCGTGAGACCCGAGGGCTTCCTGAGACATGGTCGTCTGGGTAGAGATGAGTTGGCAGTAGATGCTGTAGCAGGGTGCACACTCCAGATGTTGCGGCACAACGTATCATGGATGTTTGCTCGAGTTCCACTGTTAGAGGTGGCCCGACTACCTCAGGCCATGCAGCACCATGTAGTGGGTGTTCCTGGGGAGTGGGTGTGGTTGCTGTAGTAGATGGCCAATGTAGCACAGTACTACTATGATACGCATCCCGTCGAGGCGGCAACTAGACCTCCTCAGAGGGAATAGATATCCCCGGGTCTCATCATTTTTTGTATCGATATGTATATTTTTGAGGGCTACGGGGACATATTTATATATATATACAACTTTGATTCTTGGCTCTACTACATGTGTGTATGTTACAAATGTATGAATGTCTTTGTATCTATGTACTCATGATGAATGTGACAAATTCCAATCTAATACATAGTTAGTGTATGCATTAGATATATAATTATGACTTCTCGGAATATGAATATATGTAATGGAAGAAAAATGTCTCTCCAAGAGTCGTACCTTAAGTAATATCCGTAATAATGTAGGGTCTTGTACACGGTACTTCCCATTCAGCTGAGACACAACTAGTTGTGAATCCATGTGGAATTCTAAAGACTGGATGTCATGTAAAATGGCATCCCGAAGTAGCTCAACAATGGTACTATACTCAGCCACATTGTTAGATGTAGGACTGAGACAGGCACCTCCTGAGTACACAACTAGGTGGTCAGGTGAGAAGATAATCCAAGCAGCAGAAGCAAGCTGCTGCGTATGTCGGCTAGCACCATTCGCGAAACCTAAGAACGTAGGACATCTTGTTGACATATGTCAATCAAAAAGAGGCTAATCAGCAAACCTGACAACCAAAAAGGCAATCTAAACTATGTACAGAATAACTATACAATAGTGTACAAAAGTATCACCTTGAACCAAAGGTTCAAGCGTAATACCGTTTGAGGTAGAGCCCATTTCTAGGCTCCTTCAAGACAACTCCCTCATAATATTCTAACTGATAAGCTCCTTTTTCAAGGACACGCCTCACAATATAAGGACCGTGCCACATGGGATTAAACTTTCCTACCCCCAAAGGTTCTTTAGCTTGGTCATACAAGAGTACCAAGTCACCTTCAACATATTGCCGGGGACGGACAGACCTATCGTATTGAACCTTGACATGACGCTTGTTAAAATCAATGGCCACAGCGACATCTCGATGGTGCTCGTCAAGTTGCTCGAGGTGTATTAAACGTTGCTCAATCTCCGTCATATCAGGGAGGATCTCTATGGCTAGTTTGAGCGAAGGGATTTCACATTCAATTGGTAAGAGTGACTCCACACCATGAACTAACTGGAATTGTGAGAACCTGGTGGCAGTATTAACTGCGGTTCAATATGCCCACAAAGTAGGATATAACATCATATGCCAATTGGTCTTGCTTTGTTGGATGGTACATTGGAGAATGGTATTCAAAGACTTATTTACTACTTCAACATGACCATTCGCTTGAGGATAGTAGGAAGACAAGTGTTCCTGATGAAACCCAAGCTTGAGAGACAAATCTACCATCATCTTATTTTGAAAGTTACTGCCATGGTCAGTGACAATCTCCTTCAGGATACTAAATCGAGTGATAATCTGGTTGAACACGAAATGGGTTGTAGTAGCACCATCGGCTTTTATAGTAGGCATGGCCTCAACCCACTTGGAAAAATAATCCACGACCACGATAATATGGTGATGCCCCCCAGCCGAAGTTGGTTTGCAATCCATGAAATCTACCCCCCACTTGGTGAAGGGACCAACAGTGACGACTGGATGGAGGGGCGCTGGATGCGAGTGTACGTTCCGAGAAAACACTTGGCAAGGGTGACATCTCTTCATAGCATTAATACAATCTTTAAAGATGGTAGGCCAAAAATAACCAGCTCGCATGATACGCTGGGATGTAGCAAGCCTGGATAAATGACCACCACACGTCCCCGCATGGAAATCATTAAGTACCCGTTCCGCTTCTTCGTGAGTCAAGCAATGACAAAGAATCGAATCCTTTCCTCGGCAATACAAAGTGTCACCGACGATAGTATAATATTTAGCATGATGTCTCACATGCCGTTGCTCATCTCATGAATAATGCAGAGGAAACTTCAAAGTTTGGAGATATACAATGACATCCCCATACCAAGGGTCCTCGGTTGAGATAAGAAATAAGTGTTCATCCACAAAGGAATATTAATGAATGTTGTCCTCATCAAGCTGTGGAAGGTCCGACATGAGTTCAGTGAACACCAATGATTTCACTGATTTTGCAGAAGCAAAATCGAGATCAAATTCCTAAAGGATCACAATCCATTTATTGTACTTACCCCCGATAAGGCGTCATGATAGCACGAACTGAAACAGATTGATGTGAGCTACAACGGTGGTTGTTTGAAGCAAAATGTAATGTTGTAACCGCTGGACTGCGTGAACAGTCACAAGTGCTAGCTTTTCTATGTGGGTGTACCTTAGCTCAGCGTCTACTAAATTTTGACTAAGATAATAGATAACATGCTCAACGAGCGCATCATCTACCTGAACCAAGCCCATGCCAATAATCTCTTGAGACATGGCCACATAAATAATGAAATCTCGTGTAAAGTCCAGCAAACTAAGCACAAGGGCCGATACTAAAGCTTTCTTAAGGGCATCGAAAGACTGTTGGGCTCACTCATCCCAGATAAAAGGTGTGTCTTTCTTCAATAGGCATGCGAAACCTTTAGTAATACTAGCATAGTTAGCTATAAACTGACGTAGAAAAGTAGCTCTCCCTTGGAGGCTTTGAAGTTGTAACAGATTATGTGAGGAGGCAACTGAAGTATTTCCTCAACTTTGACAGGATCGACTCTAATACCCTCCCTTGAAACTATGAATCCTAGAAGGTGACTAGTCTTAACAGCAAAGATGCATTTGTTTGGATTCAATCGAATTTTGTAATGAATACATCGTTCAAGAATCATATGGAGGTGCTTGGGGTGGTCCATTATCTTGCGAGAATGGCCAGCAATATCATCCAAGAAAACTTCCATAATCATCTTAAGATTGTGAAAGGCATAGGTCATGGCTCACTGAAAAGTAGCTTCGGTGTTCTTGAGGCCGAAGGGAATTTTCTGATATGCAAAGGTTCCCCATGGACAAATAAATGTCATTTTATGTTGGTCCGTGGGTTTGATTTGAATTTGATTATAACTCGAGAATCAGTCCATGAATGAAAAAATCTCACTCCCCACACAAGCATCAAATATTTGATCAATGAATGGCATGGGAAAGTTGTCTTTCGGACATGCACGGTTCAAATCTCTGAAATCAGTGCATACACGGATCGTTCCCTGCTTCTTAGCCACAGGAACGGGGTTTGACACCCATTCGGTAAGGGGAACGAGGTAGATAAAATCAGCTTTGAGCAGTTTCTCCACCTTTGCCTTAATAGAAGCTGCCTTCCTAGGGTTCACAGCACGTAAGCGTTGTCGAACTGGTTTAGCATCAAGATACATTCTAATCTCATGTTCAACAATGCGGGGGTCTATTCCTGGAATCTCCTCATATGACCAAGTGAAAGATTCCCGAGGTTCTGTAAACAAATCTATGTAAATAGCAATCTCCTTAGGAGTGCAATCGGCACCGACGTAAACATTCTCAATCTTTTCGGGAGTGTGGGAGATGTTAATCGAAGTGGTTGGAGAAATATTGGAAATATTCCCCTCCAAGAAAACATCATGCGACTACAAAAGAGCCACAGGGTGACCAACCATATCAGCTAGAGTCATCCAAAACTCCTCTTGCTCAATGAGCTCAAGGTTGGGAAGGAAATAAGAGCGATGGTGCATGTCTTCCCAAGGCCTCTCACTACCACACATGGCTTCGAGGATAGATTCATCAAATGGCAAAGTATCATCGTGGAAATCGTGAGAGCAAGATGAGTTGGATGCCCAAACTAGTAGCATAACGGGATCTTCTTCAACTATCTGGGAAGAAGAGAGATCCAAATCTGCAGTGGTTGTTGGATATGATCGTAAGCAAGCTCCGCTACAGATAAGGGCATAAACATCCCGACGTGCGCAATGTCTCTAGACATAGAATCCGTGGATGGTTAAATCCATGGATCATTACAATATGAAGTCCGGAATGGTATACTATTTGAAGGAGGAGGCGCACTGTCGGAAATGGTTCCAATAAAATTCACAGGTGTAGAATGGTTAAAAGTTCCCATCAATGAGGGGTACATCCCAACACCTATGTTCCCAGTTGCCAGCTGAGAATCAGAAACTTGCGGGATGATAGATCCCGTGGATGTTGTGGAAGGAGTGCCAACATAATCTAGTTGATCAATCGTCACAATGTTGCCTTCATAAGGAAAGAAAATAACTCGAAATACAGTAGACATGACATCCTTCATAGCATACATCCAGTTTCGACCCAGTAAAAGGTTGTAGTCGATGGGCGCATCAACCACTTCGACTTCAATAGGCACGGACTTACCTCCCAAGGAGACAACAAAGGAAGGGATAATTCCATGTGGCATAAAAGACCTACTGTCGAATGCAGCGAGTGTAGTTCTAGACAGAAGTAGAGGAGGAGAGCCAAGAGCTTTCCAACAAGTCAATGACATAACTGATGCGGAAGCACCTTCATCAACCATAGTACGTTTGACGAAGATTTTAAGGAAAACCACCTAGATTTGAAAAGCCACGTTGTAAGGTAAGCAAGGCTGGACATCAGTAGTGTCAAACTTGTTAACACTAGGACTTCCCCCATCCTGAACTCCTAATGCACTCAAAAGGGCATGCTTCTGAGAAGGACAAGCTTGTAAAACCTCAAGAGCCAACATGGCACACGGAGTTTGGCCCAAATCTTCTACGATGGAGTAGTTTTGGGCTGCTCAAGCATTAGGATTATGCGTGAAGCACTTAAGAACACCTTTCGGTATCCACGGCATAATGGAAGGCTTCTCAATCTGCAAGAAATTATCAGGAGGAGGGGGAGGCTCATTCCCCAGATTCGGTTGTGGTACACCATAATTACGTTGACGAGTAGCTACGTTGTAAGGTAAGTGAGGTTGGACATCAGTAGTTTCAAACTTGTTAACACTAGGACTTCCCCCATCCTGAACTCCTAATGCACTCAAAAGGGCATGCTTCTGAGAAGGACAGGCTTGTAAAACCTCAAGAGCCAACATGGCACACGGAGTTTGGCCCAAATCTTCTAGGATGGAGTAGTTTTGGGTTGCTCAAGCATTAGGATTATGCATGAAGCACTTAAGAACACCTTTCGGTAGCCGCGGCATAATGGAAGGCTTCTCAATCTGCAAGGAATTATCAGGAGGAGAGGGAGGCTCATTCCCTAGATTCGGTTGTGGTACACCATAATTACGTTGACGAGTAGCAACACAAACCTTCGACATATTCACACATCCATAACCACTAGTACTGGCAGAAGACGTTGTTGTTTCATTAGTACCATAACCAGTGTTAGGAGCATGCGATGCCATGTTTTGGTGATGAGGTAGGGGATCCTTAAACATAGCTGGGATCTGTGCCAAATTATTCGATGCTTCTTCAATTCGAGGACATAAGCGAGTAAGATGGTCCTCCCCATAAAGCTTGCAAGGGAATTTCACCTTACACCTAGGTTTACGATCCTCGCCAGCATTACCGCCTTCCCGAGGAGGGTTAGCATTCTCTTTATGAGGAGTATTACGACTGCTATTATTGTTACTTCCATTGTTTCCACCCCTACAATTATTTGTCCCCTTTTCCTTACCACCAGGTTGCTGGTTACCTGATGGTTTCATTGATTACACATTGTGTACATCAGATGACGGAGTGGAAGTGGATAAGGTGTGAACCTATCCGGGAGCAGACTAGTTTAGCAACAAATTTTGCATTTGTTTAGCTACCAAGTCTACAGGGCGAGTGCATGCGGACCCCATGATGCCATTGGCATGTGGTCCAAGAACTGACTTGGGCTCATGTCTTGTTCTCGGTGCATCAGGAATAATGTTGTACAAAATGCCAGACTAAGAATAAAGTAGATCTAGCTGCTGGACTTTCAAGATAGATTGTTCCTCAGTCATAATGTCCGACATCGAAACATCCTTGGCAATATATGGGAGTAAAGACTTAAGGAAACATTCCAACAGGAAATCTGGAGGAATGTTGGCTTTCACCAATCTCTTCTGTCGACACCACTCTTGAACGTGGTCAAAAATATGCGTGGCCTTATTCTAATGGAAGGTGGACAACAACTCAGTACCAGTATCATAATGAATAGGTAACTGGAAATGGTCTAAGAAAACCAAAGCAATCTAATTGAATCCCCTAAAGGTGTTCCCAGGAAACTCCACATACCACTTCGCGTCTGCCCCCGTGAGGGTGCGTTGAAATAGTTGTAATCGAATGGAATCATGATTCAAAGAGTTGGAGGAGCAACGAAGGTGAAACGTAGTGACATGATCACCCGGATCCTCATCGCCCTTCCCTTCAAACTTTGGAATTTCCGAAGGGATCTTTGTAGGGACCAGGGGCCAAGTAGGGTCATGACACACCGGATCATTCATGAGCTTCGAAAGGTCTGGGAGATTCAAGCATGCAAGGAACGGGAGCTGCGGCTGGAAAGCTTGATTATAAGCTCCCATAAAAGGTTGGTTGAACGGAACTGTGTTATAGGATGGACCAAAAGCTTGACCATGAGGATTAAACTATTGATACTGAGGACCTGACGACCCGTAAGCTTTCCCATGGCCATAAGATGGATAACCTCCCCTTTCTTCACCCATTTGAGAGTAAGCAGGTATATGCGCATTTTGAGCACCATATTGGGGTGGTGGGTGATACTGGTGGTCAACACCGACTGGGTTGTAGTAAGGGTTTCCCCCATGGGTATTGGGCATGTATGTACTATTCATATTGGCAATTGTGTTGTATTGACTGTGATGGTATGGTATGTTCCCACCCCCAACATTAGGATTAGCTTGAGCAGTCGCGCGGTGACCAAAAGCGTGAGAAGCATTCCCAGCTCCAATATGGGAGTGACTAGTAGCAGCGTTAGTGGTGTGATGTCCATGTGGATAGGAAATATTCCCACCCCCTACATTAGCATTACTAGTGGTGGCGGTGGATGCAAAAGAATGCGGTATGTGTCCACCCCCGTGGTTGGGAGGAATGGTATCGTGTGAAAAAGTAGTCCTGGGTTGACGAGTAGCGACATGTGTATTAGGTGGTGGATGGCGAGCCGTGTTCCGAACAGCATTCCGACTAGGTTGGGTATTCCTAGGAGGTGGTCGTGTTCCAACATTAGCATGGTTAGGAATATGACCAGTCCCCATACTATGTGAGTGGGTGGATAACTTAGTGCCCCCAGTGGGTATAGTATGGCCAACACTTTGACTAGTGCCATCGTGAGTACCAACCGTAGTGGAAGGTTCGACAATAGTGTGACTACGCATACCAAAATAGAGTGTGGTGGGGTTGACCATAGGGCTAGTATTGTCATGAGTCTCAGGTCTCCCATATCTATAATCACGTGGAAATGAAGGAATGAAAGGCTTATCCTGTTCTCCTTCCTCGGGTATGTCAGGCATCCTGTAAAGATAATTATCCGGATTCAAAGGATCAAACAGATCCCGATCAAGTGGATTAGGACAAATAGAACCAAGTTAAGTCTCAGGTGGATCACCTCCCCAATCCTCATGAGGAGTATGGGGATCAGAAGTATGTTCAACTCTACCCGAAGGAGTAGAAGGGTCTTGCCTGATATCAGGATGTGCAGTCATGCAGTCCTCAACGTAAGTAACGTAAGAATCTGAAGACTCAGAGGGAGCCCTCCGACATCCTCTAGCAATACGTTGTGTAACCAAGGCTGGCTTTAAACCAGCCAACTAATGGGACCGACGGAGAGTAGGGCTCCGTGCCACGTTCGCTCCGGAGAGAGACACAATGTCTCCTAAAGGCCAACTATCAATCAAAAACAGTAAATCAAAAGCACACACCTAGAGAAACTACAACCAAGAGCAGACAAACAGAGTGGCTAAATGAGCTCCCGACACTACAGCCAGTATGTCTCGCCTAGGAGAGGCTTGAGACTCCCAAACTATAGTCGGAGGTAACAAAATTAGTTATAGAGACACCCAGGCTTCACTGTGTCGACAGGGTCAAGTCCACTGCATGAACACAACTATGCTATCCAATCCCTATCTGACTCAGGACACAAACAACATAACCACTGCAAGTACCCTGTGCGGTACCTAGGTAAGGCAACTATGTTCACCGCAATATAACCAATGCTCAGGGGGACAGTCGTAGGTGGGACCCATCATATGGGCAGGGTAGATAAGCCTGAAGCACAAGAGGATGAACCTCCGGTACCCCTAGATATGAACAAATCCTGGATATATGTCCCACGTTCGGCCGGTATCAGAGGGATATCTCCTCAACCAACTTCCCGTGACCTCATGCTTAACTCTGGATTGAGTAGAGCTTCCTGAGAACACCGATCTATACCATGGATTCCTCCACTCCCTGGTCAAACACCTAATGTTTCGTTCAGTAGCCTTGGATTTTTAACTCACAATGATCTATTCCAAGACTCTAAACCTATGCTAGTTGGTGTACCCTATAAATAAAATCGGTCTAATTAATTTTAGATTAAACGTTAATTTTAGTGGCTGTGATTACTCAAGGGATATGATCGTGAAACTAGTGATGGGTAGCCTCAATAGTATGCAACATCGTCCAAACCTAGACTCATCTATCCAATAAAATAATGTCACTAATATGCAAAATCAACCAACAATTCTGAAATAAAAATTCAATCTTTTATCTTTTTGATGCACAAGCAGAACCTAATATGAAGGCAACAAGCACTCAATGCAATATGCAGTACAGAAAAGTAAAATATTTTTGTATTTTCACTTATAAACGAGAAGGAAAATGCAAAAAACTAAATGAATATTTTTTGTATTTTTTCAATATAAATGAAATGAAAAAATGCAAGCAAAATCCTACTATTCAGTCACTGAAGTGCTGAGAAGATCACTAAGACAACCTAGCAGATCCTAAACAGCAAGACTCAGCCAAAGGAATGGGCTCAAAAGGAAAAAACCAAGAGGCCAAAACCAAAGATTGGTAAAAAACCAAGAAGGCTCAACCAAGAGAAACGAAGAGATCCGGTCACAACCAAGGCATGAAATAGTCAAGAAAGAGGCCAACAAAGACTCATGAATCAACCAAACTCACCCAGCAACAACCAAAATCCATAAACCAACAAAAGCCGGAGTTACACGCTACTGTCGAAGGAAATCCTACGGGTACCCGCAAGCAGTAGAGTAAATAGAGGCGGGTATACGCGAGCATAGCTGAGCTAGCCCGTGGGTGAGGAAAGGAAAATGGGAAAATAAAGAGTCCAGAGGCTCAGAAAAAACAATTTTTCTACAGTGTATCTTGACGGCCAAAAGTGACACAGAGCTTCGATAAACAACAACTCTAAATATGGACTAATGCTCAAAAAATTTCCCAAACATGGATGTTTTCCTAGCGGAGTTTCCATTTCTATATTGGAGAAAACTCACTATGGCTTGGGAATACCACAACAGACAGATGAATACCAGAAATCTACTCAATTCTCAAAGCAATGCTATTATAAATGACAATATTAAGAAAATGGAGAAATGTAACCAACCTAGATCCAATGTTTGATGTAGATCCCCGTTGGTGCTTTCAATCCACGCACTTGTGATCTGCAAATTAGTCTTGACAGCCAATATCCAACAAGTACATATAATATATAAATGGCATTAACATTATCAATAACAATGGTCCATAATATCATAAGCAAATGTAACCCAATGTATAATAAATGACATTCACACCATGAATGGACAAGAATATGAGTATTTCTATTAATGAACAAGAAGAAGTACAAAGTGATACGACCTCTTACCGGTAACCAATTTGAACCAAGATCTAGATCAATCCACTTGTGCCTCCACCACTTCAATCCTCCATGAATGGCAAACTCAAACTAGAAAGGAGTTTGGAAGGTGAACATACATGGTTCACAACTACAAGGATCAATGAGTGCAAACTCAAGATAGGGCAAAAATCCACTAGAGTTCTCTTACGATTCTCTTCTTCCTCCCGTCCATAAGCCATATGTGCTCAATATATATTCCTCTCAATGGTAGGTGAAAGGACATATCGAGGTGTTACTTGGGCATATGGAGAGCCAAAGGTCACCCAATGACCGCTTTTTGGGAGTAAAAAGTAATTAAATAGTGGTTTTTACCATTTTACATGCTACCCGCAGGCTATAGGGATGCAACTCGTAGGTACGCCTACTATAGTGATGCAACAGGCGGGTAGGAATAAAAATAGGGCAAATTGGTAATACTGAAGGATAAAAATGGATATGAGTCACTTAAAATGGATCCTACAAGCCAAAGAATGTTGATGCTCACAGGTTGGAAGATTTCTATGTAACAATTATACCCCGGATACGTCGTCTAAGGATATTCCTGAATCTTCCACTCCTCTCCACATACCTGTGGATTCACTGCCCAAGATCCCGAAAGGTATCTTGAAACGGGCTTCGCACAATCCCAACGCACTGGCTGCTACCAACTACAATGTGGTTGAAGATCTATCCCAGACCCCTTGTGCCATGTCCACCTTAGAAGTTTTGCAAAGTTGTCCATTACAATGAGATGTGCTTCTGGCAGGGATTGGAAGTATGGAATCATCCAACATGACTGCTCAATTTGATATGAATGATATTAAATACCAGTTTTCGTCCCATGTTGCTCTTCAGATAGAGGTAAGTTATGGTCGTAAGACCAGTAGATGAGCCGTCGTAGATGAGGGCGCATCTACGTGCGTAATGTCAATTTCTTGTTGGAAAGCCTTGGGTTTCCCGAGTTAGCCCCTTCTAACACACTGATTACTGCATTTGATGGAAGAACTTTCCGTCCACATGGAGTCTTGCCATCATTTGAATGTACACTTTTCGGTAAGACAGTTGCTGTAGAAGTTGAAGTTCTGGATGCTCCGCTCGATTACAATATGTTGTTAGGTAGGAGCTAGACATATGCCATGCGAGCTAGTCCATCGGCAGTTTTCTAAGTTGTAATGTTACCACACGAAGGCAAGATCATTATGGTTGATCAACTTTCATTATCTCGACAAAACAACCAGAATTCATCTGAATCCACAATTCCTTTAGTTGATCAATCTACCCCAGCAAGTGAGTGTTTCGGAGCAGGACTTTATGGGTCATTGATGTGCACTTTTGACCTACCCTCTCTCGTTCTTTTTATGCATTTTGACGAAGGTACATATACCAAAACCTTCATGATTGGTTTAAGGACTGATCCATGGATCCTTCCCACCGTATCAGAACCGTCAGTACCCTTATGCATTACAGAAGTAGCATACATGGAAGCACAACATGCCGCAATGGAACATATCGTGACTCCGCCAGGCCTTGCTGAGTCAGATATGGACTATGCTCCGGCATGGTCAGTAGACTCAATCCACTCTTTTGACTGTTTAGACACGGTTTTTCCTTCTAACGAAGCCATTTTGGAAGCCATGATGGTCCTTGACCAGCCTTGGGAACATATGCATCACAGGTCTTACCTGCTTCCAAATCTAGACAGGATAGAGAGAGGAGAGTTCCCTATGAGACCCAGGGGATTTGTTGATTTGTCCTCTTTTCCTTCTACTTCAAGATCTATTTATGCTGAAGGGAATATGGCTAATATATCGAGAACCATCCCGATTAACATTTCCACCAAACCCGGGGTCATGGAAAACATTTTTACTAGAGTAGACTGTTCTCCAGAAGAGATTGCTCTGTATACCAAGCTTTTTAAAGAATTTCGTGACATTTTTGCCTGGTCTTATGAGGAGATTCCAAGAATCTATCCAGCCATCGTTGAGCATATCATCACAACATACCCTAATGCAAAACCTATGAGACAGAAGCTCCATTTTGTGAATCCTCGAAAAGTAGACGTCATTAAGGCGGAGGTTGAAAAATTGCTTAAAGCCAGATTTATCTACCCGATTGACATGACGGAATGGTTTCCAAATACTATTCTAGATGATAAAAAGAAAGGTACCATCCAAGTCTGTACCGACTTTCAGGACTTGAATAAAGCTTGTCCGAAAGATAACTATCCCACACCATTTATGGACCAGATCATAGATGCCCGTGCGGGACATGAGATGTTTTCTTTCATGGATGTATTTTTGGGATATAATCAAATACAAATCAAACTTGAAGATCAACACAAAACAACTTTTATTTTCCCGTGGTGAACCTTTTCCTATCAGAAGATGCCATTTGGCTTAAAGAATGCTAGAGCTACTTTCGAGCGAGCGATGAATTTTGCTTTTCACGATATCAAACACATAGTAGAACCTTATTTCGATGACCTCCCGATGCGATCTCGAAAGAGATGGGATCATCCAGCTCATTTGAGACTTGTGTTTGAATGATGCAGACAATATAAGATTCAATTGAATCCTAATAAATGCGTATTCTGCATTGAATCAGGACGTTTACTGGGTTTTATTGTATCCAGTTGTGGCATAATGGTCGACCCGTTAAAAGTTGAGGTAATTGTAAATCTGCCTCCTCCTCGCACCTTGCGACAACTTCAAAGTCTGCAAGTGTAATGTCCCTTGTTAGGAATTTTATTAAAATTGCAATTTTCCACTTTTTTCCTTGGTTCGACCTTTGACTAGTTTCGATCTCTAGGTCCCAAATTTGCCCCAATTGATCCCAAATCTTCTGAGAAGGTGTATGAATGATATTAGAACATAAATATGTGTTTCAGGGATACCTTTGGACCTTTAAAATACTTCTGCAAATCCTCTTTCAATTCTGATCAATGTAGATAACTTTACTAGTGATTTTCCTTTGACTAGTATTGGTCTCTAGGTCTCAAATTGACTCCAAATGCCTTCAAATCTTCAAGGAAGGTGTATGAATGATATTAGAAATTGAATATGATGTTATGGATTACATATGGCCACCAAAAGACCTCTGAAAACTCTCTTAATATTCTGGACCAATTATGCAATTTTACTAGTAATTTGGGGTTCAAATCCCCCTGGGGTAAACAATGAAAATGGCTTCCCAAATGCCTCCAAACCCACTCAAATTTATGAAAAGAGGTATGTAATGTGTTAAGTATGTTATTAAAGTCTCATATGCACCATTAATGGATTATTACAACTGTTCTCACCCTCTTCCATTCAACTGCAAAAATCCCCAATTCGACCCTTGGGGAAATGGCACTATTTCACCTCCCAATACAACTAAACTGAGTAAAAATGCTTCAAATGCTCAAGTACAGTACATGAAACTTGTAGAATACATCCATGGCAGTATATTGATCATAAATATATCATAGAATCATCCATTCATTCGAAATCATCATCAATACATTGGCTCACAACAAGGTAGTGGGGAAATGGCATTGTTCTTCCATTAAAAATGAGATTTATACATTTCTACTTGGAATTTCGACCTGAAACTTTTTGGAGATGAAGAAAAGAGTATTTAATTCATATTACAAAAGAAATGGGGCATTAAAAGCTTCCCCAAAGAGTACAATAGCTCACCAAAAATGCCCTCCCTCAAGGATCAAGAATATGCCATCAAAACTGGAAATGGTTGAAGGAGTGAGCTGCAATAGAAGAAACCATGAGCTGCCCTGTAGCTTACACCTGCAAATAAAGACTCCATTAAAGCTCCAAATGAAAGTTCCGAATGGCCTTTCCAATTACCAACTTGGATGGGAATCTTTCACCCTCGAAATTGGCTAAGGCAAGAAACTAGTCATCCACTAGCTCTCCCTCTTCACAAATGCAATTGCAAATTCTACAAATGATCTAAAGCTGGTTTCATTCTTTGTTATTGACATTTATAAATTTCTAATGTCCTCCATGGGTCGAATTCCTTCCAAGAGACTCATGCCAACTCAAGTTGGGAAGAGATTCCAAAGAATGCCACTTGTACAACAATTCCTAGTCTCCCACTTCCACCAAATCACATGTGGAAGCATCTTAGCTGCCCTAACACCCTTGAGCGCCCTCTTGGAGTCTATTTTTAGCCCTGACATGTCATATATGTCATATGTCAGCCTTCAGGTCTGATTTGTGTCATAGGTGTCATAGCATCTTCATCATTGTTGTCATAGAGCTAGGGAATCTAGCCCAAGTGTCTCACTAGCTCCAAATTGCCTCTTCCTCTTCCATGGGAGTTACTCTTCCTCTATATTTCGACCTTGGATGAGTCATGCCATGAATAATACCTTTTGGAATCCCCCAAGTATGTTACCATTCACCTTGAATTCGAATTGGTGAGAGAATGTGCCAAGTGTAGTGGGGAAATCTAGCCATATGTGGGTCCCACTTTCTCCATGTGTCTTCATGATCAAATGCCACTTTGATTTTCACTTGTATATATTTATTTAGATCCTTTATTAAATATTTATGCCACTCTAATGTTCAAACATCATTTATTATCCCAATTATTCCAAATCCCAAAGCTTCCACCCCAAACCTAGGAAACTAGTAATTTTCCTCCTTGGCAATTATTTGACCTTTAACATCAATTTTACAAACTCTAATGAATATGGCCAATGTGATTAGGCCATTGTGACCCAATTCCAAATTTGGGACATGACAAATCCTCCCTTCCCAATATTGCTTGTCCTCAAGCAATTTCAAACATGGGTGTTGAAGAACCTGCTTCCTGTATAATTCTTTGAAGTTGCCATTGAATTGCCCAACCGTGAGTCTTTGAGTTTCCATGAAGATTTTAGAGAGGAACCACCATGCTTGCTGCTGCACTACTCTAATAAAAATCACTTTATTAAGTGGGAAATCCATCTCCCATACTGCTTTTTTCCCCAAAAAAATTGAAACCAATGAGATAAAAATTATTCCAGGGTCCCATTGCTTGTATTGCACCCCAACAATTAAGAGTGCTCTCCAACCCACACCATTAGTTAAGAGGATTCCTAGATCCCATTTTCTTGTATGCATCCTTCCAAACATCATGAGTACCAAATATATATCATCAAAGTACATAACAACATAATGAAAATGTACATCAAGGATATGCTTCATCAAAGAATCATGAAAGTGCTTATACCTCCAAGCAAGTAGACCACCCTTTTCCAAGTGCATACAAGCTTCAAGTGACCAATCAAATCTGCTCCAATGAAATAGGTGAGGATCCCATGTCCTATAATGCTGCTCCAAAAGGATGTGATATGCATCAAAATATTCAGCCATGCATTCTTTCATCCAAGAAGTGAATGAAGAATCTCCACTAAAATCTGAACCAAATAATGAGCAGAAAAAACAAGGAGACTTCAAATGACTCAAAGAAGTCTCACCCATACATCCATGAATGTGAGAATCATAAAAATATAACAAAGTATGTGGCTGCCAACAAAAATTTTCTCCAATCATAAATCTATTCTCCCAAGTGTTGGATGAAGTTCCTCCAACATCAAATGAATCAAATGTTGAGCAAGAAAAACCACGAGTCTTCAAGTGACTCAAATGCATATCATAGGTGCATCCATGTAGATTTGCATCATCATAAAGTGACAAATAATGTTGCTGCAAATGTGAATAAGAATGTTCTCCAACCATATCATCATAAAAAGTAAATCTAGGAGTTCCATGCTCCTCATGTGGCACCATTAAAAAGAACCCTTTCACCCATACTTCATTGAGACTAATGTTGCAAAACATGGAATTGTAGGATGTACGAGAATGAACCAAATCACCCAAATGATCAAAAAGTGCAGAAGTTTCATCATGGGAAGGATCCATATGGGTAGTATCATGCAGCTCCTTCAAAAGTGTGAACTCTTTGTCATAGTTTGGTTCCAATGTAGAGGAATCATGCTCTTCTTTAAAAATTGCATAACCTTCATCAAAAGGAAATTCAAATTCCTCTTCCACCAAATCAAGTGTTTGGATCTCTTCAAGTTCATCTTCAAACACATCAAGAACATTCAAATTTTCACATTTCTCATGATCCACCATGCAATGAGAATCCTCCAAACAATTTACCATTTGACAATCTGAAACATAGGAGGAAAAACAAGTATCTTGCAACTTTTCAAGAAGTTGCTCATTTTGAATTGTGAGCTTATGAATATCCTCATTATTCTTCAAGTATGCATCATGTAACAATTCATTAAGCTCAAACAAATGGTTTCTATCAAAAAGCAAAGACATGAAATTACCTTTGATGTGGCACATTGCTCTTTGAATCTTCTCCATGTCTTCAAGGAAGGATGTTTCCTCCAATGAAGTAGCTCTCCAACAAGAATTTGACACCAACGCTTGAGTGTCATGGAGAATGCTGAGGGACTCTTGGATCTTATTTTCATTCATCTGTAAGGACCCTTCAAGAAAATGAGGCTCTTGCAAATGAACCTCCTCATCTTCTTCAATTTTGCTTGGACCAACTTCATGAAGCTCAAGTGGTGATGGGGAAGTTGATCTTGGTTCTTCTTCAACTGCTACAAGGTCTTCATTATCATGCTTAATGAAATTTGTACTTGTACAAACACTTTCAAAAGTGATCTCTATGTCACCAACATAGAGGTGTGAGCACCCATCAGTAGGTACTCCTTCATAGTTTAAGCATCCATCAGTAGATGCTCTTTGGTTCATGTCTAAGCTAGAAGGTGTCTCAAAATTATCTTCCATATTTTCAATAGAATCTTCTTCATGCTATTGTGATGTCTCTTCCTTTTGTTCCTTAAAGCAAGCTGATGCATTTTGCCCCTTGTTTTCCTTAAAATCAATAATTTTTTTCACAAGTTCGATAGAAAACAATTCGAATCCTTCCTTAAGTTGCTTGGTCATATCTTCAAATATTGTTTTCATAATTTTTATATGCTCCTCACCATCATATGAGGTTCCCTTTTCATCCCTAGTCATAGTTTCCTCAAAAAATTTGCTCTTCTTCTCCTACTTTTTTTTTCCTATTCAACAAAAGCACTTTTGGTTTCAATATCTAATGGTGGTACCTGAATTCTTTTCCTCATGAATATTAGACCACATAAGGTGCCAAGATCATGCTCTGATACCACTGTAATGTCCCTTGTTAGGAATTTTATTAAAATTGCAATTTTCCACTTTTTTCCTTGGTTCGACCTTTGACTAGTTTCGATCTCTAGGTCCCAAATTTGCCCCAATTGATCCCAAATCTTCTGAGAAGGTGTATGAATGATATTAGAACATAAATATGTGTTTCAGGGATACCTTTGGACCTTTAAAATACTTCTGCAAATCCTCTTTCAATTCTGATCAATGTAGATAACTTTACTAGTGATTTTCCTTTGACTAGTATTGGTCTCTAGGTCTCAAATTGACTCCAAATGCCTTCAAATCTTCAAGGAAGGTGTATGAATGATATTAGAAATTGAATATGATGTTATGGATTACATATGGCCACCAAAAGACCTCTGAAAACTCTCTTAATATTCTGTACCAATTATGCAATTTTACTAGTAATTTGGGGTTCAAATCCCCCTGGGGTAAACAATGAAAATGGCTTCCCAAATGCCTCCAAACCCACTCAAATTTATGAACAGAGGTATGTAATGTGTTAAGTATGTTATTAAAGTCTCATATGCACCATTAATGGATTATTACAACTGTTCTCACCCTCTTCCATTCAACTGCAAAAATACTCAATTCGACCCTTGGGGAAATGGCACTATTTCACCTCCCAATACAACTAAACTGAGTAAAAATGATTCAAATGCTCAAGTACAGTACATGAAACTTGTAGAATACATCCATGGTAGTATATTTATCATAAATATATCATAGAATCATCCATTCATTCGAAATCATCATCAATACATTGGCTCACAACAAGGTAGTGGGGAAATGGCATTGTTCTTCCATTAAAAATGAGATTTATACATTTCTACTTGGAATTTCGACCTGAAACTTTTTGGAGATGAAGAACAGAGTATTTAATTCATATTACAAAAGAAATGGGGCATTAAAAGCTTCCCCAAAGAGTACAATAGCTCACCAAAAACGCCCTCCCTCAAGGATCAAGAATATGCCATCAAAACTGGAAATGGTTGAAGGAGTGAGCTGCAATAGAAGAAACCATGAGCTACCCTGTAGCTTACACCTGAAAATAAAGACTCCATTAAAGCTCCAAATGAAAGGTCTGAATGGCCTTTCCAATTACCAACTTGGATGGGAATCTTTCACCCTCGAAATTGGCTAAGGCAAGAAACTAGTCATCCACTAGCTCTCCCTCTTCACAAATGCAATTGCAAATTCTACAAATGATCAAAAGATGGTTTCATTCTTTGTTATTGACATTTATAAAGTTCTAATGTCCT
This sequence comes from Larix kaempferi, assembly GCA_027924585.1. Taxonomy (NCBI): domain Eukaryota; kingdom Viridiplantae; phylum Streptophyta; class Pinopsida; order Pinales; family Pinaceae; genus Larix; species Larix kaempferi. Next base: position 3,542,717 of record BSBM01000898.1, on the reverse strand, counting down.
CCATGGGTCGAATTCCTTCCAAGAGACTCATGCCAACTCAAGTTGGGAAGAGATTCCAAAGAATGCCACTTGTACAACAATTCCTAGTCTCCCACTTCCACCAAATCACATGTGGAAGCATCTTAGCTGCCCTAACACCCTTGAGCGCCCTCTTGGAGTCTATTTTTAGCCCTGACATGTCATATATGTCATATGTCAGCCTTCAGGTCTGATTTGTGTCATAGGTGTCATAGCATCTTCATCATTGTTGTCATAGAGCTAGGGAATCTAGCCCAAGTGTCTCACTAGCTCCAAATTGCCTCTTCCTCTTCCATGGGAGTTACTCTTCCTCTATATTTCGAACTTGGATGAGTCATGCCATGAATAATACCTTTTGGACTCCCCCAAGTATGTTACCATTCACCTTGAATTCGAATTGGTGAGAGAATGTGCCAAGTGTAGTGGGGAAATCTAGCCATATGTGGGTCCCACTTTCTCCATGTGTCTTCATGATCAAATGCCACTTTGATTTTCACTTGTATATATTTATTTAGATCCTTTATTAAATATTTATGCCACTCTAATGTTCAAACATCATTTATTATCCCCATTATTCCAAATCCCAAAGCTTCCACCCCAAACCTAGGAAACTAGTAATTTTCCTCCTTGGCAATTATTTGACCTTTAACATCAATTTTACAAACTCTAATGAATATGGCCAATGTGATTAGGCCATTGTGACCCAATTCCAAATTTGGGACATGACAGCAAGGCATGTCTAAATTCTTGCGATGTTTTATCATAAACTATGCTAAAATCACAAAAGGTTTCATGAGACTACTTAAACAAGATACCTACTTCTTGTGGGATGAGGCTACTCAAGCATCGTTTGAGGCTTTGAAAAAGGCACTACTTTCAACCCCCTTGCTAAGCCCGCTTGATTATGCAAAAGATTTTATCTTATATCTAGCTGTGTCTATTTACACAATTGGCATAGTACTAGTTCAGGAGGATGACATGCTCCAAGAGCATGTTGTTTACTATCTCTCGCGCGCATTGATAGCTCTTGAGATCAAATTTTCACATATTGAGAAGTTAGCACTAGTTGTGGTCTATGCGGTGCAGAGGCTTCACCACTACATCCTTTTACGAACGACTACTGTGATAGCATAAGTCAATCCTTTTCAGTATGTCCTTACTCGATGCATCATCGTTGGGAAGTACAATAAATGGATTGTAATCTTACAAGAGTTCGATTTGGTTTTTCAATCAGCTAAGTCAAAGAAATCACTAGTGTTCACTGAGTTAATCTAATAGTTTCCGAGTGACTGAGTGCATATCGAAGAAGAGTCATCATTCCCGGATGAACATATCTTCCTTATTGCCTCCTCTGACCCATGGTATGGGGATATTTTAATATATCTCCAGACTTTGAGGTGTCCTACCACTTTTTCTAGAGAAGAACGACGCAAACTAAAAAGCCATGCAAAAAACTATCTCATCATCTCTGATACTTTGTACAGACGTGGGATAGATTCCATCTTATGATGTTGTTTGACTTTAGAAGAAGTAGAATTAGTATTGAATGATGCTCACAGTGGCGCTTGTGGGGGTCATCTTTTTGGGTTGGAAACAACTCAGAAAATACTACGTGCCAGATACTTTTGGCCCCCAATCTTTAAAGATTGTGTGGAAGATGTGAAACGCTGCCGTCCGTGTCAGTTTTTCACCAGGAAAATGAGAGCACATCCAGCTCCTCTTCATCCTGTGATTACAGCAGGCCCCTTCACAAAATGGGGGGTTGATTATATGACTTGCAATCCAGTTTTGGCTGAAGGACATCATTATATCATCGTTGTCGTCAACTACTTCACCAAGTGGGCCGAGACCCAGATGGAGAAACTGTCGCTTATTTCGTATTCAATCAGATTATTGCAAGGTTCGACATACCCAAAGAAATTATGACTGATCACGGTAGTCATTTTCAAAATAGCATGACGACCGAGTTGTATACAATGTTAGGTTTTCGGTAAGAACATTCATCTTCATATTATCCACAGGCGAATAAACAAGTTGAAGTGGTTAACAAAAATTTAAATATAATTCTACAAAGAACTGTTAACGCCAGTCGAAATAATTGGCACATCATGCTATACCCTGCTCTTTGGGTTTCTGAGTGAATGTAAAGGCTACTACCGGGTTCTCTCCCTTCCAGCTTGTGCATGGGATAGAAGCAGTTGTTTCGATTTAATGCGAGATCCCTTCGTTGAAATTAGCCATCCAACTACTACCAGATACTTCAATACTGGAAGAACATTTGTTGCATTTAGAGCATCTAGATGAGTAGCACCGCGACGCGCTGACAGCAAATGAAGTTGATAAGAAATGAGTCAAAGGATAGTACGACAAGTCTATTAGACCTAGAGTGTTTCTTGAAGAAGACCTTGTTCTACTTTGGGATCAAGACAAGGAACCTTTAGGACCTGTAAAGTTCAAGTCCATGTGGCTCGGTCCCTACATAATTTCTAGGGTACTAAAGAAAGGTGCTTACAAGCTAACAGACTACGAGGGTAATAAGCTGCCTGAGCCTAGAAATGGGCTCTACCTGAAGAAGTACTACGCCTAGGAATTTGTGCTTTTTCTTGTAACATAGCTGTATATTTTGTAGAGCTAGTTTTTGCTTGTGCTTGTTAGTTAACCTTATGTGCATCTTCATTTTGTGTATCAGACGTCGACTGAACACTTCTTAGGATTTGTTGATGGTGCCAGTCGCCACACTCGACAGTTGGCTTCAGCAGCTTGGGTCATTTACTCACCAGCTATCCAACTATTCTCTTTGGGGGGGGGTTGTTTGGGACCCATCACGAACAATGTGGCTGAATACAGTGTGGTTATAGAACTTCTCCGAGATGCTCTTATTCATGACATTTCGCATTTGGAGGTAAGACTTGATTCGCAACTAGTTGTTTTTCAGTTAATGGATGTTTATCAGATTAGAGATCCTGTTTTTCTACGGCAGTTTTTGCGAGTTAGATTATTGGAAAGATAGTTCGATTCCATTATATATCAACACATTCCAAGAAATTTGAATGCATTAGCTGATTCATTGGAAAATTATGTGTTAGATTGGCATTTGTATCATACATTTCCATAAATAGCATTTCACACATAAATTTAAACACACACACATGTAAATAACCGATACTGTATATATATCCGATACTATATCAATAAACATAATACAAGTTTTGGATCATAAGTCTATCACAAGTCATGTCATAAGATACAAAACTGGGCTTGGTGGCCTCAAAAATATACATAAAATATCCATCTCCTATGGAGAAGAAGGGGCCTCATCAGCATCTACTGCCTCTCGGTAACATATGACCAACCTAGCTATTTTCCGAAGCAACCTAATCCATGCTGGGGGCACACCAACTACATCCTCCTACATATCAAGAGGCATCCGCTCAATGCAATATGTGGGAACGTCATGAGTCAACTGACTCATCTTCCTCTCTATAGTCCCTAGCATAGCATCAGCTACACCCACAACTGTTGGCATTACGAAAATAGTAGGATGTCCCTCGGGATGAATCGATCCAATATCTACATATGACACTTGTTTAGTACTTCAAAACCCATCATAAAAATTATATACTTGAAAATTTGAAAAAATGAAATAAATTTTCAAAAAACATACCTATATGTCCCCAGGCACCACCTAGAGGAAGTACCAGATCTAGATCATGACAGAAGTCTAAACCAGCATACGTAAACTGCTCGAATGCCGGCACCTGTCTCTCCTACCATCCCCAGAAATCATCAGTATGATAGAAAAAGTTGTTCTCACCACAACCCTAGCGGAGGAAAATGTCACCCCAACGGCCCAATTTCAGATCACGAGGACTGACTAGGGGAAGAGGCATGCCCAAACTAAGAGCAGGTACCCTCTCAAAAAAGAAGGTACAAAGGATGCTACCATAACCAAACTTCTTCATCCTCCCAGTCTTACACCCCGAGAGTTGAAGCTTCATGTTTTCTAAGAGGCTTGTGCACCAATCATAGACATGACCTTGTAAGCATTCAAGACCAATGTATATGTAGTGCTTTGAGGCTAAGTGTTGTGTAGCACTCCCTCCCATTCTGTTCAACATACTAATAATGACTTTTAGAGGGAAGCTTGCAAGAGCAGAAATGAGAATTTGACTTCCTCCTTTCTCAGTACATTCCACACAATAAGCATTTACATAATCTTGTACAGACATGGAACTCACATTTCGTGAAGTCCCTTTTAGGTTTACAGGATCTACCCTCCTAGAGAGCCCTATAATGAAATATATGTCCTCAATTGTGAGCTCCAAGGTCTCTCCTCGGATACTAAACACATTTGCATCGGCATCCCACAGTTGAATGAGTTCTTGCAATAAGCGGTTGAGTTCCCTCATGTTTACGGTTCGGTAGTATTTCAACAAACCACATCTTCTAAGTGCATGAAGAGTGGTAGGATCTTGCATTTCCACCCTATCCATTTATTCATGCTCTCTCTCCCTCAAAATTAGTGACAACCTGCCAAAACAAGGGTCAATTTTCAGTTTTTTGAGCATTTTTAGCCATTTTTTAAGCAAAAACGCTACTATAGAGCCATACAGTCACGTTTGAACACTGGTCTAGCACCATAGAGTAGCATTTTTACTTGAAAAAACTCTATTTTACCTACTGGACAGCAACGTTCTCAAACTTCATGAGTTGAGCATGGCTTGGTAAGTGTTTTGAGCATGAAAATTGAGAAATAAACCATCAAAATGCAAGGTAGGATGAAAAGAACTTACTTGGAAGAGGTTTGAGGTTTAATGGTGACCCGATTCGATTGCTATGAACAGATGAAGATCAAGAGTTTGCTCCAAAACTTGCTCTTCAATCTCCAAATGTGATATTTGAGTTTTCAAAATGAAATTACATATATGAATTTGAATTTTATTTTTACCCACCTTTTTGAAAAGTCTATAGTTTCAAATTCTACAAAAAAGGTTCTATTTAATCATTAATACCTATAAATGTTGATGAATTGAATCTAGCCTATGTTTCTCAAATTTTCACTAAGTATTCGTAGCATCAACTTATTATGACTTAATTTCTTTAGTGGCGAACTTCATTAAGTACTTTATGTTCAAAATTCATGTCATTAAAGATCTTTTGTCGTTAATACTAACTTGATTGTTGAGATCCTAATCCTTGGCAGGTCATGAGTCATGATTCTAGAAGCTGTCTTTTTAGTCATTTTAAGATCTTGATTGGACTACTGAAACCTAAACAAGATTGACGAGTAGACTTTTCCTCTTCAAAATCATTAAAGGAACTGAAGGCCCATCCACTTAGGTATAGAATTACCCCTTTTCCAGGCCTTGGTGGATAACTTACAGAAAATGTATACTCTAGGTATACTCTTGTATGCACTAGAAGAGTTCTTCTTCCATTGTTTTATACTTTTTTGGGGGAGGAGACTAATTTTACGAAAAAGAACCTTTTGTATCCATTCTTTAGCGTTTTCAGGCTCTCTAAATATGAAAACACCAAGCGAGCACTCACCTACTCGGGCTCGATGTGAAATCCACGAGAGGGTGAATAGAGGATTGTTTAAGTTTTTCAGACTCTAAATAGGAAAACACCGGCGAGCATTAACCTACTTGGGCTCGATATAAAAGCCACGAGTAGGTGAATGGAGTTATTGCTTAAGTTTTTCAGACTCCTTAAAATTGAAAACATCGGCGAGCAAGAACAGTTCTCGGCTCGATATTAAAATCCAGAGATCAGTATTATAGAGTATTCTTCTATCCCTTCTTCGAACTCAATAAACAATGAAGAAGGTATTGAGTCTTCCTCCCATGGGCTCGTTAAACTCTTTACATGGTTGGATCTATTGAGTTTTCATTCTTTCTTGGACTCATTAAAACAAGAAAGGTATTGTTTTATCTAAAAATAATAAGCGATAATAAGGGTATATCACATCTTACCGTTTCAAAGACAGTTCAGTAAGTCAAGTCCTTAACCATAGCACCTACTTGAGTCTATCATGTCAGTTGGGTTTAATTTTTGACCTTAGGGTCAACCTGATCTCCAAGTTTTTAACTCCCATGGTTGGTTATTCTCCCAACCATATGGAGGGTCTGTTAAAGTCTCCTACATTATATGCTTACATCATTTTCCCCATCATGTTGAAAACTGCCTAAGTCACTTTGTGTCGTGTTCACTATTCAAGGGTACAACCTGTGTCGACCATTATGATGTTTACCTTGACCTCATGTATCGGCCATCCTAGTTTCAGTCTTGTTACATGTCCTACTCCAAATTAACTCATAGCATTTGAGTGTCACTCGTGTTGGATGATGGAGGATGCCTTAATGCCTCCCTTCCAATGGACTTCTTCCCATTGACATCAACTCATTTTGCTCTGGGAATGAAGTTTAGAGTTTCGGTTAGTACCTTGGAGATTGCAGTCACTAGTGGCAATCCTCCTCATCATTGAATAATGAGAATACATCAATGTCTCTTATTTTGACGGGTTCCTCAAGTGTTCGACCTCAAGTCCACTTATTCACACTTGTTGGATCGTACTAGGTACCTTGGGCCCCATTATCATTATCAGTGGAATCGCACACATTTGTTAACGGTATACATCAATGACCGGTAATCAAATGATACCCCCCATGTTCAACTTTCAGCTTTTTTACTCACATGGTTAGGGTTTGTACCTTGAGTTGTTTTGGATGAAGACCTTGGGTTGTTGATAGCATCACCTCATTATGTTATCACCCAAGTTGCGAAAGACTGAGCCTCACTCATTTTGGCTCTCCATGAGACATAGATCTAGTTTGTTGTTATGGCTATCATATCTCAGTTTGACATGGATCCACGCTTGTATTTAAGTGGCCATGCTATATATACATCTCCTAGTTATGTATCGGAGATCATGTTGTATCACACTACAGATTTATATGATGTCAAGATTGTAATTGCTCGTTGACCTTGATCTTTGTTTTAGGTGTTTTTGTGACTTGGTCTTGTGGTTTCTTGCTCCTCCACTACCTTGGAATTATAATGTATTTCAGCCATCGCTTCCCTCTGACCTCACACATTATGGGGCATCTGTTATACATCAAAACTGCACTTCTCCGTCTGTGATCTCCTTTAGTTGATGATCACACAAAAAGACAAAAGGGATGGAAGAGCATGTTGACCCTAGATGATCAATGGCCTAGACCCACCCTCATTCAGCTAACAAAAACTCACTTTTTCCAACTTTTTGAGCAAGAAACGCTAGTCTATAAGCCTATAGCAATGTTTTTCCTTTAAAAAACTCTACTTTGCTTCATAAAAGTAGCTTTTTTCCTTGAAAAATTCTACTTTGCTTCATAAAAGCAGCGTTTTCCATCAGAACTACTCTACTTTGCTTAATAAAAGTAGCGTTTTCCTCAAAAAGTGATTAAAAATATATTAATTTGACGGATTGGGATTAGTTGAAGTTGGTTTGGCAACTTCCCCAACTTCCCAATCAAACTACCTCTCAATTTAAAATTCCTACCTTGTCCTATAAATACAAGGGAGATGCATGAGAGAGGGACTGAGAAACTATGCACTAAGGGTTGTTATGCTGGAGGAATTCCAAAGTTAGTTTGAAGAGCAGGAGCCCAGGATCCGGTTGCACAAGCATTCTGAATGATTAGGTATCATTGTACTGCTTATTTGCTTTTGACAATAAAGGTTGAAATACCCTTCCTGTCCCAATCAAATGTCTAATGGATTGCATACTTGTTTGGATTAATGCTTAACTGTATTTCAATTTTATCATTGCTATATCCGTCAAGATATGTTGAGGAAGGTATCTTTGTATTGCAGGTTCAACAAACAGAGGATCAAGTGGAGGATCGATTGAAGGAGCAAGTGAAAGCTAGGATTGAACTTCGGTAATAAGGTATGCCCTTTATGACCTTGATCTCTTTCCTTTTGTAGAAGCTTATATGATATGATGAATGCATTTACCTGTCACCCCTTAAGTTGGTAGTGTCCATCTCCTCGTTATACGGTAGATTTCTCTAACAACAAACCTTCGCATCTATCTACTATATCCCCTAATGATCAAAGCAGCAACGCAATGTACAAATGATGGAAAGAAACGCATTGTGCAATAATGGAAAGGAATGTATAAGTCAGCAAGTATGATGCACAATGATCAAGATGAGTGCAGAAAAATAGCTAAATAAGGTAGGAGAATGTACAAGAGGACCCAATTTGGAAATACAAGCTACTCAGGAAGCAAGGAAATTTGATGTTCATATCGCTACTCAGCCAACAAGCTACCCATGAGCCTGTGATCAATCCCAGTCAGTTGTGTAAGTCAACCACCACTCAAAGCTTTTTGGTTTGTTGATTATATTAGCAAAATTAAAAAATGATGAAGGGGTTCAAGAAGACTGAGATGGAGGATAACACACCCATTTATGAAATCCCATAGGTGTTTTCCATCCTCCATGATGTGGGTTGGATGCCCTTTATCTCAGGACTGAGAGGGTCCAATACTGAAGTGGCCTTAGAATTTCCCAGGAACCTGAAACACATAAAAGATGAACAGTTTGTCACCTGGATAAGGGGACTACATATCAGACATGACAAGGAGGTAATTGTGAAATACATAGGGCTTCCCATGGGTCTACACTGGGGCAGAGATGTCCGGGAAGCCAACTAGAGGGAAAAGGAAGCCTTATTCGGACATGGGGAAGTCTATGAAGAAGACAAGAATGGAGTCAAAAGAATCACCATGCCAGCACCTTGGGATGAGATAGCTTCCATCTTTCTAAAATATATAACATGCACAAGGAGACTTAGCTATGTCCCAATCTTCCACTTCTGAATTTTGGAGCTTCTAAGACACAGGGGCCATATTACAACAAATAATAATATTAGCATTCCCTCTTATCTTCTTCAGTCTTTTGGATCAAAAGAAAATTCCACCTCTGCGATGGGAGCTAAGCAAAAGATTGACTTGGATAACGACAATGAAGTTATGGCCGACACCCTGATTAGAATTAAGCATTCAAAGGCTGACTCCTACCAAAAAGACTTAGGGGTTTCTTCCAGCAGGCAAGGGTCAAAACAGTGGAGTAAGAGGTTTGTAGAGCGGCCCAAAAATGAGCATGCAAAGAAGGTAGAAAAAGATCCCAGACGCATAATTCAAAACTTATATGATGATGATGATTTCGGGGTGGACCAGGATGACCCAACTACACCTAAAGAAGATGATTCTTTCCAATGGAACCCTGCTGATAAAAATGTAAACCCTAGAATCATAACCAACTGACTGAGGCTTTGACCAAACTAGCCAAAGTCAGGGAGGAGTTGGCCGCATTAAAAATTTAAGAAAGGATCCAAAGAAGCCAACCATCTTCGCCAGCACCCCCACTATTTGTACATGAAAAGACCCAGATTTTAAAGATGCAGCATGCGGGAGAATTGAAGCTAGAAGAGCAACAAAATTTATCACTAAAGGAGAAATTGGGCCAAGCTCAGGAAGAGTTGGCTCAGAAAGACCAGAGAATCCAGCAATTGGAGGATACATTGACTACCACTGTAATATCTATAATGATATATTAGGACTCATGCAACCTTTATAGGTCAATTATGCACTTCTTCGTCTGTGGTCACCTTGAGCTGTTGATCACACAAAAGGACAACTTGGATTGAAGAGCATGATAACCTCATATGACACTTTGACCTAATTCACCTTCCCGCAAGCTAACAAAACCGTAAAAAAATCATATTTTGGCATGGGCGCTACTCTACTTCAATAAACTAGTGCATATGCCCTACTCTATAAGCTATATAGTAGTGCGCATCTCCTGATATGCACTACTCTACTTCAATAAACTAGTGCACAACATCTAAAAATGGCAAATGCTAGTTGTTTAATATTGTAATCATGCACTATATGCTACTCCACTGTGAAATAGTCGTGCACATCTTAAAATATGATAAAAAAAATATTGATTTGACGAATAGGGATTAGTTGCAGTTGGTTTCCCAACTTCCCCAACTTCCCCTTCAACCACCTCTCGACCTGAACTGCCTACCTTGTCATATAAATACAAGGAGGATTGAAGAGAGGGGTTAGTTAGATAAGACAAGAGAGCCATAGAGAGACTCTTCTTATATGAGAAGCTTGTATTGAAGGTGGTTAGGCTGGAGAAAATTTGAAGTCAGAGAGGAGAAGGAGCCTAGGATCAGGTTGCATGAGCATGCTGCAAAGTCATGTATACTTTGTATCATTCATATGTTTTTGACAATAAAAGGTTGAAACATCTTTCTCGTCCCAAATCAAATGCTTAATGGACTATGTATTTGTTTGGATCATCTTGGTTAATGCTTGATGTTTGAATTACTTTTCAATTCCATCATTATTATATTGGCCAAGATACGCTGAGAAAGGTCTTTGTATTGTAGTTTTATTGGATGGGAGATCGAGTGGAGAATCGAGCACAAGGTTGGACAAAAGCTAGGATCAAACTTCATTCATAAGGTATGTCCTCAAGGTCTCTGATCTATTTCCCTTTATAAACACTTTGGTAATGCAATTAGTATGTTTACCTGTCACCCCCTTAAGTTGATAGTGTCTATTTCCTCACTATAGGGTAGTATTTCCCGCCAACGGATTGGCGACTCCACTGGGGAAGTTTTTTTTTCTGCTCTAGGAAACCCTTCTTGTTGCCTTTCCAGCACCTCTTAACCCTATTAATCTTCTAAGAAGCCCTGTAAGTTTCGCCTACCTGCTTCCCTTTGTTTGACTCAGTCTTTTTATACCTCTACAAGGTTAGTTTTTTACTTTTTAAAACCTATGCACTACTCTACTGTACATACAGTAGCGCATATGCACTAGTTTGCCTCTGCATAGTAGTGCACATATCCCCAAATGCGCTAGTTTACCTACTGCACAGTAGGGCACATTCCTATAGCTCTCTGTTTGAAGTAGGGTTGAGTTTTCTGCCTGTTTGGGTGGGTTTCTAACTTTGTTTTTGGTCTTCTTGACTGGTATTTGAGGTCTGTAATCCTTCTTTGAGTATCATTAGCTTCTTTTGAGTCTTTTGGGTCATCTTTTGGTCACTTGTTTGATTTTGAAGTGTTTGGTTCATTTGTGACTCTTTTTGGAGACTTTGCTTTGTTCCTTAGTGAGCAAAGTTGCTTATCCATACCCTAGTAGTGTGTTGCCAACCTACAAACCTTTGGTCTTAGCATTTGCTATTTGTTGCAACACTTGTATGCTCTTTCGGTGTCTCGTCCTCTGTTTTCAGGTTTGACCCATTTTTTGGAGTCTTTGGGGTGTCTTCCAAAACTTTTTGAGTCCCAACATTTCTTGACCTCGCTGTGATTTCCAGTATCAAGTGAGTTTGAAGTACTTTAGTTTGATTCACCTTTGAGTCATTGTGTTAGTAAGGCCGTCTTTATTTCACTTGCCTACCTACTACTTGGCTTAGTGTTCTTGTTAGGTTTTGGTGCTTTGCAGCATTCTTTCAAGATTGATTTCTAGTTTTAAGCATCTTTCCTCCTTGTTTTCTTCACACTTTGCTTCCAAGCTCAAGAGATTTTTCCTTTGAAAAAACTCATAGGACAAGTCTTTGTCGGGTCATTGATTCGATTGTTATGAACTTTAGAGTCATTTTTCCATACGTACACATCGTTTGTTGGTCTTACTTGCTTCCGCTTTCAAGTTCTTTTTCATTCATATATAACAGAAAAATAAAAATAAGTTTGGTAGCTTAGATTAGTGAGGCTTATAATTTTTACAGAGTAGCATAGTTTACTTTGTTCAGAATTTGAAAAGAAAAAAAAAAGAAAGCTTTATTTATGTTTGCTTACTCTTCAGTTTGGAAAGGATATTAAACGAAAAATTAAAAAGTCTTTTGTTGTTGAAAGTTGTTTCATTTTATGCACTTTACTTTCTGTTGCAACCACATCACACAATGCAATGCCTCACTGAGTAAAAAGTAACCTTAAAAATAAGCTTAATAAAATCAATTAGAAACGATTTTCTTTCTAGGGATACACGACACCAACTAGTACAGGCTAGAGTTTTGAGCTTAAGACACCTTAAATTGCTCGAAGCTTATTTCATTACTCAAAAATCGTAGTGCGACTGTCATATAGGTAAACCCATTTGTATCAAACATTCCTGGGAAACTCTACTAAAACCAGAGCTAAGCATGAGACCGTGGAAGATTAGATTTGTTGAGGATATCCCCTTGCTTTTCCTTTCAACCATAAACCAGGGTCGATTTGCGTACGAGGGTCCATCTGGACTTCGGGCTTTGTTACCTTGCCCACGCCTTTTGATCAGGCTAACGACTGTCCCCCCAGGATATTTCGTACTTATGGTAGCCTTAGTATCAGACCTATAGGATCATACACATGTGACAGTAGGGGATTATAGCCGTTGTACCTAGGAGAGACATGGGAAGAAATCCCTTGCAAGTCTTTGGGAGGGCGATTGGGTGATTCCAGCGCTTGCACCCTTAGTCATTCTATTGTCGACCCCGGGTAACTGATCTTCATCCGTCTTTGATCTGTTCTAGGCCCTCATCATCCCAGACTCTTCTCCGGAAGGCATCTTGTTTAACTGGTTTGAATACTTAGGATTTTATTTAGTGGTGTGTTGTTTGCCCCCTAGTCTTAGTGGCCACTACGTGTTTGCTTAGTTTTTATTTTTATATATAATCGTGGAAGAAAAACAGCTTTGTAGGTCTAAAAGGTTGAAAAACCTTCTCCCACTTAGAGTGGAACCACTAATGCCACCCAGACAACAGAGGGTAGACTCCAGTGTTCCTTTGGAAAGTACTTGTGAAATAGAGGTTCCTGAGGAACCACAACCTACAACAAAAAGACCTGAAATAGAGGTTCCTGAGGAACCACAACCTGGGACTCCAGATCAGCAAAATTTTAATACAGTTGAGATTGAGGATATCACCTCTGGTGAGTTCAGTACTCCTTTTAATCCTCCTCTGACTAATATTAATAATCCGCTTCTGTTACCCGTTGGTTTCAAGCAACATGATTATAGTGTGTATTTGTTCACACCTGGGCATATTAGGACTAGTACAGGAGGCGAACAGGGAGTTCCACAGACTCCCACATTAAGTATGAACACAAATATAGTAAATCCTCCTCCCATTGCTACAACGAGTTCGGCATAGCCAACTTCTGTTTCGACTCTGTCCTTCAGCTTTAATGTCGGTACCTTAGGCATGTCGAGTTCAACAACTGCAGCATCCACCTATACACCCACTTTTGGACCCAGTAGTACATTGAATCTTGTTCCACATCCTGGAACTCAACAGCCATATCCTATCCCTAGTACTTGGATTTCCACACCAAATGTAGGGCCAAACACCTCTGCAACTATGCCTATCATGAGTACCATGACTACGCCGTCCACCTCGATTACCCCTGGTTTTAATGCCTTTACAGGTTACAATGTGAATCAAGGTAATGTGCCTACAAGAAACACCCCTTTTTCTTTGTTTTCTGGAGGAGAGGGTAACATCCTTAATCAACAATATGGTGGGGCTAACACCCAACCTCAGTGGATAAATGTTCAGAGTACTAACCCACTTTCATTTGGATGGGGGAATTTTAACAACACTTTCACACAATAGCAAGTCGTTGGGGGAAACCTCTACCAATAGATGGATGGGGGAAACCTCTACCCGCAGATGGCTGGGGGAAATCCCTACCAGTAGATGGCCGAGGGAAACCCCTACCAGTAGGTGGCTAGGGGCAACCCCTACTAGCAGATGGCTGGGGGCAACCCCTACCAGCAGTTTACGGGCCAAACTATGGGTGGTTCCTCCTTTATGACCCCAACTTATCAAATGCCATCTTGTAGACCTCATTTACCATTTCTGGCAACTCTAAATTTGCCAGACCTTTCCAAGTTAACAAATGATCCGGTATGCCATAATGTGGCTTGGCCACCAGTTCCTACTAAGTTACCTTCAGACATTCCAAAATTCGAAGGCAAAACTGGTGAAGACCGTGGTGATCATGTCACCACTTTCCATTTATGGTGATCTTCGAACACGTTGAACGAAGATTCTGTTAGGTTGAGACTTTTCCAAAGAAACTTAGTCGGCGCTACAGCTAAATGGTACATTGAGTTACCTCCAGCTACATTTTTTAATTTTCGGGATCTCACGACTGTTTTTCTAAACCACTTTCACCTTCCTATTTGGTACGATGCCAGGATAGATCTTTTGTCTACATTTAGACAGAATAAGGCCACTCACTTATCTGATCACATTCAGGAGTGGCGAAGACAGAAGAGGCTCATTAAAGCCAATATACCTCCAGAATTTCTTCTTGAGTGGTATCTGAAATCACTCCTTCCTTACATTTCTAAGGAAGTAGCTACTTCTGGAGTGTCTAGAGAGGAAGAAGCCATTTTATGGACCCAACAACTAGACCTTGTTTATGCACAGTCTAGGCTACTTTATGAGATTATACCAAATGCACCGTGATCAAACACTAATCTTGGTAGACCTAAACCTGGACCATATGCTGATGGCATAGTGGGTTCAGTAGATTCTGCAGCTTTCGAAGCATTGACCAAGCAGGTTCATGCCTTATTTGTCAAACAATCGACTGTAGAAGTAACCTCTGTCATAACCTCTCCTTCTACTTCTGAATCTGTGAACCAGGTTCAGAACAATCCAAAGGGCCCTCAGCATCCCAACAACAAAAAGAAGGGCAAGAAAGGAGAGGGGAACCAACAAAAGCCCAAGAACAAAGAAAATGCTGAGGAGGGTAATAAAGAAAAGAAGAAGGCCAAGTTCCCTTTTAAGCTTTGCAAGCAGGATCACCTCACTCACCAATTCCCTCCACTCGAAGAAGTCAGAAGTTGCTTCAAGAAAATAAACCTGCCTTACTTAAAGATCCATTTTTAAGGGGCAGGGTTCAGCTTCTGGCACCTCCAAAGCTGGGGGCACTACTCATGCTTCAGTTGATCAAACTTTCATTAATATGGTTACCGCAGATGCACTTTTGCAAACACGAGCAAGAAATTATACCTCGGATGTACAGAACAAAGATAAAGAGATTCTGAGTCGTCAATCCCTCTCCACATCCCAGTGGATCTGCTGCCCAAGATTCTGAAAGCTGTCTTGAAACAAGCCTCACACAATCCCAACGATCGGGCTACTTCCAACTACAATGTGGTTGAAGATCTAGCCCAGACCCCTTGTGCTATGTCCAGCTTAGAAGTTTTTCAAAGTTGTCCGTTACAACAAAACGCCTTTCTGGCAGCGATTGGAAGTATGGAATCATCCAACATGACTGCGTGCTTTGATATGTATGATATCAAATATTTGGTTGCCGTATCATGTTTCCCTACAGATAGAAGTGGTCCATGGTCCTATGACCATTAGACGGGCTGTCGTAGATGAGGGTGCATTGATGTGCGTGATGTCCATTTCTTGCTGGAAAGCTTTAGGCTCTCCCGAGCTAGCCCCCTCTAACACATTGCTTACTTCCTTCAATGGCAGGACATTCCATCCACATGGAGTTCTACCATTGTTTGAAATTACACTTGCTGGTAAGACAGTTGCTGTAGAGATTGAAGTTCTAGACGCTCCACTTGATTACAATATGTTATTAGGCAGGAGCTGAACGTATGCCATGCAAGCCATACCATCGGCAGTTTTCTGAGTTGTTATGTTCCCTCACGAATGCAAGATTATCACGGTCGATCAACTTTCGTTCTCTCGGAAAAACAACCAGACTTCATCGGATACCACTATTCCTTTAGTTGATTAATCTACCCCAGTAAGCGAAAGTTTAGGAGCATGGCTTTACGGGTCGTTAATAGGCACTTTCGACCTACCCTCCCCTGTTCTTTTCATTCGTTCTGATGTAGGTACTTCTACTGAAACTTTCACGGTTGGTCTTGGGACTGATCCGTGGATCCTTCCTACTGTATTAGAACCTTCAATGTCTTTAACCATTGTAGAGATAGCATACATGAAAGCACAACATTCTGCAATGGAACATATCGTGACTCCACCAGTCTCTACTGAGTCGAATATGGACTATGCTCCTGCATGGTCATTGAATTCTACCCACTCTTTCGACTGTTTAGATACGGTCTTACCATCTGATGAAGCCATTTTGGAAGCCATGATGGGCTTGGACCAGCCATGTGAACATATGCATGACATGTCTTACCTGCTTCCAAACCTAGACAGGATAAAGAGAGGAGAATTCTCTATTAGACCCGATGGATTTGTTGATTTGTCATATTTTCCTTCTACGTCAAGAGCTATTTATGCTGAAGGGAATATGGATAATATATCACGAACAATCTCGATTAACATTTCCACCAAACCCGGGTTCGTGGAAAACATTTTTATTGGTGCGGACTGTTCTCCAGAAGAGATCGCTCTGTATACCAAGCTTTTTAAAGAATTCCGTGACATATTTGCCTGGTCTTATGAGGAGATGCCAGGTATTGACCCAGCCATCGTTGAGCATGTCATCACTACATACCCTAATGAAAAACCTATGAGACAGAAGCTCCATCCTGTGAATCCTCAAAAAGCAGCTGCCATCAAGGCGGAAGTTGAAAAATTGCTTAGAGCCAGATTTATCTACCCAATTGACATGGCAGAATGGGTTTCAAACCCTGTTTTGGTTGATAAAAAGCAAGGTACCATTCAAGTTTGTACTAACTTTCGGGACTTGAATAAATCTTGTCTGAAAGATAACTATCCCACACCATTTATCGGCTAGATCATAGATGCATGTGTGGGACACGAGATGTTTTCTTTCATGGATGGATTTTCGGGATATAATCAAATCCAAATCAAACCCGAAGATCAACAAAAAACAGCTTTCATTTTCCCATGGGAACCTTTGCGTATCGGAAGATGCCGTTTGGCATAAAGAATGCTGGAGCTACGTTCTAGTGAGCTATTAATTTCACTTTTCATGACATCAAACACATAGTTGAACCTTACATGGATGACCTCCCAGCGCGATCTCGAAAGAGACAGGATCATCCAGCTCATTTGAGACTTGTGTTTGAAAGATGCAAACAATATAAGATTCATTTGAATCCTAATAAGTGCCTATTCTGCGTCGAATCAGGACGTTTAATAGGTTTTATTGTATCCAGTCATGGTATAATGGTCAACCCATTAAAAGTTGAGGCGATTGTAAATCTGCCTCCTCCTCGCACCTTGCGACAACTCCAAAGTCTGCAAGGAATGTCTAATTCTTGCGATGCTTTATCATAAACTATGCTAAGATCACGAAAGGTTTTATGAGATTGCTCAAACAAGTTACCTACTTCTTGTGGGATGAGGCTGCTCAAGCATCATTTGAGGCCTTGAAAAAGGCACTATTTTCAGCCCCCTTGTTGAGCCTGTCGGACTATGCAAAAGACTTTCTTTTATATCTGGCAGCTTCTGTTAATACAATTGGCATAGTACTAGCTCAGGAGGACGACACACTCCAGGAGCATGTTGTTTACTATCTTTCTCATGCATTGATAGCTCCTGAGGTTAAATATTCACATGTTGAGAAGTTAGCACTTGCTGCGGTTTATGCGGTACAGAGGCTTCCTCATTACATACTTTTACGAACAACTAATATGATAGCAGAAGTCAATTCTTTTCCGTATGTTCTCACTTGACGCATCATCGGTGGGAAGTACAATAAATGGATTGTAATCTTACAAGAGTTTGATTTGGTTTTTCAATCCATCAAGTCGAAGAAATCACTAGTGTTTGCTAAGTTAATCTCAGAGTTTCCAAGTGACTTAGAGCATATCGAGGAAGAATCATCATTCCCGGATGAACATATCTTCCTTATTGCCTCCTCTGACCCATGCTACAGGGATATCTTAATATATCTCCAGACTTTGAGGTGTCCTACCACTTTTTCTAGAGAAGAACGACGAAAACTGAAAAGTCATGCAAAAAACTATCTCATCATCTCTGATACTTTGTATAGATGTGGGATAGATTCCATCTTACAACGTTGTTTGACTTTGGAAGAAGCAGAATTAGTATTGAATGATGCCCAAAATGGAGCTTGTGGGGGTCATCTTTCTGGGTTGGCAACAACTCAGAAAATACTGCGTGTCAGGTATTTTTGGCCCACAATCTTTAAAGATTGTGTGGACGCTGTGAAACGCTGCCGTCCGTGTCAGTTTTTCACCAGGAAAATGAGAGCACACCCATCTCCTCTTCATCATGTAATTACAGCAGGTCCCTTCACAAAATGGGGGGTTGATTATATGACTTGCAATCCAGTTTCGGCTGGAGGACATCATTATATCATCGTTGTCGTCGACTACTTCACCAAGTGGGCTGAGGCAATGCCTACTGTCAAGGCAAATGGAGAAACTGTTGCTTATTTTGTATTTAATCAGATAATTGCAAGGTTCGACATACCCAAAGAGATTGTGACTGATCATGGCAATCATTTTCAGAATAGCATGATGACCGAACTATACACAATGTTAGGTTTTTGGCAAGAACATTCATCTTCATATTATCCACAGACGAATGGACAAGTCGAAGCAGTTAACAAAACTTTAAAGGTAATACTGCAAAGAACGGTCAATGCCAGTCAAAATAACTGGCACATCATGCTACACCCTACTCTTTGGGCTTACCGAGTGAATTTACAGACTGCTATTGGGTTCTCTCCCTTCCATCTTGTGCATGGGATAGAAGCAGTCGTTCCAATTGAATGTGAGATTCCTTCGTTAAAACTGACTGTTCAATTACTACCTGATACTTCAGCACTGGAAGAACATTTGTTTCATTTAGAGCATCTAGATGAGCAGTGCCACGATGCACTCATAGCAAACGAACTTCACAAGAAACGATTCAAAGGACAATATGACATGACTGTCAAACCTAGGGTGTTCCTTGAAGGAGATCTTGTTCTACTTTAGGATAAGGACAAGGAACCTATACAACCTCGCAAGTTCGAGTCCATGTGGCTCAGGCCTTACATAATCTCTAAAAAACTGAGGAAGGGTGCTTAGGAGCTAGTAGACTACGAGGGTAATAAGCTTCCTAAGCCTATAAATGGGCTCTACCCGAAGAAGTACTATGCCTAGGCAGTTGTGCTTTTTCTTGTAACATAGATATATATTTTGTAGAGCTAGTTTTTTGTGTTTGCTTACTTAACCTTATGTGTGTGTTCATTTAGTGTATCACATGTCGACTGAACATTTCTTAGGATTTGTTGATGGCGCCAGTCGCCACACCCGACAGTTGGCTTCAACAGCTTGGGTCATTTACTCACCTGCTGTCCAACTGGTCTCTTCGGGGGGGGGGGTTGTTTGTGTCCCACTACGAACAATGTAGCTGAGTACAGTGCAGTTATAGAACTTCTCTGCGATGCCCTTATTCATTGCATTTCACATTTGGAGGTAAGACTTGATTCACAACTAGTTGTATTTCAGTTAATGGGTGTTTATCAGATTAGAGATCCTATTTTGCTATGACAGTTTTTGCGAGTTATATTATTGGAAAGATAGTTTGATTCCATTATATATCAACACATTCCAAGAAATTTAAATGCATTAGCTGATTCATTTGCAAATTTTGTTTTAGATTGGCATTTGTATCATACACTTCCATAAACAACATTTCACACATAAAGTTCAAACACATACACATGTAAATAATCGATACTGTATATATATCCGATACTGTATCAAAAATTATATGAGTTTTGGATCACAAGTCTATCACAAGTCATGTCATAAAGTACAAAACTGGGCTCGGTGGCCTAAAAAATATACATAAACTATCCATCTCCTATGGAGAAGGAGGGACCTCATCATCATCTACTACATCCCGATAACATATGACCAACCTAGCTATCTTCCGCATCACCCTAAGCCATGCTGGGGGCACCCCAACTACATCTTCCTGCATATCAATAGGTATCTGATCCATGCGGCATGCAAGAACATCATGAGTCAACCGACTCACTTTCCGCTCTATGGTCCCTAACATAGCATCAGCTGCAACAACATCTGCTGGCCTCATGAAGATAGTAGGATGTCCCTCAGGATGGACGGGCTCGATATCTGCATATGACACTTGTTTAGTACTTCAAAATTCATTCATAAAAATTATATACTTGAAAATTTGAAAAAATTAAATAATTCTCAAAATAAAAACATACCAATATTTCCCTAGGCTCCACCTAGAGGAAGCACTAGCTGTGGATCATGGTGGAATTCCAATCCAGCATATGGAAACTGCTTGAATGCCGGCGGAGAAATCGTCAGTATGATAACAAAAGTGACTTTCCCCACCACCCTGGCGGAGAAATATGTCACCCCAATGGCCCAATCTTGGCTCACAAGGGTTAGCTGGAGGTAGAGGCATCCCCAAGCTAAGAGCAGGTACCCTCTCGAAGAAGAAAGTACATAGAATGCTACCATATCCAAAGTTCTTCGTTCTCTCAGATTTGCAACACGTGAGTTGAAGCTTCATATTTGCCAATAAGCTAGTGCACCAATCATACACATGTCCCTGTAAGCATCTAACACCAATATGCATGGAATGCCTCGAAGCTAGGTGTTGTGTGGCACTCCCTGCAATGCGGTTCAACATACTTACAATTACCTTTAGAGGGAGGCTTTCAATAGTAGAAATTAGGATTTAACTCCCTAATTTCTCAGCCCCTACCACACAGTGTGCATTTAAAATTTCTTGCACCGATGTTGCACCCACATTACGAGAAGATCCTTTCAAATTTACCGCATCTCCCCTCCTAGAGAGTTCGGTAATGAAGCATATGTCTTCAACAGTAAGGTCCAAGGTTTGTCCTCGGATAACAAAGGCATTGGCATCTACATCCCAGTATTGAATGAGTCCTCGAAGCAATCTATTGAGTGCCCTCATGTTCACAGTTCGGTAAAACTTTAACAAACCACATCTTCGTAGTGCATGGAGAGTGGCTAGGTCTTGCATTTCCAACCTATCTATCTCCTCATCTTCTCTCTCCCTCTAAATAAGGACCATCCTACCACAAAAATGTCAAATTTTAGCATCTCATTACTTTTTCTTCATGTTCAGGGGTGTGCGCTACTGTATAAGCCACACAGTCACACATGGGTGCATTGTGTAGAGGCAGAGTAGTGCACACCTCCAGTATGCACTACTTTTCCTACTGCAGAGTAGCACACACGCTTCTCACAATGTGAGCATGGCCTTAGAAATGATTTTAAGCTAAAAAATTGACAAATAAACAATGGAAATGAAAGTTACGATGATTTCAACTTACTTGGTGGAGGCAAAATGTTGATTGGTTGCTTGAGTTGATCGCCATGGAGGATTGAAACGCAAGGGCTTGCTCCAAATATTCTTGCCCTACAAAAGCAAAATGAAATTTGAGTTTTAATTTTGAAATTATATATATGAACTTGTTTTTAAATTTTTACCCACTTTGGTAAAATCCCTATAGTTGCAAATTCTACCAATTTGTTATATTTAATCAGTTAATAGCTATACATGGTACTATGATAATTTCACCTATGGTTCTCATTTTTTCACTAAAATTTTGTAGGATCAATCCTTTAAGACTAATTTTCTTGATGATAGACCTTCTCAACTAGCTCATAGCTAAAATTTTCATATCATTTAAGAATTTTTGTCGCGATTACTGACATACTTGTTGAAGTCCTAGTTTTGGCAGATCATGAGTCATGATTCTAGAAGCTGTCATTTAAGTCATTTTAAGCTCTTGTTTGGACTATTTAAACCTAAACAAGATCATTGAGCAAACTTGTCCTCTTCAAGCTCATTCAAGTAATTGAAGGCTCATCCACTCAGGTATAGAATTACCCCTTTTCCAGGCCTTGGTGGATAAATTATGGAAAAGGTATACTCTAGGTATACTTCTGTATGCACTAGAGGAGTTTTTCTTCCATCGTTTTATACTTTTTAGGGGAAGGAGACTAACTTTATGAAAAAGGACTTTTCAAAGCCTCTCTTTAGGGTTTTCAAGCTCTCTAAACATGAAAACACCAAGCGAGCATTCACCTACTTGGGCTTGATGTTAAATCCACGAGATGGTAAATAGAGGACTGTTTAAGTTTTTCAACTCTATAAACAAGAAAACACCACCGAGCACAGACCAATCTGGGCTTGATATAAAATCCATGGATAGGTGTAAAGAGGATTGTTTAAGTTTTTTAGACTATATAAACATGAAAACACCAGCAAGCATTAACCTACATGGGCTCGATATTAAAATCCACGAGTAGGTGTATGGAGTTATTGTTTAAGTTTTTTAGACTCCTTAAAATTGAAAACACCGGCGAGCAGGAACAGATCTCAGCTCGATATTAAAATCCAGAGATCAGTAATATAGAGTAATCTTCTATTTCTTCTTTGAACTCTGTAAACAATGAAGAAGGTCCTGAGTCTTCCTCCCATGGGCTCCTTAAAATTTTTACATGGTTGGATCTATTGAGTTTTCATTCTTTCTTGGACTCATTAAAACAACAAGAAAGGTATTCTTTTATCTAAAAAGAATAAGGGATGAGAAAGATGTATCATATCTTCAATGTCAAAGGCAGTTCAGCCCTATCCTTGAACACAACACCTACTTGAGTCTATCATGTCGGTTGGGTTTTATTTTTGACCTTAGGGTGAACCTAATATCTGAGTTGTTTACTCCCCTGGTTGGTTATTCTTCCAATCATATCAAGGGTCTGCTAATGTCTCCTACATTACAGGCTTATATCATTTTCCCCATTATGTTGAAAACTTCCTAAGTCACTTTGTGTCATGCTCACTGTTCAAGGATATACCCTGTGTCGGCCATTCTGTAGTTTACCTTGACCTCATGTGTCGACCATCCTAGTGTAAGTCTTGTTATATATATTACTCCATATCAGCTCATACCAGTTGAGTGTCCCTCGTGTTGGATGATGGAGGATGCCTTAAGGCCTCCTTTCCAATGGACTTCTTCCCATCGACATCAACTCATTTTTCTCTGGGAATGAAGTTTAGAGTTTCGGTTAGTACCTTGGAGATTGTAGTCACCAATGGCAATTTTCCTCGCTGTTGAATTATGAGAATACAACAATGTCTCTTATTCAACAGGATCCTCAAGTGTTCGACTCCAAGTCCACTTATTCACACTTGTTGGATCGTACTAAGTACCTTGGGCCCCATCATCATTATCGATGGAAGTCCTCATGTTTGTTAACGGCATACATCAACGATCGGTAATCAAACGATACCTGCCATGCTCGACTGTCAGCTCATCTATTCACATGGTTAGGGTTTGTACCTTGGGTTGTTTTGGATGAAGACCTTGGGATGTTGATGACATTACCTCATTATGTTATCACCCAAGTTGTGCAAGACCGAGCCTCACTTATATTCGGCTCTCCATGAGACATAGATCCAGTTTGTTGTTATGGTTATGATCTCTCAGTTTGAAATGGACCCACGGTTGTATTTCAAGTGTCCATGCTGTATGTACATCTCCCCGTTATGTATCAGAGATCATGATTGTATCACACTGCACATCTATATAATGTCAAGAATGTAATTGATCGCTGACCTTGATCTTTGTTTCAGGTGTTTCTGTGACTTGGTCTTGCGGTTTCTTGCTCCTCCTCTAGCTTTGGATTATAATGTATTTCGGCCATCATTTCCCTCTGACCTCACACATTAGGGGGCATCTGTTAGAAGTCAAATCTGCACTTATCCGTCCGTGGTCACCTTGAGCTGTTGATCACACAAAAGGACAACTTGGATTGAAGAGCATGATAACCTCAGACGACACTTTGACCTAATTCACCTTCCTGCAAGCTGACCAAACCCTAAAAAATATCATATTTTGGCATGGGAGCTACTCTACTTCAATAAAATAGTGCATATGCCATACTCTGTAAGCTATATAGTACTGCACATCTCCTAATATGCGCTTCTCTACTTCAATAAACTAGCTCACAACATCTAAAAATGGAAAACGCTAGTTGTTTAATACTGTAGTCACACACTGTGCACTACTCCACTGTGAAATAGTCACGCACATCTTAAAATATGATAAAAAAAATATTAATTTGACGAATAGGGATTCGTTCCAGTTGGTTTCCCAACTTCCCCAACTTCCCCTTCAACCACCTCTCGACTTGAACTACCTACCTTGTCATATAAATACAAGGAGGATTGAAGAGAGGGGTTAGTTAGACAAGACAAGAGAGCCATAGAGAGACTCTTCTTATATGAGAAGCTTTTATTGAAGGTGGTTATGCTGGAGAAACTTTGAAGTTAGAGAGGAGCAGGAGCCTAGGATCAAGTTGCATGAGCATGTTACAAAGTCAGGTATACTTTGTATCATTCATACATTTTTGACAATAAAAGGTTGAAATGTCTTTCTCGTCCCAAATCAAATGCTTAATGGACTATGTATTTGTTTGGATCATGTTGGTTAATGCTTGGTGTTTGAATTACTTTTCAACTCCATCATTATTATATTGGCGAAGATACACTAAGAAAGGTCTTTGTATTACAGGTTTATCAGATGGGAGATCGAGTGGAGGATCGAGCACAAGGTTGGACAAAAGCTAGGATCAAACTTCGTTCATAAGGTATGTCCTCAAGGTCTCTGATCTATTTCCCTTCATAAACACTTTTGTAATGCAATTAGTATGTTTACCTGTCACCCCTTTAAGTTGATAGTGTCTATTTCCTCACTATAGGGTAGTATTTCCCGCCAACACCACTATCTAGAATTTATATGGTTTACCTAAGGGAGAGGTGGGGAAAATTTCAGCTACAGAGGCTAAAGCAAGGCCTTCCTCTAGAATTAAACACTCCAAAGGAGTCCATTGGCACTTCTATGAGCTACATAGAATTGGAGAAAGACCAATTATGCAAGTTTTTCTTTCACAACTTTGTGCTGTCGAGCTCACCCAACGGTTCACTGAATCCCTACATGGGCGACTTTGAGCTAAGAGCACTCTTCTCCTGGATGAACCACAAGATAGAGAGAGCACAAGATGCTCATCTCTACCTTGTATAGGAGTGGAAAAACCCGTTATGGATCAGGGGTGAGGCAATGCATCCTGAAAAAGTAATTAAGGACCATCGAGCTATAACCACATATGAGGATTTAATTCCTATGCTTCTTGAAAAACAATAGGAGGTAGTAACACATTTCGATCTCACCCTTCAATGCACGTACAAGGAAGTTCAGGAAGCCATTGGTGAGAGGTGGACAAGAATCATAGAATATTTGAAGAAGAGGGAGCCTCACTTCCCCCTCAAGATAGAGGTTGCTCTTACCAAGGCTAAGTTATACAAGGAATCATTAATAAAGCACCAGCTTAGATGGATAGGCATGAAACTAAGTCCCCCATTCTTTCTTCCTTTGATTATCAAAGAAGAGGTCGATGAAGAAAAGGAGAAAATAGCATGGACCAAAGATTACCAGACCTTGGGCTATCATAGATAGCTAGGGATCCCTAGGGTCATTACCTAGAACATCAGAGAAGCTGTCCAAGAACAAAATATGTCACCCAGGGATGGGTGACTCCTTTAGTCTGGGGGAGATGATGTGTACCAAACTAAGTACTCTATAGCCTTTTTATGCCACATAAGCACAAGAATGGATAAGGAAAATACCTCTGTTTGTGGGGAATAATGCATTTGTTTTGATTATTTAATAAAGTAGTTTAGAGATTATTCATCTTATTCTTAAAGGAATTTTTATGTGCTAATTATATGAAAATAGGCATGTATGAGTAGGCGCAAGTGGTATAGAAGACAACAAGCAAATCCATTTCAAAGACTAAAAGATCACAAGTTGATCAACGCTCCCATTTTCCTGATTTATAGAAAAACTCATGTTTAGCAAGATCGGCATTTACAATGTGAAGTTAGGTTAAGGATAATATATAAGTATGGACCTCTGAATAGCAGAGGGTCCTGTTGACATTTTAAGAAAAAACTATTTTCAACATATTTTATCCAAGACAGTTCTGTTTTCAAGTTTCTCCTAAGACATGAAGTTACTATTAGGATATTCCTATACTCCATCCTAGTCCTACTAGCATTTTCATCCTTTGCATTTTCAGTCATGCATGCACTTTTAGGGTTTGCATGCATTATTTAGGGTTTGCATGCATTTGCATGCATCCCAGTCATCAGTCCAGCACCTAGCCCTCAGTTAGCCAGCCCTCGGGAGCTTCTCTCTGATCTGTTTTAGCCCTCCTAGTGCTTAGTGCGCCCCTTCATGCAATTGCATGCATTTCATGCACCCTCTCTCACCTACCACCCAGTTGCACTTCAGTTAATTGAGTTATCAACAGTTCCTTCCTTGATTTAAGGTTAGACTAACTCTTAACTGACTGTATCACTCTGATGGATCTCGAGTGAGACTAGACTACCCATTCTAGCTCTAGTTAGCTCCTCATGCACCCTCCACTGAGCCTCCTTCATTCAATTAGTTCCAGTTACACTCAGTTACACCTACCACACTCAGTTAGACTCAGTTTGACTGATGGTTGACAGTTACTTGAGCATTGATGACTCCACTGATGATGAGATAGACTACTAGTTGTGCTCCGATGAGACTCCAGTGATCTTTTGATCACTCCATGAAGGATAATTCGAATTGCCACCTTAGGCATTCAAATCCTCATGCATTGTACTATTTTTTTGTCCATATTGTGATTAATTAATTAGTGTGTGTGAAGTATTTTTGCTTCTATCCGAGTTCTACTGTAATATTATTATGTTGCTCATTATACTGCATTGACCACTCTTCTTCTATTTTCTTGCTTAGTCAATTTCTTTCTTGTGAGGTATACATCATCTCTTAGATCTACTGTGAGGATTTTCACATGGTATCAGAGCATGTTGAGAGTATTGTTTATCTCCATTCGTGAGAGTTTTTTGCAGGTTATTATCAAGATTTTGAGTGCAGCAGTTATTGCATTTATGCAGCAGTAGCAGTTGTAGATATTCTCTATTGTTTTTGCAGGTCGTCTACAGCTTCAATGAATTCAGAAGAAATCCGTCCTCTTTCTTCCTTCAACTATGATGAATGGAAACCAAAAATGATAGCATATTTGAAGAGCCATGATCTATTTAATTGTCATTTTGAAAGAGAGTTCGAATCCTCTGAAGAGAAGATTGACTGGTTGAACAAAGGTGACCAAGCCCTTGGAAGAATGATGCTTTCTTTGCCTGAATACATGTTATACCAATACCTTGATGATGTTGAAACTCCAAAAGAGCTATGGGTCCATCTGGATGAAAGATTTGGCAGACAGAATGAAGGAATTGGTCCAAACCCTTTCAAGAGCAAGTAAAGTGATGCATTCGCCCTCCTTGATGATCTCATTGATCATGAACCGGTATCAAACACATCTCATATTGAAGTTGTTCACAAAGAATAATAACTTGTAGATTCTACACTCATGCTCCAAATTTCTTCTCTTTCTATGCCAACTCACACTCTAGATATTGTAGAAGGTCCTAAATCCTCTCTTGCACCATAGTTTGTTGGTTTGCATCATGATCACATGAATATTTTAGAGGTAAAATCAGCTATTGGAGGTAATGCATTCACTCTCCTCAAGCAATCACCTCTTATTTACTACTATATGATCATTATTCCATGCTTTCAGAAGGTTATTGAAGAATATGGCCATGGCCATGGCCATTCGCTTGGGATAATTTCTCATGCATTTACTATTTTTTTATCTCCCCTCTTATGGTTCAAAGGAGATCTCAAGAATCCATGATTCAAGTCTTGGATTTAATTTGGATTCTAAGCAATTACTACTTGGGATAATTTCTCATGCATATGATGGTTTTGATCTCACCCTTGCTGTTTCAAAGGAGATCTCAAGAAACCATTTATCAAGTCTTGGAGCTGATTTGGATTCCAAGCAATCATTATTATTTGATGGTTCTTTTTGGCATAATCTCACCCATGATGGTTTGAAGGAGAAGACAAAAGACTATCTGCACATTCATAGATTTGATCCTACCTTGGCTGATTCGAATCACCAGTTCAAGGATCATCCTCATACTTTTGGATTTGTTCTCATAACATTCGATCTAAAGAGCAAGTACAAGCACATGACTTTTGAGCATGATCCACTTCTTCCCAAGAAGAAGATACCTCCAGACATATGACCAAGCATCACACCTGCTTGATTTTGGAGCATTTATTTTTGTGTGTGCCTTACAGTCTATTTTGAGGGCGGGTATTTTTCCCATGAGGTTTTTCCCATTTCCTTAGTTTATTGACTATTATTATTCATTGTATTGGGTGACCTTTGGTCTTAGTTACCAGGGCCCAGGATGGATTAAGGGCGGGTGTTAGGATATTCCTATACTCCATCCTAGTCCTACTAGCATTTTCATCCTTTGCATTTTCAGTCATGCATGCACTTTTAGGGTTTTTATGCATTGTTTAGGGTTTGCATGCATCCCAGTCATCAGTCCAGCACCTAGCCCTTAGTTAGACAACCCTGGGAGCTCTTCTCAGATCAGTTTTAGCCCTCCTAGTGCTTAGTGTTCCCCTTCATGCAATTGCATGCATCTCATGCGCCCTCTCTCACCTACCACTCAATTGCACTTCAGTTAATTGAGTTATCATCAATTCCTTCCTTGATTTAAGGTTAGACTGACTCTCAACTCACTATATCACTCTGATGGATCTCCAGTGAGACTAGACTGCCCATTCTGACTCCAGTTAGCTCCTCATGCGCCCTCCACTCAGCCTCCTTCATTCAGTTAGTTCCAGTTACACTCAGTTACACCTACCACACTCAGTTAGACTTAGTTTGACTGATCGTTGACAGTTACTTGAGCATTGATGACTCCACTGATGATGAGATTGACTACTAGTTGTGCTTCGATGACACTCCAGTGATCTTTTGATCACTCCATGAAGGCTAATTCGAATTGACACCTTAGGCATTTGAATCCTCATGCATTGTACTATTTATATGTCCATATTGTGATTAATTAATTAGTGGGTGTGAAGTATTTTTGCTTATATCCAAGTTCTACTATATTATTACTTTGTTGCTCATTATACTGCATTAACCACTCTTCTTCTATTTTCTTTCTTAATCAATTACTTTCTTGTGAGGTATACATCATCTCTTAGATCTGCTTTGAGGATTTTCATAGTTACGATTTTGATAATGGAAGGCTGGTGTTATTTCGAATCCCTGAGTTTATAAGTTTTCTTCACTCCTAAAATATGGGTTGGGGAGGGCCCCCTCAATGCGTATATAAGGAGCCTCGTTTTACTTTAGGTATTTTTCATGTGTTTTGTTAATTGAATTAATCATTGTGATGTGTGAAAATACTTTGATAGTTATTTACATAGCAGATTTTGATTTCAAATCCAACGATTTTCTCTGTAGTTCGACAATAATGATTCCCTAGTTCTATAACACGTTGTCAGTAGTCCTGTACATGCATTTTACGCAGGCATTTTTTTACATCTGTTTTCCATCATTTTATAATAATTCTTGACAATGATTCAGATATGCAATACCATGCATATTTCCCTTATCTGAGTTCGATCACATAGAAGTTAACTGTTTCATCTTTTTTATTTGAATAGAGTAATGATAATCACTTTCAGTACTTGATTTGAATAAGATAAAGTTTGATTGATTTTCAGTATTCAATTTCTAGATTAGATTTCCATTTTTCAGCATTCAATTTCTAATTAAGTCTTCAGAAGAATTAGGTTACAGATTTGCATCCTTTCATATTTTCAGCTTCTTAGTTTTAGAGCAATACTTCTATTTCCATTTCCCTCAAAGAAACCTTGAGGATACATTCAAAACCTTGAATGACAAAGATCATTCTATAGTGCACATACAGTGCTTAGCACCTCTTAAGTTTGTACGCTCCCTGGTTGATAAATTAAAGTATACTCTCGGTATAGCTACCCTAACTAGGTACCCATTCCTGGAGTCCACCACACCGTAAGGAATTTTTTAAGCAAGACAGTTTTGAAGCTGCGAAGTTACAGTGCAACTCAGACGAAGGTAGTTTTGGCAAGATAATTTTGGGGAGCTACAAAGTGAGCAC
Source organism: Larix kaempferi (assembly GCA_027924585.1). NCBI lineage: Eukaryota > Viridiplantae > Streptophyta > Pinopsida > Pinales > Pinaceae > Larix > Larix kaempferi. The sequence goes on along the minus strand of BSBM01000898.1, from coordinate 3,512,577 downwards.
AATGCAGTATCAGCAGGGTAAGAACCGCGTAGCTAAGTAACAGCTCCGTGAAGTGTTAGCACCGCGAAGTGCCAGTAGGGAACCTATTTTGGGTAAAGAATGAAGGGAAGGTCGAGTGGAGGAATGCGACATGTTTTGGGTATGGAGTAGTGTGAAGTCAGGAAAAAGCGATCTGTCAATGGGAGTGGCGGAAAATGGTTATAACTTAAGCCACCAGATCGACAGCGACGGGAAAGCCATAGGTATGAAAAGTGACACCCCACGATGCATTGCAACCATTTCAGGAAGGATGTGGTTTTCAAAAGGGCATGCGGGCTGCGAGTTCTCCAGCAGAACGACCACAATCGTGTGAAGCAGCTGTCAACTGCGACAGGCTAAGTTGGCAGCTAACTGCAATAGTTTTGGGTAACCTTAGGTTTTTTGGCCCATTTGATTGTAAATACGTGACCGAGGGGCACGATCTATAAAAGGGCACATTTTGTAAGGGAAAGGGTTGAATCTTCATTAGTCTTCATTTTGAATATTGTAGAAGAAGAGATCTCTGTTGAGAGACGATTGTAAAAGGATTTGCAAACTCCGTGCACAAAGACCTATTGAAGAGAGAAGAAAGTCTACAGCTGAGTGCGTAGAATGGAACTATTGTACCCTTCCCAAAGATAATATAACAACAGTTCCTATGGACATAGCTCCCATCCTGGGGGTGAACCATGTAAATTTTGTGTTATGTGATTGATTCTATGCTTTTATATCTGTGTATTTGCTTATGTGAATGGTTAAGATCTTGTTTATGCATGCATGTGTATTGATTTTATATGTATTCACCATAAGGATAAAGATGGGAATAATATGTTAAGTGTTGGCATGTATGAATGAATGTTGAATGCACCAGTATTTCGTAGTCAGATGAATGCATAAGTCAATCGGGTAAACACTTAGCACAACACCGGATGTGCGCAGTTATGTCATTGTTTTACAGTGTATAATTTTGTAAGGTTTAGCCTAAGGTGTTGTTGAATGCATAACTTACACTAGATAAAAGTTTGTCAAGTTGCATAAGTGTTGAGGAGGAAGCACAGTCTCTGTGGCATTTTCTTGTTGTCAAAGAACCATCCCGAGCCGTGTAGTCCTTGGATGCACTATCGTATAAGTTTTAACCACGGAGAAAGTGAACTTCGCACAGTCCCCAGTCTGCAACATGAGTCCTACAACGCATTTCTCATCATTCTGTTAATTGCTCATCACTGGGTTGTGGAAACCTGATTCCACATTCCCCCCATTACTTTGCCTCCGGTAAGACCTCAGTCTGTTCGTAGGCTATTGCCGAGAGGGTTAGTGAAAAGGGGTTTTCTTGGTTCCTCAAACCATGCCGAACCTGGGTATTTCTAGAAAACCTTAAGAACAATATAAGCAACCAACAAATGGTTTCGTTGTCGCATTTGAATTGGTGATGAGAACAAAACCTTGGAATCTCGAGAAAAAATAAATATGGGATTGAGTAGACAAGAGAGAAAGAGATTTTTCCAGAAAGGAGAATATACACCGCATCTCTCCAACGTAGATTGGTTAAATAAATACCTGTGGAAGGATATTCACGAAATTTTCTAGGTAAGTTTTGGAAATGAGTTGCATGAGTGGTTATCAAGACTCGTAGAGAGAAAAGACTATTTCCAAGAAGTAGCACCTACTAAGTGGAATCCTGAGCTTATCCAGAGGCTTAAAGTGTTGATGTGTATGTAACTTCAGAATGTATTTCATATATATTTATTGTACCCTTATAAGAGATGTGTTATTCCTCTATAAGGAAGTGTCGTCATGTGTATTGACAAGTGTCACAAGTGTGTGTACTTTTCGATGGGTTATTAGACCACCATGTGTGTGGTCGCCCTGAAATATATATTATATGGTTGATGTACCTAGCTAGACAAGTCAGTCCCATAAGGTCACTGGGAAAACAAACAAGTATAAATAGAGATCAAGAGATCTCTATTTTGATCACTCAGAAACTCACACTTCTCTCACTCAGAAAGTGGTGCACTAGTGAGGAGGAGGATCATCTACTACTAGGAGACTATCTCTGTGTATTTTGGTTGTACTTTGGTTGAGCCATTGCTCTCTTTATCTCTGAGGAAGTTGTGGGGATTTTCACCTTAGGGTTTTCCCCACGGAAACTCTATGTCTCTTGTCTCTCATGGTTTTGATTCTTATGATGCTTGTCATGCTTGTTATGATTGATATGCATTGATATACTATACATGTTATTCTCTCAGTAAAGTGTTAAAATTTAATATGCTAAGACAGAAAATAGCAGCATTACATTCCATTTCACAATAATAGCATATACAGGATCACTGAAGAAACAACAAGCACAGCATAAACACAAGAGACACAAATTTATCCTGGGAAACCCTCATGGGGTAGAAAACCCAGTAAAGCTTCCTCAATATAGATGACCGACAATATACAAAGATGCAAACCAAATACATGATCTCCTCCTCCACCATAGCAGACCTCTCCTCCACAAGTGTGCCTCTCTCAAGTGAGTGAGTGTGTCAAATGAGGAACATACCTCCTCTATTTATACACTACACTGACATATATTTTACACAAGTACATGTAGGCTCGTATTTAACCATTAGGTTAAATACCCTATTATAACTGACTGGGCCGACCCCCACATGGTGGGTCTAATAACCCTAGTTACCACAACCAATTTGGAGGAATAAACATCTCTGGATTCATAGTATAATCACATTGGAGGCATGGAACATCTCCGGAATAAATAATATACAAATATAATATTCTTAGAAGTTACAATATTCAACACTCCCCCTTAACGAGAAAGATATTATAACAACATCCGTAGGAGCAACGAGTCATACATCATACATGATACATGTATATATCGTCAGAAGCTTTCTTCAGTTCATCATCATCAGTAACTCAACTAGTTACTGGAACATCGACATCACTCGATCATCAGCATCGTCATCACACGATCATCAGCATCGTCATCACACGATCAGCATCGTCATCACACGATCATCAGCATCGATCATCAGCATCGTCATCACATGATCATTAGCATCGCCATCACATTATCAGCATCATCATCACACAATCATCAGCATCGACATCACACAATCAGCATCGTCATCACACGATCATCAGCATCGTCATCACACGATCAGCATCGTCATCACATGATCATCAGCATCGTCATCACATGATCATATTACAGGATGATCAATCCTGCTCTCTTTAGGACATAGGTCCATGGATGATACAATCCAGATCAAGTTCAAGGATGATCAATCCTTAACTCTTTAAGACAAGTCTCATGTCTAGGGATGATCTAAACCCAACCACAGTGCCAGTCCTTTTTCATACTGGATGTGACCTAGATCAGATCTAGGATTTACCGCCACAGAGCCAGTCCTCTTTCATACTGGATGTGTCACGTCTACAGAGCCAGCCTTGTTTCATGCTGGATGTATCACATCTATAGAGCCAGCCCTGTTTCATGCTGGATGTATCACATCTACAGAGCCAGCCCTATTTCATGTTGGATGTATCACATCTACAGAGCCAGCCCTGTTTCATGCTGGATGTATCACATCTACAGAGCCAGCCCTGTTTCATGTTTGATGTATCACATATACAGAGCCAGCCCTGTTTCATGCTGGATGTATCACATCTACAGAGCCAGCCCTGTTTCATGCTGGATGTATCACATCTACAGAGCCAGCCCTGTTTCATGCTGGATGTATCACATCTACAGAGCCATCCCTGTTTCATGCTGGATGTATCACATCTACAGAGCCAGCCCTGTTTCATGCTGGATGTAACCTAGAACAATTCTAGGATTTGTCACGTACATTTTGAACCGAGGTCCAGGGACAATCCAGTCCTATCATGTACCTTTTGAACCGAAGTCCAGGGACGATCCAGTCCTATCATGTACCTTTTGAACCGAAGTCCAGGGATGATCCAGTCCTATCATGTACCTTTTGAACCGAAGTCCAGGGACGATCCAGTCCTATCATGTACCTTTTGAACCGAAGTCCAGGGATGATCCAGTCCTATCATGTACCTTTTTGAACCGAAGTCCAGGGACGATCCAGTCCTATCATGTACCTTTTGAACCGAAGTCCAGGGACGATCTAGTCCTATCATGTACCTTTTGAACCGAAGTTCAGGGACGATCCAGTCCTACCATTCAATTCTCGGAGACCTCATGTCTACGGCTCAATTCAAAGGACCATAGTCCGAGGATGATCCAATCCCCTTACCTGTTCATTCGGGATTTAGTTCTCAGAGAAATCATGTCTATGGCTCAATTCAAAAGACTAATAGTCCGAGGACGATCCAATCCCCTTACCTGTTCATTCAGGATTTTGTTCTCGGAGACATACGTCTACGGCTCTCTTTAGGACTGAAGTCCAGGGATGATCCAATCCCCTCAAGTCCACCAAGGACTTCATTCTCGAAGACATACGTCTACGACTCTCTTTAGGACTTAAGTCCAGGGATGATCCAATCCCCTCAAGTCCACCAAGGACTTCATTCTCGAAGACATACGTCTACGGCTCTCTTTAGGACTTAAGTCCAGGGATGATCCAATCCCCTCAAGTCCACCAAGGACTTCATTCTCGAAGACATACGTTTACGGCTCTCTTTAGGACTGAAGTCCAGGGATGATCCAATCCCCTCAAGTCCACCAAGGACTTCATTCTCGAAGACATACGTCTATGGCTCTCTTTAGGACTGAAGTCTAGGGATGATCCAATCCCCTCAAGTCCACCAAGGACTTCATTCTCGAAGACATACGTCTACGGCTCTCTTTAGGACTGAAGTCCAGGGATCCAGGGATGATCCAATCCCCACATCACTATGGGTACAAGTATCTTCATCCATACAAGTACAAACACGTATCAATACATCAAGGCATCATGTAACCTCATCATCAAAACATGTATTCTCACTAATACATCTATCATCAAAAGCATGTATTCTCACTAATACATCTATCATCAAAAGCATGTATTCTTATCATCAAAAGTAAAAATATAAGAGTCCTAAATCTAAATAATTCTAGGTAACTAAGTGTAGTGAATAGGTAACCTCATCATTGATGAGGCAGACTTGTTATCAGATACTATGCTACTTCCCCTTTCGAGGAGAGTTCTTTTGAACTATACCAAGCTTGTCTCGAAAGTATTCAAACTTCACTCGAGACAGAGGTTTAGTCAAGATATCAGCAATCTGATCCTTAGTGCTTATATATTCGAGCTTGATAACTCCTATTTGCACCATATCTCGTATATAGAAGTATCGGATCTCTATGTGTTTTGACATATCGTGGAACACAGGATTTTCAGTCATCTTAATGCAGCTTTGATTGTCACACATAATCACAGTGGGATCCATTTCTAAGTCAAACAATCCATATAAAAGCTTTTGAAGCCATACTGCTTCACAGCTGGCAGAGCAGACAGCCATATATTCTGCTTCAGCAGTACTGAGAGCCACACTAGATTGTTTCTTGCTGAACCATGAGATCATGGCAGATTCAGGACTATAACATCCACCTGATGTACTCTTTCTGTCTGAGACACTTCCTGCCCAATCAGAATCTGAGTAACCATGTAAACGGAGTTCATGACCTCCAAGATAATATAGACCAAAAATCTAATGTACCTTTTAGGTACCTCACTACATGCTTTGTAGCTATTAAGTGAACCTTTCTAGGTTCTACTAGATACTGACTTAGGGTATTTACAGCAAAGCATATATCTGGCCTAGTATTTGTTAAATACATCAATGACCCAATGATTTGTCTATATAGGGTTAGGTCCACTAAATACGATGAGTCAATAACTAATAACTTCAAGTTGGAGTCCATGGGAATGGCCATGGCTTTATACTCCAACATAGCAAGTCTTTTTAGAAACTTCACAGCATACTTACCTTGATTTAAAAGATTCCTTTTGGATCTTGCCATACTTCTAGACCTAAGAAGTAGTGCATTAATCCGAGATCTTTCATTTTCATTTCTGCAGCCATTTTCATGACCTGTTTCTCATTCCTTGTTAGAAAGAGATCATCGTCATACAATAATGGTATGATAGGTTCATCATCCACAACCTTAAGGTAAAGGTTAGGAACAACTTTACTTCTGGTAAAGCCCGAGCTTTGTCATGAAGCTGTCAATTGTCCATTATTCACACTGTGCATTGAGTGATCTTTTGCATATCTATCTGTGCCATCTCTTGTCAGATGGGTCTACTAATATGAGCCTCAAAATCATTCGAAATCTGTGGTGAGTTCCTTCTTGCATCTATGTCATATGTGTATAGAAGCCATATTCAACCTTGTAGCAAAGGTTGAGATCCACATCACCCATGATGATAATTAAGCTCATCAATTGACTACCGATCCTGGGTACCCATACAGAACCTGATTCACACTTCTTCTTTAATTACATCATTAAGAGAATGGTCTTATCTAGTCCCTTGGAGCAAAACATCTCATCATGATTCTCTTCCTACAAATCAAAATTAAGTACATGATTAGTAATACTTCATAATCATCAAATCTTATTGACATGATAACCTATTATGCATACAGATATCATTTACATAGTTATGCAACTATTTTGACCAATACTTTGGCACAACACTTTCCCATATCCTGTATGCATACAGTATCTATCTAGATGCCTTCCATCTTTACCAGAATATACTATCGAGAGTGTGCACAGCTCTCAGCATGTCAGCAAAGAGGTTTCATTCTAGACAAACAACAATGGAATGTTTGTCCAACTTACCAATCATATGCATATTAGTAGTATACTGTTCAATGCTTTATGAATGTTTACACTCAGCATGATATATTCTAGGAATACAAATATGCATACAAGCAATATCATTTACTATTTCTAATAACAACTCAAATACTTATCTTTTATGTTTGTGTGGTTGCCTCCCGCTTGATCTTCTGTATGTTTCCTGAACTTCTATTCACTCTATACCACTGTGCATGCTCAAGTGTACACTAGTGTCATCGTCATGATCTCATACACAAACATACATTCATTAGTATATTCTCAATATTATCAAAACATTCTAATTCTAAATAATCTTGAATATGTATAGTCATGATCATTAGTATTCAGGGTTTCAAGGAAGTCTTATTTTACTCATGCATATTCTTGTTTGATCTAGTTAGTTAAATCATCAACCAAGATAAGAGACATAATATGCATAAACCCTTGATTACTAACCAATCATACCAAGTATACTTACATAAGGGATCCTAACGCAAGGTAAGATTCTAACATGACATAGGAAAACATACCTAGATTAGTATACCTGCTTAGTTATGTACAACATACCTAAACAGTCTCTTCAATGATTTAGAGATCCTGAGCTATAACCTGCATGTCTCATAGGTTAAACATAATATAACAAAGTCATACATACCTCGTGAGTCTTTGTCTTCATGTTGTCATGGTCATGGAACTTGAATTGTCTTTTGTGATGTACCTGTATCTTGTTAGCAGACAACATCAACCTGAACCTCCTTAAGTCATACCTGTCGAGACTTCTTGTAGTCTTCTTATGTAAGGCCTTAGCCTCAACTCCACCTGAAACTTGATCTAGAGCTTGATTAGGGTTTTCTAGAGAAACCCTAAAAATTCAATCTTTGACTTTCACACTTCCGAATGAATGGAAGGATGTGTCTTGCTGAGCTAGCATACTAAAATTTGACCCCTCAAAATTGCTTTTGAAACTTCTGGATCTTCTGGACAGGATCCTGAACTAGGGTTTGATGAAGCCCACTCTTCTGCTCAATCAAAAGGTTTGATCCAAGGCTCTAAACTCTTATTTTTCTGAGGAGCTTCCAGCCGTGGTTACAGACTTCAAAAATTCCAACTTTTGCTGAAGCCCTAATTTTCCATCTTTCCGATCAAAATCCCGAGATAGGGTTTGATCAAGCCCGGTCTTCTACCCAACCAAAAATTTTGATATTGGTCTCTAAATTTCAATTTTCCTGAGTATCATTCAGCCGTGGATTCCGATTCCAAAAATTCTAACTTTCTCCGAAACCCTAAATTCCGGAAGCCATGAATAAGGGTGCTCCAAAAATAATTATGTTTTGACAGAAATATGTACCTGATTGTTTCTACTATAACTCTGAAATTTTCGCTCCACAGGGTCTGAAAACTTTTTCTATAGTAGCCTGACCTGTCATCTTTCCATCTTGATAGGTCTGACCTCAATTGGATTTTCTGAGAGAGAGTTATGCCAAATGTCGCAACGTGACCTATTTTGGGATAATACAGGAGAGCGAACTTGTACGGCGTGCCACGTGCCACTGTTTGAACTTCAGCCTCTGAAAACTTTTCTTGAGATAGCTCGCCCTGTTTTCTTTCCATCCTGATAGGTATGACCTTAATTGGACTCTCTGAGAGAGAGTTATGTCAAGTGTTGCAACGTGACCTATTTATGGGATAAAACAGGAGAGCGAAATTGTATGGCATGCCACGTGTCACTGGTTCACCTTCGGCCTCTGAAAAAGTTTCCTGAGATAGTACAGTCTGTGCGCTACCTGTCATTTTTTATGAAATTTCATTTGGAGCTTCCTAGCCCAAGTTATGACCTTTTTTCCTAGGTCACCTGATTTTGACTGAGATCTAGAAGAGACAGAAACCCTAACTTGTACGGATCATAACTTACAAATTACAACGAATCTGAGGGTACCCTTTGGAAACAAGATACCTGGAGATGTTATCTACGCCCTGTAAAGGTTTCAGATCTTGAACCTTCACCAAAATGGATTTATAGAGAAATTTCCATGATGACTGGTTTTTGCTATATAAAACCCTAACCTTCAAATTGTCGTAAGTAAAGCAAGTGTCGTAAGTGCCATACCTTGCCTTCCTTCAGTTTGGCTCTGATACCATGTTAAAATTTAATGTGCTAAGATAGAAAATAGAAGCATTACATTCCATTTCACAATAATAGCATATACAGGATCACCGAAGAAACAACAAGCACAGCATAAACACAAGAGACACAAATTTATCCTGGGAAACCCTCATGGGGTAGAAAACCCAGTAAAGCTTCCTCAATATAGATGACCAGCAATATACAAAGATGCAAACCAAATACATGATCTCCTCCTCCACCATAGCATACCTCTCCTCCATAAGTGCGCCTCTCTCAAGTGAGTGAGTGTGTCAAATGAGGAACATACCTCCTCTATTTATACACTACAATGACATGTATTTTACACAAGTACATGTAGGCTTGTATTTAACCATTAGGTAAATACCCTATTATAACTGATTGGGCTGACCCCCACATGGTGGGTCTAATAACCCTAGTTACCACAACCAATTCAGAGGACTAAACATCTCCGGATTCATAGTATAATCACATCAGAGGCATGGAACATCTCCAGAATAAATAATATACAAATATAATATTCTTAGAAATTACAATATTCAACATAAAGATCCTAGAGTATTGTGAATTAATGCTCAAAATTTAACATGGTATCAGAGCTAACCTGAGAAGAAGACATTGTGCAGTGACGGAAACCAAGGGGTTCTTGTTTATTGGGTTTCTCTCCACATATTTTGGAAAAGCAGTATAGTATATTGACTCTATTCATCAAGGAGAATCTATCTGTCCAATTAGAATTCAATTCTGAGCATTTTCAGATTTGTCCCTAAAAATTAGGGTTTCCACAAAAATAGGAATTTCTGAAATCTAAAGACATAACTGGAAGCTCCTTGCAAAAATCAAAGTTTAGAGCTTTGGATTGAGATTTTTGGCTAGGTAGATCTCCAGGAAACTCAAACCCTAATTCAAGGCTCTCCATAGTGAATCCGGGAAGACAGAAAGGTAGTTTTGAACAGTGTAGCTTTACAGATCTCAATTTCTGAATACACCAGGTGGATCAGCTCATCAAGGCGCATCTTTCTGTCCTTTCAGAAAGTTGAAATTCACTTTTTGATTTTTTAGGGTTTTTTCGACAAACCCTAATCCGGGACTAGATCCAATCTTTAGTGGTAAGACCTAAATCTTTTCTACTTCCATTTGAAGTACTCTTTAAGATGTCTCACCACACCAAGATTGAGGATAAGCTTGAAGGGGTTGAAAACTTCCGAGCCTGGAAGTATAGGATTGGGTTAATCCTGGAAGAGAATGAGTTGGATTCATATATAAAAGAAGATATCCTTATCCCAGAGGATGAAGAGGCTAAGGTATTGCATAAGAAGAACTTGATCAAGGAAAAGAGAATCATTGTTGATTCTATCAAAGAGCATCTCATACCCCATGCGTCTTCTCTAAAGACACCCAAGGAGATGTTTGACTCCCTAACCAAGTTATTTGCAGGGAAGAACATAAATCAAAAGATGACTCTGCGGAATCAATTGAAAGGGGTCAAGACGTCGAATGGAGAAACCATTCAATCTTACTTCTCCAAGGTCTCTCAGATCAAGGAACAACTTGAAGTTGTGGATGAAGTAGTGGACAATGGTGAAATTGTTATGACCACTATGAATGGCCTACCTAGGTCATGGGACTCTTTTATTCAAGGAATCTGTGCAAGAAAGAAATTCATCTCTTTTAGTAGACTGTGGGAGGAATGCTCTCAAGAAGAAGCTAGGCCTGTGGCCCAAGAAGAAAAGATGGGAAATGAAGGTCAAGCTCTCACAACACATGCCAGGAAAGGCAAGTTCAAGAAGGAATCATCTCATAATAGGAAATTCTCACACCACCATTATCATAAAGATAAGAAAGATCTCAGATGCTTCAATTGCAATGAAAATGGACACTTTGCTTCAGACTGTCCCAAGAAGAAGAAAGATAACAACAACAACTTCAATAAGAAGAAGAATAATAATAAAAGAAGATATCATGCTCATGCTGTTGATGATGATGAACCTCCAAAGAAGAAGGCTAGGGTAGAAAGTGATGATGACTCATCAAGTGAAGAAGAGTCTGTTCTAATCTCTGCTCTCATAGGTACTATCTCCCATGGTTGTAATGATTGGTTAATTAACAGTGGGGCTTCTAAACACATGACTGGGTTTAAAGAATATTTTGTAAATCTATCTGAACATGAATCACCCCATAAAGTAAAACTTGGGGATGATTATCAATATACCATCAAAGGAAGTGGTGAGGCCTCCTATAACCTAGATTCTAGAAAATCTTTGAAGATGAAGGAAGTCCTTTATGTACCTGGGCTCAAGAAGAACCTACTCTCCATCTTTGCATTGGATGCAAAAGGTATGAGGGTTGTGTGATGAACCTGCAATAATTAATTAATGCAAATACACGAGATATCAGAAATAATAGAATAGAATCACTTTTATATTGATCACGGACCACTTCGAGGGGGCAACCTCCTTTGAGCAAGCTCAATACAATTAACTTCACCGTGCCTTCAATGACCTGAACACACACTTATATACTAAGTCTATTCTCAATACTATGAGTCAAAACCATGGGACATATAATACTACGGGACGACTTACAAAGCATATGCGTCCAATACTATGGGTCAATACTATGGGCTAATATAAACTACGGATCAACAAATACTGTGGGACGACTTACAAAGCATATGCATCCAACAACAATATACTAACATAGTAAAGAGAAGGGTTGACATAGGTTCCTAACATCCCCTCTCCCTTAGAAAAAGCTTTGTCCTCAAAGATTTGGTTGGACAAATTACTGCAAAATCTGAAGGAGTGGTTCCCCGGTAATATCCTCGGGTTGCATTTCGGGCCAGTGACACCTTTGGAGTGTCAAGGAGGATTGCCTGGAAGGCTATAGATGAAGAAGAACCCTGTCAGCTGCGTGGAAAATGCGCTCAGAACGGTGCTGATCGACGTGTTGTTTCAGGCGAATTCTGGCCATGTGAAGATTGTCCTGCAGAATGAGAAGAATCTGATCGCAGTTTCGAAGAACCGAGTCAATTTCCTGAACTGGGGAGCTGCTAAGGGTGTATGGAAGAAGAACTGGTGGTGTTTTTCCATAGACTGCTTCATATGGTGTCCTTTGAGATGTGGTATTGTACCACCAGAGCACTACAAGGAAATACATAGAAATAGTTGGCCAAAGCTGTGTAGGGATGAGCAAGGGTTTGAGCAATCCCGAAAGGAGTGTCGTTTCACCCTTGTTGAATTGGAAGTATCATCGTCAGCCACAATCTGTTGAATTGTCATTTTTAGTCCCTGCCAAAAGAAGTTACATTGTTCCCGGTCATACATTTTACAGAACCCAGAGTGCCCTGTTGATGAAGCAGCATGGAGTTCATAGAAGAGATAGCCCTGTTGAACATATTGCAACCAATTTGGAACAAGCAGAGAAAGAGCTATAAGAGAAACTGGGTCATCAATTGTGCGAGAAGGAGCATCTTCCACCATATTGTCCTTACCCTTCTTGTAAGTGATCACATAGGGATAACCCATGAGTTGGATAACCCATTTCAGGTGTGTTGGGGAGGAGACCCATTGTTCCAGAAAATTTTCCAGACTCTAGAGATCAGTCTTGATGCAGAAATAATTTTCTAATAGGTATGGCTGCCACTTCCGTACTGCATGCAAAATAGCCATCATTTCCTATTGTGAGGTAGATGTGGCTAAATTCTTACCGGAAAGGTCTCTTGAAGGCAGCAAGTGCATTGGTTCAGCAAAGATACCTGCATATCTATCCAAGGAAGTAGTGGAGACTGTTGATGGGTGCATCTGAATGGAATTGAGCTAAGCGATGACACCATGTGAATTCTTCTTAAGGATTTTTTCCAGGCGATGTGAATTAATGATGCAGAGAGACCTTGGTTGTAATCCCAAGAATTTGTGTTGTGCCCCATTGACTTTAAACTGCATCCAAAGTTCAGCAAAATCCCATAAGATGGGGCCAAGTGTGCATAACCATTGAATGCCCAAAACCACATCACATCCGCCTAAGGACAACACAAACATGTTAGAGCATAGGTTATAATCTTCCATAGAGATACGCACATTGTGACACTTCCCCTTGCAAGGTAAGGTGCCCCCATTGGCAACCATGACTTCAAAGTTGGAGAAAGGATGGACAAAACAATTAGCCTGTTTGGAAATCCGAGGGTCAATGAAGTTATGAGTGCTACCAGAATCAATGAGTATGGTAAGAGGGAGCTTCTTGAAGTATCCCCTGACCCACATTGTTTGTGGGGTGGTGACGCCGGTTACAGCATGGAGAGAGATCTCGGGTGGGTCATCCTGAGATGGGGTGTCAACAGGCGGGTGTTGAATGTCGACCTGATCATCTACTGTATCTGTAGCTTCTTCACCAAGTTCTAAGGTAGGTGGAGAATCCACATCCAAGAGATAGAGCTTTTGTTGAACACATCTATGTCCCCGACTGAATTTCTCATCACAATTATAGCAAAGCCCTTTTTCTCGGCGTGCCTGCATTTCTATTTCAGAAAAATTCTTGATAGGAGTTGGTTGAGGAGCAGGCATGATGGGAGGTCGTTGGGAACCCATATTTCTGAAGGGAACAAAGGTGGGTTTGGAGCATTGTTGAGCTACGATCTTGTCCTAGGATAGCTTAGCCAACCCTAGGACTTCCATCATTGTGTTGGGACAAAACATTTTGACCTCTGAGCGGATTTCATCCTTGAGACCACCGATAAAACAAATCCTGTAGAATTCATCAGACAATCCTTCTGCGTGATTGGCCAATTTCTCAAATTCTGTCTGATACTCTCTCACTGTGCGATTTTGGTGAAGTTTAGTGAGTGCTCCTGTGAAATCATCAAAATCACTAGGACCAAATCGTGGCAAAATGAGTTGATAAAAATCTTTCCAGTTTGGCTCGGGATGAGCTTTGATGTACCAACGGTACCATTGAAGGACTTCCTGTTCCAAATGAAAGGATGCAAGTGGAACTTTCTAGGCATCAGAAGTATTATGCAGACTGAAATATTGTTCTACTCGATATATCCATCCAGTCAAATCAGTACCATTGAAGCGAGGAAAATCAAGCTTCATCCCACGAAAATTGCTAGAAGAAGAGAACCCCGTGGCTGCAAAAGATTCTAGCTGTCCGGTATTGTTCATGGCTGAATGCTGAAGATGGAGGCTGAGAAATTTTTCATCCAGATCTTGGAGTTTGGTTTGGATGGCTGCAAGTGCTTCCTCCATGGTGTGTGCTCCTGCACGGGTGAAATAATCTGGGTGAAATTTTTCATCCAGATCTTGGAGTTTGGTTTGGATGGCTACAAGTGCTTCCTCCATGGTGTGTGCTCCAGGGTTTTTTTATTTTTTATTTTATTTTTTTTATTTTTTATTTTATTTTTTATTTTTTTCAGGGAACGGGTAGAAAAACACAAACAGAAGCTGATTTAGTAAAGGAAAATTTGGATTGGGGAAATAATCTGATGGGTAATTGGGATTTGACTAGATTTTGGACACTCTCGAAAGGATAAGAAGGAAAAAGGGGGGATTTCAGAAGCGGGGTGATAGAATGAGAGAGGGACAAAGAAGCAGAATTCAGAAAGGAACTCTGTAGTAAAATTTGAGGTGATTGGGTGAAATCTAAGGAAGTTATGGCAAACCCTAAAAATAGACAAATGTGGGATTTCAGGATTTGGGAAGGGGAATTGGGGATAGGGTCATCAGGAATGAAAGATGCAGAATGGGATGATAGGGGTTCCCTGAAAATTTCAAGGGAAATAGAGTGAAAACAAGGGAGATATGGAGAAAAAACTGAATTTTATGGAGAACTGATTTTATTTATTTATTTATTTTTCAGAAATGGATCGACAACAACGGCGCGGAAGGGATCCACAACAGATGGATCTACAATGGCGCGGAAGGGATCGAAAACGGCTGGATCTGAAATGACCACTGGATCTGGAATGACTTTTAGAATAGATCTGAAATGGCTAGATCTGAAACGGAAGTGATTGGCAACAGTTCAACTAAAAATAGATATGGACCCCAGGTATGTACGGCTTCCTAACAGTTCAGGTGTTTCACTTAGCCACCAATGCTATCTGACGGCTTGCGTATTGGGGCAGTACCCCTCACTCCACGGCTCAGGTAAAACTAATAACCACTTTGCCACAAACGATAGCTCTTGGTTTACCTCACGGGTGGGAACTAGTCAATCAGGTAGGGGTCGTTGCCCTTTTCGCTGGCAGGTCCTCTCAATGGGCTAGCTACTTTGGGGTTCCTGTGGTACTCCTCACAATGAGTTTTAGGGATTATGCCCAAGTACTTCCCACAGTTAAGCGGATAGGGATTATTCCCAAATCCGAAGCTGCAACAGATGCGAAAAAAAAAATTGGCAGAAATTCCACCCAAGGAGCCCAAGAAATTGCTCTGATACCAAATGTGACGAACCTGCAATAATTAATTAATGCAAATACATGAGATATCAGAAATAATAGAAAAAAATCACTTTTATTTTGATCACGGGCGACTTCAAGGGGGAAACCTCCTTTGAGCAAGCTCAATACAATTAACTTCACCGTGCCTTCAATGACCTCAACACACACTTATATACTAAGTCTATGCCCAATACTATGAGTCAAAACCATGGGACATATAATACTACGGGATGACTTACAAAGCATATGCGTCCAATACTATGGGTCAATACTATGGGCTAATATAAACTACGGATCAACAAATACTACAGGATGACTTACAAAGCATATGTGTCCAACAACAATATACTAACATAGTAAAGAGAAGGGTTGACATAGGTTCCTATCAGGTTGCATTTGATGATGCAGTGGCGATTGGAGAGCAAGAGGGAGGTTTGGATAAATTGAAAGGACAACCTAAACATGCCATGGTGCATGATTCCATGGAGCCAAGTGAACTTTGGCATAGAAGACTTGCACATATGCACTACAGAGCATTACCCATTGCAAGTAAGGTTGCAGAAGGTCTTCCTGAAATCAAGACCAAGCATGAAGGTGTTTGCAAAGGATGTGCAAAAGGTAAGAACATTAAGAAGGATTTCCCAAGTAGTGAAAGCAAGGAAAAAGATGTCTTGGAAATCATCCACTTAGATGTATGTGGTCCTATGTCATCCAGTTCTCTAAGTGGGTATGTTTGCCATGTCTCTTTCATTGATGACTTCTCCAAGAAGACTTGAGTCTACTTCTTGAAGAACAAAGATGAGGTGTTTGATAAGTTTAAGGAATTCAAAGCCTTGATGGAAAATAAAACTAATAAGAAGATCAAAACATTTAGATCCGACAATGGTGGAGAATTCACCTCAGGTGAATTCAAGAAACTTCGCAGTGATTCAAGAATTAAGAGGGAGTTGACTGCTCCTTACAATCCACAACAGAATGGAGTTGCAGAAAGGAAGAACAGAACAATCATGGAAGCAGCAAAAGCAATGCTACATGACCAGGATCTACCTATGCATCTATGGGCAGAAGCAACTAGAACAGTTGTATATGTGCAGAACAGAACACCCCATAAGATATTGGACAACAAGACACCAGAAGAGGTATTTTCTGGTAAGAAACCTGAAGTCAGCCATCTCATAATATTTGGTTGTCTAGTATACACTCACATCCCAAAGGAAAAGAGGACCAAACTAGATCCTTCAGGAAAGAAGGGTATCTTTGTGGGTTGCAGTGAAAGCTCGAAGGCTTACAGAATATACTTTCCAGGGTTTAAGAAGATTGATGTCAACAGGGATATCACATTTGATGAAAACTCAGCATTCATCAAATCAAGGAAGGCACCTATCGAAGTTTATGAATAACCTAAGGAAACTAGATTTCAAGACACTACCATGACTGAAGCAATTCCAGAAGTTGTTCATGAGTTTGAAGATCCGCAAGAACCTGTAGATCCACCTCGTGAGGATAACTCTCACAAGAGGAAACCTGCATGGGCTAGAGAGCTCATTAAAGATGCATAAAGATTTGGCATTCCAGAAGAAGAACATAGAGCAAAGAAGAGAACCAGATCACATCCCAGCTATGTTGCTTTACTCTGTGACATCGTGAATAAAGAACCTTCTAGTTATGAATAAGCAGCGGAAAAGAAAGAATGGAAGGATGCCATGGTCGAGGAATACCAATCAATAATGAAGAATGATGTTTGGGATGTTGTCCCAAGACCTAAAGAGAAGTTTGTTGTGACTTCCAAATGGATCTACAAAATTAAGCATGCTGCAGATGGCAACGTAGAAAAATACAAAGCAAGATTCGTAGCTAGTGGCTTTTCTCAGAAAGAGGGAATAGATTATGAGGAAACTTTTGCACCTATAGCCAGGTATACTTCCATCAGAACAGTACTTGCCTTGGCTGCAGTGATGAAATGAAAAATACACCAGATGGATGTCAAGACTACTTTCTTCAATGGTGTAGTTGAAGAGGAAGTATATGTGGAGCAGCCACTTGGTTTCGAAACACATGAAAGGGAGTCATATGTGTGCAGATTGAAGAAAGCCTTGTATGGCTTGAAGTAAGCTCCCAGAACTTGGTATGGTAGGATGGACAGTTTCCTATCTAGTTTGGGCTTTACAAAGAGTAAAGCGGATTCCAACCTTTACTATAAGGTTGAGGAAGGGAATCCTGTGATTCTACTCCTGTATGTGGATGACTTGCTTGTAACAGGAGATGACAGATTGATTGCAAATACAAAGAGGAAGCTTGCTGCCGAATTCGATATGAAGGACTTAGGGATGATGGATTGCAAGGCCATGGCCACACCTATGGCATCGAATCTGAAGCTTCTATGTGATGCCTCATCTGAGCCGGTTGATGTCTCTATGTATCATCAGATGATTGGGTCCTTGATGTACCTGACGAATACGAGACCAGATATTTACTTTGCGGTGAACACATTGAGCCAGTTCTTGATGGATCCTAGGGGTGTTCACTTGGTTGCTGTAAAGCATATTCTGAGGTACCTGAAGGGTACAGTTGATTATGGGCTCAAGTATGAAGTGAATCAAAAGTTTAACCTGCAAGTTTATGTTGATACAAATTGGGCAGGCAGTGCTGCAGATAGGAAGAGCACATATGGGTGTTGCTTCAGTATGGGATCAGGTGTGATCTCTTGGTTTAGAAGGAAGTAGTCTTGCATAGCACTGAGTACAGCTGAGGAAGAGTATGTTGCATCCTATTCAGCTAGTTGTGAGTCAGTATGGCTTCGGAAGCTACTGTCTAAGTTATTTGGTCTCCCGTTGGATGCTACCGCTATCTTCTGTGATAACCAAAGTTTTGTGAAGCTGTCTGGGAACCCAGTGTTTCACAACAAGTCGAAACACATAGAGATCAAATATCACTATATCATTGATATGGTATAGAGAGGAGTGGTGAAACTCTTGTATGTTGCGACGGACGAGCAGATTGCAAATGTATTGACGAAGCCATTAGCTAGAGTGAAGTTCGAGTACTTCAGAGAGAGGCTTGGTGTTCTTCAAATCGATGACACTTCGAGGAAGAAGTGATGGAGACATTTGTTGAAGCCATTCCAAGAATGTTGGAAGGAGGATCCTTCACATGGCTATGGATGTAAGCACTA
Organism: Larix kaempferi; assembly: GCA_027924585.1. Taxonomy (NCBI): domain Eukaryota; kingdom Viridiplantae; phylum Streptophyta; class Pinopsida; order Pinales; family Pinaceae; genus Larix; species Larix kaempferi. The sequence continues at coordinate 3,494,000 of BSBM01000898.1, read as the reverse complement.
GATGATGAACATCAAGATGATGTCCTAGTTTCTGCTCTGTATGATCAGTTGCATCATTTACATTTGTGTATATATGCATCAAGATGATGTTGGATATGATCAGTTGGATCATTTATATGTATATGTATGTACGCATCATGTTGGATGTTGGATATGATCAGTTGGATAATTTATATGTATGTACGCATCATGTTGGATGTTGGATATGATCGGTTGGATCATTTGTTGTATTGGAGAAAAATCACTATGGCTTGGGAATACCACAACAGACAGATGACTACCAGAAATCTACTCAATTCTCAAAACAATGCTATTATAAACGACAATGTTAAAACAATGGAGAAATGTAACCAACCTCAATCCAATGTTTGATGTAGATCCCCGTTGGAGCTTTCAATCCGCGCACGTCCAAGCACTTGTAATCTGCAAATTAGTCTTGACAATAAATATCTAACAAGTACATGTGATATATAAATAACATTAACATCATCAATAACAATGGTCCATAATATCATAAGTAAATGCAACCCAATGTATAATAAATGACATTCACACCATGAATGGACGAGAATATGAGTATTTCTATTAATGAACAAGAAGAAGTACAAAGTGATACGACCTCTTGCCGGCAACCAATCTGAACCAAGATCTAGATCAATCCACTTGTGCCTCCACCACTTCAATCCTCCATGAATGGCAAACTCAAACTAGAAAGGAGTTTGGAAGGTGAACATAATTGGTTCACAACTACAAGGATCAATGAGTGCAGACTCAAGATAGGGAAAAAATCCACTAGAGTGCCTTTACTATTCTCTTCCTCCTCCCATCCATAAGCCATATGTGCTCAATATATAGTCCTCTCAAAGGTAGGTGAAAGGACTCATCGAGATGTTACTTGGGCAGATGGAGAGCCAAAGGTCACCCAATGACCGCTTTTTGGGAGTAAAAAGTAATAAAATAGTGGTTTTTACCATTTTACTTGATACCCGTGGGCTATAGGGATACAACTCGTGGGTACGCATGCCATAGTGATGCAACATGTGGGTACGAACAAAAATAGGATAGACTGGTATCGCTGAAGGATGAAAATGGATCTGAGTCACTGAAATGGATCCTACAGGCCAAAGAATGCTGATGCTCACAAGGTGGAAGATTTTTGTGTAACAGATGCCCCCTAATGTGTGAGGTCAGAGACTAAAATGTGCTATGATGGCCGAAATACATTATAAAACTCAAAAGTGGAGTGATGGAGACACAAGTGGAAAGAACGGATCACTCGTCATAATACAATAGTATCTCTGAATACATGTAGGTATAGTACAATAATCTGATACATGTATCTCTGAATACATGTCATAAGTGATCATAGCCATGATCCCTCTATAGTAAGATATGGTCTTCTGCTGAAAAGAAGACAACTGGTGCAAACTGGAGGTACAAACTGCTGAAATCTGAGAGGTGGTATCTCAGATTTAAAGTCAAAGTCATATGTAGCATACTGAATGCCACAATCGCCTAGAATCTTCTACACAAGTCTTTGACAGTGCAAGTCTCATCAAGTGAATAAAGGAGTTGGGGTCAAACCTGGTGAGACATCGTCTAATTACCGGTCATTGATGTATACCGTTAACAGACGCGAGATGACCCACCGATAATGAAAATGGGAATCAAGGCACAGAGCACAATCATCAAAGTGTGAATAAATGGGTTGAAGTCGAACACTAGGATGAATCCATCGATCAGGGGACATTGATATATTCCCAAAACTCTCGATGGCGAGAGAACCTGCCACTAATGACTGCAAGCCTCAAGGTACTCAACCGAACTCTAAGCCTCAAGTCCCAGAATAAATGAGTTGAGGTCGACAGAATGAGACTCACTTGAAGGAGGGCATTAAGGCATCTCCCATCAACTAGCACGAGGTACCAGCAATGCTGAAAGATTTGGAATATCTCAGGTTAAATGGAATGACTCAATAAGGATGGCCGACATGCAATAGTTAAGATATCTAAGGAGTGGCCGACACTGGTTTCAGGACTTCTTTTAAACAAGAGCATGAGCAGATGGATAGACTCAGGAAGCATAGACTTGACATAAACTATGCAATGCATGAGGCATTACAAAGGGCTCCATAATGACTGGAAGCTTAACCAATCGGTGGAGAAAACTGAGAAACAAGTACAGCTCCTAAGGCCCAACTATAGTCCCGACTCATAATGTACAGAGTGGAATGAATGCTCTGTTCAAAGGTGACACAATAGCTACCAACAAGAAATAATGACCATAATCCCATCTGGCTTTTTGGAATATTTGATTTTTTTGTCTTTTTCACATTTGGGAAAAGCTTGAAAAAGAATAAAATTGCTTATAGTACAACAAGTGAGGGAACGAGTGTCAAATAGCTAGCAGAGTAGTCCCAAGCAATGGAACATACCTATGCTCAATGCAACGAAGTGCGTGCAGGATGTGGACACTCGGGGGTGTGTTCCCTCAGGGGCAAAGGGTCATCAAATTGTGAAGGGAAAATATATAAGCTCTGCAGGGCTTGACAGGGAAAGTGCTCAGGCACCAGGCTAACAATTGAGAAAGTGGGAGCCGACACAAGTCTCAAGTGGCAAGTAGGATAATGCAATGCAATCACAACATGATATAACTGAGGGGAGTCCTTAAGGGAGATGGCCAGCATAAGAAAAAGTAGAGTATGAGTCTTTATCGCAACATCATGGCGTGACTACAAAGGACTCCCAATCCCGAGGACAAACAACGACATGGGAACCAAAATGCATAAGGGAGTTCTAACTAGGGTACCCATGTTCGGGAAAGCCCTAACACCACATGACGACACTTCTATAACAATGTGAAGATCCCGTGTCAGTCATGAAGCGGGGTCGCACCTAGGGTTCTTGAAAATGGTCAACAGGCCAAATGCATAATGCATGTGGAAATGGCATCTAACCTATATTCCAGGTGTGAAACATACCTGCTGTAGGTGTGAAATGAATCGGAACAACTCTCACCAAGGAAATCTGTTGAAAAAACATTACTCCATGACATGATATTAGTTCATAACGGCCCAAAATGGACAAAAGTATAGAAAAGTGGGTCCAGAAAATTATAAGTAGTAACAAAATTTAATAATTTTCAATTCATTTTGCACTATTCACCATTTTGGAGTTGAGTGGTAAGTTTGCAACTGAAATTTCAAGCGCCGATCGTGAGAGCTATGAGCAACCGTTCAGCGAACCGTCTAGAGCAGGTTAGTGGTCACTGCCATACCTTTCATTTAAGTGCTTTTATTTCAATTTTGGTCGGTGGGTTATTTTGTTTGGCCAATCCCTAAATGGCTTCGGCACTACCCGCGGGATGTAAGTATGCGAGTTGCGGGTAGGGCATCAAATGCGTAGTAAAAAACTGACTGCCCGCGTCTACCCGCACCTATCTACAATATAACTTGCGGGTAAGGCCATGAAGAAGTTTTTAAGCATGAAACTGACTAAAAATCTCTTGCTTTGCACTCCAGGATGGTTCTAGAGTGGAGGGAGAGAGAGCATGACCAGGTATATGAGGCCGTGCGCAATGATTTGCAAGCACAACAAGCACTACAAGCATGTGGCTTATACAAATATTGGAGTCTCGGGGGCTTAAGGGCCCAAAACCTACTACTCTGTCATTTGATCAACTACTGGGATGTGGATGCTCAACACTTCATCCTCAACGGGCAAACATTGACACTCAAAGTAGAGGATATCTATTTCATTACCGGTTTGTACCATAGAGGGGAAGTGGCTAGTCTTTGGTCACGGACCATGGGTGGTGGGATCACTGTGCAAGACTACATAGTACGGTACTGTCCCGCCAACACATGACCAGTGGGAAGCCAGGTGTCAGTCAATCTCATAACGGACTTGAGCACGAAGATCATGGTGGCAACTCTAGTGCGGATCACGGGATCCAAAGCACTACATCAGGCATCCAGACCGGTGATGTTCTATGTATCACAATGCTTGTAGCCTACTATATTCGACTGGTGTACTACTCTGCTGGTGTCTATGAAGACACAGCTGACAAAATGCAAAGAGGGAAAGGCCAAAAACTTTTGGTATGGTCAGAATATGGTCTTCTTTGAGAGGGTTCTGGGACTTAACCTGAGGGTGGATGTCTCTCCTCACAGTCTCCGAGATCTAGCCCTGACCCGGTGGGCTAAGATACTGACACGACATGGTGGTGGCCATCTGGTGTCACCATATACTAAGGAGTTCTTCCACTGGTGGAACCGACAGGTGATTTCTATCGAGGACTACCCCTATGCGGGGATAGACTTTAGACAGGACCGTGACATGCTGCTCCCACCAGTTGCAGCCTTCGGAGACATTGGTGAGTACTCTTTTGGTTTTGTGTTTTTTAAATTTTTATGGATTTTTTGATGATAGTTAGAATGCAAAAAATCTGTTTGGTGGTAATATCATGTGCTAATGGGTGACTGTTTGCTCATAGACAAAGGCCCAGTGAGACCTGAGGGCTTCCCAAGACATGGTCGTCAGGGTAGAGATGAGGTGGCAGTAGATGCTGCAGCAGGGGGCACACTACAGACGTTGCAGCACAACATATCACAGATGGTTGCCCGAGTACCACTGATAGAGGTAGCTCGACTACCGGAGGCTATGCAGCGCCAGGTAGTGGGTGTTCCTTGTGAGTGGGTGTGGCTACTGCAGCAGATGGCCAACGCAGTACAGTACTATTATGAGACACATCCCGTCGAGTCGGCAGCTAGACCTCCTCGGAGGGAGTAGATATCCTAGGGTCTCATCACTTTTTGTATCGATATGTATATTTTTGAGGGCTACGGGCTCCAGTCTTGTATGACCCTACCATTTTTTGACATATATATATATATACAACTTTGGTTCTCGGTTCTACTATATGTGTGTATGGTACAAATGTATGAATGTCTTTGTATTTATGTGCTTCATGATGAATGTGACAAATGCAAATCTAATACATAGTTAGCATATGCATCAGATATATAATTATGACTTCTTGGAACATGAATATATGTAATGGAAACAAAATGTCTCTCCAAGAGTCGTACCTTAAGGAATATCCGTAGTAATGTAGGGCCTCATACACGGTACTACCCATTCAGCTGAGATACAACTAGTTGTGAATCTAGGCGAACTTCTAAAGACTAGATGTCATGTGAAATGGCATCCCGAAGTAGCTCAACAACGGCACTATACTCAGCCACATTGTTCAATGTAGGATCGAGACCTCCTGAGGACACAACTAGATGGTCAGGTGAAAAGATAACCTAGGCAGCAGAAGCAAGCTGCTGCGTATGTCGTCTAGCACCATCCGCGAAACCTAAGAACGTAGGACATCCCGTTGACATTTGTCAATCAAACAGAGGCTAATCAACAGACCCGACAACCAAAAATGTAACCTAGACTATGTACAGAAAAAACTATACAATAGTGTACAAAAGTATCAGCTTGAACCAAAGGTTCAAGCGTAATACCGCTTGAGGTAGAGCCCATTTCTAGGCTCCTTCAAAACAACTCCCTTGTAATCTTCTAATTCATAAGCTCCTTTCTCAAGGACACGCCTCACAATGTAAGGACCGTGCCACATGGGATTGAACTTGCCTGCCCCCAGGGGTTCTTTAGCTTAGTCATACAAGAGTACCAAGTCACCTTCAGCATATTGCCGGGGATGGATAGACCTATCATATTGAACCTGGACACGACACTTGTTAACATCAATGGCCACAGTGGCATCTCGATGGTGCTCATCAAGTTGCTCAAGGTGTACTAAACGTTGCTCAATCTCCGTCGTATTAGGGATGAGCTCTATGGCTAGCTTGACCGAAGGAATCTCACATTCAACCGGTAAAAGTGACTCCACACCATGAACTAACTGGAATGGTGAGAACCTGGTGGCAGTCTTAACTGCGGTTTGATAAGCCCACAAAGCAGGATATAACATGATATGCCAATTGGTCTTGTTTTGTTGTACCCTTATAAAAGATGTGTTATTCCTTGATAAGGAAATGTTGTCATGTGTATTGACAAGTGTCGCAAGTGTGTGTACTTGCCGATGGGTGACTAGACCACCATGTGTGGGTTCGGCCCTGAAATATATATTATATGGTTGATGTACCTAGCCAGACAAGTCGGCCCCATAAGGTCATTGGGAAAACAAACAAGTATAATTAGAGATCAGGAGATCCCTATTTTGATCACTCAGAAACTCACACTTCTCTCACTCAGAAAGTGGTGCACTAGTGAGGAGGAGGATCATTTGCTACTAGGAGACTATCTCTGTATATTTTGGTTGTACTTTGGTTGAGCCATTGCTCTCTCTATCTCTGAGGAAGTTGTGGGGTTTTTCACCTTAGGGTTTTCCCCACGGAAACTCTGTGTCTCTTGTCTCTCATGCTTTTTATTCTTATGATGCTTGTCATGGTTGTTATGATTGATATGCATTGATATACTATACATGTTATTCTCTCAGTAAAGATCCTAGAGTATTGTGAATTAATGCTCAAAATTTAACATAAAGAAGTAAATAGTCCACTCTCAAGAGCAGTTGACTTTTGGGTTGACATTATTTTAGAAGGATTCATGATAGAGTTTTCTGTGGACATGCTAAAGTCCTAGAGCATAGCAGAAGCAAATTTTTTCAAAGGTTTCATAGGTAAGTATCTTAACAATCTGAGTTTATACATTAAAATGCTTTTATCTAAGAAAGGAGTTTTAAGAATACAGTAAAATTCGTAGAAGTTTTTGAATCTGTAATGGTAGAGAACCTCTATAGTGACTCTAATGAAGATACACACAATTTGAGAAGTGGAAAGATATATAAGTATACAACTTACAAGAACCCTAGTGAACATGGACTCCACGTAGATATTGAGTTAGAAGTTGAGACTAAGAGCTAGACTGCACCTCCATCAACCACCTATCATCCTATGACTCTACAGAACCCCCCAATTGACAATACTGTGCCTCCTATTTCACAGAGTCCGCTAGTTCAGAACCCTCCAGTTGTTAATATTCCTAATCCTCCAAGCGTCAATACCACTAACACCGTAGGAGTGAGTACTCATATTATCCCGAATCAGACCAACCCAACTTTGAACATTCCAACTCAAAATATTTTGATTCTGAACATTCCTCACAGTAACATCCCTAACACCACTCAGACTATTGCGCAAAACATTGCACCACCTAGAAGGAGGATGACTGGCAATATTAAGCTGCTGATATTCAAAGGGATGGATCTAGAGGACCCTGAGAAACACTGGTCTCTATGAGAAGTCATGTGGAGCATCAAGCCAATTCAGGATGATGTTGTGAAGCAAGCACAACTCATCACTACATTAATAGATAGAGCCTTGAACTAGTTCATGAAGTATTCTCAAGGACATAATAGAACCTTAGTGGATATTAAGGCTGGACTATTAAGAGAATTCAAGAAGCCAAAGTATGAATCCCAATGTATAACATAATTAAAGGAGATTAAGAAAAAACCTAATGAAACAGTTTGGGAATTTGACCAGAAGTTTAAAACACTTTTAGACTAGGTTAGTTTTGACATAGCACTGCAACAGCACCAAGAATGGTTCATAGCTGCGTTGTTGCCCCATATGAGAGTACCGCTGATGCAATAGAAGGTTGCCTCGCAGGAAGAAGCCTTGGAGATCACAATGAAATTAGAAGGGTCACTTATAGGAGAGACTAACACTGGAATGGTCCAGATTCAGAATTAGCTAGCTACCTTGGCATTACAGTTGTAGGAAATTAAGAAGGGAGAAGAACAAAGATAATAAATTTGGTGTACCGGATCTTATCACTAAAAGATGTTCCTTGACTATAGAAGGAGCATGGCTAGTGAATTTTTAAAATTATTGAAAGGATGGCAAGATTTGTAAGTTGAAAAGTAGATGAATATAACAAAGATCAGGCTAACAGATGAGAATACTGAATAGTGAATGTATAAACTCAAACAAGGAAGAAAGATCATGAGAATGAACTCATATAAGGAGAAGACAAGCTCTATCCAGATCATTGATAAACATATAAACCATCCACAAGAAACCAAGTATTGGAAAGAATCATGGACACAATATAATATTTATTAGTTCAAAATGAAAACAGAACAGGCCAATCTCGAATACGATCACTTCAAAGCCCTCTTTGAAAACCCAAAAATCAAATCCATGCCTGTAAAATAATAAAAATATCAGTTTGATCTCTTTTTACACTCTCATCCCTCTCGACTGGAGCTCTCCTCCTCAAAAGAATATTCTATGACCATAACCTCGCTCCTCTTCAGTTTTGGAATATGTACAACTTTTATTTCCATTTCCAATTTTCTTCTAGATTGGGTTCTAGGCTTTAAACTTGGTTCCATGTCTTTTGCCTTTAGGGTTTCACCCTGTTCTGTTTTTGAAACTTCTTCTAAACTTGTATATTTTATAACAATCCTGGGAATATCATGGGTTTTTAAGCTTTCTTTTACAGACTCAACCAATATTCCTCCTATCATTTTTGTAACAGGTACTTCTGAAAGTTCATCATTTGCAACAGTAAACTCCTCTGCGAGTTCTTTGGCATGTTCATCTACTGGTTCTATTGCTGCTTTCATCTGCTCACCTGAAATCTTGGAATTGTTTCCTTTTCCCTTAAATTTACGATGCTCCTATTTTTCTACAGTCAAGGAACATCTTTTAGTGATAACTTCTTTGAAAACTAATAAATCAAATACATGCCTGTAAAATAATAAAAATATCAGTCTGATCTCCTATTACACTCTCATCCCTCTCGGTTGGAACTCTCCTCCTCTCCTTTACATTAACAAACATAAAATTTATACCCATCCAATCAATTATCCACTACGGGATTTTTTGGAACCCAAGATTATCATGAAATCTGGATTCAGTTGCTGGAAAATTGGAACTGCTCCTTGATTGAATCCTTTAACCGCTTTCAACTTACAAACTTGCCTTAAAAATCCAGAACTAACATTTTGCCTGTCGATTTTTATCTTCAAATTTGGGATATATATTTTATTATTGCCATAAAATCTAAGAATACATTTTTAAGCTGAGAATATGCTCTACCACTTGTGGTTGATTGTTTTCATCCTATAAAATACTGGAAATGACCCTTTGACTAATACATGTCACAATTCCTTGAAACATCAACAAACTATATGAATGCGAAACTCTATCTTCTCTACTATTTTTCATCCATCAACACTGTCTTCGATTGATGAATAAGTTCACAGAATTAAAGATGAGAATAAGCGATTCCATCTTGCTTCTTTGACACTTGGTTTTGGCTTTATGTAGTTGCACTTGTCATTTGAGCTCGGAATATTTCCCATCCACACTCAACACCTATGCACAATTCTAGGCAATAATGCTCTACCTCGAACATTTCTTCTTGCCATTTATTTCTTAGTGTTGGCATCTAATTCTTATGTGCATTCATATATGGCAATGATTTTGACATATGGAAATTTCATATCTATGAAAAGGTTGTTAACACCTCGCCTTTCTCAAAACCCTCAAACGCTACTTATACTCAATTTTGTAACTGGCCACAGAAGCACAAAATGAAGTAGAAGTCATTGATCTCACACCTGTGTTTGAATATAGTCCCCAAGATAAGAATTTAGAGGTACATTTAAAAACATGGGTTTACACTCAGGTTCTTGGTGCACTCCATAAGTTGGACTTGGCATAAAGCATTGGCATTCAATTTAAATTAATGCAGTAGAAATTTATTCCACATACAAACCCTTTCAAAATTTACTTGACACAACATGCATTATCAATGAGTTTGTGGGCTCATCCTTTGCAGGATTTGGCACCTGGTGACTCAGGCGCTCTTTAAAACTTCTTCACTGTGTGCTTGGATTCTTCTTTTACATACACGCTGTCAGAATATAAAAAATTTAATTGGAGTAGGCCTGATGACAACACCAGATGTAAGGGAGAAGGACACCCAAAGGAACGTTGTGCTTTGTTTCAAGATTACCTAGATAGTGGAGCACCAAATCTACTGAATCAGAACCAAGGGCCATGGTGTGAGATCTGTAGAGATAGAGGACACCAGCCATAAGATTGTTACTTAATCAATAAATATGTGCGAACACCTAAGAATTTATATTGCACATTCTGTAAATCCGTTGGACATGATGATTCCAATTGCCAAGCATATGAGCTCGTGTTGGAAAGAAAGCACAACGTAGAGCATACGCGCGGTGGAGTTTACAGAGTTCAAGAATAAACACTACAGAACAAGGATAACGTGCAGTATGATCAAGGTGCATATAGAGGTTGTGGAGGATTCCGCGGAAGAGGAAGAAATACTTTCCCAGGAAAAGGAAGAGGAAGAGGCCAAATGATCTGATATAACTGTGGCTAGGCAGGTCACTTGTCTAGAGATTGTACCAATGCATGTACTACTTGTATTTATTGTAAATATTTTGACCATGTCATTGAGGCATGTCCATTGCTAGCAGCAGAAATGCAAAAGAGGAAGCAAGAAGCACCTAACCCAAATATTCAAATGATCGCAGTAGAAAAAAGGACTAGGGATCCAAATGTTCATGCTATGACGCGAAGTGGTCTTACCACTGGAGGAGATAAAGAACCAAAAGCTTCAACTTCTAGGAATTTCCAAGATAAGAAAACTCCTGCTGAAGGGGTCTGGATCAGAAAAGATACTAGGAAAACACCTGTTTTCAATATGGAGAAAAACAAAGAAGCCTTTGAAGAAGCACGAGACATCTTCAAAGATCTAGCACCTATGTCGCCAACAATCCCTTTTTAAAGTGAAACAACGCATACGAAGGATATGCTAGCAGCATATGATCAAAGAAGTACCATAGCAGAAACGGGGATTTCTATTGTGTAGTTCCTACGGAGCTGCATGAAGATGCTGAAAAGAGAAGATGCTTTAGTGCAATTGCAGAACTTACTATACCAATACGAATAATGCAATTCCAAGAATACTGCCTAGAGCATAGTTCATCAGATAAAGAGCCATAAGAAAATAGGCTGAGAAATGAGACTCAGTGCACATATTGGAGATTATGAGATGGATGAGATAATCCTTGATTTAGTATCTTAAGTGAATGTCTTGACTAAGCAGACATGGGTAGAGATGGGGAAACCTAAGTTGTCATGGTCACCCATACAGTTAAGATTGGCCAACCAACAGAAACTCATACCTTTTGGGAGGTTAGCCAATATTATTGTTGACATCGATGGAGTGCGAAGTCATGCAGACTTTGAGGTTATTGAAATTGTGGATGATATTAAACCTTATCCAGCACTATTGGGTATAGACTGGGGAATGGATAACCTCGCAATCATTAACTTGAAAACCATGAAGATGATCTTTGAAGGACAAGATATTAGGGTTATTGCGCCCTTGGACCCTTCGCAAGGAGAAATATACAGTGAGCTAATTCAGGAAGAATCTAGAGCACAAGATCTTGATCGCATCTACAAGTTGACTGCGAATCAGGATGACTACATCAATCCTACGGCGGATGGAACACTTAGTTGGCGATGTGACAGTTCTTGCGTATCAGATTCCAACGCAGGAGTAGAAAATTGGCAAAGCAGAATGCATGAAGTTTCTGCAAGAAGATGCACACAGATCACAAAGTCACTATGCTGGATTGGAATAGAGGTAAGTCCAATCCCCACGTATGATGGTTCAACTAACATCTATTCATTTATTCAAGAATATGCTGTATCCGTTGTAGCTGAACATCGCATACCAGCATTAGACATAGCACTGTGCACTACACCTGCAAGATGGTGGGCCACGCATAAGCAGAATTTGACCACATGGGAACAATGTAGACATATGATGCCAATCAGATTCACAGAGAAATTCGCACTGAAAATGGAAAAGTATAATGGACAAACAAATGTGAGGGATCACATAGAGGTCTGTTCACAAGCATGGATAAAAAGGCCATAGACAGAATGGGTTCATCTGTTTGTGCACACATTGGAGCATATTACAAGTAATTGGTAAACAGACATCAAGCTTCATAGAGGAACCACTGATTGGTCTATGTTGACTGTGAAGTTTCAAAGAACCTTCAGCTTTGAAGATGAGTCTCCCAACATAAATGAGGCTTAGAAGACCATCAAAGAATGGATATTCAAAGAGGAATGTCCAAGTATAAATGAGGCATTAGAGGAAATCAAAGAAAAGATATTTGAAGATGTAAGGGTACCTATGAACCTATGACCAGAATGGGAAAGAGAAATAGAACATGCCCTTGAATGTTATAATCTTGCTGAACATGAAGAAGAACAAGAAGAAAGTGATCAGGAGGATCCACGCAACATCAATATACCTGAATTCGAGGGAGCGCGTGATGTAGAGGAACCTCCATTAGAAATTCCAGATATGAGTGGCCCTGTAAAGACAAGAAAAGTGAACATTGGCACAAGCAAAGAGCCTAAGTTCGCATCCATTGGAGATTACTAGGATGATGAAATGGTCGCGCAGATCGCAGACCTTCTACATGAGTATCACGATTTGTTTCCAACGAATTTTGTCTAAATGAAAGGCATTTTGGGTGACTTGGGGGTTATAAAGATACCTCTCAAGCCAGGCGCAAAGCTCATTAAGCAGAGGCCCTATAGATTAAATCCCATATATAAAGAGAGAGTGAAGGAAGAAATTGATAAAATGCTTGATGTAGGGATCATTGAGCCAATTGAAGAATCTGAGTGGATAAGCCCTATGGTTATCTAGGACAAGAAGACTAAAGGTGAAATAAGAATCTATGTAGATCTAAGGAATTTGAATGATGCTTCGCTGCATGACCCATTTCCTACTCCATTTAAAGATGAAGTATTGGACAATGTTGGAGGAAATGAGGCCTACTCATTCACTGATGGATTTTCTGGTTACCATCAGATCTGGATTGATGAAGTAGACAGGGATAAGACAATATTTTCTATTGAATGGGGATCATATCGGTATATAGTGATGCCATTTGGATTGAATAATGAACTTGCCATATTTTCCAAAGTTGTTGTGGCTACTGCGCAGAGCAATATCCATCTGCGCAGATGCCAATATGAATGTGCATTAGCCAGATGAAGAAATTTTTGAGATTTCTACCAAATATGGAGTAAATGTTACTCTCTTGGCTTCTCCTGTATGGGTCATTTGATAAAGAGATAGCAAACTTGCAGCGAGTGAGGGTACATTGAGCACATCACTGAAATAGCCATGCTACAAGTCAATCCTACGAATCCCCTTGGTCTGGATTTCTGAATCATCTCCCATTCGAACTATTGGGCCATCATTCCAATGCAAACAAGAGAAGATATCTCTGGATGAAACCATATTCCTGGAAGCTCCTAAATCAATGATAAAGGATGAGGGATTCGAAATACATGCTACCAAAGCATGACACTTTTCCTTATTGTCAGGATTTGAGGTGCTTTCTTTCTTCCTTGCACCCTCAAGGACTAGGATGTTATTCTTCTCCAGCAGCTACACCATTGAGCCAATGGTTTTCTTCATACATGAGCTCTCTGGATGCCATCCCTTATGAGAATAGGTGCATTTGGTCTTTTCCTGTCCCTTCTTATCCTTCTCCTTTGAAGGATTCAAGCCTCCATCTGCAGGCTTGGTTTTATCAAACTTCCTCTTCTCTGGCTGGTTCAAACCCTTTGCTTTTTGCTTGCCTTTGGTAGCATTTGAAACATTAATTGCCAGTGCTTGGTCCTTCGATTTTATGGTGCCCATCTGAACTAGTTTGTCCTGCTCCTGAGTGACACACTCCATGAAGGTTGCTAGAGATGGCATTTGCCAATTTCGAAGGGTCATCTTGGCTGAGTGGAATGTGCTAACAAATACAGAGAACTCTGGCCCTAGCTTTGATAGTATTGATAGAATCAGTTGTTCTTCCTTCTTAACAATACCACATTGCTGCAACTGAAGTACTAGTGACTTGAACTTGGTGAAGAATTCTTGGATTGTTTCAAAGTGAGATGGGCTCATGCTGATGAGCTCGTTCTCAATTTGGTGGCCTCTTAGTTCACCAGTCTTCCCAAAGAGCGATTCAAGCTTCACCCATACTTCATTGGGAGTTGCTAGACTTTCAGTGTGAAATAAGAGTTCCCTTGAAATGCTCAGGCACAACATACCATATGCCTCATCAAGTCGATTGTAATACTTGGATTTCTCTACAGCTGAGTTTGGTTCTACCTATGTGCCCATGGTTTCTCTGTAGAGACCTTTCAATCTCAGTTTGATAGCCATCTCATCCTTCCAATCGAAAAAATTGAAGGGAGTGAGAAACATTTGGTTGGCTTCCATGACTGCTGCATTGGTGAGAAAACTGCTGAAACACCTGCAAAAAACACTCGATTTTTATCTGGAAATCCTCACTGGAATGCAGTTCAAATGATTAAGGAATGATCTCCCACTCACTAACTCCACAAGGCTCTAATGCCATGTGAGTATTTTGATTCACAGTAGATCCTGGAGCTATGGAGAACCTCACAAAATCGAATAATTTGTGATAACCAGCAAAATAGCTTGAAAAGAAGAAAAATTTACACACAATCTGAACTGAAACTTGGAATCATTAGTCTGTCTAATGTGTGAAAATGTTTAGAATAGGTTTTTATTACATCATGGAGAAATTTGAGAGCATTAGATAGCTCAAGATGAGTGTACAAGCTAAATTGCCAAACTTGGCATCAATCCCCGCTAGGTGGGACCAACTCAGTCCTAATCATCCCAAACAGTCATGAATTCTAGTGTGAAGGTGGCTGAAGCATGATGGCTCATAAATGAGGCCAAGGCATGCATGGGTGAGCAAATAGAGGTGTGTGGGAGGTCCAAGGAAGCAATAAATGCTCCAAATCTAGCCAAAAATGGGGAAAATCCACCCAAGCGCTCCTAGTCAACAGTGACTCCCCAATTCAAGGAACGAGAGCACTCCTATATTTAATTAGGGGGAACTTGTGGACAAAACTGGAGTTTGGGTGAGCTGATTTGCTTAGAAACAGGTGTGAACACTCTCAAAACTAGATATTTGACCAGCTAAAGTCACCTAGTCCAAACTATGGCGTAATAATGCACATGTGGCAATAAAATTGACTAAGGTTATGGACTATGGTACTAAGTATGGATTACTATTCTAACATATTTACATCATCCTTTTGTGTGTTGGTAGCCTTAACAATTCTCTGCATAATTAGCAGCAGTCAGATCTAGCAGAGCACATCTTGTATAGATAAAAGGTTTGTATGAAGGGTTAGAGAGAGAGAGAGAGAGAAAGTGTGTGTGTGGGTTAGGGGTACATGGAGTAGAGGTGTGTGTGTGTGTGAGAGAGAGAGAGAGAGAGAGAGAGAGAGAGAGAGAAGGGAAGGGTGTGGGTGATTAGAGGAAAGGGGGGGGACAGGGATTTGAGGAGTGAAACATATATAATCGTGGTTGGTGGAGGGGGGGAGGGGGATTTGAGGAATGAAACATATATAATCGTGGTTGGTGGAGGGGGGGAGGTTCTTAGGGAATAATAGGGAAGTTAGAGGGGGTGGTGAGTTCTAGGGAAGGGGGATTAGGAGAGTGACAAGGGGGAGTAGGGGAGAGAGAGAGAGAGAGAGAGAGAGAGAGAGAGAGAGAGAATCAAAGGGGGTGGTTATGGATATGGAGTGTAGGAGGTGGGTTAGGTAGAGAGAGTGGTGGGTTAGGGGTAATGAGAATGTGAGAGAGAGGTTTTAGGTGGTTGGTGGAGGGTGTGAGGGTTGTGGGATAGGTGTATGTGTAGCAATCGTGAGGGAGGCAACTAGTTAGGGTTTTGGGGAATAAGAGAGAGAGAGAGAGAAAGAAATGGGGGTTAAAGGTGTGGTGAGGAGTATAGTTGTGAAATATTGAGAGATGTGGTTAGTAAGGGATAGAGAAAAAGAAGGGTGTGGTATGAGTGTGTGTGAGAGAGAGAGAGAGATAATTGGGGGTTTTAAGGGGTTGGGGGAGAGGGGGGTGGTTAATTAGTTGTGAGGGAAGGGGTATTATGAGATACAGAGAGGTAGGGGATCAATGGGATGGGGATTAGGAGAGAGAGAGAGAGTCAAGGATATCATAGGGACAATGTGAGTGGGTTTAGGGAAAGAGAGGGGGTGTTAGGCATATTTAAAGTCTGAGATAGAAGAAGGGAGGGAGTAAGGGTGTCGAAGAAAGGGGTTGATGTTAGGTGTAAGTTGAGGAGTGGGGGAGAGAGAGAGTGAGAGAGGGGCTTAGTAAGGGTTATGGAGACAAGGGAGGGATAGAGAGAGAGAGAGAGAGAGAGAGAGAGAGAGAGAGAGAGAGGATGAGGTGTTAAAGGTAGGGGGAGGAGTAGCGGGGTAGAGAGTTAGATAACAAGATAGTTAGGGTTAGCAAGAGAAGGGGGAAGAGAGTGATAAAGAGAGGAATGGGTTAGCTGTAGAGGTACGAGTAGAGGAGTGTTTGTGTGAGAAATAGAGAGAGAAAGGTATTGGGCGAGGTGTTTTAGTTGGTTGGGAGAGAGAGAGGGGGTTTGGGGTTGATTATAGTTGGAGGAGTAGAGAGGTGTGTGTGTGTAAGAGAGAGAGAGAGAGAGAGAGAGAGAGTCAATGGGTGATTGGGGGACATTGTGGGAAATTAGGTTAGGGGGAGGAGGCGGTTGGTCGAGGGAAATAGATACAAATGAAGATGGGGGAAGGGGTTTAGGAAAGATTCAAGAAGTAAGAGAGAAGGTGTGTATAGGGTGGGGAGAGGGAGAGAGATAGAGAGAGAGAGAGAGAGAGATTGGGGAGTAGGTTATAGGGGAGAGTGACTAGGAGATAGAGAGAGAAAAATAGAGAGAGAGAGAGAGAAACATAGAGAGAGAGAGAGGGGTTTTAGGGGTAGAGTTAGTAGGAGAGAGAAATAAGGAGTGGATTATAGGGGTGGTTATTGGAAGGAAGAGTAGAAAGGAGGTTAGGGAGAGAGAGATGGTGGTTAGCTATTTTTATAGTGTTAGAGAGATAGGGGCATGGTTTAGCTATAGGTGGAGGAGTAGCGAAGAGAGAGACTGAGGGAGGGGGTTAGTAATGGTTATATAGAGAGAGAAAGAAGTATGAGAAGGAGGGTTAAAGGTAGGGGAAGGAGTCAGGTTTCTAGAGAGTGAGAGAGGTGATAAGCCTGAGAGAGAGAGAGAGAGGGGGGGGGTTAGTACTAACATGAGGAGTAGGGCATGTTTGTATGAGAGAGAGAGAGAGAGAGAAAAAATTTGGGATGTTAGGAGGTTGGGTAGAGAGAAAGGGGTTGGTTGTAAGTGGTAATGGGAGGGGGAATTAGGGTAGAGAGAGAGAGAGAGAGTCAGCTATGGGGATCAGGAGTATAAGAGAGAAAGAGGGGCTAAGGGAGAGTATGAGTGGGGTTAGGGAGGGAGAGATGGATTAGGTTAGGGGTGGTGAGAATGAGAGATGGAGGGGGTGTTACTGTTATTAGTACAACTGAGAGGGGGGATTGAATTAGTTGTATTATGATTAAACACTTTTAGTCCCATTAAAAATGATTTTCAAGATAATGAATAAGATAAGCAATAGAATAAGTAATCATCAATCACTCATATGATGTACACAGACACAAATATTCATGAGGAAACCCATAAAGGGAAAAAACCTCTTCTTCTTAGAATGATAAGTAGTCTTTTAACTCCTGTACATCATTTATTTTTTACAACCAACTCAAGATGATGCTACAACCTCTGTTTAACAAGCTACAACTTGTTGAGAGCATCAACTCTCATGTTTTTCTAGAAGCCACTAGAGGGAAGCATCCACTCCCAATATTCAGGCATCAACCTGATTTATAGAGGAAATCAATCCTCCCTAAAACCTCCCTTCCACCCTAGCAAGAATTTTTCAGTCGATTATATCACACTGGTTCAAATATATCATTACATATTTTTTCCATTTTTTGTTCTATGCTGCTTTAGCTTGGATTTTTGGGCATTCTATTTTCCATTAAATCGGGTCACTCAATTTTTTTTTTGAATTGTTAAGAATTTTTCAGTCAATTATATCACAATGGTTCATATATATCAGTACATACCCTTTTCATTTTTGTTCTGTGTTGCTACAGCTTGAGTTTCTGGGCATTCTGTTCTTCATTAAATCAAGCCATATATTTTGTTCTGAATTGTTTTCTTCGAATCATAGGTTCATTCGCGACCACTCCTCTTCATCCTCTCAATTCTCACAATGATTTTTTTCTCATCGATTGTTTTCTATAGATGTTGAATTTCTATGCCTCGGTCTCTTTAACTTCCATATATTTTAATTCTAAAACTGAAACTGTCTCTTTAACTCCGAATTCGAAAATTGAACTGTCTCTTTGACTTCCAGAACTTACACGTTGTAACTGACTAATTAATACATAAATAAACATTTGTGAGTCACAGCTTGTCTGAGTCGCGGCTGTCTAAGTCAAGGCCATATGAGTCTTAGCCGTCTGAGTTGCAGTTGTCTGAGTCATGGCCATCTGAGTCTCAGCCGTCTGAGTCACGGCTGTTTAAGTCGTAGCTGTCTGAGTCACGGCTGTCTAAGTCACGTCCCTTTGAGTCACGGATTTCTAAATCACGATCGTCTGAGTCTCAGCCATCTGAGTCATGGTCGTCTGAGTTGCAGTTGTCTAAGTCACAGTCGTCTAAGTCGCATTCGTATGAGTTGCAGTAGACTGAGTGATAGCTTGTCTAACAACATTCTTATCTTGTATTTCAATCTCAGTTGCAGCTTTAGTAAACTGAACTTTGTATGGTCTGAGTCACCTGCCTTGTCTGCTTTCCAAGCATCAATGATAACTGAATCAAAGTGCCAACAGGGGGGCATTAGAGTTTGGACTAGAGAGAGAGGGCTAAGTTTTAGGTTTACATGGAGGATTAGGTTAGATAAAGAGTTAGAGAGTGGGATAGTATGGGCTACCTAGAAGAGGGGAGAGATAGAGAGAGATGAGAAAGGGGTGTTAGTGCTAGGGGGAGGAGTATTAGGGTGAAAGAGATTCTTAGGGAGAATATTTCTAGGGTTTGGGAGAGAGGATGGGTTAGGGGTGTTGAGAGTTTTTGTGAGAGAGGGGGGAATTAGGGGTATAGAGAAGAGAGAGAGGGGTCGGGGTTAGGTGTCTGTTAAATTTTCAAAATTTACTTCAATTTGATCCAGGATCTTAACTAAGACAAGAAAATGTACAACAAATCTAGAGCATATCAATCATGGACACAATAATGCAAGCACACAAGAGACACAGAGTTTACTTGGGGAAAACCACAAAGGTGAAAAACCCCAATAACTTCCTCAGAGATAGATAGAGCAATGATACAACTAGAATACAAGAGATAATCTTCTCCTAGTAGCAGAGCCTCCTCCTCCACAAGTGCGCCACTCTCCCAAGTGTGAGTGAGAGAATAGAACGTGTAAAATGAGAGAGACACACTCTCTATTTATACACTAACTTGAATTGACCTTTACTCAACTAGTTCGGCCTCAACTTAACCACTTAACAAGAATGCTGACTAGGTCGACCCCTACTAGGGTGGTCTAATAACCCTTTGACCCACATGGACGACCCCCAATAGGGTGGTATAATAACCCTTTGACCCACATGACTTATACAGGGTCGACCCCAACAAGGTGGTCTAATAACCCATCAAGTATAAGTTACAACACTTACAATATAAATGACGACACTTTCGTATAGAGGAATAATAACATCTCTATAGGAATACAACCACTTCCGTATAGAGGAATAATAACATCTCTATAGGAATACAATATACATATATGTGAAATACATTCCGAAGTTACATATACATCAACACTCCCTCTTAACTAGGAAAGTATTTCTTGACACACGTCTTCTAGCACAAGTCTTCTTCTCTGGATCATCGTCACTGGATAATCGTCATCGTCACTACTACTGCTATCTCAATCAATCTCTGAATCTACTCATCATAGGAAGTTCTACAGAGCCAGTCCTTTTTCATACTAGATGTAGGCCCACCACCCACAGGTCTTCATCATCACTGGCCATACTGTGGAATCATCAGGACTTATTACATGCATCACAAAACCTTGAAAAATCATCTGAAGCTGTTACAAGCACAAGGCTATACCTATAGGATCTCCCAGGGCCATATTATATGTGACCTCACCACAAAACCTTGCAAGAGCATCCCAGGCTGTTACAAGCACACAACTCTACCTATAGGATCTCCCAGGGACAGATTATATGTGGTCACCACAAAACCTCGCAAGAGCATCCCAGGCTGTTACGAGCACACAGCTCTACCTATAGGATCTCCCAAGGACATATTATATGTGGTCATGGAAAAACCTCACAAGAGCATCCTAGGCTATTACGAGCACACAACTCTAACTATAGGATCTCCCACGTACAGATTATATGCCATAGGACAAAACCTCGAAAGAGCATCTGCCAGATATCCCAGGGCTAGATTATATGCCATAGGCAAAACCTTGAAAGACTACCTGCAGATCTCCGAGGGCCAAATTATATGTCCTCCCATAGTAAAACCTTGAAAGAGCATTTGCTTGATATCCTAGGGCCAAATTATATGCCATAAGCAAAACCTCGAAAGACTATCTGCAAATATCCCAGGGCCAAATTATATGCTCATCTGCTCAACCTGATCCACGACCATAAAGTATCAACCTGATACTCACCATACATCATCCTGATGTATACATGATCATCCTGATCATCATCACTGCAACATCCTGCTGCAAGTCATCTGGAGCAACATCCTGAAGCTCGTCATCCATTATCATTTTGATCATATCATGCATCTACCTAATGCATACCAAGTATCTACCTGATACATATCATCATACATGATCCACCTGATACAAATACAAATACATGACCCACCTGATCATACATGATACATATCAACATGCATGATCTACTTGATCATACAATGTATCCACCTGATACATATAGAGATACATGGTCCAAGCATCCAACATAATGCATATACAAAATACATACAAACGATCCAACCAATAATATCCAGCATCCAACATGATGCGTACATACATAAATGATCCAACTGATCATATCCACCATCCAACATGATGCATACATACATATACATATAAATGATCCAACTGATCATATCCAACATCATCCTGATGCATATACAGAGCAACAACTGGAGCATCATCCTGATGCTCATCATCCAGCACTTACATCCATAGCCATGTGAAGGATCCTCCTTCCAACATGCTTGGAATGGCCTTTGCAAATGTGTCCATCACTTCTTCCTTGAAGTGTCATCAATCCGAAGAACACCAAGCCTCTCTCTGAAGTACTCGAACTTCACTCTAGCTAGTGGTTTCATCAGCACATATGCAATCTGCTCGTCTATCACAATGTACAATAGCTTCACAACTCCTCTCTACACCATATCCCTGATATAGTGATATTTGATCTCTATGTGTTTCGACCTGTCATGAAACATTGGGTTCTCAGACAGCTTCACACAACTCTGGATATCACAAAAGATACTAGTAGCATCCAATGGGAGATCAAATAACTCAGACAGTAGCTTCCATAGCCATACTACCTCACAACTAGACAAACAGGCTGCAACATACTCTGTCTCGACTGTACTCAGTGCTACGCAAGACTGCTTCCTACTAAACCAAAATATCACACCTGATCCCATATTGAAGCAACACCCATATGTGCTCTTCCTATCTGCACCACTACCTGCCCAATCTGAATCAACATAACCCTGTAGGTTAAACCTTTGATTCGTTTCATACTTGAGCCCATAATCAACTATACCCTTCAGGTACCTTAGAATATGCTTTATAGAAACCAGGTGAACACTCCCTAGATCAGTCGGGAACTGGATCAATGTGTTCACCGCAAAGCAAATATCTGGTCTTGTGTTCGTCAGGTAAATCAAGGACCCAATCATCTGACGATACATAAAGACATCAACTGGCTCAGATGAAGCATCACAAAGAAGCTTCAGTTTCGATGCCATAGGTGTGGCCATGGCTTTGCAATCCATCATCCCGAACCTCTTCAGGATCTCTACTGCATACTTCCCTTGTCCAAGGAAGATTCCATCTATACTCTACCACACCTCCATGCCAAAAAAAATAGTGCATCATCCCCAAGTTCTTCATCTCGAACTCGGCAGCAAGCTTCTGCTGTATGTCGGCAATCAATGTGTCATCTCCTGTTACAAACAGGTCATCCACATACAGGAGTAGAATCATAGGATTCCCTTCCTCAACCTTGTAGTAAAGGTTGGAATCTGCTTCACTCTTGGTAAAGCCCAAACTGGATAGAAAGTTGTCTATCCTACCAAGTTCTGCACACATATATGACTACACCATTCAAGAAGGTTGTCTTGAAATCCATCTGGTGTATCTTCTATTTCATCACTTTTATATTTCTCTATGTTGCCATCTGTTGCATGCTTGATCTGATAGTTCCATTTGGAAGTCACAACAGACTTCCCTTCAGCTCTTGGGACCGCATCCCAAACATCATTCTTCATGATCGATGGATCATGGCATTCTTCCTATATCCTAGGAACTTCAATATCTTCAATAGATAATTTTGTTGCTTGAACAAATGTTGTAGTCCTTCTTTTGTAGGTGAAGGTATACAGTCTTTTCTAGAAAACAAGTAAAATTGCATGATTAGAAACATCTCATAATTTTCAGACAAGTTCTTACACATAAAGAAATATGTCATGCAGTCATGCAATTATCTTAGCTAATGCTTCAATACAACATTTATCCATGTTCCACAACTTTCTAGATGCCTTCTAGTCTCTACCAAAACATTGTTAAGAGTTTGCACTACTCCCAACATGTTAGCAAAGAGGTTTCATTCTAGATAAGTAGCACTGGAATGCTGTACAGTGCCATAGGCCACTTACCCATCACATGCATATTAGTAGTATACTGTTCATTAATGCAATCATTCTAATATGCACAATACATATCCTAAGTCTAGGACATGAGCATATACATCATTGAACAATTTTATTTAAACAAACAAATATGCAAGAAATGATAATTAAAAATACTTATCTTTGTTTGGTTGCTGGGTGGACTCCCTCTGAGTCTTTGCTTCCTTGCAGGAGCTGCTGAAGTAGCTTCTTCTACACCTTTCTATTGTGGAATGTAGAAAGATGGTCAACTCCCTCTAAATATTTGCATCCTTGCAGAAACTACTGAAGTGTGCTCCTTTGCTTTCTTGCAACTTACATCCATCCTTAATCACTATGCATGCTTATTAGTATCATCATTGTGTTATCCTTGAGGTCTCATACATAATCACACATTTATTAGTATAATCTTAATACTATCAAAACACAATAATCTTAAACATGTATAGTCATGACCATTCACAGAGAATAAACATTAGTATTGAAGGTTTCAGGGAAGTCTTCTTTTACTCATGCATATTCTTATTTGATCATAGGACTCTTCTAATTAGTTAAATCATCAATGCATAAACCCGTGATTACTCAAACCTATACCTTCATGATTCTTCTGGTTAGTCATATCATCAATTATGGTAAGAAACATAATATGCATACAGCCATGACTATTCAAACCTATGACTTCATGAATAATCATTATCAACAACACAACAGTGTCAGATCCTAACACAAGGTAGGATTCTAGCTTGATTTAGGAAAAACATACCTAGATTAGTATGCTAGCTAGTTATGTCTAACATACCCGCATAATTTCTTCTGGTTCTCTTCAGTGACTTGTGCTAGTAACCTGCATGTCTCATAGGTTAACCATTGTAGGACCAAGTTATACATACCTCGAAAGTAGATCTTCTATGTGATCCATGACAATGGATGAATCTTTGTCTTCATGTCACCATGATCATATGTTCTTGAAGTAGAACATGATTTGCCTTTCTTGGTGTACCTTTTATGTTAGTGAACAACATAAACCTCATACAACATCACAATACATTAGTACATTCATAAGTGTCAAAACCTTAATCAATGAATATCTTCTATTAAGGTGATACGACAAGTCTAGTAATTAATCAAGATTGTACTGTAATGATATGAAGACAAACATATGATAAAGTTGACCATTAAACATACCTATAAGCCATACCTGTCAGGATTGCTTGTAATCTTCTTATGGAAGGCCTTAGCCTGATCTCCCTTTGAGACAAGAACTTCTTCACTTATGTAGGTGACCAATCCATCTTCTTCTAGGATTAACCCAATCCACTTGATTTGCAAGAACTAGACTTGGATTCAAACTTTGAATTTCAAACTTCTGAAAGGATAGAAATATGTGCCTTGATGAGCTGATCAAGTTGGTATATTCAGAATTTGAAAACTGCAAAGTTTCACCCCTCGAAATTGCCTTTTAGATTTCTGGATTCACTCGAGAGGACCTTGAATTAGGGTTTGAGTTTCCTAGAGCTTCACCCAACCAAAAGATTTGATTCAAATCTCTAAGATTCGATTTTTCTGAGGAGCTTCCATCCGTGGTCATAGATTTCCAAAATTCCAAGTTTTGCAGAGTCCCTAATTTTCCATCTTTCCGATCAAAGTCCCGAACTGGGGTTTGATCAAGCTCGGCCTTCTGCCCAACCAAAAAATCTGATCTTGGTCTCTAAATTTCGATTTTGATGAGTGTAGCTAGGGTTTTACCCCTAGCTTGTGCCAATGAGCACCTACTAAGGAGAATGGACTCCTTAGTAGCAGTTCAGTATATTAAACTAATTATGCAATAAACAAAACATTAAATTATTTCTAATACAAGCATGAAGCATAAACACCAAAATGAAAGAATGTCTTTGTATTGATGTTACCTTGAGTGTCAAGGTTGGTGAAGCCCTTTGCAGTGTCCAAGAGGATGCTCCAAGCTGCAAGAATGCTCCTTCTCCTTCTCCAATGTTGGGAATGGGCCAAAGGTGGCTCTCAAGGTGAAAATAGTTCAAAGGTGAACTAGGGTTTCGAGAGAGATTTTGGCAGAGTAAGGGTGCTTGTGATTGTGGATATGGAATAAGGGATCTCCATCACCTATTTATAGTTTTTTGGTGGTGGAGTGCTGGCCCATGGTTTTAGGAAACACATGGTTTTATGCAGCTGTATAGGGTTTTTTCTTCCTTTTCCTCATTATTTTATATTTTTATTCCCTTTTTAGGGGATTTTTGCTATTTTTGGAGGAAAAGGGGGTTTTTTAGCCTTTTTTAGGCTATTTTGATGGTTTTTTGGCCTTTTGGAGGCATTTTAGGCCTTTTGGAGGCTTTTTAATGGGTTTTTTGGGATTTTTAATGGAAATATGGTAGGAAAATGGACAAATGAGTCATGTAATGTGGTAAATGAGCTAGTGAGCACTTTTTGGGTGTTAACAGATTGCCCCCTGATGTGCGAGGGCAGGAGCTCATCGTATGGCCGATGGACATCATAAGTCATGAATGGTTTTCCTGGGATGTGGAGAGAAGAGAAGAAACAAACTGGAGCCCGGAACAACGATCCCGAACAACTGCAAGAGCTAAAAGTATATAACCTCAATAAAGGATGAGGAATCATCTGATCATATGGACGAGGCGGGCATTCCCATGCTCGTATCAGGATATAACATAATAACAACAATGGGGTCCAAAAATGGGGACCTGAAATATACATGACCTCAAATACTGACTGAGGAATAATCTCAATATATGGACGAGGCGGGCATACCCATGCTCGTATCAAGATGCATAAATATAACTGTGAGGCCCGAAAAGGGGGACCTGTAAGATACATGACCACTGTGTACATCATAAGAGTCCAGAGGGGACACAAATCTGGGACATACTGCTGAGCGGATCATGTGTGAACTGCAGAACTGGTGCACCGGAACAATCAACAGTGCTACTGAGTTTGGTACCAAAGGAACTGATGAGCTGCTGGATCATAGTGACTGGGGTCATACTCTCCATGGGACACTGAACTGGAACTGATCTGGAACTGAAACTGGGTACTCAAGGAAGCATGAAACTGGATGGCTTCCGAATACAAACGCCAACGCAGCCCGGACATCCACGGGAACATACAACTGGGCGTTCCGAAGTGACTCACCAATGTGCTAGAGTCGGGGGAAATCCGGGGTCTTCGACAAAAAACTGATGGAATATAATCCTACGCGATCCTCAACGATGCGATCAAGGTGCTGAAGTCGAGCATGTGAGGAACAACCACTCGGAGAGGCAATGATGTCTCCTCTCAGAATGATCCGTAGGCACTTACCACAGATGGTGATAAGTCCAGGGCGTAGGGACCTCTGGGCCTATCCTCTGGAATAGAGGAGCTGTCGTCGACAGAGGGAGACCTGCCCCTAGCAAGGCAATGATGTTTCCTTGACAGGAGCGCGAGGTACAAGACCGAAATGTGATAGTGCTGATGGCAGGACTGATAAACTGTGGGGGGACAACTGGGCAAGTAGAGCGGGTGGACTCAAACTTCCTTTGTTCAGAGTATGATAATGGAAGTGATCTGGCAGCATATGAAACTGACTCAGGGGAAAGGGATCATAGCTGTAATGGATCTGGGGGAAAAACTGGCTGAGGGAGACTCAAGCTGGTGTAACATGGCAGGAGACTGCAGAATACTCTGAACAAAGGCGACCTAATTGGGGGTGCTGCCGAGATGATCGATCATAGTGCCATGAGGCACGGGAGGATACTTCTTCATGGGTTAAGGAACTAGAAGAAGTGTGTGTAAGATGGTACTGTCGTGTGGATTTTACGAGCCCAGGACAGTTCATGCTCGTGGTTGCTTTCAATTTTAAGGAGTCTGAAAGCGATAAGAAGACTCTGAGGTAGTGGAATGGTACTGTCGTGTGGATTTTACGAGCCCAGGACAGTACATGCTCGTGGTTGCTTTCAATTTTAGAGAGTCTGAAAGCAAGTAAGAAGACTCCAGGGGGTTGCTTTTTCGTAGATTTAGTCTCCAAGGCCCAAAGAAGCATAAAAGGATGCAATGAAGAACTCTTCTAGCCGGTGTGACTAGAGTATTCCTTTTTCGTAATTAGTCTACCAGGTCCGGAAAAGGGTTAAACTTATACCAGATAGACGCCCTTTCAGGTACTTTAACGAGCATGAAAGGAAGCAAGATTGCTCGGCGATCTTTTCATTCTTTTAGGAGTCAGAAAAGAGCTTAACGGAAACTCCCTAAGTGCCTTTTTCGTAAAGGACTTGTCCGGCCCGAAAAAGGGAAAAAATTATACCGAACAAAAGGAATGGCCAGGCAAGGAGGAAGTGTTCAATCGAGGTTTAGTAATGATGACCAAGAATGAGGGTAGGTGGGAACACTGATGGGCCTCCTTGCGGGGTAGATGAAATGGTGGCAAAATAACGAAACATTTGCAGTATGACAGGAGTGAATGGCTCATGTAAAAATGTGGAACAATCCGATGGCAGCCGATGTGGCACGCAAACCGAGGCAACAAGGTGTTGGGACACAATGTTGAAATTGTACCAAGTGAGAGCGAGAAATGATCTCAAGCATCATCATGAGATCGGAAAAAATGAATCCGGCAATATAAAGGATGTCAAAAACGGGTAACGGCCGATGTGGCACGCAAACCGAGGCGACTAGTGGCGTCTGGACACAATGTTGATATTGGTCCTGGTGAGAGCGAGAAATGATCTCAAGCATCATCACGAGCGCGGAAATATGAATCCATCGGTGCAAATGGTGCGAAAAACGGAGGTCATAAGGACTCCGGAATGGTCAAAGGAAATAACTAGGTGTATAAAATCAAATATACAAGTGATATGTGACCTCAAAAATGGTTGAGATCACAAATGTTAAAAAGTGAGCAAGGTTAATGACTTGCCCCCATGCTATGTGCATGGGGTTTGTGATTATGGATCACATATGTGTGGGTTTGAACAATGGGTTCATTGACGTGCTGAGATAGATGTGATAGGGAAGGTTCAAAATGATTGATCATGCCCCCTATCCCAGGGTCGAGGGAATCTATTATGCCCCTTGACTCAGAGGTGTCAAGGTGGTGCTCTATAATGGCGGGGTCGAGACCGGGCATCTCAGTATAGGACCAGGAAAAGACATCACGGAATTCCTGGAAGAGTTTTTGGTACTCCTCAATCTCTTGTTTACTGCAGAATGCTCCTAAAGTAATGAGTTCAGGGGCACGTCCTGGAGCAGCGATATCAACTTGGATGATAGGTGAGATGTTGGCCATGTTACCTTCCTCGAAGGCGTCAGGAGCAGGAATAGGGTCCTTGAACCAGTCAACCTTGGTGGGGAGGAAGTCTTTGGATTCGATCGCGTATTGGGTAGCGGTGCTAGAGGAAGACGCTTCTGGGAGGAAGTAGGAACGATGATGCATATCATCCCAAGGATAATCCGGGGCAGTTAGGGCCTCAAGAATCTCCTCATCAGTACGGAAAGTCTGTGTCGTCAAATCGGTTGACGAGGGGGTAGTGGAAGTGTTGGTTGAAGAGATCATGTAGATGATATTAACCTCTTCAGAAGGGGGAGAGACCGGAGGGTAGATCTCCTCAATGGTAGGTGGTGCCATCTCAAGGTCCAGATTGTTCATCTCATAAAGAGCTGCTCTGTAATCCGGGAGATCAGGACAATGATGTGAATAATGCCCGTAAATACCGCAGATGGCGCATGAGTGGTTGGTACGTAGGGACTTATCTTTAGGCTTAGGAGTGGGGTTTAGTTCGACAGTTGGGATGTTGGGGTCATCATCGAGCATTTGCATGTGCTTCTGCAATGCGGGTAACTGTGGGCATTGGTGGGTCGCATGGCCCAACTCGTCACACAGCGAGCATTTGGGAGGAGCACGAAACACTGGAGGGTTCTTGACTGTCTTGGGAGGTGGGACAGCAGTGTAAGGTTGAGGACCTCTGCCCCCAGTGGGTTGAAGAGGAGGAGGAGGTGTCGTGGAGGATGAAGGGGTAGGGACCCCGGGAGGTGGGTGGGTGGTAGTAGCCATGGGTTGCACCGGCTGGAGGACGACATCAGGTGTCGGCGGGCGAACGGGAGGCGAAAGGTACCATACAGGTAATCCCAAGGTTAACCCAGGAAGGCTAAGGGTAGCCATGACCGGGGCGCTTACTACTCCTGCTGGAGGAACTAGGAAGGGGATCGTATGGATCGGTGTAACACCAATGTGACTAGGTACCAAGGGTGGTTTAGGCAACAAAGATGGTTGATTGTTAGGTGGGAGGATGTCATGGGACAAGGTACATAAGTCAGACATTTCGGGCGTAGATGATGGCGGAGGAATGGATTGAAAGGTGGAGGTCATCGGCGCGTCTGAGTAGACTCCAGGCCCCGTAGAGGAAACGAACGAGGTGGAGGCAGGAGAAACAGGTTGTTCAACCATGGGGAGAACATTTTCCGGTGCCGCGGGAGCACTGGGATCATAGTAGGTGAGCTGGTCAATCTTAACCACGCGTCCTTCATGGGGGAACATCATGGTGCGAAAGACAGAAGAGGCAACCGCCCGCATGGCATACATGTAGCTGCGGCCAAGTAGAAGGTTGTAATCCAATTGGGCATTGATTACCTCTATGTCAATAAGAACTGTTTTACCACCTAACTGGACAGGAACGTTGGGCAGGAGGCCTTGGGGCTGGGCCGAACGACCGTCATAGGCACGTAACGCAGTGGTGGACTGCTGGAGAGGAGGGGATCCTAGTTTCTGCCATACAAATGTAGACATAACGCATGTGGAAGCACCCTCATCAATGATGCACCGATGGATAACAAGATTCCTAACGGAGACTGTAACTTGGAAGGCTAAGCTGGAAGGTAGGCGTGGTTCAGACTGGTCTAAATCAAATGCCATCAAATGTGAATCAGTTGGGTCAATCCCCCCGATGGCGGAAAGTAAAGTCTTGCGCTGGGAAGGGCAGTTCTTCAAGACTTCTAACGCAGACATGGCTGCGGGAGATTGGGCTAGGTCGTCTACAATGTTGTAGTTTGACGCAGCACGCGCATTAGGGTTATTATTGATTCGGCGTAGTGGGAAACGAGGTGCTTTCGCAGCGCCGTCTGTGGGAGGCGGAGGGATACGTAACGCCTGATCGGTGGGGTGGGCGTTAGTAGTTTTATCCGTGGGAGTGGCTTCAGAGGTGGAGCCATATTGGTTCCGACGGGTCTGTAGGTTGACGTCAGCTGATGACATCATCAGTAAGTGGTGGGTACCTGAGTCAAACATGGGTTGATCAGGGGCAGCGTAGGTGATCTGTTGTTGTTGGGGGTTGCACGTTAGCTTGAGGGGCCAACGGCTGAGTGTTCACCACGCCTTGGGTCGGTAAGGGGTTTTGCAGCACCAAAGGGGGTTGCTGAGGTTGGGGGGGGTTGGGCGGTGCTTGGGGAGCCGCATGCCCTTGGCGATGGGCCTCGTCAACCCAAAGCTGCCGAGCTCGCTCCAAGTGTGGGCAAGCATGGGTGTAATGTCCATAGACCCCGCAAATAGAACAAGGGTGGTTCGTTCGCAGATTGGGGTTTTTGGCCTGCTTGGGCGGGCGATCAGGGTTTTGATTAGCGGGGGCCGCATTATTGTTGTCAGGGGGATTAGCCGGGTGACCAGCTTGGTCTGCAGGTTGGTTGTTTCCCCGATTACGGCCCTTGCCGCGGTTCTGTTGGCCCTGGTTACGTTGGTTATTCTGGTTTTGCTGCGGGTTATGTTGGGCGTAAACTTGCCCTTGGGCAGCAGGTGGATTTTGAGGTTGCGCAGGTGCAGGAGCAGGCTGCGGAGGATGATATGTAGGTTGAGGCTGAGCAGGTGCAGCAACTTGAGGGGATTGCTGATAGGACTGCGGAGCAGGTTGTGGATGTGCCGCAGGGGCTTCCTGGGGCGGATAATAAGCTGGTGGGGCTTGGGAAGGCGCAGGAGCTGAGGCAGCCTGCTGATGGTAGTAAGGCTGAGGGGCGACTGGAGGAGCATAAGCAGGAGTCGCATACCCGAAGCACTGTGGTGGACATGAGGGCCCATGCGAATGGTGATGTGTCATGGGAGCATATGAGTTGGTTGCTCCAGACTGTGAAGTAGCCCGCGACAGGTCGGGGCCAGGGGTAGGACGTGCTATAGAAAATGGTTGGGGATGCGAAGAAACACGGCCAATGATACCATCTGCAGCGTGGGATGCCCCCGGCGCATCATGATGGGAGGACTCGCCGCGAGGGGCGTCAGGTATAATGGTATAAAGGTAACCCGACTGGGCGTAAATGAGGTCGAACTGCCGTGCCTTAAGGATGGCCTCTTCTTCAGACTGGGGTCTTTCTGAAGCTACATCCTTAGCAATGACGGGAAGCAGGGACTTGAGGAACCAATCGAGGAAGATACGGTCATCTAGTTTAATCTTGCATAAGCTACGGCGTCTACGCCACTCATGGATGTGGTCCGTGATATGGGTAGCCGTGTTTTGTCTACAAGATAGAAGGATCTCAACGCCCGCGTCATAGCGGACTGGCAACTGGAAGAACTGCAGGAAGGTCGAGGCCAGGGAAGAAAAGGTGGCGTGGGTCCCATGAGGCTGCTCAATATACCACTTGGCTGCAGAGCCAGTAAAGGTGCGTTGTAAGAGACGGAGGCGAACAGAGTCATCCACAATGGAGTTAGAGGAACACCATAGGTGGAAAGACATGATGTGGTTCTGTGGGTCCTCACCGGCCTTACCCTCGAATTTAGGGATGTCAGAGGGTAGTTTGGTAGGCATATGAGGCCACATAGGGTCGTGTCGAATAGGATCGTTGGTCAATCTGGCCAGGTCAGGTAGGTTGAGGCTAGCCATGAATGGCAAACTGGAAGAAGGCTGCGACACAGTAGTGCTATGGACCAAGTTGGGGCCAGTGCCCCCAAGTGGAGGGACAAGATTTAGGGTGGTGCCCCCAAGTGGGGGAACTGAGGTAGTGGAGGATGGTCCAGCACCACCATGGGTAGTGTGAGCCACTGATGTAGTGGGGATAGGTATTCCTGCTGTGGGAATAGGTACCGTGAGGGGAACGGTAGATGGTTGCCCCATGGAGGGCATACCAAAAACAGGTGTAGTAACTGGTGTAGTAGTGGTGGATATGCCACCAATGGTCCCTATGACAAATGGAGTGGAAGTCGTACCAGCCATGGGGCTAGTAGGGGCAGTATAAATAGGGTTCTCAGACTCTTCGTCAGAATCAGAGGTAAAGTAAGGTGCGTCACTATCTGGTGACGGAGACCTACGTCGCTGACGGGTGGAGTCAAGTGACAAGGCTCTAGATCTGTGATGAGTGGTATCAACGGACAATGATCGGAATCTATGACGAGTGGTGTCGAGAGAACCGTGCTGTGGGGGCTCGCCCCTGAGGCGCCGAGAATGTCTCGGGGACTCAATGGTGACAGATGGTGTCTAAATCTCTGTGGGTTGAGGTGAGTATGAAAACAGCTCAAAAATCCTAATGCAACCGAGTGTGCAGAAGGAGAGCTAAAAAGCAAGGCACTCAGGCCAACAACCAACTCAAAACACCCACTGCAACAGCTGTGCTACAATAGGTGGAGTAACAACAAAGATGGTCAGAATACCAACAAGCAGCAGGCTTCCTAGAAAAGAAAAATGGTGGACTCACTAGACCAAGGGAGGTAAAGGAGCATGCAAACACCTAGCTAAAAGTATTCTGACTTAACTAAACATATCCTCTGCAAGGTGATGAAATCCAAGTCAGACAATATGAGTAGGAAAGCCAAGTGGCTATGATATCCCCCTACCGGGAGGGATACCGGGTAGTCAATCCTAGAAGAAAGGCAACTAAGATACCCCGTTCATGACACGTCCAGAAAGGTGAATCTGCCGTTTAGTTCGTTGACCGCAATACCCCTATACAGGGATATCCCGCGAACCGCGAAAGGTAGCCCTTCGGTTACTGAATGGAGTGCGGTATTCCACTCAGGCCTCCGGAACCAGTCTCCCGACTTCAACCCTCCTAAGGGAGAGGCCCTCTGATAAACTGGTCGTGACCGTGCCAAAAAGTACTAGGGGATTTTGGTTCCCTAGTTGGACAACAACTATGTCTCAAGTGAAATGACCAAGGGGTGTTATTGGAAGCCTATCCCCCTGATCCTACCTAACTACAATGATTCTTTAGTGTTCCCCAAGTGGGGTTAGAATGTTGGTTTAGTTAGGTACTTTTTAAGGCTCACTTGATTTAATGTGACAGAGTGTGTGCTCGTGAGGTGTTGAACCCAAAAACAGAAGTGCCACAAGGGAGGGCAACTTCCAATCTATCAATAATGCTGAAATTGATTCTTTTAATTGGCAAAATTTTCTGAAAAGAAAAATACTGAAATTTTAAAAAGATTCTGTAAAAGGAACAGAAATTATGTTGCAGAAAGGCTGTAAGGAAGTAGGCTGCAGGTGGGACAGAGGGCTGTTCAAATGCAGAAAATATTGCAGCAAGAGGGGCTGGGCTCAAAAACAGAAAAAGAGCAGAAATCAGACCGCGGGTCTGTGGCGGGTCAGAACAGGCCGACCGCGGGTTTGAGGGCAACAGCGGCGTTCAGGTCGCGGCTATCGGGCCAATAGTTGCAGTCGGGACGCAGGAAACAGAAGACAAGGCACAGTCGGGTCGCGGCTATCGGGCCAACAGTGGCAGTCGGGACGCAGGAACAATGGAAAAAACAGACAGTCGGGTCGCGGCTAAAAGGCTAACAAGCGCAGTCGGGACGCCCGAAAGAGGCAAAAAACCGCAGTCGGGACGCGTGAACAAGGCCGAAAGGCGCAGTCAGATCGCGGCAAACAGGCTGATTAGCCACGGTCGGATCGCAGGTAACAGACTTGAATCCGCCGACTGAGCGTCGGAAGCAGTCTGAGAGCCACGGTCGGATCGCGGGTAAAGGCCTGAAAGGCGCGGTCGGGACGCGACTGTAGAGGAAAAATACGCGGTATGCAGCGGCCGAAAGGGACAGCCGAAAGGAAAAAATTTAAAAACGGAAACCAGAAATTCGAAAACTAGGGGAGTCGCCAAAACTGTAGCTAGGGTTTTACCCCTAGCTTGTGCCAATGAGCACCTACTAAGGAGAATGGACTCCTTAGTAGCAGTTCAGTATATTAAACTAATTATGCAATAAACAAAACATTAAATTATTTCTAATACAAGCATGAAGCATAAACACCAAAATGAAAGAATGTCTTTGTATTGATGTTACCTTGAGTGTCAAGGTTGGTGAAGCCCTTTGCAGTGTCCAAGAGGATGCTCCAAGCTGCAAGAATGCTCCTTCTCCTTCTCCAATGTTGGGAATGGGCCAAAGGTGGCTCTCAAGGTGAAAATAGTTCAAAGGTGAACTAGGGTTTCGAGAGAGATTTTGGCAGAGTAAGGGTGCTTGTGATTGTGGATATGGAATAAGGGATCTCCATCACCTATTTATAGTTTTTTGGTGGTGGAGTGCTGGCCCATGGTTTTAGGAAACACATGGTTTTATGCAGCTGTATAGGGTTTTTTCTTCCTTTTCCTCATTATTTTATATTTTTATTCCCTTTTTAGGGGATTTTTGCTATTTTTGGAGGAAAAGGGGGTTTTTTAGCCTTTTTTAGGCTATTTTGATGGTTTTTTGGCCTTTTGGAGGCATTTTAGGCCTTTTGGAGGCTTTTTAATGGGTTTTTTTGGGATTTTTAATGGAAATATGGTAGGAAAATGGACAAATGAGTCATGTAATGTGGTAAATGAGCTAGTGAGCACTTTTTGGGTGTTAACAATGAGTAGCATCCAACTGTGGTCTCCGATTAGAGAAATTCCAACTTTCTCTAAAGCCCTAAATTCTGGAAGCCATGAATGAAGGAGCTAAAAAATAATTATGTTTTGACAGAAATATGTACCTGATTGTTTCTAGTGTAACTCTGAACTTTTCGATCCACAGGGTATGAAATTTTTCTTGAGATAGCCCGACCTATTATCTTTCCATCTCGATAGGTCTGACCTCAACTGGATTCTTTGAGAGAGTTATGCCAAGTGTCGCAATGTGACCAATTTATGGGATAATACAGGAGAGTTAACTTGTACGGCGTGCCACGTGTCACTGGCTCAACTTCTGCCTCTGAAAAATTTTCTTGAGATAGTACAGTCTGTGTACTACCTGTCACTTTTTATGAAATTTCATTTGGAGCTTCCTAGCCCAAGTTATGACCTTTTTCCCAAGGTCACCTGATTTTGAGTCAGATCTGGAAGAGGTAGAAACCCTATATTGTATAGATCATAAATCACAAAGTACAACGAATTAGAGGTTTTCCTTTGGACACAAAGTAAATGGGGATCTGAACTTCGACGTATAAAAGTTTCAGATCCAAAAACTTCACCAAAATGGATTTATAGCGAAAGTGCTACGATGATGGATTTTTTTGCTATATCAAGCCCTAGCATCGTAAGTGCAACAAGTGTCATACATGCCATATCATGCCTTCTTTCAGGATAGTTCTAATACCATGTTAAATTTTTAGAATTTACTTCAATCTGATCTAGGATCTTAACTGAGAGAACAACATGTACAGCAAATCTACAGCATATCAATCATGGACACAATAATGCAAGCACACAAGAGACAGAGAGTTTACTTGGGGAAAACCATAAAAGGTGAAAAACCCGAATAACTTCCTCAGAGATAGATAGAGCAATGATACAACTAGAATACAAGAGATAGTCTTCTCCTAGCAGCAGAGCATCCTCCTCTACAAGTGCGCCACTCTCCCAAGTGTGAGTGAGAGAATAGAATGTGTAAAATGAGAGAGACACACTCTCTATTTATACACTAACTTGAGTTCACCTTTACTCAACTAGGTCGGCCTCAACTTAACCACTCAACATAATACTAACTGGGACGACCCCCACTAGGGTGGTCTAATAACCCTTTGACCCACATGGCCAACCCCCAATAGGGTGGTCTAATAACCCTTTGACCCACATGACTTATATAAGGCCGACCCCAACAAGGTTGTCTAATAACCCATAAAGTATAAGTTATGACACTTACAATATAAATGATGACACTTCCATATAGAGGAATAATAACATCTCTATAGGAATACAACCACTTCTGTATAGAGGAATAATAACATCTCTATAGGAATACAATACACATATATGTGAAATACATTATGAAGTTACATATACATCAACAGTGTCTTTGGCAGATTTTGTTAGAGAGAGTGAGATAGGTGATTAGCAAGGGTTATGAGGAATAAGGTGCATAGAGAGAGAGGAGGAGGAGGGGGAGGAGTAGTGGGGGGAGAGAGATGGGGGTTGGTAAGGGTTAGGGAGCTTAGAGGAGAGAGAGAGAAGAGGGGTGTGGGTTAGGTATCATTGGAGGAATAGGGGAAAGAGAGAGTGGGAGTGGGGGTTAATAATGATTTCGGGGGATAGGTTAGAGAGAGAGGCGGTAGGAGTGGGAGCTATGGCTAGGCGGATGAGTAGAGGGATGTGCTTGCATGTGTGATAGAGAGAGACATGGGGGGGAGAGTGGAATTTGGGGATCAAGGGTTGATAAAGTGAGAGAGGGAAATAGTAAGGGTTAGGGAGAGGAGTGGAAAGTGATAAAAAAGGAGGGAGCTTAGTTGTAGGTGGCGGAGTAGGTGGGTGTGACAAAGAGAGAGATAGAGAGATAATGGGGAAATCAAGGTTTTAAGGAGTTGGGAGGGAGAGAGGGCTGGGGGTTAGCAATAGGTTGAGGAGAATAAGTGTGTTTGTGTGTGTAAGAGAGACAAAGAGAGAGAGAGAGAGAAGAGGGGGGTGTGTGGTAATGAGAGAGTGGGCATTAGGGGAATGGGAGTAGGAGAGAGAGAGAGAGTGGGTATTAGAGAATGTATTAGTGGGGTATGGTTAGAGAGAGATGACAGGTTATGGGTAGTGAGAGTGTGTGTGAGAGTGGAGGGTTGTTATGAGGTTGGGGTAGAGATTGAGGGTTAGCGGAGTAAGAAGGAGAGATAGTTGGAGACATGGTTATCAAGGGCTAGGGAAAGAGATAGAGAGAGAGAGAAAGAGAGGATGGGGTATTAGAGGTAGGGGAGAAGTAGGGGTTTGAGAGGCTAAGAGAGGTGGCTAGTAAGGGTTAGGGATATTATTAGTGGAGATAGATAGATGAGGAGGGAGGTTAGTGATAGGGTGTAGTAGGTGTGTGTGTGTGTGTGTGTGAGAGAGAGAGAGAAGGTGAGAGAGAGAGAGAGAGAACGAGGGAAGCAAGGTGTTAAGAGGTTGGGATAGAGAGAGTGTTGGGAGTTCAACATATGTGGAGGAGCCGAGAGATGCGTGTGTGTGTTGAAGAGAGAGAGAGAGAGAGAGAGAGAGAGAGAGGTGGTCGAGGAGGGGAGGGTGTTGGTTTAGAGGGGTATGGTGGAGGAGGTGGGTAGGGGAAGAGAAAGAGATAAATATTAGGGTATGGGGATTGGGGGTGCACATTCAAGGAATATTAGGGAATCTTGAGATAAGGGGTGTATATGTGGGGGTGGAGAGATAGAGAGATAGAGATGAGGGGCTAGTAATTTGTTGGAGGTGGGGAATTAGGGGGGAGAGAGAGAGAGGGAGGGAGGGAGGGAGGGAGGGGGAGAGAGGGAGGGAGGGAGGGAGGGAGGGGGAGAGAGAGAGAGAGAGGGAGGGAGGGAGGGAGGGGGAGAGAGAGAGAGAGAGAGAGGGAGGGAGGGAGGGAGGGGGAGAGAGAGAGAGAGAGAGAGAGAGAGAGAGAGGGAGGGGGAGAGAGAGAGAGAGAGAGGGGGGGGAGAGAGAGAGAGAGAGAGAGGCAGGAAGAGAGAGATATGCATAGAGAGAGATATGGGGGTGGCTACATTTTAGGGGAGGGGGTTTAGGTAATAGATATTGAGAGAGAGTTTTTAGGGGTAGGGGGGAGTAGTAGAAAGAGGGGGGATGGGAAGAGTGGCTATGAATACGGATATTAGTAGGGGGTTAGGGAGAGGGAGGGGGGCTTAGGGGTAGTAAGAGTTTTTGTGGGTGAGATAATGAATGTAAGTTTTGGGGGAGAGAGAGGGGTAGGTGATAGGTGTAGGTGGAGCAATAGGGAAGAGAGAGTGTGAGGGAGAGATAGGAGGGGTTTTAATTGTATGGAAGGACCAAGGGGTTTAGAGGGAGAGATAAAGTGAGAGATGGAGGAGTGGAGAGAGAGAGAGGAGTGGACATAGAGAGAGAGATAGGAGTCGAGAGAGAGGAGGTGGTTGGTAAGAAATAGAGAGATGAGGTTTGTAAGTATTAGAGTGAGAAAGGAGGTTTGTAAGGGTTAGAGAGAGGAGGGGAGAGAGATAGGAGGGTAGTTAATTGTAAATATAGGAGAAGTGGTTTGTGTGTGTGTGTGTGTGTGTGTGTGTGTGTGTGAGAGAGAGAGAGAGAGAGAAGGAGAGGTTGGGAGAGAGAGATAGAGGGAGATGGAGGGGTGGTAAGTGGTAGGTGGAGGGCTTGGGAGATAGATATAGTTGGAGAGAGAGGGCGGGAAGGAATATTTATGGGTAGGGAGAGTAAGAGGGGGGTTAAGGAGAAATTTTGCAGGTTAGTTGTAGTGAGAGTTAGAGAGAGATGGGGGGTTGATGAGTTGGGGTAAAGAAAAAGCTTTTGGGGTTGGGTGTATGTGGAAGAATATGGGAGAGGGACAACAAGAGAGGGGGATAGTAAGGGTTATGGGGTATAGGTGAGAGAGATAGAGAGAGAAAGAGAGCGTGCAAGAGAGAGGGATCGGTTGATGGTAAGTGGTAGGAAGTGGCGAATTCGGGGGGGATAGAGAGAGAGGGGGGTTATGGGTTGGGGTAGTATAAGAGAGAGAGGGGGGGGGATTATGGGGTGATTATGGGTAGGGAGAGTAGGAGGGTGGTTAAGGATATAGAGTTTGGGGTTAGTGGTAGACAGAGAAAGAGAGGGATGTTAGGGACTTGGAGAAAATAGAAGGGGTGGTATTTTGGTGTAGGTGGAGGAGTAGGG